>CM037933.1:11772944-12372944 GCA_021346845.1 Apeltes quadracus
AATATGACCAATGCGCATCAAGAGGTAAGACATGAATCTCTTTCTGTTTCTAGTTGAGCAAGAAGAGTCAGCTTACCTCACTGTCCAGTCCCAGCAGGATGATCATAACAAAGAAGAATATTGCCCAGACCTGCGGAAAAGGCATCATGGCGACTGCTCGAGGATAGGCAATAAACGCCAAGCCGGGACCTACAGTCACAAATATACCAAAAATCCCAATTGCATGCCGTTAAATGTATTTTGTGCTATTGCTGACCCCTAAAAATAGTAAAATGCTCATCAATTCCATGATATATTTATCAAAAACATTTTCTATATTCTTACCCGACTCTGCCACTTTTGATATGTCTGTGTTCTGCTCATACGCCATGAAGCCAAGTGCTGAGAAAATGGCAAAGCCTGCAACAAAACTGGTTCCACTGTTCAGAAGGCACAAGTACACACAGTCCCTAAAAAACAAAAACAGAAACATGTTATGCTTCTTTATTTTGAAATGGATCCATACAACTTTTACATTGTTGTTTGTTTGTAGTTTGGACTCGGATCTTAAAATGCCCAATGAAAGCTTTTTATGTTGATGGTAAGAAATACTTTGTGAATGAAACATACTTCAAATCAATATGCTATTCTTGGAATAAGCTGCTCTTAATCGTTTTTGCCTAAAATGGGCATTCTAAGATGTTCTGCCTTGAAGGATAAAAACCTTTGGTTATTTTGGTCATTTTACTTAACCCAAACATTATAAATTATACATATTAAATCAAACTTACTTGTAACAGTTGTTGTTATACTTGTTATAACTGCCTAGGGCAGTTAGACACCCAATACAAATAGCATAGGAATAGAATATTTGTGTGCCAGCGTCCATCCACACCTGAAACACATTAAATATACATTTACGGTGTGTTGCAACCCTGAAGTAAATCCCGACAGAGCCACCTAGTATGGATTTCTTAAAATGTTTTACTCTGCAAGGAAGAAATAACTCCATCCTGCAAGAAAATCCATTAAAACATAAAAAATGTAGACCACTTGAGTAGGTTTTATTGACAGTGTTTGGCCCTCATTTTAGTCACGGTTTTATATTTGGTTCTTCTTTGCGATTGATACCCTTGTTTGGTAACCAATTCATCTCCTCAATCCCGGCATCCCTTCAACTTTCCACTAAAGTGTAAATAATTTTGAGATATAACTCATGTTTGTTTTGTTTTTTTCTAGCATGTCAATTGAGGTATTTTATGTAGAACTTTTAATTGAATGCTGTCATACTATGAAACCAAACACGTGAATGCACTTTACCGTATAGTAGGGCTTATAAAAGTAGTGAAGAGTAGTCATACCTGTGGATCAGACAGGCGGGATGGATCCGGGTACAGGTAGAACTTGATCCCATCTATGGCCCCCGGCAACGTGACTCCCCGAACAAGCAGCACCGCCAACATCAGGTATGGAAATGTGGCGGTAAAGTAAACCACCTTTGGAAGAATGAGGGTTAATGAGTGGGAAATCCATTAAATACAGTTAAGGAGAATGTCGACCTAAAGCAATGTCAGTTTAAGAGTTGCTGGAATACAACATGAAGAAGAAGTCTCACTTTCCCAGTGGACTTCACTCCTTTCCAGACGCAAAAGTAACAGATGATCCAGGACAGCAGGAGACACAGAGCCAGCTCCCATCGAACGCTGCCCAACTCATGGATGCTTCCCGTGAGATTAAGAACTCTTCTCCTGAAAATCAGTTACTCTGCTATTGATTATACATGTTCAAAACCCTTTGAGAACTTACTCATATTTGTATTTATTATTCATACTCACTCCCAGAACTCTCTCACTGGTGATGTCGCATTTTCATCAGCAGTCCAGTTTAAATAATCATCTCTTCGATCAAACTCCACACAGGTCTCTGTTGAAAAGGCATAAATGATGCTCTAAACAATGCATTCAAGGGCGCTACGTTGGATAAGAGAGGGAGCCAACGATGCTCCCCGTTCCTTAAACAGTAAATACCATTTTACACTAGTTCCCTATCAGGGAACTTCGAGCTGCGTGAAACGCTGTGGGAACGCCCTGCGTGACCGCGTCATGAACTACGTGTGAAATCCGACCAATGGCGAGACGGCACGAAGGAGACCGCCAAATCAGTTGGCCGATCCATGGGACCACGGAGAGGCACCTGTGGCTCAGCCAGTCAAACATGCGGGAGAAGGACAAATCCTTCCTCCTCGACGCTCCGCTTGCCCCAGCAGCTCTCTTCGGAGATGCCATCCACGCGGTCATAGACCGTTTCCACGAGGGGAAGAGGCAGGCGGCAGCGTTCGACAAATTTCTCCCCCGTCGGAGCCACGTCCCCGCCGCTGCTAAGGGGCGGCCCCGGCCGCATCGGAGGGGGGAGACTGCTGTCCCCGCCACTAGCTCGAGGCGCAGCCATCCCCAGCGAGCGTGTGCCCGAGGGCCATTCGCCTCTTCTTCAAGGCTCCGTAGCCAGCCCCAGCGAGCGTGTGGCCGAGGGCCGCTCGCCTCCCCCTCCGGGGCTGCCAGACCAGAGCGACGTAGCCAGTCCCAGCGAGCGTGGGCCCGAGGGCCGCTCGTTTTTCGTCAAGGAGGAAGAGGACCACAGACACAAAGAGAGGCGAGCGTGGGCCCGAGGGCCGCTCACTTCTTCCGAGGAAGACGCTAAGGCCGCTAGGCCAGTGTTATGCAGCCTGTTCCAGCGAGCACGAGCCTGAGGGCCACTCGTCTCCTCTGACGAGGAGCCTAGGGCTGCCAGGCCAGAGCTACGTAGCCAGTCCCAGTGAGCGTGGGCCCGAGGGCCGCTCGCCTCCTCTGAGGAGGAGCCTAGGGCTGTCAGACCAGAGTTCCCCTGCCAGTGTGCTGTTACAGGGCACTGTGTCTGCAGGCCCGGTTATCCCAAAGGTCGGTCTCGAGAGGCTGGTACCCGTAAGAGAGTTTGTGGCGGAGTGGCGAGCCCTCCCCAATATATCTCTATGGGTCCTGCGTACAATCGACGGGGGCTACGCCATTCAATTCAGGGCTCGCCCACCTCGATTCAGAGGGGTCCTGCCGACGGTGGTAGGCCCCGAGCAGGCTTTGGCGTTGGAGCAGGAGGTACAGTCTCTGCTAGGAAAGAGGGCTATAGAACGAGTTCTGCCCCCTTGCAGGGACTCGGGCTATTACAGCCGGTACTTCCTCGTCCCAGAGGGATGGGGGGCTGCGTCCCATCCTTCCTCAACACAGGAAGTTCCTGAGGTTCGCTTTTGGGGACGAAGCTTACCAATATCGGGTTCTTCTATACGGCCTAGCTCTCTCTCCCTGTACATTTACGAAATGCATGGATGCAGCCTCTGGCACTTCCTGACATTCTTCTGGCATTTTGAACTACATAGACGACTGGCTGATCCTGGCTCCGTCGGAGCAGCTAGTGTGGTTTGCGGACCTAGTTTCTCTCCTCGCCGGTCCTTCCTTGGAGATCCCGATCAGGAGGGACTTGCTCTCGCAGGCGGTCGATCCTTTACCCCCGCCCGGAGCTATGGAAACTGTGGGCGTGGCCTCTGAGGGGGCCCGCCTCCTAGGAACTGGTCTCTTGGCCGAGGCCGTTGAGACCATCCTCCACTCCAGCCACAAGGAAAGCGTACGCCGCCAGGTGGAAACTCTTCAGCTCCTGGTGTGTGCCCCGCCAGCTGGACCCAGTTAACTGCCCAGTGTTTGCAGTACTGGAGTTCCTGCAGGAGCGATTTTCCTCTGGGTTATCGCCTTCTACACTAAAAGTGTACGTGGCGGCGTTATCAGCGTCCCATTCCCGGCTGGATGGCGCCCCGCTGGGTAGGCACCCGCTGATATCTCGCTTCCTCCGTGGCACTCGGAGGCTTAGGCCAGCAGCCCGCACGAGAGTACCATCATGGGACCTGGCCATTGTACTAGATGGCCTCTCCCGGGCTCCGTTCGAGCCCATCGAGGAGGTTGCAGAGAAGTATGTGGCTCTTAAGACGATCTTTCTGCTTGCTATTTCTTCCTTAAAAAGAATTGGAGATCTGCAAGCCCTCTCGGTGTCGCCGTTGTGCTTGGAATTCTCTCCTATGGTGAAGGTGTTCTTACTACCTTCTCCCGGTTATGTTCCTAAGGTTCCCACTAATATTGTCGGGCCTATCGTGCTGTAGGCCTTCTGTCCTCCTCCTTTCCTGTCGTCAGACCAGTCCAAGCTGAACCTCCTCTGCTCAGTTAGGACCCTGGACGCTTACGTCCACAGAACAGCCCTGTGTCGAGGTTCCGAACAGCTGTTCGTATGCTTCGGCCCACCCATCAGGGGCCCTGCGTCTAAACAGAGGAGGAGCAAATGGGTGGCTGAGGCCATCTCACTTGCATATGAGTCGGCCGGGCAGCCCTCACCTCTGGCTGTCCGCGCCCACTCTACCAGGGGTATGGCGGCTTCCAAAGCCCTCCTGTCAGGGAGAGTATCGCTGCACGACGTCTGTACTGCGGCAGGCTGGTCCTCTCCGCACACGTTTGTGAGATTTTATCGTCTTGACCTTAACTCCACGCCTGGAGCGCAGGTGCTCTCGTCAGTATGTGCGCCTTGACTTCACACGACGGACACTGGCTCGTATGGCGGAGTGGGTATGGGCGTTCCCACAGCGTTTCACGCAGCTCGAAGTTCCCTGATAGGGAACGTCTCTGGTTACGTATGTAACCTTAGTTCCCTGAGGGGAACGAGACACTGCGTGTTTATGCCATACTCCCGGCATGCCCGTGCTACTTGATTCGGCCCTTCAGAGATGAATGAAGTTGTGGCCAAGGTTCCTTTATGCTTGCTGGTCTCGACGCCACCCACCTATGACGTGCCGTCTCGCCATTGGTCGGATTTCACACGTGCTTCATGACGCGGTCACGCAGAGCGTTCCCACAGCGTTTCACGCAGAGCGTTTCCACAGCGTTTCACGCAGAGCGTTCCCACAGCGTTTCACGCAGCGTCTCGTTCCCCTCAGGGAACTAAGGTTACATACGTAACATTCCATTCACCTAAAATCTTCATTTAACCAAGTTGGGATGAAGACTTGAAACCTCAAGCACACACTGGCTGGGAAAGGACATTCAGCAGTTGAATGTTTGAATTTTACAATATTTGTTGGAAGGGATCTTCAAGTATGTTACGTAACCAAATGTGTACAATAAGCCGTTTCCAGCAGCTTGATTTTGCTCTCCGAATCCTCAAACGTGGAAAATGAAAATCGGACTAATTCGTTAAGAATAAATACATTTCTTTGTTTCTATGTATTTGAATGTGTATTATAGTCAGATTGCTTACTGGGACAAACCTGTGTTCCAGTTGTTTCTGCAACTCGCCCAAGGAAGTCCAGTGTTGAAAGAGGAGAAGAGATACAGGAAAGCCCAGGCCAATATTATGATGTAATAGATGCTGGAGTATAAAACAACCACAATATTGCCATAACCCATTCCTGAAAAAAACAGAAAGGGATAAAAAGTTGTTATTATTATAAAGATCACATCTGGATATGTAAAAAAACTAAATAATCAAACTAAGACACGTATTGAATTATTAATAAAATGTGTAGCAATGTAGTTTAAAGAAGGTCAGTGTCCTTTACACAGAGGTGAATACATACAGTCGTACTACAGTATCTGTTTATTAAGTATTTAACAGTGGAGATACTCAGCATTTTTTCCCCCAGGGATCAACCATGTATCTTGTGGTTAAAGATCAACCCGCTTTAGCAACTGATTCACTGCTGCCTAACAACAATGTTGATGCTGACTCTTATTATTTTTTTCTGTTATATATTTAGTAGAGATACAGGAATGTGACTGAATGCGTACGTGAGAAATATTGAAATCCTCTCTTGTAACTCATTCAGCTTCCTGTAATTGTTTACAGAAGCAAATATTTCACCAATTGGAGGCCGCAGAGATATGTTGGTGGTTTTACAGGTTTTACAGGTTTTTACAGGTTCATCAAACCTGGCTTCAAATGTTATGTAAAAGTGTGACAAGTTTTTTCGGAACACAAGTTCGTTTTGACAAAAGTGAGCACACAAAAAAAACATACAGAAATTCATCATTTGAAAAAATATTGACTTTCTTAAGACAAATATATGTTTTTATGATAATTTGAGAAAAATACACTCATATCCAGATCGGCGCATATAAATATGTTGGCTGTAAATCACATTACTTAAGCAACCTTTTATAGTATACTACAGTTAATTTTATAGTGTTTATACACACAGAGTAATGTCTTATTTAATATTCAAAATGTAGAAAGGCTAATGCGTAACGTATAGAATAGAGATTCTACATTTTTACCTTCAAAAAGGGGACAAACTTTCTTCCAGCAGGTAATACTTCCCTGTTTGGTGAACTGGCCCAGTGACGTCTCCAGGAGAAACAGGGGGATGCCGCAGGTAAAGAGAAAGAGGATATAAGGGATGAAGAACACCCCTTAAAAAAAACACAGTTACACACATGAGTTGTTTTTATTTTAGGAGTCATATTATGCCCTTTTACAACAAGTTGATATCGGTACGCTGATCTGTGATATAAATGTAATTATTGTATAATTTGCAATTGTTTCATTCCATATTTTTAGAGTCACTATCGAGGTGTGGGGGGAGGGGTGGCGCAAGACGATGTAAGGGAAGCTCCCACTTGGTCCGATGACGTCGGCAAACCCCTGAACTTTACGAGTCCTTTTTATCAGTATTAATTAATAACAGGAGTCATTAAAAAGTAGTTAATGATTGCTCATGAAGTTGTTTTTTTCCAGTGTTGGTTGGTAGACATGCCAGACAGCCGCATTAATGTGTAGAAGACCTATCAGAGTGGAATTTTCATAATACGTCCTCTTTTTGAGCTTGATCAGTTATGGTAGGCAACAAAAGAATCCCACTGAGATGCTCAACTGTTTGAATCAACCTTTGACAACATCTAAAAAAAAATGAACATTGTTGGAACATCAGGGGGGTATTCCAGAAAGCGGGTTATGTGAAAACTCAGAGTAAGTTAACCCTGAGAAGAGGGAAACTCTGAGTTATCTGTTCCAGATAGAGAGGTAACTGAAACTCTGAGTCAATCACCATGGTAACAGACTCTGTGAACATAACCTGCTCGCTGGCAGGTTCACTATAAGAAACCCAGAGTTTCTACCCGTCTCCTCCCACAAGGAGAAAGCTCATTGGATTTCCCATTCCTACGAAATCCAACGGACATCGAAGCCTTAGTGATTTGAAATGCTTTACGTCGCGAGAGAGTCTTCCGACCCAGATTACACGTTTTATCACTTCCAGAGGAATTTCTGATACCGCGTTTCCTCACACGGTATCATTTACCTCAATAACATTATCCGGCCATATGTGTTACCAATTGTCTGCATTACCTCAACAAATTAACAGTTAGAATGCCAAAGGTCTGCAATGCTGTAATTGCTGCAAATGGAGCATTCTTTGACGGAAGCAAAGTTTGAATAACAAAATGAATATTTTAAATAAAAATGATTATTTCTAATCTTGTCAATGTCTTGACTATACTTTCTATTAATTTTTCCAACTCATTTGATAAACAAATTGTGAGTTTTTAATGGAAAACACAAAATTGTCTTTTGAACGGTGTACCGTATTTTCCGGACTATAAGTCGCAGTTTTTTTCATAGTTTGGCCGAGGGTGCGACGTATACTCTGGAGCGACTTATGTGTAAAATTTTTCGAACATATGTAATTTCACATTTTCACACTAAACCGCAAGAGGGCACTCTAGGCCTGTGTTAATAATTTCAACATCTTAATAAATAGTCTCTCCTTATATCCGTACATATCGGTAACGTATATCCTCAAAAGCGCTCGCGTTTCCGCGTCTGGGGTGTCCTTAAGTGCAGACGGCCTCAGGACCCCTGTGCCCCGTCGCGCCAACAAACCTCCCCCTCTTGCAGGGGCGCCCGTCGAGCCGTCATGTGCGGACTCGGCTGCCGGTCGACTACTCGTCTCACTCGCGCTGTGGCTACGCGTGGCTCTCGTGCGGGTTACCTCGGGGTGGGTGGGGGCGGCGCGCCTCGCCGCGCGGGCTACCGAGCCATCAGTGAGTGAGCCTCCGTCCGCGGAGCCACGCCACAACTCATCCGACTACAACCTCAGATCAGACGAGACAACCCGCTGAATTAAAGCAAATTACTATGCGGAGGAAAATAAAGTAACAAGGATTCCCTCAGTAGCGGCGAGCGAAGAGGGAAGAGCCCAGTGCCGAATCCCCGCCCGGCGGTCGGGGATTATACCGCCGACCTCGACGTATACTCCAGTGCGACTTTATTTATGTATTTTTCTTCTTTATTATGCATTTTATGGCTGGTGCGACTCGTACTCCGGAGGGACATATAGTCCGGAAAATACGGTATATTGTTTTTTCATTATTTTAATGATTGTTGGTGGGATAAATATGTGTCTGTAAGTGTCTCCTAAGTGGGTTATTACAGTTTTTCTCGATTGTTTACACACAAATTCTGGTACTTGACACACAATTATCACAACATGTAACTTGCGCACCAACCCCCTGAACCAATTCTGCTAAACTACAAGCACAATTCCTGCTTTACGCTCAAACACACTTTTTCAAAACACTACACACAATTCTCTGCATTTGGCACAATTTTCATGAAGGAAAATCTTGTTTTCACAAGGAACACACTGTCATTCAAAATTCTAAAGTCAATTGCCCTACTATGCACACTGACTCATCACATGGGCAAACACCTGTCTCACAGTGTTACAATTACCAATCAGAGATAGGAGATGGAAAGTGTATGACCGAGTCCACAAACGCATACAGCCCTTCTCCAAGCTCTGGAAGACGCATGTGGAGATGTAGCAGCATACAGTAAATTCTTCTGTTGTTTTGTATGTAGACCCTTTAATGTGCAAATTTGTGTTGGTTGGGATGTACACTGTGTACATTGTTTTTGTTGAGAAAATAAAATATATTTGTTACCGTGTATTTGTGTGTTGTGAGTATAAAAACAATATTCTAAAATATTTTACAACACACGTATGTACAGTATGTACTGTAGTGAAACACGGAACAAAGAAAAAGGTCTAGGTCATTATGATGAATGGAGACGTGTTTTCTATTCATCATAGTGTTTTACATTGAGCACATCAGTGTTTAACTGGTTCTTATAAATGTCTACTCATATGATGGTCTGTGTTTGTCATTTGAAAACAAAAACACATTTTGAGAAGAAATAAAATTTTGCAGGAGTATTGAGGGGTTTTTCCCATTGTGTGTGTGTTTTTAGAAAATGTGTGTAGAGTTCTGAGAATTTGAGGCATGCTTCAAGAAAATGTGTGTAAACAATCGAGAAAAACTGTAAGTGAAAAGACATGAAAAACCTAAATTTAGGCTTTGAACTTGATTCAATAGTTCTTTCTTGATGCAATCAAGTGGTGACCCAGTAGGAGTTGTCTTCCAAACAAAGTAGCAGCGTTGTTCCTAATTTCTTTGACTATTATGAGACTAACCTCCTCCGTTTTTGTAGCACAGGTAAGGGAACCTCCACACATTTCCGAGGCCTATGATTTGTCCTGCAACAGCCAAGATGAACTCCATTTTGCTGGACCATTGTCCTCTGGCCGTGGTGCTGGGTGCAGTGGAGGCAGGATGGGCTGTGCCTTCATCTAGCATGAACTTCACCTCTGGACCAAAAGCCCTCTCCATTACGCTGAAACAAGAGAAGGATTAACAATATAAAAAAAAATCAAAAACCAATCAATAAATAAAATTGTCACCAAAAACCCTGTGTAGATTTCAATATAAGAACCCCAGCATGGATGTGGATATAATTTAATGGCTGTTTTTTAATGTTTACAATCAAAGTAATGCCAGTAGTCTTTCTGTATTACAGTTTTTACCAACTGCTTACACAGGTTTTCAGAACTAAGTCTCCTTTTTTCATAACTCTACACACAATTCTCAAAACTGCACACACAAAATGCGAAATGCCTCACATCTCCTTCAAAATGCAACACTTGCATTCAAAATGCCACAAACACATGTCAGAATGAAGCATTTGCATCAAATGGCGAACACTTCTTTCGTAATAATACATTTTTGGATATACCATGTAAACGCTGCTGTTCTAAATCTAAAGCTCTTTGGTCTTTCATAGGCTTATATTTACATTTCAATACAATGTTCTACAGTGAAAGTGATGTGCTGAAAGGGGTAACAAGTACACCGGAAACGCCAATGCAATGTAGACACAGAAAATATTTACAGTTTTTACCAACTGCTTACACACAAAATATTTTCATTTCACACGATTTTTGAAACGATTTTTGAAACCTGTGTGTAAATATACCTGTATACATTAGCATAAAACAAAACTATAAACATGTAAACCAAAAGTACATTCTTTACAGTAGAATACAGTAAATTTTGTGTGGGGTCCCGGTCCAGGAATTGGCAGGGGACATGGTGAATAAATGTAGCATTTTGATTGGTTGTGTTTGGAAAAAGGAAAGCAAGTCACTTCCTGATAGATCTTTGTGTTTTAGGTAGAGAATTGTGTCTAGTGTGTTTTGAAAAAAGTGTTTATGCAATTGAAAACTGAGTCAAGCTGAGAAATAGCTTATGGTTTTGAAGATTTGCCATGTAGTTTTGCACTTTGAGTGAGAGGTTTCAAAAATTGTGTGTCATGAAAAGATTTTGTGTGTAAGCAGTTGGTAGAAACTGTAAGTCAACACATGTTTTTTGCAATTATTATCAATCAACGTTGCTTTTTTGTTGCTGCTTTGTATTCGATGTGGGACTGGACAATATTTAAAATGAAAAGTATCATTCACAGTCCACACAAGGAATTAAAATGTTTTTTTTCATCCCTCTAAAATGACTAATACAGAAATAGGAAAATAGCGGGTATGCAAATAGACACACTGGACAGAAAATAAATATTGTATAAATAAAAAATAACAAACCATAAAATACAATATAAAACACACACACACACATATACATCTATAAACCTAAAATGTTCTTATTCAAATTCAAACTGTATTTTTAGTGGGACTTAACCCCCACTATCCTCTGAGTGATGGTGTCCCTGCTAAATGTGTTGAAACCGTGCAAAATACAGTACGAGTGGCCGAGATCAACAGAGCGACCGCATAATGCATAGCTGCCATGTTTTCAGTTCATATCATAAATGGTGTCATTGTTTCCCTTCAGGACAACACCCTATCTGAGCAGAACTGCTTAACACGCAAGAGCATGTTTGCTCACAATGGCTCGCTTTCATTAATATTTGGAATTTTGGAAAATTGTGCACAAATATCAAGAACTACACAGGTCAACAAACAATGTATATGTGGATCGTATTTAACTGTTTATGGGAATATTGTATATTGGCATTTAAAATGGACGTTACAAACAACTGGTGACTAGAAGGTAATTAAGACACACCTGAGAGCTCAGACCATACCTGAGCGAACCTGAGGACGCTGTATGCGAAACGCGTTGTTTGTTCTGAATGAAATCAAGTAAACGTCAACAGTGTGCGGTAGAACTATCTTTATTTTTGCTATTTACAGTTTTTACCAACTGCTTACACACAAAATCTTTTCATGACACACAATTTTTTAAACCTTTCACTCAAAGTGCAAAACTGCCTGCCAAATCTTCAAAACCATAAGCTATTTCTCAGCTTGACTCAGTTTTCAATTGCATAAACACACTACACACAATTCTCTACCTAAAACACAAAGATATATCAGGAAGTGACTTGCTTTCCTTTTTCCAAACACAACCAATCAAAATGGTACATTTATTCATCAGAGAGAAACTCTGACAGAGTCAAGAATCTGCGACATGACTCTGTAGAGGTATGTATGCAACACTACTTCCAGTACTTCAGACATACCATATTTACTCATCTGTATATAAGTTTGTCTGTTACAGAGAGTATTGGAGATGGATGCCCATGTAATTCGCCACGAATTTATTTATGTAGATGAGGTTGGCTTCAACCTCACCAAGACCAGGCGCCGTGGACGAAATATAATACAGACAGAGGGCAATTACCAATGTCACTGGACAGCGTGGGGGTAATATAACAATGTGTACTGCCATCACTCAAAATGGGGTCCTCCATAACAATCCCACACTGGGTCCCGTACAACACCGGCCATCTACTCACTTTTCTGGATGAAATTCACGCAATGCTTGTTCCTGATCCAGATCAGGCGCCTGCTAGATTTGTGGTTATATGGGACAATGTTAGTTTTCACCAGGCTGTTCTGGTCCAAAACTGGTTTGCCACCCATCCACAATTTGTAGTTTTGTGCCTACCCCCATACTCACCTTTTCTAAATCCCATAGAGGAATTCTTCTCGGCCTGGCGCTGGAAAGTGTATGATCGTCAACCCTATGCCCGCATGCCGCTTCTCCAGGCAATGGAGGACGCATGTGGGGACATAGAAACTGCCTCTTTCCAAGGTTGGATATGCCATGCTAGAAAATACTTCCCCCGATGTTTGGCAAGAGAAAACGTATCTTGTGATGTGGACGAAGTTTTCTGGCCAGACCCAGCTCGGAGAAGAGATGAAGCTTAGCACTGGGGACTGCACCCCCTCTCCCCCACTGCCAATTCCTGGACCGGGATCCCACATACAATTTACCGTATTCTACTGTAAAGAACATACTTTTGGTTTACATGTTTATAGTAATGTTTGGGATAATAAATATTTTCTGTGACTACATTGCATTGGCGCTTCCGGCGTACTTGTTACCGCTCTCAGCACATCACTTTCACTGTAGAACATTGTATTGAAATGTAGATATCAGCCTATGAAAGACCAAAGAGCTTTAGATTTAGAACAGCAGTGTTTACATGGTATATCCAAAAACGTATTATTATGAAAGAAGTGTTTGCCATTTTATGCAAATGCTTCATTCTGACATGTGTTTGTGGCATTTTGAATGCAGTGTTGCAATTTAGAAGGAGATGTGAGGCATTTCGCATTTTGTGTGTGCAGTTTTGAGAATTGTGTGTAGAGTTTTGAAAAAAGGAGACTTCGTTCTGAAAACATGTGTAAGCAGTTGGTAAAAACTGTAAGTATGTTCCTGCAATCTACCTGCACCTAACCAGGCTATGCGTGGATCTTGGTATCATTTGAAACAATGTAGTTGTTTATGAAGATTATGTGGTTTTAAACAGCCTTAAAACATTACACTTTTGTCTTTTTCCAGAAAACAAGATAATCCTCAATAAATCTGATATGCTTGATAAGAATGTATTTATTTTGTGTTCTGGGCTGCAATGTGCAGCAGAGAGGTCTCTTTGGTTCTAGGAAGAGAACCGTTTGTCGTAGGATTAATCTCTACAAACCATCAAACGTATCACTGCCAAACACATTACAGTCCACCCTGCACTGGCTTTCATTACTAAAGCCATAGGCAACTTTAAGTCATAGTGCTGTCTCAGTGTTTGGTGAGCAATACTGAACAGAACCCTACTGAATATACTACAAGGAGCACTGGAAGAATTATGAGGGTTACAGGACTCACAACCAGAATCTGCAGCCATTAGCAACTAAGACTTTGGAAGAGTTCAACTAAATGTAAAGATGATTCTTGACATGTGCAAAGTCGAAAATGTTCACCATCTTCGTTTTCCATGCAGGGAATTTTGTCATGAAGTAAACTCTGGGACAGATTGAAATGTGGGCCCGCGGATAGCAGAAAGATGAAAAGTCAAGAGATCGTCAAACATAGGGTTCATGTATTGGAAAGGAGACATAGATTCAGCATTTCACGGCAATCAAGGCCAATTATTGTCAGCCTATTAGGAGTCTAAGGCTACTTTCTAGTATGCTGTGTCATTTTTATTGATTGCTGTGGTGTGTTTATTATGTTATTGCATGGACTGCTGCCCCTACAGACTCCCTATTGGGCATAATGACTCTATTGCTTCCACCTGGACCCTGTAACAATCAACCTGCGAGGTCCAGGTGCAATACTGAGTGTGGCTGATTGGTGGAGGGTAGAAAGCCAACGGCCACCACCATTGGGGAGGACACGAACGGAGGACGAGCACGGAAGACGGGAACAGCAGACGGAAACTGCAGGGGTGAGAAGACGTAACAGACCACAACGAACGGGCCTGCAACGGACAAAGTAGAGACGAGCACGCCTTTGTCACCGGGAGCCGCAGACATTGAGCGATACAGGACTGGATTTGAATATATCTCCATTGACTATCTCCATCTCTAACGAAGTAAAGGTGGCTATGAGTACATTTTAGTCCTGATAGATCACTTCATTCGCTTTGCTCAAGCTTACCCAACCAAGAAGAAGTCAGGCAAAAGGAGCTACCAAATCAACCAGCAAGGGAGGAGACTATGATGATGATATATACTAGTGAACCTGATACAAGGCTGTTAGCCACCGGTGAGCAGGTCAACTCGAGCAATGAAACCTACAGAGATGCTCACATATAACCAACACGGACAACCGTCATTTCAGCTCCGGAAGTTAAGAGCAAATCTTATGTTTGTCTGTGTCCCCTTTTCCATGCCATTTTACCCTGCTGTTCCTGAGTCCTGTTACTACCCTACACCAGTATGAACCTGTTAAACTTACAATGACGCTAAAAAAAAAACGAAAAAAAAAAACTTTGTAGACCCTTGACCTAAACTTACTTGTGATAGTTAGGTTTCAAAGGTCCAGAGACATCTCTTGAAGCATGGTAGAGTGTAGTAGGTTGGAAATGCTACAAGTTAGTTTTATTAGAACAGATCTCCCCTTTTTTCTTTGTTATAATTGCACTTTTTCAGACGTTTAAGGTATTACCCGATCACGTCAATAGATGGTGCTGCTGTGGATCTATTGGCGAGAATGTAGCTTCAGGTTCTGCTCATACGCAGCTCTGAATAAAACTAGCTCTGGCTTGAGTATGACGCTAACGTATATCCTCTCTATGTATTAATATACAGGGTACACGGTGCTTCCTAGCCTGTGTAACCTTTGGTGCCGGTCCAGCTTACCCCAAGGTCTGATGCCAGTAACATAGAGACAAAGGAATGTGGAGATTTTGAACAAGCCTGATCCATACTGAAAAGTAAATAACCATTATGGGAAAAAAACGAACAAACCACACGTGGGCAAAGACACCCGGCTGTCAACAATTTACATGCAAGCCAATCTCGGCAGAGTGACTAATAGTTGTTTGTCATTTCTACCGAGCCAGGTTCTTCTTTCATGCCGGTCCAAGGAGGCGTGGGCTCAGTGCTAAATCATTTGTTTTGATTTATTTGACCATCCAAGACCAGAAAGAAAAGCCCTCCTGGCTTTTTATTAATACCAATACCGCTTTGTTATTGATGCGTGCCTATTTTATTTTCTTCACACAATAATAGCCCGGGACTCGATGATTTAATATCGGTTTACCCATAAGTGTTACGCTGTTAAACTAGTTGCAAAAGACAAACGCATTCATTTACATTTTAATTGTGAGCTCCCGGCAATGATCAGAGTGCGTCAGAATGTGTCACACTAAACAAGGGAAAGAGCTGCTGTGTCTGCAGCATAGCTGGTAACCTTTGGCCTACATAACTCAGCTACAGGCACCAAGCACAAGTGAAACAACAAAAGCCCAGCTGTCTCTGAACAGGAAGGATTCCATCGGTTTCCTGTTCAAGAAATCGTTCCAAAGTAGTTTACACTTTGTGTATAAACAAGGAGAAATGTAATATAGACAGAAAAACCGGCTTGTGACCTGAAAGTAAAAGGGATTGGTTAATAGTACCTGAGAAAAGTTGCTTCTTGTCTTTGGTTATACTTCCAATTATCCCAAGGTGGGAATCATCTGTCGCCTTTCGAGGATAAGTGCTGTTCTCAGCTCTGACCCTGTGAGAGCCCATGAGCGTTGGTCTGAGAGTGCTGTGTTTGTATGACAATGAGGGAGGGAGAAAGTGTCAGAGGGACAGAGCGAGAGGTGGGGCTAGGGTGTTGTGTGTATCTGAATGAGCAACTTAAGGCGGAGACTGTTACAACGAAGAGGAGGGGATTTGAACTGTCGGAGGCTGACTGCTTTGCTCCGGATAGAAACATCTAAATAACCTTTTTTCCACAGTCACATATTCAAAATACAATACTGGCTCCAAACAGGGGTTTTGAAAACCACAGACTGTGTGTGTGTGTGTGTGTGTGTGTGTGTACACTGGCATTTCAGCATCAGTTGCAAAATGATTTCCGTTCGTACTGTTAAAAAGAATTAATACTACATGACTATTAACCGGTGCAAAAATAGTGTGGATAGAATGTAGATTTGTTGCTTAGTTACAGAATATGTCCTGATTAAGGCAGTGCTTGATACTTTAGATCTTCCACAAAGGAACACAGTTTGTATTTATAGGCCAATGCATTTGGTCACATACGTCTCACTCATTTCCGTTGTGGTTTGTTTTTGCATTTTTTTTAATTTTTGGTATGGTCAGTGTAAACATACTCATGCTTTAAAATGAAAACATAGTAGTGTGAACACGCCTTTTAATCTGACAGCACCAGCAGGTTAACATTTTACAATTTTAGGGAAATGTCTTATTAAAATGACTGTTTATTGTTTGCAAGGCAATTAGTTTTCACCCTCTCTGGCCCAATCACGTCATAAAAATTCCTCAACTTTACTTTTTACATGGTGCTAATTAGCAAATTTGCATTTCAACAAAGTTCCAAGCAGGTTTTTCATTTTCTGAGCAATGCATGGATTCTGGGTAATGTTGAATTAAGAGGCAGGGTGACACACAGTGACACCCGCAGGGACCCAACAGAACTGGTAGAGGCAGTAATGTGGAATTTATTGCAGTACGCCACTAAAAGTGTTGTTGAATTTCTGTGGAGTGGAAATTTCAGACTGTTAAAGCTTTGTTACTAGGTGTTGGTGTTGGTTGAAGTATTGTCATGAATCATTATTAAACCACTCATTCATTTAGTCATTTAGCCTGAAACTGTGCTGTAACAGATTTTTTCCCCCCCAAGTATACAGCAGGGGCGCTGTATTGGCCCAGGGTTCAGCCACACATGGGATGATCGGTGACGTCCAGTGTTGGTCATCTTACTTAAAAAAAGTAATTAGGTATAAACTTCTTCTCCCAAAAAGTAATTGAGTTAGTAACTGAATTACCACATTGTAAAAGTAGTTAGTTACTCAGCAAAGTAACTGTGACATTATTTTGTTTGTTCTTAACGCTATTACGTTCTATAACGTTTAAGGTGCTTCATTAGGTTTGAAGCCTAGTTTATGCTTCTGCGTTTTCGGAGAAGCGCAAGCGCCCCTTGCGTAGCCATTGCGTAGAGTCCCGCCCCCTCTTGCGTCCTTGCGGTTGACGACCAATTATTCCAACTCTTGTGTCTACGGATGCGCAAGCTCTGCAAGGAAACGTAAGCTGCAGGGCTGTAATTGGTCTGCTTACTACATCCTTGCCAGAGTCTCGGATTTCCGGTTTCATAGCGTAATTCCGCTATTACAGCTGTTGGACAACACTGATGCGCACATCGCTTTACCCAGCCGCAAAAGGTTACATTCCATCGGTGACAGCAGCGTGTGCTGCGGTGTAGGATCCGAGAGGACGCTGGTGTGTTTGTCGCCGCTTCTCGCATCCCGACCTTTCCATCTCTCCTGGCTGCTAAAACTACTAATCGTTACATTTAATCTTCCTACCGTGGATACTCCAACGTGGATGGCCTGGTCCCATCTCGGCTGGCTGCTGTACCGCCTGGACAAAGTACAAACATCTCGTCGGAGGGCTACAGCTGCGGCTCGTCCCCGGCTTGTCAACTCGCCTGGAGCTAGTAGCATGCCAAGCTAGGCTGCTAACAACCGAACGTCTCTCCATGTCTTGTCTGAAATACTCCGCAATGGAACTCAGGAACATTATCCCGCACGCGCTCCCGAACTGCCTTGAGGTGATAAAATCTCTCCGGCTCCTGCGCCGTCCACCCTACGTGCATCGGGCTACCAAGCATAAGTTTGTTTACCTGGCTACAACTTTGGCCGTGTCGGCTGTTAGGGCAAACTCACTGCGGCGACGTCATCGACCTGGGCCACACCCACCACCTGTCCTTCGGAGCCCCCTGGTTAGTGTGGCTGTCAATACTGTGTCTGCTATCACAGTGCCTCCATCTGCCTCTTTTATGCTGCTGAATGTTCGCTCACTCAACAACAAGGCCTTACTCCTACACGAAATAATTCTGGATAAAACTTTGGACTTTCTCTGCCTGACTGAAACATGGCAGAATCCCCATGAATTCAACACACTCAATCAAGCCACTCCCTCTGGATATTCCTACATCCAAAAGCCTCGCAGCTGCGGCCGTGGTGTTGGCCCTGGCTGTTATACACCGCACTGACATCCTGTTAAAAGAAACCCCAGTCACAACATCATCATTTGAGTGCCTCCACTTCACGCTGTGTGGTGCCACACAGCTCCAGGTGGTTCTTGTCTACCGCCCCCGAAAGCCTCCTCCTGCTTTCTACAAGAGTTCTCGGACCTGCTGGCCTCGGTCTGCCCCATGTCCCCAGCTACTCTCATACTGGGTGACTTTAACATCCATGTAGATTCCAGCAGCTGTTCCTTCGCTGTGGATTTCCTCCCACTGTTGGACTGCTTCGACATCAAACAGCATGTACAGGGCCCTACGCATGCCAAGGGGCACACCCTGGACCTGGTGTGCTGTGTTGGCACAAGCCCCTCCCATCTTTGCCGCACGGACCTGGCTGTCTCTGACCATCAAGCTATCCTGTTTTCTGTCCCTGTGTCCTTTCCTAAGCAGCCTACAAAAAGGTCCATCACATACAGGAACACAAAGCGTGTGTGTATACCTACGCTGGCTAACACCATAGCTACCAACCTCGCTATCCACCCCTCCAACCGCACTGCTGAAGGCTTGGTGGAACACTATTACACCGCCCTTGCCCTCAGCCTGGACTCTGTTGCTCCACTCACCACCAAACTGGTCTCCTACACCCGCCCCGCTCCCTGGTTTACCCCAGAGCTGCGGAGGCTTAAGTCCATGGGGCGTCGGCTCGAGAGGCTTCACAAGAGATCCGGCCTCACTGTCCACCTCGAAGCCTACAGAGACCACATCAAGTGCTACAAAGAGGCTCTCACCCAGGCAAAAACACTCCATTACTCCACACTTATAAACAGCCAACAAAAGCATCCGAAAATGCTTTTCTCCACCATCAACCGCCTTCTTGACCCTCCCGACGTTCCGCAACCCTCTGATGCTGCTGACCTCTGCTCCAGGTTCCTGGACTATTTCCAACAAAAAGTGGCCACCATCCACCAGCAGCTCCAGGTATCTACACCCTCCCCGCCGGCCACGCTACCTCGGCTGGACATGTATCATCCTTCTGCCTGCCCACCACAGCGCCGCTTCTCCACCTTCTCTCTGCTGGATGCTGATCAAGTCCTCGACCTTCTGTCCAAAGCCAGGACCTCATCCTGCAGTCTGGATCCACTACCCACGACCCTTGTGAAGGCCCGTCTCCCCACCATCTGCCCCCCGGTGGTTGCCATGATCAACGCCTCACTCGGCTCGGGTGTGGTACCCTCCAGCTTTAAGCTGGCGGCCGTCACCCCAACACTTAAAAAGACAGGCCTGGACCCAGATGACCCCAACAACTACCGTCCGATCTTCAACCTTCCGTTCCTGAGTAAGATCTTGGAACGAGCAGTGGCTGCCCAGCTACAACATCACATGTCCCACCATGAGCTCTTTGAACGTCTCCAATCAGGCTTCAGACCCCATCATAGCACTGAAACCGCCCTCATCAAAATAACAAATGACTTCCTGATTGCTGCAGACAACGGTCTTGTTTCCATCCTCATCCTCCTTGACCTCTCTGCTGCCTTCGATACCGTTTCCCACTCCATCCTCCTCTCCAGTCTCTCCGAGCTCATTGGACTTACCGACACTGCTCTCTCCTGGTTCCAGTCCTACCTCTCCAACCGAAAACAATACATCACTCTGCAAGGCTCCTACTCCACCACTGCAATAGTTAACCACGGCGTCCCCCAGGGATCTGTCCTTGGCCCCCTCCTCTTTACCATCTACTTGCTCCCCCTTGGTCAGATCATCTGCAACCATGGACTCAATTTCCACCGTTATGCAGACAACACCCAACTGTATGTCAGCACCAAGCCCTCCTCTCAACTCCCACCAATACAAATCAACAACTGTCTGCATGATATCAAAACCTGGATGACCAACAACCTCCTGAAACTCAATACAAACAAGACAGAGCTCATGGTGGTGGCCCCAGCACCACTGCTCAGGAAGGTTGGAGACCTCACCCTGGTCATTGACGGCTGTCCCACCTCCCCATCACCCAAAGTGCGGAACCTGGGTGTCATTCTGGACCCCACACTCTCATTCAGTTTCCACATCCAGAGCATCACCAAATCAGCCTTCTTTCACCTCCGTAACATTTCAAGACTCCGGCCATCACTCACTGACTCAGTCACTGAAACCTGCATTCATGCATTCGTCACCTCCCGCCTGGACTACTGCAATGGTGTCCTGTCTGGGCTGCCCAACAAAGCCCTAGACAGATTGCACTATGTGCAGAACTCAGCTGCCAGGGTGTTAACCCACACCAAGCCCTGGCAGCACATCACCCCCATCCTCAAGAAACTCCACTGGTTGCCAATCAAACAACGCATCAGCTACAAAATCCTCCTCCTCACCTACAAATCACTTCACTCACTGGCACCCAAGTACATCACTGACCTCCTCCACCCGTACACCCAGTCACGGTCCCTGCGCTCCACCAGCAAGGACTTACTCTCCACTCCCCGCACCAGACTCAAGACCTTTGGTGACAGGGCTTTCTGTGCAATTGCCCCTACCCTCTGGAACACCCTACCCCTCCTATCCGTTCTGCCACTTCTCTGCCACAGTTCCAAAAGCACCTCAAAACACACCTCTTCTCTCTTGCCTATCCTCCCTAAACCCCCTCCCTGCCCTACCCCCTACTCCCACTCTTGTAAAGCGACCTTGGGTATCTTGAAAGGCGCTATATAAAACTAATTATTATTATTATTATTATTATTATTAAAACAAATATAGTTGACGAGAGAATGAATCAGATCTAAGAGCTTTTGACTGAAGAAATCCGTAAATATGACCACTTAGAAACGCGCCAACACGCGTCATTGGTGGACTATAAAGACGCGGATGGGATCCAATTCATGGACATAGATCTCCGCAAACGTCGAGGGGGCATTAAAGTGGAGGAAATACGGGACAAATATGTCCGCGAAAATCAGGCTTTATTGGTACCATGACGCCGCTTATCAACTGAGTTTGTCAACCCAGGCTTTGATCCTTCAACTCTGATTACTCCGCGCGCGCGTGCACATAAAAGAGTGACGTCAGCACCGAACAACCAATCACGTTCGATATGGAGAGAGACAGAGAGAGAGAGAAATATATTTTTCCGCGGAGGAGCAAGAAATTATTCTTCAGAAATATGAAGAATGTACAAATGTTTTTCAAGCACGTAGTAACACCGTCTCCGCTGCCAAAGCAAGAGAACAATATTAGAGGAACATTGCTAGTATTGGTCCAGAGACATCTGTATTGCAAGTTAAAAAATATATATAAAAATATAATTCAAACCATTTGCAGTACAGTAAGTGCAGCTTCGACGAGTCACATTTGTTATTTGCGGCTCAACGAGTTCGCAAAGATATAGCTATAAGTTATTCCTTCCGCGGAATATCTGTATCTTTCATACAAGGTATGGAGGACCAAAAATTATAAATATAATCATTTTTATAAATAAATACATGAAGAAATGTGTAAATAAATAAATGTATCAATAAATAAACACATTAATGTATTAATATAAGTTGATCTAAACAGAACATAATTAAATAAATCGAATTATTTGTTTCTACATTTCTGTATTTCTTCATTCATATATTTCTACATTTCTGTATTTCTTCATTTATTTATTCATATCTGTGTCCGTATGTAAATGAGCTAAGGCAGGTCGAACCTCATTATTGATCAGGATTGGTAGAGTAGAGGAGCGACACAAAAGCAATCGATCAGCACAACGCTCCTGCTAGCAGGGCATGGCATAATGGGCAGGGCATAATGACAGAGTGGGATGTGACTGAGCAGCTTCCAGTTCCTGTTTAACGTGTAGTAAGCGTAACAACAGCAGTTGTTTAGCTAACGTTCCCCAAATGCTGTTGTTCAATGTGCCAAAATACTAGCGTATTAAACTGTTAGACAGCCATCTGGCGTTTAACGCTTTATGTTTTTGCAGCACTGAGAACCGCGAACCAACTGCAGACGCTACGCTGCGGCCGCCGGGAGGTTGAATTGGGACCAACTTTACTCGGACCGAAGACTATTTTTTTTTGCGTCAGAAATTAGATGTGCGTCGGGAGTGCGTGACTAAAGACCGAGATGAGAGCCCTGCGTTAGTTGGGAGAAAGCGAGGATCGCTTTAGTCTTGGTCATCTCCCGCGGTGGAACGCGCATGCGTGACGTCACTGCCTTCAGGCGGGGTGAATTCATTAATGACATTGAGAACGTTCTGTTTCGTATCATCGCGCTTTTGTTGGTGGGTTTATAGAAAACCTTGACTTTTCTAGTGGGTATACGGCGTATGGATTTACCAAACCAGTGGTGTAGACTTCACCACTGGTTTGGTAAATCCATTGTACAGGGAATTAAAGACGACAAATGTGATCTGTTGCTGCAAATATGTTCGTATGTATGTTGAAAAGTTCAGTAAATCCTGTTTTTTTATGTATGCATGTATATACATGCATAATATTAGTGCTGTCATTAGCATTATTTTCACTTGTGTTGATCTTTTTACTCATGTGAAACAGAAAGGAGTTTGGGAAATAAGAATGCAATTCAACACTGATTTCAAATCGATGCCTAATCAGAACATTTATTTAACTTCCCCCTGCGTCATGCTGGACACAGGCATTTACTGGAGCGTGTCTGATATTAAGCATACAGTTTGCACAAAGACATCCAATGCATTGGACAGGGGGCCATCAGTGTTGCAGCTGAACTTCAGGGACCAGAACACTAGGCTGACGATGAGCACACGGCCCAGTCCAGTCAACTCCAACCTCCATGTGGACCTGCAGTTAAGGGGTTCAGGTTAAAGGGTCTGTTCAGCCAAAAGTAATGTTTAAGTTCTTATGGTAAACGTTTCTACAGAACTGAGTCATTTTCAGTTAGTTATTTTTTAGAATCTTGTTGGAAATATCACTTGTTTTATAACTTCATAGGATTCTGCATGAACATGAACAGCTATGGCACCAGAAAGAGATGGATTACAATCACAGAGCACCGATGAATTAAGATATAGGGAACAGAGAACTAGGATGTATAATCATCACTCTAAAACACTTGTTTGATCACAACATTTTAGCAAGTGGCCATGATATGCAGACTAAAAATGTACAGGCCTCTCTGTTAGTTACATCATGCTTCTGATACATGCACTTTGGAATGAACCTTCTCCACATTATTCAAAACGTAGTGTAATGTTAGATACGATAAGGTTCATGTTGAAATTGTCCCATGTAGGAAAATAGGGTCATATTAAAAATAAAATGAATTAATTGAATTAATTCACACCTGCATTGGGTCTCCGAGGTGGCAGCGGGACTGGTTTCCCTCGGTGCACAGCGGCACTAGTTTCCCTCGGTGCACAGCGGCACTGCTTTCCCTCGGTGCACAGCGGCACTGCTTTCCCTCGGTGCACAGCGGCACTGCTTTCCCTCGGTACGCAGGCCCTGCCATCCTGGACCTGTCTGGGTGTTTCTGTTTGTGGGGAACAAAGTACAAGTGCAAAGTATAGAGATGAATTTCGCTGTCCGGATTGATAAAGTCCTTCTCCCTGAAGGTAACGATGGAGTAGAGATCAAGTACGGCGTAAACATCTCTCCAGACCCGTTCTATCCTGATGGGGGTTAGCACTGTTGGAATTTCAGCTGATCTCGTTTAAAACTATACGCTAGTAAATAATCAAACCAATAACAACAACTATCACTTACATTCAAATGTCCCACCGCCATTTATTATCCAGTGTTGGGATGTTGCTGCAGAACCTGAGTCCCAGTTTCATCCAAATCGTTGTCCTCTAGAGGAGTTTATAGAAGTTCATAGGTCGTGGACTCTGGTCATCAAAAACAATAAGACAAAAGTCAGAAGAGACAACAAAAGCAATGTGACTTGACTCACAGTACAAACAGTACACGTGGATCACAAGTCGATATGGATTTGTGGTAAAATGCAGTTTAAAATTGAGATTATATTAAGAGACTGTGGGTTCATGTGTTAAACTGAACCCAGCTTTGTGCTGTAGAAATAAATGAAATATAACTAGAGCTTTAACTTGAACCTGCTGCCTTGAGACATCTCTCATATCCCTTTTACATTAAATTTATATTTTGTTAAAAATATTTCACTTGTTGGGTTTATGAATGCAGCACTATCATAAGGGTCAACTGATGCAATTGTGCTTAATTAAATCTGTCAAATCGGACCCTTCAACTTTTATCCAGTAATGGGGTTGCAAATGATCTGATATAGTGAACAGTTTATTCCACGTCAACCGTGTAAAAAGTTAATCAAAGTTACCCTCAGTAAATATTACGTACATTTGCAAAGCGATATACAGACACTTTTAAAAGACACATGAAATCAGAAAAACGAATTTGACGTTCTTACCTTATTCCGTACTGCAGCATCCTCCGGGCAGCTGCGCCATGTTGCGGCCCAAAGGAGAATAAAATATACGATGGACGTCCATGTGTCCGTCCTCTGGTTCCAGGAGGATCGACCAGTTTGGTCAACTTCCACATCCATGTCTTCATTAAGCTGAGACAAGTCCTCCGTCAATTCATCCAGCAGAAACTAAAGATTGTCCTTCTTCTTAACGTGCTTCTCTAAATCGTTTGCTAACAATCGCACTTGATTTGAAGTGGTTTGTAAATACCATGTAGCTAAATGCTAACAACAGGTTCTGCCGAGGAGCAAACTTCAAGACAAAAATAGTAAAGCAGGAGCGATCACACTGCTGTGACCAATCCTGTTCAAGAATAAGGTTCGGCCCACCCAGGGTGCAATTTGTAGGGGGTGGGAAGGGGGGCATTTCCCCCCCTCTGGTTTTTTGTAAATAGGTAGAGAGGACCCGGACTTTGGACCCGGAAACAGTATTATTGGAGCGTGGCGACGTCACGACTTAACAAGCAGATTGCTTCCCAGAAGCAAAATGGATTTTTGTGGAAAATGGATTTTAAATCATTTATACATTTTGAGGTGTTTGATGTATTTTAACATGCAGGACAGTGTTTTAAATTCCACAAAACTGTCAATAAATGTTTTGCAACAGTGTACAATCACTGTGATCAGTTTTTATGCATAATGCACTTAAATAAATGTTAAACTGGGTGAAATGTTGAAATTGCACATAATTTTGTTGTTCATAATATATTTAGTAAAAGGACAATTTATTGCATATAAAGATTTTTATAATTTACTTCTTCTTTGCACTAATACAAAGAAAAAAGTGGACTTATTTTGGCATGAGTTTGGCCCCTATGAGACCGATTAAGTTGTATGCGGCCCCCAGACCAGAATGAGTTTGACACCCCTGATCTAGCTAGTGTTGTGCGGTATTCACATTGATTAATGTCTTTTTTTTAGTTTAAGTTACCCCTGAGGAGCAGAGGACTGGAGCCTCCGATGTTGATCAGCTGGTTCCGTTGGGGTCTGCATGAAGTTAGGGCCGGCAGGCCGCTTCAACTGAACCTTTAGTTCCACTGGCCGCTACCAACGAAAAGATCAATTGGGGAGGGGGGGGGGAGTTGATGTTTTGTGTTGGTATATTATTTCCTAATTTCTTGTTCCTTCCCTTAGGCTGATTGTTTATGTTAAAATGTACACTACACTTATTTTTAGTGTAGTTATGTAACGTACCTAGTTATTGATTTTGGTGTTGTATTGTGAAGTTGGTGTTTTTGTCTTCCCTTTGTCTTCCCTGTTTTAACTTGGACTAGTCCGTTTGCATAAATCTGTCCCTGATGGTTGACTTGGGGGAGTTCAGTTGGTTGTTACCTGTACGCAGTTGCTGGAGTTAAGTGGGTTCTGCTGATCTCACCCGTAGGCCTGAACAGCTGTTTCTTTGTTATTTTGGACTTTGTTTCCGGATTGAAACCTTTGTAAATGATTTTTGAATTCAGTAGATTCACTTTTTGGAAAATATGACCTCATTCCTTGGCTGCTCGGTCCCTCACAGCCACACTAATCAACAAAAGATATGACAGATGAAATCCCTGCCCAGTAAAAATCACAGCCACAACAAAAATAAAAGTGTAGCAAAACTGCAGCCAAAAATGAATTCTTGAAGATGCAGCGTGATAACAAAATCATCCTAAAACTGAAAGCAAACAATTTCTCACAGCACCTTTGTATTGACACAAAGGCACAGCTGGTGACCCAAGATGAGCCCCCTCTGTGCCAGTCTCTGTCCCACACATGCACTTTGGTCCTCCAAAGTGCATGTGTGGGAGAGCGAGAGATATTTCTCCGCGGAGGAGCAAGAAATTATTCTTCAGAAATATGAAGAATGTAAAAATGTTTTTCAAGCACGCAGTAACACCGTCTCTGCTGCCAAAGCAAAATAACAATATTAGAGGAACATTGCTGAGAGCGTTAATGCGCAAGTTTAAAAAATATATAAAAATATAATTCAAACCATTTGCGGTACAGTAAGTGCGTCTTCGACGAGTCACATTTGTTATTTGCGGCTCAAGTTCGCAAAGATAAGGCCCCTGGGGCCTGTACCATGAAGCTGGTTTGGGTGGCTAGCCAGCTAAGTTTCAGCTTACTTTCCACCAACCCCGGGTTTTCGGTACCATGAAAGTGGCTAGGCTTCAATCGGTATTCGTTGCCATGGTAACTTACGCTGCACAGCTAACCTGCTCCGGGGCAGGTTATGTTCTGGATCCGAGCTCTCAGTCAGAAGTTTGACCAATCAGCAGGTGAGCAAAGAAACAGCTGACGTAGTTAATTCCTAGCTTCTGTTCTCTGTTGCGATCATTGCAATGGCTTCACCTTTTCTTCCAAATCCTGTGGACATCTCAGCGCAGATTGTTAGAAGAGCACTTCGTAGAGTTTTTAGGGACAAAATCCCCTTGACTTTCCTGATACTTCCGTGTATGAAAGATACAGATATTCCGCGGAAGGAATAACTTATCTTTGCGGACATTTGTTTTTATGTAGGCGGGTGGAATTGTATCAACACAACATCACACTATATTTAGGGCTCTTTATTCTCGACTACCCGTGGAACATAGGGCAGTGTTAAAAGAATTTGGATATGATCAATTTTACAAGGTTAAATGACTGCGTTTACAATTTAGAAATTATACCGATTTCCTATATTAATTTACATGCACAAATAACTAATACATAAACAGTGCACAAATTGTGTGCAAAGTGCACAACCAAGCTCTCACAAATAGCGCACAAATATCTATGAAGTGGCACAAATATTATCTACGAGGTGGCACAAATAACTGTAGTGGTAACCCTCCTATTCATCAAATAAAAAAGAAACTGAATACACAGTTATATGACATCAACATTCACATGTTAGCATGCCGCATTTCACTGCATGAAAAGTGGGATTTCCGTCCCCGTAAACGGCCGAAAATTTCCCTAATTTCCGACAATTTCCGACAATTTACAGGCCGCGCACGCCGCGTTCGCCTGTCCCGGAAATTGTCGGAAACAGACTCTGACGTAGGTGGCGATCAGCTGGCGGAGGTGCGAATGGCCCTAATTAGCATATGAATGCAGTGAAACCGCGGGTGGCCGAGCGGAGCGGGCTGAATATCCTTACTCCTTATTGGATGAAACCACAACTTTCAAACAAGTAAAATCGCTCGTGATTGGCAGTAAAACCACACATGGGCAGGCCTGGCTTGAGTTTCCTTACTCCTCATTGGATGAAACCACAACTTTCAAACAAGAAAAATTGCCAAGGCTTGTTACTCCGCCCTCACTCACTTAACCCCTCCTTGATTGTTACCTTCCCCAGTGTATAAATGTCAGTCTCCTCCACTTGGTTCTTGTCAGAACGTTGATCGTATTCATTGTGCCGATTACTAGTAAGCCTCTGTCTATTGAGATTCCTGCGACACCCCTTTGCCCGACTTCGAGTTTGCCTGTCCCTTTGTACCTTCGCTATTTCTGATCTCCTGGTTTTTGACTTTTTGCCTGTCTTTTACCCCCTTTGCCCGACTTCGAGTCAGCCTGCCCCTTTGTACCTTCGCTATTTCTGATCCCCTGGTTTTTGACTTTTTGCCTGTCTTTTCACTTTTCTTCTGGAAACCCGATTCTGTCCCGCTCTCTCTCCGATCACCTGGCTTCAAACCTCGCACGGAATAAAGATCAACGTTTTTTGGATTTCCCTGGCCTGCGTGTGGGTCCTTACTCTGAACGTAACACAAATCCACCATTACCCTTCCTGCATATAAAGCAGAACAAATTGTCATTTGTTTACAAATCCAGGACATTAAATATTTTTGGCTGGAGGAATCCAAACAGAATCATTGATATCAAGTTTCTGATGAGCAGTGGCAGAGCGTTCTGAAAAAAGCACAAACTATAGATACTACACTACATCGAAACATAAATGTTTTATTCTGGCATTCAGGCAAAATCACACTTTACTTATTGTTAATCAGCTAAATGCTTATTACTTTTACATAATTTAATTATTCACTGTAAATTAAGGCCTCTGTTTTGGGCAGAAATGAAGCGTTGTTTTACAATAGTTAAGACCTTCCGCCGTCCATTTATTTATGAATACGTGCATTCATTTTAAATTGGTTGGAATCAAATGCCAACATCCATTTCATGAACTGGTAACTTACAAGTGGCAGCTGCAAAAACCTGATTTTAATATAAATACAAAAATGAAATATATATATTTCATTGAAGCATATATATATATATATATATATATATATATATATATATATATATATATATATATATATATATATATATATATATATATATATGCTTTTGTATAATATATCTCTGCTATATAATATATCGCAGCTTTGGTGTAATCTAGAGATTACTTTCTTATTTTGTTGTACTCATTGTGTGTTTCTCTATCAGCTTCTTGTGTAAACAAGCATGGCACAGTGCTCAACACGCATAACATGATCATCAATAATCCTCATAACTAAGAAGATTACCGCGTACAAAAGGAGGCCTTTGATCATAACATCCTGTCCATTCACACCTCTGCATTTGACAGAACAGATGCACCCTGTGAGTGCAAGTGGGAGAGGGACACAGGATCCACAACAAGCTTTAAAACCAACACAACTACAGTCTAATCTTTCCAAAATGTCATAAAATCTGATCTCTGGTGATGTGATCACATGTAACATTTAAAGTCTGTGTAGGTCTTTTTGCCTCTGTTCCGAGACTGGCGTCTCCTTATTTCACTGCATCAATTTCATTTTTTATTTTTGTACGTTGAATGTGTGAACATTAGCTAGTGGACAGTTTTGCACAATGGTGACTGTCAAAACAACACTGTTATCTATTCATGGAATGTCAAGATACGTTATTGACAATAACCTTAAGATTAAGATGTTTTATAAACATCGATTGGTTCAGAATGAAAACCTTAGCTGTCTTAAATATTTTGTGTAAAAAAAATCCACAGTGTTTAAGTGTGTTAATGTATATTGTTGTATATTAGCGAGGTTGTTAAACAGCCGATTGCTTTGTGTTGTGTATCGCTAAACATTCAAACATTTTTGTACAGTAGAAATGAGCATGAAGTAATTCTTTCTAGCAATTATGAATTGAATTCAAGCATATAAAAAGTATATATCCCTTTTTGTCTACCACAAAAAGATTCCCATAGTGCTACATTCATTTTTTGATAACTTGACAGGAATAAATTGGGAAAAACTACCATACAGAAGCAGGGTAAAATGCAACTGGTCGAACTGCATCACTGCCAATGTGAGATTGAATTAAAACTGTCGTTAAAATGTTTACATGTAATCAATTGATCTTCATCCTGTCAAACAGAATTTGATGAGCGTATTTAACCTGCATTTATGTCAAACTAATATTTTCTGACAAAATATTACAAAAGGTACTTTTGTTCATGTCTTTATATATATGTTTTGTATCTTTTTTGCACTTCAAAAGCATAAAATAAATCTAGAGTTGCATAGAAAATCATTCTTCAAGTCTTGGGACAATATTTTTACAGTGTGGGATTATCATTGAAGTTTGCTTTTGACACTGACACAAATGGTAAACCATCGTAACAAATGTATCTAAGACAGTATCGGGACGGCTCCACCTTTCAGCACCGTCACAACATCTTTGAAGATATGTTCAGACTCAGGTTGAGCCCGTCCTGCATGGTCTGAGCCCGTCCTGCATGGTCTGAGCAGGTACAGTGGGGTTTAGAGCTTTTTCAATGAAGACGTTGAAGCAGAAAATAACGCGGTGAAATGAGACCATTCTTGACTCCTTTCCTACTTTTCTTGGAAACAGCAGTTAGATAAATATTCTGGAATAAGGATAGGAAATAATCTGGAGCATTCCATTATTACATAATCCTTATCTGCAAATGAGTTTGCTCGATAGTCACAGAAGTGTAGGTGTTCATATGTCCATTTTTCTGAGCTCTTTTAGGACTTTATGTCCGTGGAGCTCCATCTTTTGAGGGAATATCATGTCATCTGAGCAGAGCAACAAATCACAGGAGCGTATTTGATGTTTGGTGTGGTGGTTAGAAGAACTTAATTTGCAAATGTCGTTGTGTTGGTACAGTCAGACACACAATAGTTTATGCATTACGACTACTTTATTGGGCACTAAGAACTGTACCACCCAGACCCACAAGAATCGTTTTTTTGTAGCATTCTCATAAAACAGGTCATTTATTAATTATTGTGACTTATTACAATTAATAACTTAACATTTTGACAACTTTATTGACACATTATTGATCTTCATGGTGTTAATGGCTTAACAAAAGTTTACCGGTAAGTTATCATTGCAGAATGTTTCTAAATGACAAACCATAAAATGTATTAGATTAAATCTGATCTATTATCAGATTCTCTCTCACCGTACAAGTTGTCAGTTGGTTAGACAGAATAAAAAATCATGCTGATAACAGGCCTCCACTGTACTGAGGCCTGTCAATACTTTATCAAATTTACCAGATGGCCTCACTTCTGCATAATATCCAATAATGGCACATTGATTAATAAGATTCAAACCATGAAGTTTGTTGCACACCAGTTCTACGATTGTGTTTAAATATTATCAAAATGTCATATTACAGCATTTATGTGTTGCAAAAAGGACTAATGCCACAACAAACAGTACAAAACGACATGAAAACCTTCACCTTTTATATAAAAACAATAATAAAACCTAGAGTGGAGACTACAGTAATACAAATCTATATATACCCTTTGTGATTTGTTAAAACCAACAGGTTTGCTGTGTGTCTCACTCACATCACATCCATCACCAAAATCCAACCCCACGATGTTTGCTTTTAACACCCACCACAACCTTATGTATGTCGAGCAGTTTCCTATATCCATGGGAGCAGAGCGCACAGGCTCTTTTTTTTAGCAGTACTAGACACAGGTAAAAAACACGGGCGGCTCACATGGCTCAGGTGCAGGCAGTGTCCGAGGTTTGAATCCCGCCCTCGTTGCCGGGGAACCTTTCCTCTCTCACGTCCCTGTTATAATGATATTGACCTACGTGTTCAATATGTTTACATTACGTGTTCTTATCAGGTTGACTTTACTCCAAATAGTGACCCAACCTGGTTAAACAAAACAACATTTGCAAAACCTTTCTTTACAAAAATAAAGGTTAGTGTTAGTTTCACAGCTGAACAAAACTAAGACGAATCACTTAATCAAAAGATTACTAATCTGTAACCAATGGGAGGATTCAGTTTTCAGTTTGTTTTTTTTAATCAATTGTATATAAACATTAAATGTAAATTAATTGTCTTTATAACATTTGATCTCATTGCTTTGGGCAAGTGTGATATACCTTTATCACTATTCATGCTAAATTAATCTAATCATGGATTTGAAATCAGTAGATTAAGCATTAATAAAAAAAATCAGGAGTTGCGTCCCTACTCGTTAGCACCCAGTGCTGAAAGCACCTCACACACCTGTGAGTGCGATAAATGTGACTGCTACATTTATTTGAGGAATGAAGCTTGTGGACGACAGCAACAAATAGACATGGCTTTTTCAATAAAAGATAGAGGACCTTTCCTTGAGTAAGAGGACTGGACTGAGGGCAGGCTCAGTCCTATTGGTGTTGGACAAAAAAGAAGCTGCTCCGGTTGGTTGTCTCCACCAGGACACCATTCAGCCAGGAGATGAGGTCATGTCCAGCAGATCCAATCCTTTCCTGTCTGATTTGTCCAAAGTAAGGTCTTCATGAGGAGTGCATAAGATGGAGACCCTCTGACAAAGGAGAATATGGGTTTTAATAAAAATAAAAAGGACACAGCTTTTTAGAGACGTGTGGAGCCATTTAGATACACAAAAAGCTTACCTGACGCAGTGTACCGGGAGTGCTGCTCACTTTGTACAACATCACCAGAGGAACCATGAGTGTGGAGGACAGAGTGAACCACCAGCCGAGAGCGTAACCCCACCACGGATACTCCACTGTGTTGTTGAACTTCAGATGAGTGTATTTGACCAAGGAGAAAACAAATGTCCCCTGAGAATTGTTACAGAGAAGGCAGTTGAAGTATTGGTTAGAGACGATACGTTACAAATACTCCAAGTCAACTCTAGCAACGATAAAGTAAAGGTCTCGTTTCTAAAAGTAACAATAAATAAATCAACAGCGTAATTCATATGAGTGAATTTTTTGATTATTTGTTAGGATTTAGTTATTCATTCATAATTAGTATTGTTTCATTATTTACATTAGATTGTATGAAAAATCAAGGTTTCTTTTTCTGTTAAAATATATCAAATACACAATTTCTGTTAACTAATTAGACGTAGATTTGGTTAGTTAGTTTGCTGTGGTCACCTGGAGGTTTCTTTATTCACTAGCTAAGACCACGCCATTCTAACTGGAGGCGTTTAACATGAGTGATCGAGTCGATCGATCGATTTAGACAGATTGGTTGGATGGGTTGTGGGGTGCTTCGTCGGAGAATCCGCCATGCTCCCGTGGCACGGCGAACCCCTTCAGGGCCCTACAAAAAGTTGGAAAAAAAGATGGAGGGAAAGAAAAGAAAAAGGTTTGGGAGGGTGGGGTTTCAGAATACGTACCCACGGACGCGAAGAGAGGGCTGAGCTGTATTTGTAGAAATACCGGAAGAGGCGGTTGGAGGCGTGGTCTTGCTCCTGAAACTACGCTAATTTGCTTCAATAATAGTCCTATTCCGATATATTCGCCTATATATTTATATATAAGTAAAGGAGCACGCTGATTTTTACCAGATCAGGAGATTTCTTTGATTGTTTGCTTGTTTTGTTCGCCAATACATTTTAAAGAAAAAGTATTGTTTGTAGTATTGTTTCAATATTTACATTAGTTTGTATGAAATATCAAGGTTTCTTTTTCTGTTGAAATATATCAATTACATAATTTTCTGTGGTTATTTAATTAGATGTAGATTTGGTTAGTTAGTTTGCTGTGGTCACCTGGAGGTTTCTTTATAATAGTTATATTTCGATATATTCTATTATATATTTATATATATAAGTAAATTAGCACGCTGATTTTTACCAGAGCAGGATTTCTTTGATTGTTTGCTTGTTTTGTTCACCAATACATTTTAAACAGAAACAGACGGAAAATCTTCTCTCTTGCCTGGAACTGGAACCACTGTATGATGGCAGTGAGATCATCTACCAACATGCACTAAAAAGCATTTCTATGTCACAAAGGAAGGCAAAGCTCAGGTTGACATTCCTCCACTTTATTTGCTTTTATTATAGAGAATCTTAAAACAAAGGAGCTGATTTGACCAGTATGCGTTTCAGCAGCGGGACTTAGGAAGGAATATAATAACTCACCATGCAAATTACTGGAGTGATGTATTTTAAACAATATTTAATCAAAGGTAGCGGCTTGTATCCAATCATGTCTTCTATGTTGTCATAAAACCGGTCTGCACCTGTAAGTAGATGGAAAAGCTGCGATGAGTGAATTCAACATGACAGTGAAGAAACCACGCACATTCCTGTTGTTTATTTACTCACCGTATATCCATCCAACACAAATAGACTGCAGCAGGGCAAAGAGAAGCAGAGTCATCCCACTGCAGGCATAGTAGTCAAACAACTGGAAGATGTACAGTCCACCCTGCGTGCCAGACATCAGTCAGCTTGCAAACAAAGTTATTGAAAAGTGACGTGACATTTTGATACTTTGATACTTACATCTGTAACCATCACAATGCCAATGAAGAAGCTGACAACAGCAACACCAAGTAGAAGAAGTTTACGTCGATGGCCAACGTGGAAGAAGGAAGGATTCGTGTCAGAAATTGATGTTACAAGGGCTTCTAGACCTACAAACTGAAACACAGGGTCCCTAGTTACACAACATCTCTACTTCTTCTGCACACAAACATGAAACATTTACAGAGATCATTTCATCAGGACCGCAGAGAGCATCTACATCTCTCGCCGCAAACCTTTTCAGACTGTACCTTGACTAAACTCTAACAAATTGCAGCACTTAAATTGTACTTGATGGCTGTTATCTATAACAATTTGTAAATCGGCTTTTTTGTTAAAAGAGTGCTTACTTGTTTCTTTGAGTTTGTATCCCTATGATTGAAATACACTTTGTGGCGGCCCCGCCCAACCCCAGTGCCTGGGAAGATGCCAGCTGGAGGTAATCAACCTCCAGCTGGACTAACAAGGTGCCTCTCCCAGGGGTTAAAAGGGAAACACAGGAGAGGCACAGGAAAGGAAGAGCACAGGGAGACACAGAGCCACGCGCAAGCGATGGCTTTCTCACGAAATAAAAGAATGGCTTGCACCTTCTCCGCGTCCTCCTTCCGGGTCCCCTAAGAACCCACCCAGTTACACACTTATTAATACTTATATAGTAAGTCACTTTGGATAAAAGCTTCAGCTAAATGACATGCAATGTAATTTCATCACAATTCAGTAAGTACTCAGTAAGTGTATAGCTCGGTCAAGACTTTTATTTTTAAGTATCTGAATCCAGACACAGTGACAAAAAAACCGGAGAGGGAATCATGAGCCAGCTGTTTTTCTCACATAAGTAACTGCTGATGTTAATAAATGTGCTGACAGTGCAGCATTTGTTGGCTATTTGCAAAAAGACAAACAAATATGACCAAAGCGCATCAAGAGTTAAGATATGAATCTCTTTCTGGTTGAGCAAGAAGAGTCAGCTTACCTCAGTGTCCAGTCCCAGCAGGATGATCATAACAAAGAAGAATATTGCCCAGACCTGCGGTAAAGGCATCATGGCGACTGCTCGAGGATAGGCAATAAACGCCAAGCCGGGACCTACAGTCACAAATATACCAAATATCCCAATTGCATGTTGTTAGTAGATTTCTGTCAGGTCCATTAGGTCAAGAACACGGGTGACAATAAAAATGATTTAGGAAACATTTTACTAGATAGATTGCATCCAGTATTGAGTTCAGAATTAAATATTTGGCGGTGTGGCTCTGTTCAGGGAGTCTGTTTATGAGCACCATGAAATAGCAAGGAGTCAGAGGACAGCAGCGGCATAAGGGAACGCTCACACCGTTTTAGGACTGTGTGAGCAGAGCTATTCCCCCACATGAACAGAGCGGCAACGATGACATAGAAGCAAATGCCATGTTATGCATGACAAGGAGGAGCTGGGGAGGTGGCGGGCGGCAGGGAAGCGAGCCGCAAGCAGGTAGGAGCAAAACTGAATCTGCTTTAAATAGGGCGACTACCTGGCCTGCCAGAACTGGCTCAATTTTGTGCTACTGCTGACGCCTAAAAATAGTAAAATGCTCATCAATTCCATGATATATTTACAGTGTTGGGCAAGTTACATTAAAACAGTAATTGTTATAGTTACTCACTACTTGTTCAAAACGTAACTGAGTTAGTAACTGAATTACTCTACAATAAAAGTAACTCGTTACCAGGGTAAGTAACTATTTGCGTTACTGTTAAAAAATTAGAGTTGCTTACAACGGATGTTGACAACGTTTTTGCTCCTGGATATAATGTACACATTACTTGCATATTCTTGCCTTTGACCGCAATGAATTTGAAATAGTGGTTACATCTCCACCTTGAAAATACTGTAGCGTGTCTTAAGTTCCTAAATGTGTATAAGGTTCTGGTTTACTTGCGCCAGGGTTGGGGTACCGCCCCTTCCGGGGTAATGTGTGTAGTTATTTGCTCTTTATTGGCACAGAACGTTACAACTGGTGTCAGAAGAAAACTTCTAATACTGTAGTCGACCGCTCGGGCATCGGCGGACTACCATGTGGAGGACGCTTTTTCTGGTGGAGATGGAGCGTTCTTTTGGCAGAGGTTTTTATGTCAAGAAGAGGGAGGAGGAGGGCAACGAGTACGGATATTCTCGTCCGGTTCAAGTGCTGGGAGGACAACGTTTTTCCGTGGACAGTCAGGGGAGATGAAACGTGAGTTACAGCCACCAACATCCGCTGGGCGTCCTGGCTTAGCGACGGCTAGCGCTGAAGCTAGCTACACGGCCCGCGAAAAACTGCCGCCCGGAAACGTGTATGAACATAACGCAAACAAAGACGGCGGCGCCCATGGAGAGCAAGTGCCGTTAGGCAGAAGACGCCGGAATATGCGGGTAAGTCGGACTGGGAAGCTTTTCATGCTTAGTTTGAGAGTAACGCGAGTAACAAACTCGTTTACATTTTAGTAATTGTAATTGCGTTACTGGATTTAAGAAAATATTTCGTTACAGGCTTGTTACCGCTAAAAGTAGTGGAATTACAGTAACGCGTTACTTTGTAACAGGGTCAATGAAACTTACTCAAGTAGTCTATATTCTGGGCAGGTTTTAGGTTCATGTTTAGCACCTTCTCTTAGTAGTCAGTTCAGTATTGTTTGAGGTTATGTTCTGTCTTGTGGAAAAGCCTCAAGATGGAGTAATAGTATGAATCAGTGAGACGACTCCTGTGTGTGAGGGCTCCTTGTCACCTTCACAGAGTAACGCGTTACAAAGTAACGGACCAACGCGTTACAAAGTAAAGTAAAGTAAAGTAACGCGTTAGTCCCAACACTGTATATTTATCAAAAACATTTTCTATATTCTTACCCGACTCTGCCACTTTTGATATGTCTGTGTTCTGCTCATACGCCATGAAGCCAAGTACTGAGAAAATGGCAAAGCCTGCAACAAAACTGGTTCCACTGTTCAGAAGGCACAAGTACACACAGTCCCTAAAAACAAAAACAGAAACATTTTATGCTCCTTTATTTTGAAATGGATCTATACAACTTTTACATTGTTATTTGTTTGTAGTTTGGACTCAGATCTCAAAATGCCCAAAGAAATCTGTTATGTTGACGGTAAGAAATACTTTGTGAATGAAACGCACTTCAAATCTCTATTCTTGGAATAAGCTGCTCTTAATTGTTTTTGCCTAAAATGGGCATTCTAAGATGTTCTGGCTTGGAGGATAAAAACCGTTGGCTATTTTTGTCATTTTACTTAACCCAAACATTATAAATGATAAATCATACATATTAAATCAAACTTACTTGTAACAGTTGTTGTTATACTTGCTATAACTGCCTAGGGCAGTTAGACACCCAATACAAATAGCATAGGAATAGAATATTTGTGTGCCAGCGTCCATCCACACCTGAAACACATTAAATATACATTTACGGTGTGTTGCAACCCTGAAGTAAATCCCGACAGAGCCACCTAGTATGGATTTCTTAAAATGTTTTACTCTGTAAGGAACTAATACCCCCCAGCCCCCACGCAAGAAAATGCATTATGTTTATGTTAACTGCCCGTGAAAAGGTCGGATTAGTGGAAAGGATGCAGGAGAAGATTCAGTAGTGGAGATGTGCAGGTGAGCTGACATCACTGCGTCATACACCGGGACATACACTGCGTCGCACAGCAGCCCAACGTGCATTATGCAACGTGTAAAAATGAAACGTAAGACAATTTACTTGATCAGTGTAAAAGGCCTAAATCAGTGTCAAATTCTGCCTTTCCTTGAGGAGCTGGATCGTGAACACAGGAGTCGTCTCACTGAATCTTACTGTCACTCCATCTTGAGACTTTTCCACAAGACAGAACTTAACCTCAAACATTACTGAACTGACTACTAAGAGAAGGTGCTAAACATGAACCTAAAACCTGCCCAGAATATAGACTACTTGAGTAAGTTTCATTGACCCTGTTTGGCCCTCAACTTAGTCACGGTTTTACATTTGGTTCTTCTTTGCGATTGATATCCTTGTTTAGTAACCAATTCATCTCCTCAATCCCGGCATCCCTTCAACTTTCCACTAAAGTGTAGCTAATATTGATATATAAGTGATGTTTTTTTTTCTTTTTTCTAGCATGTCATTTGAGGTATTTTTATACATACATTTTAATTGAATGCTGTCATACAATGAAACCAAATACATTTCTGTATAGTGCGGCTTAGAAAAGTAGTAAAAAGTACTCATACCTGTGGATCAGACAGGCGGGATGGATCCGGGTACAGGTAGAACTTGATCCCATCTATGGCCCCAGGCAACGTGAGTCCCCGAACAAGCAGCACTGCCAACATCAGGTATGGAAATGTGGCGGTAAAGTAAACCACCTTTAGAAGAATGAGGGTTAATGAGTGGAAAATCCATTGAATACAGTTGAGGAGAATGTCCTAAAACAATATCAGTTAAAGAGTTGCTGGAATACAACATGAAGAAGAAGTCTCACCTTCCCAGTGGACTTCACCCCTTTCCAGACGCAAAAGTAACAGATGATCCAGGACAGCAGGAGACACAGAGCCAGCTCCCATCGAACGCTGCCCAACTCATCGATGCTTCCCGTGAGATTAAGAACTCTTCTCCTGAAAATCAATTACTCTGCTATTGATTATACATGTTGAAAACCCTTTAAGAACTTATATTTGTTGGAATGCTTTTAAGCATTCCAAGTATTGTTATCCTAATCTTTATTCCGCATCTTTTTTGTTGGAATGCTTTTAAGCATTCCAAGTATTGTTAACCTAATCTTATTTCAACTTATATATTAGGGCCTGAGCCGACTGAAAGTCGGGCGAAGCCCTATTGTGTTTCGAAGAATTATTATTATTATTATTATTATTATTATTTCACCACTTTGAACGCACTTTTGGGGCCTTTATCATATTCAAAAACTCTTGAAACTTGGCATGGGCATCGGAAGTGCGTGAAATTTAGATATTCTTGGGGTCGCGCTTTTGTGTTTGAAAAAATGGCTCTCTAGCGCCCTCTGGCTCTCTACCTAATGGCATTTTGGCTCAATAGCTTCCCCTACACGTATCGATAAAGCGGCCTAGAAACTTCTCTACACGTTCTCTACACTGGACAGAGCTCCAGTCATGTCATTCACAGAGAGAGAGGACATTCTCACTGGAGTGAAATAATCTACTTGATTAAAGCCAAGCTCTGCTCTCTTAAGGGAGCCACACATCGTGTGTAGTTCATGAGTTATTATTTTCTGATGGAGCAGAAGTGGCGTGATTAGCTGTGATTAACTTATAACAATGCTGTACCATATGTGTCCATTCGTGTCTACTTACTTTAGCTTTATATGGAGAAAACGGAGACCGGTCATTTCTGCAATTGGAACAGCAGCTGACTTGATGACATCACCACCTCAGCTGTCTTGCTAATATCTTTTAATACAGTTCTTGACTGTTAAGTATTTTACTAATATCATGCTTTAGCTTCGTTTTCATTTAAAATTATAAATGATTACATAAGAGTAAAGGCAAAATAACTCAATGGATCAGATCAGAGTTGTTGCATTATTTTTAAAGCAGGTGAAGAGGAGCAGCTGTATTACATTAAGTAATACTAAGTGGAGTAAGAGGAGGTTGGATACAGTAACAACAATTAAACAGTTAATATTTTACTGGATAATAACATATTGCACACACAAACACACTAGGGCTGCTAGCAGCATTGGACAGGTCCTCTGGCTGCCTGCACGCTGCGTGAGCACGTCACGCCACGTGAGCACGTCACGCCTCAATCCGTGGCAGCTGTCATTAAGGCATTCTGGGTAATTCGGTCTTCTCTTTACACCGCGACACAAACTATCTCGCTTTTCAGTCTTATAGCAGACCGGATTCCTTCAGAGGTTAAGACTTTACTTACAGGGATCTTTTCAACAGTGTGAAACTGTGGAACTGTTGTTCTGGTTTGTACAGTATAGCATGTATAAAGAAATTGTAGAGTTCATAGAAGAACTTTATTACATAAGTATAATCTCCTTTAAACAGCGTGTAATTCCGCGTTGCAGAGACATTGCTGTAGACCGTAAAACCAAGATTAAATTCTTGAATCTGTTAATTGGACTTTAATATGTTAATATAGAAGTCCCGTGTCCTGATAACGTATAAGATGAAGTTTGTGAAGTGAAATTCCATGCTCCACGTGGTTGACATACAGCTAACGTTTAGACGTACCATATGTGTCCATTTGTGTCTGCTTACTTTAGCTTTATATGTTTGAAGAATGAATCGCGCATTGGAAGGTAGTACTTCCTGGTTTGCCGTGGGGCATTTTGAGAGTTGTAGAATCCTCCTTATAGAAAAGACTCCTTGCATTTTGAATAGGCTTTTTGTGGGATTGAATATGGTGCACAATGTTTGAAGGTACATGCAAATTATGAAACGACGATGATGATGATAATAATGATTTTGTTATTATAGTGTAATAACAATATTATTATTTATTTGTATTTTGAATGTTATTTAATGTTATTGGGCTATTGAGGTAACGAGCTAGAGAGCTGCATTGGTTGTAGTATGCACGTGGAAAATAAAACGTTGCATTTCTTATTATTCCAGGTTTATCACCTGGTTCCGTTTAGAAAAAAAATAAACAAACTGATGTGGAATACTGAGTAATAGCACCTCCTGATTTCAATGCTACCTAATGCCATTTCGGCTCAATAGCTTCCCCTACACATATTCATAACGCAGCCAACCAACTGCTTTGATGCACGTGCACTCATTTGGAGGCCACAGCGTTGTGCATATTTCTCCTGCATATCAGCAGAATGAATCAAACTCATCAAGTTGGTCAAATGTCCCACTGTGACTGACATGACTGGACCTCTGTCCACACCCTCACTAGAGAGAAAAGGTCCACTTGATAAAAGTACAGGTCATACAGCATGTGTAGTTCACGGGTTATTATTTTCTGATGGAGCAGAAGTGGCGTGATAAGTTGCTCTACTCTGCATTGACTGAATGGACATAATCTTACATATTTTAGTGACGTTTTATTCTCCAATTGTCAAATCAGATTGTAGCTCAGAGATAAGGACACGAACTTAGACACCAGAGTTCTGGGTTTGATTCCTGGCTGGCACTGGACGTTTTTTTCTCATTTTCTTTTTTCACCTTTTGACTGCATGTCCGGCCGACCGCTGGCCCCCCCGACATGCGGCTCAGGCCCGTTCAGTACTGCCCCGCAGTCCTAGTTATTAGGGCCTGAGCCGACTGAAAGTCGGGCGAAGCCCTATTGTGTTTCGAAGAATTATAATTATTATTATTATTTCACCACTTTAAACGTACTTTTGAGGCCTTTATCATATTCAAAAACTCTTGAATTTTTGCGTGGTTATTGGAAGTGCGTGAAATTTAGATATTCTTGAGGTTGCGCTTTTGGGTTTAAAAAAATGGCTCTCTAGCGCCCCCTGCAAGTGCTTCCTCTGGGGAAATTTTGTTCTACTTTCACCGATAGAGTTGAAATTTTGCACACAGGTGCTCTTGGATGTGCTCTACAAAAAAGTCAATCATGGTATGCAAATGCGTGGTATTCCTCAGCTACATACACCATTTCAACTTTAAAATGTGACACAGGTCTAAAGTACTTTTCAATTTTTACAGCTTTCTGATATCTATTTTACTTTTTTCATAATCCCTTAAAAACTTAAACTTTTTTAACATGGTTTCCAATGGAGCTAATCTTCAAATCCTTTCAAAACTTCTTCAACTTTCAACTTTTCTAGCTTTTTCAATCTTTCAGCTACAGACAGCATTTTCCATCTATATTTTCAGCAATCCTTTCAAATAGTTAAACTTTTCTTATTTCTATATTTTCAGCAATTGTTTCAGTTAATTTCAGCTTTTGCATTCCAACGCATTTTCAGCAGGTAATGCATTTTCTAGTTCTTATTCAATTTTATTCTATTTCTACCGCCGCACCTTACAACTCCTTCACACTTTCAGCTATTTAAACCATTCAAATTCAAATCAGCTTGTTCCAGAGTGGTCTGCTATGCCTTTTCAGCTTTCTAGCTCTTATAATTGATTTTATATAAATTAAAAACTTCAGCTTTTTTAACATGGTTTCCAAAGGAGCTAATCTTCAAATCTTCTCAAAACTTCTTCAAATTTCAACTTTTCTAGCTTTTTCAATCTTTCAGCTACAGACACCATTTTAACTTTAAAATGTTGACACAAGTCTTGGGATTTCTTTAGTTTTTACAGCTTTTTGATATCTATTTTACTTTTTTCATAATCACTGATTATATTTTACTAGGTTTTCAGTCCTTTTCTGAGTTTTACATTGGTGTGTATGTGGAGCCTCTAGAGTGAGAATATGCAAATTTAGAGTGTACGGCTGCGTGAGAATCGGGTAAATATGGATCTCACAACCACAATGTTACAAGCTTCATTTTTAGATCAGAATGATGCCGTGCTTGTGCTGGTCGGAATGATGTGGGTATGGAATCCCAGAGTTCTTTACTTTTTGGCTGAGGGGCTCGAGAGTGAGACAAAGTCTGTCTCAAGCCCCATAGACTCCAATACAAATCTGGTGAAGAACTTAACAGAAAAAGCCAGAGAGTACACGTTTTTGAAACTGCTGTAAATCTCTACTCCTTCATAATCAATCTCTGTCTGTCTGTCTGTCTGTCTCTGCCTCGCTCTGTCATTTTCTAACTTCTTAGTTTAAATAACATTCTGTCTCTCAATATCTATCGAGTAAAAACTTGGCTTGAATATCAAACATTCTGCCCTCCCCCCTCACTACCCCCTCCCCCCCCCCCCCCAACCGATGTTATCATTTCAAAATAAAACCTCAATGATTAACTGAGTTCTTACTGTAATGTTAGATGACGCCAATGGAGTAAAAACTTGGCTGGATTATCAAACATTCTGCTCCCCCCCCCTCACCACCCCCCCAACCAATTGTATCATTTCAAAATAAAAGCCTCAATGATTATCTGAGTTCTTACTGTAATGTTAGATGAGGCCTATCGAGTAAAAAGTTGGTTTGAATAACTAACATTCTGGCCCCACACCCACCCCACCACCCAATTCCATTACTACAAAATAAAAGCCTCAATTATTATCTGTACCTTAACCATGAAGGGAGTTCTTACTGTAATGTTATTTCTATATTTTCAGCAATCCTTTCAAATAGTTCAGCTTTTCTTATTTCTATATTTTCAGCAATAATTTCAGCTTTTGCATTCCAATGCATTTTCAGCAGGAAATGCATTTTGTAGTTGTATTTATTATTCATACTCACTCCCAGAACTCTCTCACTGGTGACGTCGCATTTTCAGCATCAGTCAAGTTTGAATAATCATCTCTTCGATCAAACTCCACACAGGTTTCTGTAGAAAAGGCATAAATGATGCTCTAAACAATCCATTTGAGGGCGCTATGTTGGGTAAGAGCGGGAGCCAATGATTCTTTAAACAGTAAATACCATTTTACGCTAGTTTGGGGTTTCTGACGTTCCTCTCCATTCACCTAAAATCTTCATTTAACCAAGTTGGGATTAAGACTTGAAGCACAGACTGGCTGAGAAAAGACATTCAGCAGTTGAATGTTTGAATTTTACAATATTTGCTGGAAGGGATCTTTAAGTATGTTACGTAACCAAAAGTGTACAATAAGCCAGGCAGAGAAATCCATTAAAACGTTTCCAGCAGCTAGATTTTGCTCTCCGGATCCTCAAATGTGGAAAATGAAAATCGGACTAATTCGTTAATCCTTTTAAGATTCATGATATTAAATACATTTCTTTGTTTCTATGTATTTGAATGTGTATTATAGTCAGATTTCTTACTGGGACCAACCTGTGTTCCAGTTGTTTCTGCAACTCGCCCAAGGAAGTTCAGTATTGAAAGAGGAGAAGAGATACAGGAAAGCCCAGGCCAATATTATGATGTAATAGATGCTAGAGTATGAAACAACCACAATATTGCCATAACCCATTCCTGAAAAAAACAGAAAGAGACAAAAAGTAGTTCATTGAAAAAGTAAGAACAGTGTAAAGATCTAAATAATCAAAATAAGACAAGTGGATCGGTATTGAATTATTAATAAAATGTGTAGCAATGTAGTTTAAAGAAGGTCAGTGTCCTTTACACAGAGGTGGATACATACTACAGTATTTGTTTATTAAGTATTTAACAGTGGAGATACTCTGCGTTTTGTCCCCCAGGGATCAACCATGTATCTTATCGTTAAAGATCAACCCGCTTTGATTTACTGCTGCCCAACAACAATGTTGATGCTGACTCTTATTATTTTTTCTGTTGTATATTTACTAAAGATACAGGAATGTGACTGAATGCGTACATGAGAAATATTGAAATCCTCTCTTGTAACTCATTCAGCTTCCTGTAATTGTTCACAGAAGCAAATATTTCACCAATTGGAGGCCATTCACATATGTTATGTTTTTACAGGTTTTACAGGTTCACCAAACCTGGTTTCTTATCAAATGTTATGTAAAAGTGTGTAAAAGTTTATTCGGAACACAAGTTTGTTTTGGCAAAAGTGAGCATTTGAAAAAATATTGACTTTCTTGACACAAATATGTTTTTATTAGAATTAGAGAAAAATATACTTATATCCAGATCGGCGCATATAAATATGTTGGGTGTGAATCACATTACGTAAGCAACCTTTTATAGTTTTATAGTATACTACAGTACTTTTATAGTATTTATACACACAGAGTAATTTTTTATTTTATATTAAAATGTGGAAAGGCTAATGCGTAACGGATAGAATATAGATTCTACATTTTTACCTTCAAAAAGGGGACAAACTTTCCTCCAGCAGGTAATACTTCCCTGTTTGGTGAACTGGCCCAGTGACGTCTCCAGGAGAAACAGGGGGATGCCGCAGGTAAAGAGAAAGAGGACATAAGGAATGAAGAACACCCCTTAAAAAAAAACACAGTTACACACATGAGTTGTTTTTATTTTAGGAGTCATATTATGCCCTTTTACAACAAGCTGATATTGGTACGCTGATCTGTGATATGATTGTTGTATAATTTGCATTTATTCCATTCCAGATTTTTTGTCAATATCGGGACGGGGAGGGGGGGGGCAAGATGATGTAAGGGATACTCCCACTTGGTCTGATGATATCGGCAAACCCCGGAACTGTCCAAAAAGTCCTTTTTATCAGTATTAATTAATTACAGGAGTCATTAGTCAAAAGTAGTTAATGATTCCTAATGAAGTTGTTTTTTCCAGTGTTGGTTAGTAGACATGCCAGAAAGCCACATTACAGTTTTTTTCAGTTACTAACTAGCGTTTGTCCAAACAGTTGTCACATTTTCGAAACTCTAAACACAATTAGCACAGCATCGGCCTTTTGTGGCCATACTATTCACATATTTCATGTTGTTTTCACACAATATGCAGTCAGTGAACACATTTCCACCACGCTTACATTTTCTTAACAGACAAGCTATAACTCCCAACAAAACTATGGATTGTTTTTGTAGTATTCACGAATGTTAACACACAACATCCCACAATAGCAAAAACAATGTTCCAAATCTTAGATACAGTATAAAAACATCTGCTTCTGAAATGATATCAGTTCAAAAACAATATATCTGGGCCCAGGGAGAAGACCAGGTCCAGTGAGAGGTGCAGTGAGAGGAGCAGTAAGAGGTGCAGGTCCAGTGAGAGATGTAGAAGGAGGTGCAGTAAGAGGGGAAGGTCCAGTGAGAGGAGCAGTGAGAGGAGCCGTGAGAGGTGCAGGTCCAGTGAGAGATGTAGAAGGAGGTGCAGTGAGAGGTGCAGGTCCAGTGAGAGATGTAGAAGGAGGTGCAGTGAGAGGTGCAGGTCCAGTGAGAGGAGCAGTGAGAGGAACCGTGAGAGGTGCATGTCCAGTGAGAGATGTAGAATGAGGTGCAGTGAGAGGTGCAGGTCCAGTGAGAGATGTAGAAGGAGGTGCAGTGAGAGGTGCAGGTCCAGTGAGAGGAGCCGGCCCAGGGAGAGAGCAAGGTAGAGGTGTAAGAATGCGTGGTGGTGGCATTCCAAGGGCTGCAAGAACAGTAGTCAGTGATGAAATTTTTGCCACTATCATTGACCATGAAATCAACCAGACCAAGTCTCCCACTAAGAGAGGCTGGTGAAAGAGTCCAACCCAATTTGAGTGGGTCAACGGTTGCCTCCATTAACGTGACACAACGAGATGTAACGTGACGCAACGAGATGTAACGATATGTAACACGACGCAACGAGATGCAGCGCGACGCAACGGAATGTAACTTGACCCCTTTTTATCTGGGCTTTTTGCCGTTGTTTTTTTGTTCAGAATGCTCTTGTGTTTCATGGTATTTTTGTTAAAATAAAATAAACCTTTCCTGTTCTATTATACCGTTTCTACTGTACCTTCTTTGGTAAACAGTTAGAAAAAAATAACTTATTTGCTTTTTACTGGAATGCGTTTGATTGTGAACATTACTGTACATGTGCACACAGTTCCAAACCAATAACTTTAATGTAAATGGTGGATTGCATGTTACCTGGAACATAAAAGTCTATGCGATTTTTATAATGTCAACAATAGCCAGAATTTTGAAACCTAGTGTACTTCGTTTGACTGCATGTACCTTGTGAAGTGTCAACAAATGTTATTCTTTGACAGAATAATTTCATTTTGAGTCAGATTTCCAGTGTTTTGGTAAAGTTAGTGTGCAGAGAAAAACATGTGTTCTGTTTTGAAATTAAGAGTTAGTATATATTTAACAAAATGTGTTTTTGAGAAGAAAATTATCAATTTGGCCAATTGTGTCTTGTAGGTGTGAGTCTGTGTTAAGAGTTTCGAAAAAATTCTGAAGTATGGGTAAGCGCTTGTTAGCGATTTAAAAAAACTAACGTGTAGAAGACCTATCAGAGTGACTTTTCATAATACGTCCTTTTTTTGAGCTTGAGCAGTTATGGTAAGCAACAAAAGAATCACACTGAGATGCTCAACTGTTTGAATCAACCTTTGACAACATCTATAATAAACATTGTTGGAACATCAGTTCAACATCCTGTCACGGTTGGGCCCCGTTTCTTGTTTTATTGTGGAGTGTCATGTTTCTGGTATTCCTGGGTTAACTACACTTGCCTGCCTTGTCCTGTCTCCCCCTGTGATTGTCTGAGTGATTCCACCTGTTCCCAATCACCTGCACCTCCCTTGTGTATTTAAGTCCTGTCTATCTCTTATCCAGTGTCGCGTCATAGTTCTATGTTACGAGGTTGATGTTATGAGTCTCATGTTTGCTGTTGGATGTGCTGTTCCTTTGTAAGTGTTTCCCTGACCTTGGATTAAAGATCCTTCTGTTTGGAACCCTGCGTCTCCCTGTTTCCGGCCCTCATCCTCAGCCCGACAGTCGATCCTTAACAGTATGACGCGACCAAGAAAAGATGCAGCAGGGTTCATGGAGAACCCATTTCTGGGAACCAGCCTGGCCCTGGTCGGACCCCGCCTGAGCGGTACGTCGAACCGATCCCCATGAGTTCCCCTGACCAGCGAACAGGCGAGTTGGCTGGCTGTCCACCCTCCGGCCTACAGACATTCCAAGGGGCCGAAGTGAACCCCGGACCCCGCTGAGCCGCAGCGGAAGAGTCTCCGTGCTGGGCGGAAGCAACTCCTCGAACCTGCCCATCAACGCGCAAGATGAGTGGGTGATGCAACGAGTGGCCTACTTTCAAGCCATATATGACGAGTTCTTGGATCAGCAAAGCAGCCCATGCTCCGTACCTAAATGGTCCACCGTCCCTGCCGAGCCGCCAGGTCTCACTATCCGCTCCGCGTCACAGCGATCCCCGGGTCCCGCCGCGGAGCAGCCCAACTCTCCCTGCGATGGACGTCGACGACCCCCGAGCCCCGCTGAGCCTCCACTCCGCCTGCCCTGCGCTCAGCAGCAGCAGCAGGCCACGGCGCTGTCCGTCCCGGTCCCGCAACTTCTCGAGCCCCTGTCCGTTCCCGTCCTGGCGCCACGACGGACCCCCGACCGGACCAGTCCTGACTGTGCGCGTCCCGGCCCCACGACTCCTCGTGCCCCCGACTCAGCCAGTCCCGGCCCCACGACTCCTCGTGCCCCCGACAGCCCGTCCCGGCCCCACGACGCACCGTGTCCCCGTCTGTACCCATCCCGGTGCCACAATGCTTCATGGTTCCGACTCAGCCAGTTCCCGCTCCACGGCGCCTGGTCGTTCCCCCGCCCTTGACTGTTTCTGAGGCCGTCTGGAATCCGGCCCTTGAGGAGGGGGTGGGGTCAGGGGTTGGACCAGTGCTCCAAAGCCCGGTCCTCCCGATCCCGCAGCAACCAGCGCTGTCAGAGAGGTCGCTGTCTGAAGCCTTGCAGCAGCAGCCGCCAGCGTCGCCAGAGAGACGAGCGATCCAAGCCACGCAGCAACCGCCACCAGCGACGCTAGTCAGGCCGCCGTCGCCCGAAGCCACGTCGTCACCGCCGTCGCCCGAAGCCACGTCGTCACAGCCACACAGCCCGGCTATCAAAACCACGCCGCAGTCGCCAGAGAGGCCGCCGCCAGAGAGGCTGCTGTCCGCAGTCCCGATGCCCAGCGACCGCAGCCCGCGGCCCCCGAAGTTCCGCAGTGGTCCACACCCGCGGTCTTCGGAGCCTGCCACGTCCGGTCATCGTCCCGGCCGCCCTCCTGAGTTGACCGGGTCTGGCTCCAGTCTCGGCCGGCCTCCAGAGCCCGCCATGTCCGGTCATTGTCACGGCCGCCCTCCTGAGTTGACCACGCCTGGCTCCAGTCTCGACCGGCCTCCAGAGCCCGCCACGTCCGGCCGTCCGATGGCTCATCCGCCAGAGTTCCCCGGAGGGATCGGCGCCTTCGAATCCCCACCCTCCCGTCCCTTGCCTGCCTTGCTGCTTGGATGTTTTTATCTTGATAAGTGGACAATAAAAGGAATCAACGTTACTGAGGAATCTGTGTCTGTTTTGAACGAGTCCGCACAGTTATCTCCTGTACTTAGCCTCTCATGACTCTACCTGTTTGTAGTCACCACACCCCGGGCAGATGTTTTTGTCATGCGCCTGTTGTGTCTGAAGTTACAGCGACCGCAGCTCTTTTCACTTCTGTTCAACAACCTGGTGGTTGAGTCACTTGTTGTAGTGGCTCGGTGGGGTTTGTGCAACATGACAGCACCCAGTGTGACTTGGCATAATGGCGTTTTATGAATGTGTAGCAGTAGGAGTAGACTCCTAATCACCGTATGCCCGCGGGACCAATCAGCGCGCAGGGACCGGTATAAGAACAGTAGTCTCCTCCTTTCTGTCTCTCTCTCGCCCGGGTGACTGAAGTGTGTCATTCTTCCGCGTCACTCACCTTGCATGGTTTCTCTGCGTTGCTACAGGTAGGGTGGTGAACTGGCTGTCTCTGCACACTTATTCTCGCTATTGCCGTCAGCTGCGTTATCTCCTGTATGTAATCCCCGTAGATCTCTGGCTGTCGGAGCCGCGCCATTTCCAGCACTCCCTAAAATAGAGCGACCACCACGAAGCTTGCCGAGCGGTGATATCGCTCGAGCTGTCTCCTTCACGGTGACGTCAGCAACGTGCTCGATTGGGACAGGGCGGTCTTACCGGACAATCTTGGCCACCGTTGGCAGTCCAACTAGCTGCTGTTTTGCCTACACGCCTTTTGGCTCCCTTGTTTTGCTTACACATGTTTTATCCGGGCTGTTTTGCCCCGAGTGTTTTGGGTTTCACCGCCCACACCGTTTTGCCCGGACGGCTTTACCCGGATTGTGTGACCTGGGGCCTGTACCATGAAGCTGGTTTAGGTGGCTAGCCAGCTATGTTTCAGCTTAGTTTCTACCAAGCCTGGGTTTTCGGTACGATGAAAGGCTACGTTCACACTGCAGGGCTTAATGCTCAATTCAGATTTTTTGAAAAAATCTGATGTTTTTGCAAGGCCGTTCACTTTACTAATTAAATGCGACCTATATGTGATCTCCTGTGTGAACGTGAAATGACCCAGAAGTGACCCTCATGCGCAGAAGAGTACTCAACGGTCAATGACGTCACCTGTTAGCTAAACATGGATGTCAACAGTGGAGTTATATCAGAGCCCGTCTACGGGCATATTGGACATTCTGATATTAAACATATTGAAGTTATTTTTCCAACGGAGCCAGTAGTTATAATCTTCTCGTTTTTGAGAAAAAAATTAAAACGGAGGAGAGCGAGGTTTTGAGCTCCGGCGTTTTGTGGCGCAGTAGTCGGTAGAAAAAAATGTGTCGGTGCGGAGTCGCAGCCGGAATTCATCAGTAAATTCCGAATGTATCAGATCCACCTCCGATTATGTTTGTGAGCGCCTTCGATTAACTCTGTCACGGAATTATGACGTTTGTCGAGTATCAGTGACGTGCAGGTCGGATACATGCGACCTGGCCGTTCAGACTGAAGTCACATTTAAAAACATCGGATACGTTTCGGAATTGGGTCCACATACCCAAGTGGCCTGAGTCACATTTGAAAAGATCGGTTCTGTGTCGTTCAGACTGAAAAAATCGGAATTTGGTCGTTTCAGCCTGCAGTGTGAACGTAGCCTAAAGTAGCTCGGCTTCAATTGGTATTCGTTGCCATGGTAACTCACGCTGCACGGCTAATCTGCTCCGGGGCAGGTTATGTTATGGATTCGAGCGCTCAATCAGAAGTTTGACCAATCTGCGGGGAGCAAAGAAACAGCTGACGCAATTAATTCTTAGCTTCTGTTCTCTGTTGCAATCATTGCAATGGCTTCACCTTTTCTTCCAAATCTTGTGGACATCTCAGCGCAATTTGTTATAAGAGCACTTCGTACAGTTTTTAGGGAAAGACAAAATTCCTTTGACTTTCCTGATACTTCCTTGTATGAAAGATACTGCTCGTCGAAGCCGCACTTACTGTACCGCAAATGGTTTGAATTATATTTTTATATATTTTTAACTTGCGCATTAACGCTATCAGCAATGTTCCTTTAATATTGTTCTCTTGCTTTGGCAGCAGAGACGATGTTACTGCGTGCTTGAAAAACATTTTTACTGAAGAATAATTTCTTGCTCCTCCGCGGAAAAATCTCTGTCTCTCTCTGTACCAATAAAGCCTGATTGCTTTGGTTTTGCCAATTCTGGAACCCTGAGTTTGTTCAACCAGCTTCATGGTACAGGCCCCTGGACCCGTGTTGGAGCTGCGGATTTTACGAACGATTTTAGTGCAACGTTCGCTCCCCCTTTCCCCCGGATTTATTTGGTCGACATAGTTATTTTTCTTTATTGTATTGTTTAAATTTTGTTTTTCTTTATACGGCCCCCAGAATGCCCAAGTGGGGCTGGCCGTGATATTTTTGTTTGTTTATAACTGAAGCTGAACGCCGAAGGTGGTGGTGTGGTGTCCGGGTGGTGGCATCCCTTCCCTCGTGTGCTGTGGTTTTTCGTTTTCATTTTTTGCTCTGCTCACTATTGTGTGTGTTTTTGTGTTCACGGGTGCCTTTCCTTGAGACCCGCCCCCCCCCCCCCCCCCCCCCCTTCCCGCTGCCCTCGTATCCCCTCCACAACCACTGGTAAGCCTCAGCGTTCATTATTTTGCTCCTTATTTTGATTATTATTACCCCCATTAATCCCCCTTTTTGGAGATTGTGAGCGTGTTTTAAATTGTTTTATGGATCTTGTTGTTTTGTTGTAATAAACATATAACCCCTTTTGTACATTGAACCACGTCTTTGGCACCTTTGTGAAACTTACCTGTGTGACCGTATTATTATTTAGTATTCTCTGGGTCAAATTCCCAGGGTGGCATTGCTGGTCTCTGTTCTGCCACAAGGTGGCACTATAGCTGTTCGTGCTGCCATAAATTGGCGTGATTGGGTGTTCTCGTGCTGCCACAAATTCATTTGAGCATATTGCATTGACCATGTTTTTTTTGTTTTGTAATAATGGGGACATATAAGACAAGCCCCTTTATTAGTTTTTTTTTGTGAATGAATGTGCAGAGTTAAAATCAAAAACCAATTGATGGCAACACAAGCAGGTGTGTTATTACTCTTTAATAAGTAGACTAACACCGGGTTTAGAAAAACCTAAATTTAGGCTTTGAACTTGATTCAATAGTTCTTTCCTGATGCAATCAAGAGGTGACCCAGTAGGAATTGTCTTCTAAACAAAGTAGCAGTGTTGTTCCTAATTTCTTTGACTATTATGAGACTAACCTCCTCCGTTTTTGTAGCACAGGTAAGGGAACCTCCACACATTTCCGAGGCCGACGATTTGTCCTGCAACAGCCAAGATGAACTCCTTTTTGCTGGACCATTGTCCTCTGCCCGTGGTGCTGGGTGCAGTGGAGGCAGGATGGGCTGTGCCTTCATCCAGCATGAACTTGACCTCTGGACCAAAAGGCTTCTCCATCACACTGAAACAAGAGAAGGATTAACAATATAAAAAAAAAACATTCACAGGATGATGAACTACATTTTCAAAGGAATTCATATTAGTTCATTTTATTTCTTTGCTTCAATATACAAACCCCAGCATGGATGTGGATATAATTTAATGGCTTTTTTATGTTTATAATCCAAGTAATGCCAGTAGTCGTTCTGTATTAAGTTAACACATGTTTTTTTCAATTTTTTTCAATCATTTTTTTTTTGCTGCTTTGAATTCAATGTGGGACTGACAATATGTAAAATGAAAAGTATCATTCAGTCTAAACAAGGAATGTTTTTTTTCATCCCTCTAAAATGACTAATACAGAAATAGGAATAGCGGGTATGCACAAAGACACACTGGACAGAAAATAACTATTGTATAAATAAAAAATAACAAAACATAAAATACAATATAAAACACATACGTCTATAAACCTAAAAATGTTCTTATTCAAATGCAAACTGTATTTTTAGTGGGACCTAACCCCCACTATCCTCTGAGTGATGGTGTCCCTGCTAGAGGTGTTGGAACCGTGCAAAATACAGTACGAGTGGCCTAGATCAACAGAGCGACCGCATAATGCATAGCTGCCATGTTTTCAGTTCATGTCATAAATGGTGTCATTGTTTCCCTTCAGGACAACACCCTATCTAAGCAGAACTGCTTAACACACAAGAGCATGTTTGCTCACAATGGCTCGCTTTCATTAATATTTGGAATTTTGGAAAATTGTGCACAAATATCAAGAACTACACAGGTCAACAAACAATGTAATTGTTTTTGTAGATTATGTAGTTTTAAACAGCCTTAACATTATTCTTTTATCCTTTTCCAGAAAACAAGACTACAATCCTCAATAAATCTGATATGCTTGAGCAGCAGAGAGTCTCTTGGTTCTAGGAAGAGAACCGTTTGTTGTAGGTTTAATCTCTACGAACCATCAAACGTATCACTGGCAAACACATTACGGTCCACCCTGCAATGGCTTTCAGTGTTGGGCAAGTTACTTCAAAAACGTAATACATTATGTATTACTTGTTACTGTCATTTTAAAGTAATTTGTTACATTATAATATTACTGTCTCTGAATTGTAAGGCGTTACACTACTACTGCATTACTTTTAAGTTACTTTCACCAAAACAACTGGAAATATATACAAGCACACGGTGCGATTTGACAAAAAAGCAAAGGGGGGGCGGGGCAGGGTGTTTTTTATTTTTATTCATAGACAAGAACATGTGACTTTTAGCTTGCATAACTAGGGAGAAGAACGCAAAGGGTAGACAGGCCCTTTTTCCGGTCCGTGGATTAGTCCCCATCACAACATGGCAAAACTTTTAATGTTAATTTAGTTGTTTTATTATTGGGTCCTGTAAAGTAAGACGATATGCTCAGTGCCAGCACTCCGAACACGCACATCACGCACTGCGCCAAAAAATCTGGGACGTGGAAAATCATCACAGTAGGCTGCTGGTATAAATAACAAATAAAATATGTCTAAAGCATGTTAATATGCAAAACCAATACAAAAGTAATAGGCCATCACTCACAGTAATGCAGCTCCGCGCTGCTCTTATTAAAAAGCTGGTTCCTATTCTCTACTACGGAGACCCCGCCCCCTCAGCGCAGTTAATGGGATCCAAAGTCCAACTGGCTTGATGCTCACTTTCACGCGCACGGACGGTTTGGCTACGAGGAGGAAGCAGAAAAGCGCTAAGCGGCGCACAAAGAGGGGAAACCGATCCGCGCCACGCGCACACGCGCACCGCTGCGAAGTTCCGGCACTAAAATGTTACAATGTTTTTGTGTTCGATGACGTTCAGAAATATGCGCCGTCTGCCAGAAGGTGAAGGTGAAAATGCATTGCAAAGCGCGTTACTGACCTTTGTACCGAGTAAATATTACCCATTTTTTGTGGAATGCCTTACATTACCACGTTACAGCAGAAAGCAATACATTACAGTAATTACATTACTTTTGTAACGCGTTACTCCCAACACTGCTGGCTTTCATTACTGAAGCCATAGGCAACTTTAAGTCATAGTGCTCAACTCTGGGACAGATTGAAATGTGGGCCCGCAGATAGCAGAAAGATGAAAAGTCAAGAGATCGTCAAACACAGGGTTCATGTATTGGAAAAGAGACATAGATTCAGCAGTTCACGGCAATCAAGGCCAATAAGTGTCAGCCTATTAGGAGTCTAAGGCTGTGTTTCTAGTGTGCTGTGTCATTTTTATTGATTGCTGTGGTGTGTTTATTATGTTATTGCATGGACTGCTGCCCCTACAGACTCCCTATTTGGCATAATGACTCTATTGCTTCCACCTGGACCTTGTAACAATTAACCTGCGAGGTCCAAGTGCAATACTGAGTGTGGCTGATTGGTGGAGGTTAGAAAGCCAACGGCCACCACAATTGGGGAGGACACGAACGGAGGACGAGCACGGCAGACGGAAACGGCAGGGATGAGGAGACGTGATAGACCACAACGAACGGGCCTGCAACGGACAAAGTAGAGGCGAGCACGCCTTTGTCACTAGGAGCTGCAGACATTGAGCGATACAGGACTGGATTTGAATACTCCATTGACTATCTCCATCTCGAACAAAGTAAAGGTGGCTATGAGTACATTTTAGTCCTGATAGATCACTTCACTCGCTTTGCTCAAGCTTATCCAACCAAGAACAAGTCAGGCAGAACAGCAGCTGAGAAAATCTTCTATGACTTTATTACAAGCTTCATGTACGCTTAAGTTGCATCATGATCAGGCCAAGGAGTTTGAGTGTCTTTTCCAGAGAACCTGCAGCAGCTTGCAGGAATCGCTCACTCTCAAACCACCCCCTATCACCCGCAGGGCAATCCTGATGAGCGTCTAAACAGGACACTTCTACAGATGCTGAGCACTGTGCAAGAGCAAAAAAAGCTCAACAAGAACCAACGTCCAGACAAGAGTATGCGCAGAAATGGGCTTCTCGCGTGCAGGAGGCATACAAGATTGCCTCAGATAACAGTGGGAAGTGCTTTGCAAAGGGGAAGAAATACTATGCTGGGAATGTTAAAGGCATGGCATTACAGCCTGCAGACCGGGTGATTGTCAGAAACCTGTCAGAGAGTGGTGGCCCAGGTAAATACGCGATTATTGGGAAAAGAAAATTAATCACGTGATCGACTAGATTGGAGATGGACCTGTGTACAGAGTTCAGCCAGAAAATACACCGTAATCTGCTGCTCCCGGTAAATGATTTGCATCATGATGAGCAGGGACAGCCTCTACTCAAGAAAAAAACTAAACAGAAACAATCAGCTGCTGTTACTGGCTGCTACACCACCGGCTGAGGAGCTACCACATCAACCAGCAAGGGCGGAGACTGATGATGATATATACTAGTGAACCTGATACAAGGCTATTAGCCACCGGTGAGAAGGTCAACTCGAGCAATGATTACTACCTGTTACTACCGTACACCAGTATGAACCTGTTAAACTTACAATGACGCTAAAAAAAACAAAAAAAGACCCTTGACCTAAACTTACTTGTAATAGTTGGGTTTCAGATGTCCAGAGACATCTCTTGAAGCATGGTAGAGTGTAGTAGGTTGAAAATGCTACAAGTTAGTTTTATTAGAACAGATCTCCCCTCCCTCTTTTTTCTTTGTTATAATTGCACTCTTTCAGACGTTTAAGGATTTACCCGATTACGTCAATAGATGGTGCTGCTGTGGATCTATTGGAGAGAATGTAGCTTCAGGCTCATACGCAGGTCAGAATAAAACTAGCTCTGGCTTGAGTATGACGCTATAGTGTATCCTCTCTATGTATTAATACACAGGCTACACAGTGCTTCCTAGCCTGTGTAACCTATGCTGCTGGTCCAGATTACCCCAAGGTCTGATGCCAGTAACATAGAGACAAAGGAATGTAGAGATTTGATCAAGCCTGATCCATACTGAAAAGTAAATAACCATTATGGGAAGTTAAAAAAAAAACAAAAACAACAAACCACGCGTGGGCCAAGACACCCGGCATTCAACAATTTACATGCAAGCAAACCTCTGCACAGTGAGGAATAGTTGTTGGTCACTTCTACCGAGCCGGTCCAAGGAGGCGTGGGCTCAGTGCTAAATCATTTGTTTTGATTATTTGACCATCCAAGACCAGAAAGAAAAACTCTCTGGGCTTTTTTTTAATACCATGCAGCTCTCAGCACCTTATAATAATAAAAAAATCTTTACACAATCATAGCCGGGAATGCAATGATTTAATATCAGTTTAACCATAAGTGTTATGCTGTTAAACTAGTTGCAAAAGACAAATGCATTTATTTAAACCACAAAATCCCAGCTGTCTCTGAACAGGAAGGATTCCATTGGTTTCCTATTCAAGAAATCATTCCAAAGTGGTTTACGCTCTGTGTATAAACAAGGAGAAATGTAATAAAGACAGACCAAACCTGCTTGTGACCTGAAAGTAAAAGGGATTGGTTCATAGTACCTGAGAAAAGTTGCTTCTTGTCTTTAGTTATCCTTGAAATTATCCCAAGGTGGGAATCATCTGTTGCCTTTCGAGGATAAGTGAACAGCTCTGACCCTGTGAGAGCTAGTGATGTGTCGGTTGCAAACGAAACGGCTCTGAGAGCCGGGTCTTTGACGTGAACGACGCGAGTCGGCTCCTGATTGGGGGATCCGCTTTTCTCTCTTTCTCTCTCTCTCTCTCCCTCTCTCCCTCTCTCTCTGGTCAATATGTGTGGTGGCGTCTCTGTGCCTGCGCTGAGCACAGGGGGGAGGGGCGGGAGTTACACACACACAGCAGCACAGAAAGCACACGGACAAAAGAGATTTTTGAAAAAACCTTTATTTTACATAAAAGCAATATCACTATTATTTATTCTAACAGATATATAATATATATATATATATATATATATATACATATAATCAATTTTTCCGCCGCACTCCTCCAGCAGCTCCTCTCCATCCCTCCTCCGCGCTCAGGATGCTCCTCAGCTGGACGCCTCACTCGGTCCCGGTTGTGGTGCTCCCTCCTTCCCGGCTGATCCTTAGCAGTAGCTTCCTCAGCCTGTAAACCTCCTGCTGGGTGAATTCTCCAGCGCCCTTCTTCGTGCTCCCCCGTCTGGCGATGCGAGCAAATTTCTCGCTGTCTGAAAAATATTCCTCCAACTTCACCCCCCTCTCGTTCTTGGTGGCGTGCAGGAACCCCTTCACCTGCCCCACGCCGTACCTGCTGGTGGCCGTCCCGCCAGAGGAGACGCTGATGGAAGAGCCCCACCCCGAAGAGGACTCGGACTCTCCAACTGCCGTCTCCCCAATGCTCGACGCCCCCCCCTTTTTGCCTGCGAGCCTCCTCTGCTGCTCCTCGTTTTTCTCTTTCTCTGGGGGACCTTAAAGCTCGCCCCCCCCTCCTCCTCCTCCATCTCCTTCTCACTATCCGAGATATCCATCCCACCCACAAGCCCCCCACAAACTCCTTCACCATCATCCCCTGTGTTCACCCGATGCACACCACTCATCCCCTCATTCGCTCTGTCACACACACTTGCCCGCTGGGCTACATTCAACCCCCCATCCACTCCTACACTCACGTCCTCCCCCACTTGGCCGACCGGCTGTGCCTCACCCCTCTCCACACTCACCCCCTCACCCACCTGACCAACAGGCTGGGCCTCACTTACCCCCACACTCACCCCCTCAACCATCTGACCGACCGGCTCGGCCCCACTCACCCCCTCACCAACTAGCTGGGCCTCGCACATCTCCAAGCTCACCCCCTCACTCTCCCCTTCATCCCCTTGAATGACCGGGTGGGTCTCAATCACCCCCTCACCGACCGGCTGGGCCTCACTCACCTCCTCACCAACCTGCTGGGCCCCACGAGCCCCCTCTTCCTCCCCGACCCCCCCAGCAGCCTCCTGGGTCTGGGTCTGGCCGGAGGTCTTTTTCCCCTGGCACGCTCTCGCCTGGTGCCCGTCCCTGCCACATCGGAAGCACCTCCCGTCATCCGCTGTGGCAAACGTGATGTAGTCCACCCCCTCAATCCTCACCTTAATCACCAGGTTCAGGGCCTGGTCCTTGGTGAGGACCATGCGCACCTGCCTCCTGTGTGACACCACGTGTTTTAGCAAAGGTGACCTGCACCCTGAGGACACCTTTGTCATTAGTGACACCACTTAGTGACACCACACTCCCGTGCTTCGCCAACTCGCCAAGCAGCGCAGAGTCCGGCACGAACGGCGGAACGTTCCCCACCGTGACTCGGCGAGCGGCAGCACGGGCACCCGCATGCCGTGCACCACCACGCCGCTCGCCACCACCGCGCGCGCCATCTCCACGCTGTCCACAAAGATGACCAACCCGTGGTTCATCCGTGCAGCGGACTTAACGCTGCCATAACCCACCAACCCCCCCACGGCCAGCCTGCAGTCCTCCACGGAACACGGAAAACCCGGTGTGAGTTTGACACCGTGCCTCTGTGTTAACCCTGTGAAGTCCATGCCGACCGGCTACAAACACACCCAAAAACAAAGACCACAGCCAGAAAAACAACAGTCACACACACAAACCACACATTCACACCAGTTCAGACACCGAACATACACGAACTACATGATAGAAACGATCAAACAATTCACCACGCTGCGATCACTCCGCACTCTTTCCACTCAGAGAGAGAGAGAGAGAGAGAGAGGGGGAGGCAACCTACTGGAAAGGTAAAAGAAAGTTAAGAAAAAGAGTGTCAACAGGAAGAGCAGCAAAATCTGGACACATTTCAATTACATTGACCTATCTAAGGCAGAATGTAGAGTCTGCAAGACTAAAATCTCCTGGCTGGCTCCACAAACAACCTGCGCAGGCACATGAGAACTGTCCATCCTTTATCCTTTTGTTTTGCACAGTTTAATTTATATTTTGTTGTGTGATTCTGTTGAGATGTGTGATTTTTATCACTCTGTAGAGTGTATAAATAAAAGTCACATTATTCACGTAATTTCACATTATTATTGGTGATAATTTAATTTAAGCACCAACAATCAGAAGAGCCATTTGGGCGCCGAAAGAGCCCCAAAAGAGAGGTTCTCTAAAAAGAGCCGGAATTCCCATCACTAGTGAGAGCCCATGAGCGTTGGTCTGAGAGTGCTGTATTTGGATGACAATGAGGGAGCGAGAAAGCGTCAGAGGGACAGAGCGAGAGGCGGGGCCAGGGTGTTGTGTGTATCTGAATGAGCAACTTAAGGCGGAGGCTGTTACAACGAAGAGGAGGGGATTTGAACTGTCGGAGGCTGGCTGCGTGGCCCTGTGGGTGTTTTAACATGAGTGAATGTGTCGTTGATTGATTATAGACTGGTTCGTCGGATGGGTTGTGGGGAGCTTTGTCGGAAAATCCGCCGTGCTCCTGTGGCACGGCGATCCCCTTCAGGGCCCTATGAAAAGTTTGAAAAAAAAGATGGAGAGAAAGGAAAGAAAAAGAAAAGGGGTTGGGAGGGTGGGGTTTCAGAATGCATACCCACGAACACGAAGAGAGGGCTAAGCTGTATTTGTAGAAATACCGGAAGAGGCGGGTTGGAGGCGTGGTCTTGCTCCTGAAACTACGCTAATTAGCTTCAATTCACTAGCTAAGACCACGCCATTCAATTGGAGGCGTTTAACATGAGTGAATGTGGACTTTCTCCTCAGTGTATGAGGTAGTCTGAAGTATGTAAACTGATGAGCCAAATAAATTGAAGCAAATATTATCAATAATCTCATGATAAGGGCATATGACGAGGACTGGGTAGAGTAGAAGCTATGCGATCAATCAGTTCTTGTGGTCAACACACTGCAATTAGTAATGGGCAAGGGCAAAGATCTGAGTGATTTTGACAAAGAGTGTTATGGCCCAACAATTGGTTCACGGTATTACTGAACAGTCAAGGCTTATTGGGTGGTCCTGTTTAGCAGTGGTGAGTACCAACCGACAGTAGTCCGAAGAGGGTCTAAGACAGACACACACACACACACACACACACACACTAAAACCCTTGGAAGAGGACTGTCTTGCAGAGCTTCTTTCTCGTGGTCCCTTTTTGCAATTCAAGAGTGGTGAGTTTGGCAACGTTGTGCAGCCTAGCTTGAGAAACACAGACACAACCAATGACAAGTCCGAATGATGTTGTCGATGCCAAACTGTGTCTCTTCAATGTGTTCCCCAAGCTGAAAAACATCCGCCGTTCCAATCTCCTCTCGGACGATGTGTGTGGCTCTCGACACCTTAGGAGCTTGTATTGTTTGCTCTCAGCACCTTATAATAATAAAAAAAAAATACATATTTATATAGCGCTTTACACAGTGCTCAAAGACCCTTTACATAACAGACAAAACAAAGCAGCGGCTCCTAACCATTCCAGGTTTCTTTGCGTGTCTATGCAAGGAGGGACGTGTTGGTAAAACACCTCACTCTGTTATCAAAGAACCGGGGTGTGAGGGCTGGGCGTGGTTTCAGCGCATCTGCAGTGGAGAGAAGGGGGTGGCCACGGGTGGGCTAGAGCGTCCACCCCCAGCGGCGCACTTACGTCCGCCAGAGAGAAGAACATAGGACACTGTGTTTTTTCCTGCGAGGCGAAGACATGTACGGTTGCCCGACAGTATCTCTGCCAGATCTGTCCCACCACCTGTGGGTGAAGAGTCCACTCCCCGTACAGAGGGTTTCCCCGTGACAGAAGGTCTGCAACCCTGTTTAGAACGCCTGGCACATGTGTTGCTTGAAGAGACAGCAGTCTCCCGCTGCTCCACAAAAGCACACTGCGAGCCAACTCGTGTAGCTGCAGAGAGCGAGTGCCGCCCTGCCGGTTGATGTACGCAACCAGTGTGGAGTTGTCTGTCTTCACTAACAATTGGGGAGGACACGAACGGAGGACGAGCACGGCAGACGGAAACGGCAGGGATGAGGAGACGTGATAGACCACAACGAACGGGCCTGCAACGGACAAAGTAGAGGCGAGCACGCCTTTGTCACTAGGAGCTGCAGACATTGAGCGATACAGGACTGGATTTGAATACTCCATTGACTATCTCCATCTCGAACAAAGTAAAGGTGGCTATGAGTACATTTTAGTCCTGATAGATCACTTCACTCGCTTTGCTCAAGCTTATCCAACCAAGAACAAGTCAGGCAGAACAGCAGCTGAGAAAATCTTCTATGACTTTATTACAAGCTTCATGTACGCTTAAGTTGCATCATGATCAGGCCAAGGAGTTTGAGTGTCTTTTCCAGAGAACCTGCAGCAGCTTGCAGGAATCGCTCACTCTCAAACCACCCCCTATCACCCGCAGGGCAATCCTGATGAGCGTCTAAACAGGACACTTCTACAGATGCTGAGCACTGTGCAAGAGCAAAAAAAGCTCAACAAGAACCAACGTCCAGACAAGAGTATGCGCAGAAATGGGCTTCTCGCGTGCAGGAGGCATACAAGATTGCCTCAGATAACAGTGGGAAGTGCTTTGCAAAGGGGAAGAAATACTATGCTGGGAATGTTAAAGGCATGGCATTACAGCCTGCAGACCGGGTGATTGTCAGAAACCTGTCAGAGAGTGGTGGCCCAGGTAAATACGCGATTATTGGGAAAAGAAAATTAATCACGTGATCGACTAGATTGGAGATGGACCTGTGTACAGAGTTCAGCCAGAAAATACACCGTAATCTGCTGCTCCCGGTAAATGATTTGCATGATGATGAGCAGGGACAGCCTCTACTCAAGAAAAAAACTAAACAGAAACAATCAGCTGCTGTTACTGGCTGCTACACCACCGGCTGAGGAGCTACCACATCAACCAGCAAGGGCGGAGACTGATGATGATATATACTAGTGAACCTGATACAAGGCTATTAGCCACCGGTGAGAAGGTCAACTCGAGCAATGATTACTACCTGTTACTACCGTACACCAGTATGAACCTGTTAAACTTACAATGACGCTAAAAAAAACAAAAAAAGACCCTTGACCTAAACTTACTTGTAATAGTTGGGTTTCAGATGTCCAGAGACATCTCTTGAAGCATGGTAGAGTGTAGTAGGTTGAAAATGCTACAAGTTAGTTTTATTAGAACAGATCTCCCCTCCCTCTTTTTTCTTTGTTATAATTGCACTCTTTCAGACGTTTAAGGATTTACCCGATTACGTCAATAGATGGTGCTGCTGTGGATCTATTGGAGAGAATGTATTAATTAATTAATATTAATACACAGGCTACACAGTGCTTCCTAGCCTGTGTAACCTATGCTGCTGGTCCAGATTACCCCAAGGTCTGATGCCAGTAACATAGAGACAAAGGAATGTAGAGATTTGATCAAGCCTGATCCATACTGAAAAGTAAATAACCATTATGGGAAGTTAAAAAAAAAACAAAAACAACAAACCACGCGTGGGCCAAGACACCCGGCATTCAACAATTTACATGCAAGCAAACCTCTGCACAGTGAGGAATAGTTGTTGGTCACTTCTACCGAGCCGGTCCAAGGAGGCGTGGGCTCAGTGCTAAATCATTTGTTTTGATTATTTGACCATCCAAGACCAGAAAGAAAAACTCTCTGGGCTTTTTTTTTAATACCATGCAGCTCTCAGCACCTTATAATAATAAAAAAATCTTTACACAATCATAGCCTGGAATGCAATGATTTAATATCAGTTTAACCATAAGTGTTATGCTGTTAAACTAGTTGCAAAAGACAAATGCATTTATTTAAACCACAAAATCCCAGCTGTCTCTGAACAGGAAGGATTCCATTGGTTTCCTATTCAAGAAATCATTCCAAAGTGGTTTACGCTCTGTGTATAAACAAGGAGAAATGTAATAAAGACAGACCAAACCTGCTTGTGACCTGAAAGTAAAAGGGATTGGTTCATAGTACCTGAGAAAAGTTGCTTCTTGTCTTTAGTTATCCTTGAAATTATCCCAAGGTGGGAATCATCTGTTGCCTTTCGAGGATAAGTGAACAGCTCTGACCCTGTGAGAGCTAGTGATGTGTCGGTTGCAAACGAAACGGCTCTGAGAGCCGGGTCTTTGACGTGAACGACGCGAGTCGGCTCCTGATTGGGGGAGCCGCTTTTCTCTCTTTCTCTCTCTCTCTCTCCCTCTCTCCCTCTCTCTCTGGTCAATATGTGTGGTGGCGTCTCTGTGCCTGCGCTGAGCACAGGGGGGAGGGGCGGGAGTTACACACACACAGCAGCACAGAAAGCACACGGACAAAAGAGATTTTTGAAAAAAACCTTTATTTTACATAAAAGCAATATCACTATTATTTATTCTAACAGATATATAATATATATATATATATATATATATATATACATATAATCAATTTTTCCGCCGCACTCCTCCAGCAGCTCCTCTCCATCCCTCCTCCGCGCTCAGGATGCTCCTCAGCTGGACGCCTCACTCGGTCCCGGTTGTGGTGCTCCCTCCTTCCCGGCTGATCCTTAGCAGTAGCTTCCTCAGCCTGTAAACCTCCTGCTGGGTGAATTCTCCAGCGCCCTTCTTCGTGCTCCCCCGTCTGGCGATGCGAGCAAATTTCTCGCTGTCTGAAAAATATTCCTCCAACTTCACCCCCCTCTCGTTCTTGGTGGCGTGCAGGAACCCCTTCACCTGCCCCACGCCGTACCTGCTGGTGGCCGTCCCGCCAGAGGAGACGCTGATGGAAGAGCCCCACCCCGAAGAGGACTCGGACTCTCCAACTGCCGTCTCCCCAATGCTCGACGCCCCCCCCTTTTTGCCTGCGAGCCTCCTCTGCTGCTCCTCGTTTTTCTCTTTCTCTGGGGGACCTTAAAGCTCGCCCCCCCCTCCTCCTCCTCCATCTCCTTCTCACTATCCGAGATATCCATCCCACCCACAAGCCCCCCACAAACTCCTTCACCATCATCCCCTGTGTTCACCCGATGCACACCACTCATCCCCTCATTCGCTCTGTCACACACACTTGCCCGCTGGGCTACATTCAACCCCCCATCCACTCCTACACTCACGTCCTCCCCCACTTGGCCGACCGGCTGTGCCTCACCCCTCTCCACACTCACCCCCTCACCCACCTGACCAACAGGCTGGGCCTCACTTACCCCCACACTCACCCCCTCAACCATCTGACCGACCGGCTCGGCCCCACTCACCCCCTCACCAACTAGCTGGGCCTCGCACATCTCCAAGCTCACCCCCTCACTCTCCCCTTCATCCCCTTGAATGACCGGGTGGGTCTCAATCACCCCCTCACCGACCGGCTGGGCCTCACTCACCTCCTCACCAACCTGCTGGGCCCCACGAGCCCCCTCTTCCTCCCCGACCCCCCCAGCAGCCTCCTGGGTCTGGGTCTGGCCGGAGGTCTTTTTCCCCTGGCACGCTCTCGCCTGGTGCCCGTCCCTGCCACATCGGAAGCACCTCCCGTCATCCGCTGTGGCAAACGTGATGTAGTCCACCCCCTCAATCCTCACCTTAATCACCAGGTTCAGGGCCTGGTCCTTGGTGAGGACCATGCGCACCTGCCTCCTGTGTGACACCACGTGTTTTAGCAAAGGTGACCTGCACCCTGAGGACACCTTTGTCATTAGTGACACCACTTAGTGACACCACACTCCCGTGCTTCGCCAACTCGCCAAGCAGCGCAGAGTCCGGCACGAACGGCGGAACGTTCCCCACCGTGACTCGGCGAGCGGCAGCACGGGCACCCGCATGCCGTGCACCACCACGCCGCTCGCCACCACCGCGCGCGCCATCTCCACGCTGTCCACAAAGATGACCAACCCGTGGTTCATCCGTGCAGCGGACTTAACGCTGCCATAACCCACCAACCCCCCCACGGCCAGCCTGCAGTCCTCCACGGAACACGGAAAACCCGGTGTGAGTTTGACACCGTGCCTCTGTGTTAACCCTGTGAAGTCCATGCCGACCGGCTACAAACACACCCAAAAACAAAGACCACAGCCAGAAAAACAACAGTCACACACACAAACCACACATTCACACCAGTTCAGACACCGAACATACACGAACTACATGATAGAAACGATCAAACAATTCACCACGCTGCGATCACTCCGCACTCTTTCCACTCAGAGAGAGAGAGAGAGAGAGAGAGGGGGAGGCAACCTACTGGAAAGGTAAAAGAAAGTTAAGAAAAAGAGTGTCAACAGGAAGAGCAGCAAAATCTGGACACATTTCAATTACATTGACCTATCTAAGGCAGAATGTAGAGTCTGCAAGACTAAAATCTCCTGGCTGGCTCCACAAACAACCTGCGCAGGCACATGAGAACTGTCCATCCTTTATCCTTTTGTTTTGCACAGTTTAATTTATATTTTGTTGTGTGATTCTGTTGAGATGTGTGATTTTTATCACTCTGTAGAGTGTATAAATAAAAGTCACATTATTCACGTAATTTCACATTATTATTGGTGATAATTTAATTTAAGCACCAACAATCAGAAGAGCCATTTGGGCGCCGAAAGAGCCCCAAAAGAGAGGTTCTCTAAAAAGAGCCGGAATTCCCATCACTAGTGAGAGCCCATGAGCGTTGGTCTGAGAGTGCTGTATTTGGATGACAATGAGGGAGCGAGAAAGCGTCAGAGGGACAGAGCGAGAGGCGGGGCCAGGGTGTTGTGTGTATCTGAATGAGCAACTTAAGGCGGAGGCTGTTACAACGAAGAGGAGGGGATTTGAACTGTCGGAGGCTGGCTGCGTGGCCCTGTGGGTGTTTTAACATGAGTGAATGTGTCGTTGATTGATTATAGACTGGTTCGTCGGATGGGTTGTGGGGAGCTTTGTCGGAAAATCCGCCGTGCTCCTGTGGCACGGCGATCCCCTTCAGGGCCCTATGAAAAGTTTGAAAAAAAAGATGGAGAGAAAGGAAAGAAAAAGAAAAGGGGTTGGGAGGGTGGGGTTTCAGAATGCATACCCACGAACACGAAGAGAGGGCTAAGCTGTATTTGTAGAAATACCGGAAGAGGCGGGTTGGAGGCGTGGTCTTGCTCCTGAAACTACGCTAATTAGCTTCAATTCACTAGCTAAGACCACGCCATTCAATTGGAGGCGTTTAACATGAGTGAATGTGGACTTTCTCCTCAGTGTATGAGGTAGTCTGAAGTATGTAAACTGATGAGCCAAATAAATTGAAGCAAATATTATCAATAATCTCATGATAAGGGCATATGACGAGGACTGGGTAGAGTAGAAGCTATGCGATCAATCAGTTCTTGTGGTCAACACACTGCAATTAGTAATGGGCAAGGGCAAAGATCTGAGTGATTTTGACAAAGAGTGTTATGGCCCAACAATTGGTTCACGGTATTACTGAACAGTCAAGGCTTATTGGGTGGTCCTGTTTAGCAGTGGTGAGTACCAACCGACAGTAGTCCGAAGAGGGTCTAAGACAGACACACACACACACACACACACACACTAAAACCCTTGGAAGAGGACTGTCTTGCAGAGCTTCTTTCTCGTGGTCCCTTTTTGCAATTCAAGAGTGGTGAGTTTGGCAACGTTGTGCAGCCTAGCTTGAGAAACACAGACACAACCAATGACAAGTCCGAATGATGTTGTCGATGCCAAACTGTGTCTCTTCAATGTGTTCCCCAAGCTGAAAAACATCCGCCGTTCCAATCTCCTCTCGGACGATGTGTGTGGCTCTCGACACCTTAGGAGCTTGTATTGTTTGCTCTCAGCACCTTATAATAATAAAAAAAGAATACATATTTATATAGCGCTTTACACAGTGCTCAAAGACCCTTTACATAACAGACAAAACAAAGCAGCGGCTCCTAACCATTCCAGGTTTCTTTGCGTGTCTATGCAAGGAGGGACGTGTTGGTAAAACACCTCACTCTGTTATCAAAGAACCGGGGTGTGAGGGCTGGGCGTGGTTTCAGCGCATCTGCAGTGGAGAGAAGGGGGTGGCCACGGGTGGGCTAGAGCGTCCACCCCCAGCGGCGCACTTACGTCCGCCAGAGAGAAGAACATAGGACACTGTGTTTTTTCCTGCGAGGCGAAGACATGTACGGTTGCCCGACAGTATCTCTGCCAGATCTGTCCCACCACCTGTGGGTGAAGAGTCCACTCCCCGTACAGAGGGTTTCCCCGTGACAGAAGGTCTGCAACCCTGTTTAGAACGCCTGGCACATGTGTTGCTTGAAGAGACAGCAGTCTCCCGCTGCTCCACAAAAGCACACTGCGAGCCAACTCGTGTAGCTGCAGAGAGCGAGTGCCGCCCTGCCGGTTGATGTACGCAACCAGTGTGGAGTTGTCTGTCTTCACTAACACATGACGACCTTGGAGAAAGTGCAGAAAATGTTTTAGAGCCAGAAACACCGCCATAAGCTCCAAGACATTTATGTGAGTTCGAGCTAATCTCCAGCTCCATGTGCCATTCACTGTTCTCCCCAACAGTGTCGCTCCCCATCCTGACAGGGACAAATCCGTTGTCATGGTTACTCTGGATGACACTGCCCCTAGCGGGACGCCCGCTGTGAGCGCCGCCGTGTCTCTCCATGAGTGGAGGGTTGCCACGCCCGCCGGAGTTATTTTCACCCTCCGGTTGAGATGACGGCGTGGGCACAGGTGCAAAGCTGCCACCCAACGCTGAAAATCAGTCATCATTAACAGCCCCAAATGTAGCACAGACACTACTGAAGCCATCAGGCCAAGCAGGCGTAGGCACAATCTGAACGGCACGGCTCTGCTCAGCCGGTAAAGAGAGAGACACTGCCTCAGAGACGCTAATCTCGCCTCCGATAGCTTGACGCGGTACGAGAGGGAGTTTATTTTTAGACCCAAATATTCTGTACATTGCGCGGGTTCCACTCGGCTCTTTGCCCAGTTTATGTTAAACCCCAAATCCATGAGATATCACTGCAGCGGAATCTCTGACTGCCTGCTCCCGAGAGTGGGAGCAGATCAGATAGTCGTCTATGTACGAAAATATTCTGATGCCGCTGTTCCTTAACGGGGACAGCGCCGCCTCCACACACTTGGTAAACACCCTCGGTGCTAACGACAGCCCGAATGGGATGGCTTGGTATTTGTAGGCTATGCCCCGATACGCAAACCTCAGAAATTTCCTGTGTGCGGGATGAATGGCGATGTGAAAATATGCATCTGACAGCATCTCGAGCAGAGAGCGGGCCTCTGGAGCCGCACTGCCGTGACGTCACCTCCCTGGGAAGGAGGGAGCGGTCCGCCCTGGGAGGAGTGTGAGCTCCCCCCTGCAAGTGAAAGTGCTTGGTGATACTGGAATACTTGCCCCTGACTCTTCTCCTCTTGGATGAGGAGGGAGAGAAACTGAGGGAGGGGCCCTTGAGAACTGTGAAACACCAGGGCCCCTGAACCACAAACCTCGGGGCTCTGCTCTACCTCTCCAACCTTCCTCCTCTTTTTAGGAGGGGCGGAGGGAGTAGCTATGGGGGTTAGGCCGGCCGCTTCTTCTTCCCCTCTCACTGCATGAAAAGTGGGATTTCCGACAATTTCCGGCACCGTAAATTGTCGTGGAATTTCAGGTTTACGGCAATTTTCGGCAATTTGCGGGCAAAGCCAAAAAACTGCCGGAAATTGTCGGAAATTGACTCCCTTGGCAGTTGGCCCCCCATTACTCCCCTCCTCCTAATTCTAGGGGAGGCTTTTGGCATGAAAATGCTGTGAGCTATACAAATGCAAATTAGGGCTGCAGAGGGAGTTTTAGCCGAGGTGACATTTTTTTAAAAGGTAAGAAAATCTCTGGTACAAATAGATCAGGCCTAATTATAGACTCTTACATTTTAGCTTGTATTGATTTATTTAATTTAAGTATGCTAGATTACTGTGTATGCCATTAGCTATGGCAAATGCTATGTAAAAAAGATACACTAAATTATTTAAAAAAATAGTTTCAATCTGAATCAGCAAGGTAAAATGACCATTCCATGCAAACAACATTAGAATCAGAATCAAGGCTCTGCAGAGATCACATTCTCCTAGAGCTCAACTAATGTGCATAGTGGCAGGAATACAGTGACCTTTTCTTTAGTCTTAAATGCACAGAGGACGTATTAACCGCTACATCTCGTAGACATGGTGCTTCACAGGCGGGCACCGCGGTCTTGTCTCGCGAGTCCTTCCATGTAACAATGACCTCGTATCTGATTGGAGGATCCGGACGTTCAACTCGCGTGCAGCTCCTCTTGGACGCGATAAACAACTTTCAGCCAGTCGAGAAGAAACTGCCGTTTGCTATCAGCGCACTGTCCGTCAGCTGAATCACAATCCTGCCGATATGAACGAGCGGGAGAGACTGACTCAAGAAGAAGAGGAGACGGCCGCATGAAATCCCAAGGTAAGAATATGTTTGATGACTGCTAGCTAAGCTAAAAGTAGCTTAGCCTAAAACCAAAGCTAAGAGTAGCCTTACAAAAGAACTAGTGAGCAGAACCTGCTTTATTGAAGTGTATTTTTGTAGTGTATAAGATTTAAAGAGCATGCTTTCATTCTGCGATATAAGGAAATAGATACAATAGAATAGATACCGATCATAACTGTACACAGACTAGACTAGTTTCTCCTCACAATGAGGCGCTGACCTCCTATTTGCTCGGAGCAACATCTGTAAGTGACTTTTTTTTTTTAACTGTTTCTCCTTCCTTGTTTAATGTTACAGTGACTTGCGTGTTGATTTTTATTCATACCACTTTCATTTAATTGTTTTCCAGCCGCCTGTAAGACATATTACGAGACGGCACATCGGAGCTTTCAGGTTAACCGCGCCAGAAAAACTCACTGCGGGCGGAAGAGCGAAGAGTTCCGCGTGAGAGGAAAGCGGGTAAGAGTTTATTTGGTGACTATTTTTCACGAGCATTGATAGATGTGTTGTGTCCATACGCATCGCACAGTATTGATTCATTGTTTTGTTTTTTACAGCTGCTGTAATGGAGACAACGTGTGCTCGCAGATGACGCGGTGGAACTCTGGAAGTCCGCCAGACCTCATGTCTGCCGAAGAAGAGGGCATGTTGGCGGGGTCTCTGGGTGGATTGTACGGTCGCCGTCATTTCGTAGGACGGAGCTCTCTGAATTCTGTGCGAAGCTGCAGTCCCGGTGAGAGTACAACTCCAAAGTACAGAGCCACGCACAATGTGCGTCTGCGCAACGGCTCTGCCTCGGAAAGAACGCCGCCAGTTACCTACAACACCGAGGAGGCAAACGGACAGTTGTAGTTTTTGGATCATCATCTACCCATGTGTGCGCAGATCCTCGCTTTGTATCTAATTGTTTGTTTTAATAAAGCTCTTTTTGCATAAACATGTTCCTGGCCAATGTTCATTTCCTCTATAAATTTATTAATGTCCTTGGTGGTAGTCTAATAATTGTTTAGTAGCCTACATAGGATACCAATGACAGGAATATACAGTACAATATGACCGCTCCGCTCAGCCACCCGCGGTTTCGCTGCATTCATATGCTAATTAGGGCCATTCGCACCTTCGCCAGCTGATCGCCACCTACGTCAGAGTCTGTTTCCGACAATTTCCGGGACAGGCAAACGCGGCGTGCGCGGCCTGTAAATTGTCGTAAGTTGTCGTAAATTAGGGAGATTTACGGGGACAAAAATCCCACTTTTCATGCAGTGTCTCCAGGGTAGGAGTGGCGGCTCTTTGCTGCCGCAGCCGCGAAGGAGTGTTTCCCCCACGGCTTGGGATTATCTGACTGAGACTGCTGGCTAGACTGTTGACCAGCAGCTTGTCTCTGTGGCCTTGCCGCCCCTTGCTTCACCTTTGCTGCCCCTGCGGCAAAGCCACCCCTCTGCCCCTGCTGGGGGGGAGGCGTGTGTTTTCGGGGTAGGCCGAGGTCAAAGGCTTCACCCTCCTGTTTTTTGAGGGTGCTGGCCTCTCTCATCTTCTCCAAGCCTGGACCAAACAGACCTTTGGTGGGGTCGTATGTTGCGTCCATAACCTCTGCCTTCTGTGTGTCACTCAGGTTCAACCACAAGGCCCTCTCACCTGCGACTGCGAGCCCCATTACAAGGCCGCAGCCCTGCACCGCACCACGTGAGGACCGCAGCACTAGGTCGTTCACCACACAGATTTCATCCCAGAGGACTGGGTTGGGAGCCCCGGAGTCCAGCTGACGCCCCATCTCCTCGAGGATCTCAGCTTGGTATGCAGTGCCAGCAGTGTCATCGCATTGAGAGAGCACACTGACTGCGCCGCATATCTGTACATCCTCTGAAACAGAGGATGTACAGAGGCGCTCCGTTTTGTTGGGCAGAGGAACGCTCTTGGAAGCTGAGAGAGAGCGACGGTTTGGGTGGAGGTGATGAGCCACTGAAGGCTCCACCACTGGGGGTTCGGTCAGCCCCAGTGCCTCCATCCCATGGATCTCCAGCTTAGATCAGCCCTTGGCTGGGAGCCTGCTCTTAAATGGGCTGGACCAATACCGGCTCATCTCCTTCATGCAGGCAGGCTCTGCCGGCAGAAGCTGCTTTGCAGCAGTCTGGGCGGGTGGGAGCCTCTTGCCGTCGTAAAGGTCTCTCTCTGCCCCCTCGGGGTCCTGGGCTGCCGGCCATTGTATTCCCAATTTAGCCGCTACCCACTAACAGACCTCGTACAAGCTTCTTTCCACTGGGGGAGCAGTGTCGGTTGCACTAAGAGGCCTTGACTGTGGAATGGGGAATGTGGAGTCTTCCTCCTCGTCCTCCATCCCATCCATGTCGAGGATATCAGAGGCGGCGTCGCCCTCCGCGTCCTTGCCGCCCAGCCCCACTTCAAGGAGGTCCTTGAAAAGAGCACTCCTCGTCCATCATGTCCGCCAGCTAGGTGTAGCTCGCGGCTGATGGGTACTGCTTGTGGCTTTTGGGGTGGCCACCGACAGACATGGGTCATGACTGTTGGCCACGGCCACTCTAAGCCGCCTTTCCAGCATTCTCCGGCATCGACGCGCAGTGGGCGCAAGACTGGGGTCAGCCAGCGCTGCTTGGGCGTGTTTAGTGCGCATGCAGGTTATGCACATTGGGTGAGGGTCCCTGCCCGAGATGGATGCCCCGCAATCCTATCGAGCTCTTATTGAAATATTCCACAACAATCCACTGAGGGTCAATATCACAATTGTGTTTTTGTTTGTACTTTGGCTCATGATTCCAGCTCTTTGGAAATTACACCCTGTATAAGAGCTTATGAATGGTACATACATTTTTTTACTTATGACAGATAATTACATCCTGTATTTGGACTTTCTCCTCAGTGTATGAACTAGTCTGAAGTATGTACACTGTTGAGCCAAAGAAATTGAAGCAAATATTATCAATATCTCCTGGTAAGGGCATATAACGAGGACTGGGTAGAGTAGAGGCTATTGCGATCAATCAGTTCTTGTGGTTAACACACTGCAACTAGAAAATGCATTTCCTGTGGAAAATGCGTGGGAATGCTGAATTGCTAAAGCTAAACTGGTTGAATAGCTTAAAGCCATAAGAAGAAGTTAAAGTAGTGAGAGTAGTTGAAAAAGTGGAAATCGGTTTAATGAGTTTGAATTTAATTAAAATGTTATATACACTGCATAGAACGAAAAAGCATCAATTTAGCTGAGATGAGATGTGAAAAGTAATGAAATAAATACATTTCAATAGATTTGATGACAATATATGGATGAAAAAGCTTAAATGAAGTACAAAGAATTGCTGAAAATACATACACGGCTGAAAATATACATAGCAGAAGCTAAATACGAATTTCAAAAACGGCTAAAAATACAGAAGTAAAAGTAGTTATAGTATCAATAGCAGTAGAAAAACTAGAAGTACGTTTTAGTACCAGAGCTGATAATACTAGTACTACTACTAAAACTATTAGTCATAGTAGTATTTGTAGTAACCTAAGCAGTAGTTGTCATATTACAATCAGCAGAAATTCTAAGTTATTAATATGTGGATGGGAGAAAGAAAAAGACAGAGCGAGGCAGAGAGACAGACAGTGAGTGATTGAAGGAGTAGAGAGGGGAGGGGCTGTCATGTGACTGTGAGAGTAAGAGTGCAGGTGTCCGAGTAGCCGTGGCAACGGCCGCAGCTGCGCGATCTGATCAGAAGGACACAGAGATTTACACAGAATCCACGCCTCAAACAAATTGCCGCTAGAGCAAAACTATTATGGGAATTAAAAAAATAACTGCACGGTGACAGTCCCAAGACTCTACCGAACGCATACATATATACTTTTATGTCTCAAGAGTTCATAATATGGCTTTTAAAGCAGTTTCAAAAACGTGTACTCTCTGGCTTTTTCTGTTAAGTTCTTCACCAGTTTTGTATTGCAGTCAATGGGGCTTGAGACAGACTTTGTCTCACTCTCGAGCCCCTCAGGCAAAAAGTAAAGAACGCTGGGATTCCATTCCCACATCATTCCGACCAGCACAAGCACGGCATCATTCTGCTCAAAAATGAAGCTTTAAAATGTAACATTGTGGTCGTGAGTGCAAAAGATCCATATTTTTTTTACCCGATTCTCACGCAGCCGTACACTCTAAATTTGCATATTCTCACTCTAGAGGCTCCACACACACACCCATGTTAAACTCAGAAAAGGACTGAAAAACTAGTGAAACATAATCAGTGATTATGAAAAAAGTAAAATAGATATCAAAATTAAAAGTAGACCCCAAATAGCTGAATATGTTGTGAACAGTTTAAAGTTTAAACCATGTCTGTAGGTTAAAAAATGTAGGAGGAGATACATTTTGCAGCAGAAGAGGATTTGAAGTATTTGAAGCTTGCTCTCATTGACTTTAGTGTTAAAAAAAAGTGTTAAAAAGCTTAATATTTAAAAAAGTATAAATAGTAGAAAAAAAGTTGAAAAAGTCCCATCATTAGCTGAAAGAGCTGAACATTTGAAGGGTTGAATGGTTTTAATAGCTGAAAGTATGCAGAAGTTACGCAGAGCCAAAAAACGTACGGAATAACTAGAAAATGCATTTCCTGTGGAAAATGCGTGGGAATGCTGAATTGCTAAAGCTGAATTGGTTGAATAGCTTAAAGCCATGAGAAGTTGAAGTAGTAAGAGTAGTTGAAAAAGTGGAAATCGATTAAATAAGTTTGAATTTAATTAAAAAGTTATATACACTGCATAGAACGAAAAAGCATCAATTTAGCTAAGATGAGATGTGAAAAGAAATGAAATAAAATACATTTCAATAGATTTGATGACAATATATGGATGAAAAAGCTTAAATGAAGTACAAAGAGCTGCTGAAAATACATACACGGCTGAAAATATACATAGCAGAAGCTAAATACGAATTTCAAAAAAACGGTTAAAAATACAGAAGTAAAAGTAGTTATAGTATCAATAGCAGTAGAAAAACTAGAAGTACGTTTTAGTACCAGAGCTGATAATACTAGTACTACTACTAATACTATTAGTCATAGTAGTATTTGTAGTAACCTAAGCAGTAGTTGTCATATTACAATCAGCAGAAATTCTAAGTTATTACTAGAAAATGCATTTCCTGTGGAAAATGCGTGGGAATGCTGAATTGCTAAAGCTAAACTGGTTGAATAGCTTAAAGACATAAGAAGAATTTGAAGTAGTGAGAGTAGTTGAAAAAGTGGAAATCGGTTTAATAAGTTTGAATTTAATTAAAAAGTTATTTACACTGCATAGAACGAAAAAGCATCAATTTAGCTGAGATGAGATGTGAAAAGTAATGAAATAAATACATTTCAATAGATTTGATGACAATATATGGATGAAAAAGCTTAAATGAAGTACAAAGAATTGCTGAAAATACATACACGGCTGAAAATATACATAGCAGAAGCTAAATACGATTTTCAAAAGACGGCTAAAAATACAGAAGTAAAAGTAGTTATAGTATCAATAGCAGTAGAAAAACTAGAAGTAAGTTTTAGTACCAGAGCTGATAATACTAGTACTACTACTAATACTATTAGTCATAGTAGTATTTGTAGTAACCTAAGCAGTAGTTGTCATATTACAATCAGCAGAAATTCAAAGTTATTAATATGTGGCTGGGAGAAAGAAAAAGACAGAGCGAGGCAGACAGACAGACAGTGAGTGATTGAAGGAGTAGAGAGGGGAGGGGCTGTCATGTGACTGTGAGTGTAAGAGTGCAGGTGTCTGAGTAGCCGTGGCAACGGCGCAGCTGCGCGAGCTGATCAGAAGGACACGAGATTTACACAGAATCCACGCCTCAAACAAATTGCCGCTAGAGCAAAACTATTATGGGAATTAAAAAAATAACTGCACGGTGACAGTCCCAAGACTCTACCGAACGCATACATATATACTTTTATGTCTCAAGGGTTCATAATATGGCTTTTAAAGCAGTTTCAAAAACGTGTACTCTCTGGCTTTTTCTGTTAAGTTCTTCACCAGTTTTGTATTGCAGTCAATGGGGCTTGAGACAGACTTTGTCTCACTCTCGAGCCCCTCAGGCAAAAAGTAAAGAACGCTGGGATTCCATTCCCACATCATTCCGACCAGCACAAGCACGGCATCATTCTGCTCAAAAATGAAGCTTTTAAATGTAACATTGTGGTCGTGAGCGCAAAAGATCCATATTTTTTTTACCCGATTCTCACGCAGCCGTACACTCTAAATTTGCATATTCTCACTCTAGAGGCTCCACACACACACCCATGTTAAACTCAGAAAAGGACTGAAAAACTAGTGAAACATAATCATTGATTATGAAAAAAGTATAATAGATATCAAAATTAAAAGTAGACCCCAAATAGCTGAATATGTTGTGAACAGTTTAAAGTTTAAACCATGTCTGTAGGTTAAAAAATGTAGGAGGAGATACATTTTGCAGCAGAAGAGGATTTGAAGCATTTGAAGCTTGCTCTCATTGACTTTAGTGTTAAAAAAAAGTGTTAAAAAGCTTAATATTTAAAAAAGTATAAATAGTAGAAAAAAAGTTGAAAAAGTCCCATCATTAGCTGAAAGAGCTGAACATTTGAAGGGTTGAATGGTTTTAATAGCTGAAAGTATGCAGAAGTTACGCAGAGCCAAAAAACGTACGGAATAATAATAATAATAATAATAATAAATAAAATCGAATAACATAAGTTGGAATGCTGTTGAAGCATTCCCACTAATAAATAAAATCGAATAACATAAGTTGGAATGCTGTTAAAGCATTCCCACTAATAATAATAATAATAAATAAAATCGAATAACATAAGTTGGAATGCTGTTGAAGCATTCCCACTAATAATAAATAAAATCGAATAACAATAGTTGGAATGCTGTAGAAGCATTCCCACTAATTAGTAACGGGAAAGGGCAAAGATCTGAGTGATTTTGATAAGGACCAGAGTGTTATGGCCCGACAATTGGGTCAGGATATCACTGAACAGTCAAGGCTTATTGGATCGTCCCGTTTAGCAGTGGTGAGTACCAACCGACAGTGGTCCGAAGAGGGCTAAAACACACACACACACACACTAAAACCCCTGAAAGAGGACTGTCTTGCAGAGCTTCTTTCTCGTGCTCCCTTTTTGCAATTCAAGAGTGGTGAGTTTGGCAATGTTGTGCAGCCTTAGCTTGAGAAACACAGACACAACCAATGACAACAAGTCCGAATGATGGTCGTCGATGCCAAACTGTGTCTCTTTAATGTGTTCCCCAAGCAGAAAAACATCCGCCGTTCCAATCTCCTCTCGGACGATGTGTGTGGCTCTCGACACCTTAGGAGCTTGTATTGTTGAAGCTCGGCGGATCACCCTCTCTGCAGCTCTCAGCACCTTATAATAATAAAAAAAGAATACATATTTATATAGCGCTTTACACAGTGCTCAAAGACCTTTTACATAACAGACAAAACAAAGCAGCGGCTCCTTTCAAAATATTCCAGACAGGTTTCTTTCCGTGTCTATGTGTGACCAAAGGGACACTGAAAAAATGCTTTAATAATACTGAGATTTGACTCTCTCTCTTTTTAGGGGAGAGACCCTGACTCTGATTATATTCCGGTCCAATGGAAAAAAAAACATGCAGGGTACATGATAGATCGACGGAGGCTTTTGTGTGTACAGTTAAATGTTAATTTATTTAGATAATTATTCAATGAAAAGCATCACAAACAATCTATATACAAATGATCGCCCAAGGGCCACCAATGACATATTACATACACAACACTACACACAATATAGTAATACTAAAAGAACCACCACTGCACTGGTAGGAACCGCAACTTATATTGCACACACACCAAAATAAGGAAAAGTAAAGCAAAGGTCATAAAATGGTATTATACCAAACAGTGACTCTTATGAGTTACCTTAGAACAAAAGGGGAGGCACCAAAGTGTCGTACTAAAATTAAATTAAATAGGCTGAGAGAAAGAACAGTGGCTGCCCTGCTGGACACTCTGTCCCCAGTTCAGCCTGCAATATACACATAGTGGTTAATCACTGCGCACCCGTTCTCCTCAATATACATAATATGCTGGCAAAACCCCCACTTCCTACCTCTTAGGCCCAAGGCACCTGTATACTCGTCCGTAGGGTCTAAGCTCTCCAGCTCTGGCACTACCACAGGAAACAAAAACATTAATTCCACGTAACATACAAAACCATTGTGAGGTGGGGATGTTGAAATGTATAAACGCCTTGTAGCCCACCTCCTTCGTATGGTCAGTGCAGGTGCTCACCTAAACTGAACAACCAGCATGTGTCGAACGAACGCGAACAAACGTGAGTTTCCCTGTTCACGCGGGATCTCCCTTATATGGCATAACCTTCTCCCTTCCCCGCTCTGGGCTCCCAGGTCCTAAGGTCCTGCCCCTCACATACACCCCCACTTTAAAAGGTTGCCGTCCCAGTAACATAACCTGCCCTGACTAAAAGAGAATTAGTTCCATGGCCTAACTCACATACTGGGTGTGTACTGATGGGGGTAGGGTTGGTCGGGCCAAGGGCCAGGGCAAGTTAAATGGGTTAGAGCAGGGGTGGGCAATTATTTTTTCCATGGGGCCACATGAGAGACAGAAAATGTTGTGGAGGGCCGGACTAAAAGGCTGAACTCAATCCTGCATAATATTAATTGTATTTCTTTATAAATAGCAGTAAATAGCATTGTTTTGACAAGCTAGTAAGAGTATATGTTATAGTTAAGCAACGAAAAACTGAGGTTGCCTTACAAAAAAAAATTAATTTATTCAGTCAAATTAACCAAAACAATGGTAAACAAAATGTGAACATTTTATACCATTTGTGACTCATATTAGTGTTCAGTTCATTCATCAGTGCAGTCACATCAACAGCAAATGCAAAATCTGACACCCAGTCCTCCTCTGAGAGCTCTGGGATGTCTTTACCTTTCTTCTCACAAAACTCTCCAATCTCTGCTTTCAGATCCCACACTCTTTTTAGCACTTTGCCCAGGCTGAGCCATCTGACAGCTGTGTGGTAGCCGATGTCACAATGTTCAGTCTCATGCTCCTCCAAAAGTGCGACAAACTGTCTGTGATTCAATGCCCGTGACCTGATGAAGTTTACAATTTTAGTAAACTTCTCAATAGCATGGTACATTTTTAGCACTGATTTGCACAACACATGTTGGTGTATAATACAATGCAAAAATACCAATTTCTGATCTGCATCGATTTCCGTCACTTTATCTCGCATACGTTTCAAAAGTCCGACATTTTTCCCTGTAAGATTTGGACAACCAGCCGTTGTGACACCTGCCAGTCTGTCCCATTTCAGTCCCAGTGTGTCCATGCACGCATGTACCTCCGCGAACAGATTGCTCCCGGTTGTCGTTCCTTTCATCGACCGCATTGCTGCCAGCTCCTCCGTAATCTTGAAGTCCAAAGCCAAGGAGAAAAAGTCAAAACTTGCCACTTTGCGTTGCAGCTGAAGCTCCAGATTCCCCGCAATGTCCTCGATCCTTCTTGTCACAGTTCGCCTGGACAGCGGGATTTGCTCAAATGCTTCTTTTTTTTTAGGGCATATTAATGCTGCAGAGTCCACCAAGCACTCTTTGACAAACTCCCCCTCCGAGATCGGCTTAGTGTTTTAGCGATTTTGTGGGATATTACAAAGCTGGTCTTGGTTGCTGCATCCCTGGATGTGTGAAGCTTGGTAAAAAAGCCTTGCTGCTTTTGCAGCTTAGCTAGCAAAGCTTCCGATGTGCGCGCCCTTTCAGCATCATTCAAGTTTCTGTAGTTCTCCGCGTGTTTCGTATCGTAATGCCGATTCCAATTGTAATCCTTAAACACGGCGACCTGCTCCCCGCAAACTAAACACACAGCTTTACCTCTGACTTCCGTAAATAAATACTTAGCTGTCCAATTTTTGTTGGAAACTCTGCATTCGGCCTCTAGCGTTCTTTTTTTAGCACGAGCAGACATTTTTCAGGGCTAAAGTAGTGTGGTGACAACGATCCAATCATGCGTGTGTCCTGATGCGTCATTATGTACGTAAATAAAAAATAACTTCAAAATAAAAGCAAAGCAGATTTAGTCCATTTATGAGGTGAAATTGAAAAATGTTTATTTTGAAATTTCCCATTAACCTTAGACAGGCCGTATATGTGGCGTCGGGCGTACAATGCCCACGCCTGCAAATAGTGTGGTTTGACTTTTACCTCGCGGGCCGCATAGGATCCTCAATCGGGCCGCATGCGGCCCGCGGGCCGTACAATGCCCAGGTCTGGGTTAGGGTGTTGACCGGCAGTATTTCTATGTAAGCGCCTTACAACCACTAGCTCCGGCTCCAGTGACTGCAAGGCTGTCTCTGGGCTTTCCGGGGTCTGTGGTCTATTCCCAAAGAGTCCTGAGGGCTCTTGAATGGGCATTGCACCAGTGTCCAAGAGCGGGGCGTCGGAGTCTGGTTCCCTTTCTGTCATCGGGTTTGTCTCCGTTTGCCCGGAATTCCGTTGGTTTTGGGAAGGGGTATGTGGGAGGACGATGAAACCTAGCGAAAGACTGTCGTTACTGTCCTTTTCTTCGGGTTCCCTTTCCGGAGGCATGTCGTCCCATTGGGTGGTTCGAGGGGGCGCTGCCAGTGGTTCTGACACAAAGGCTCCTTTCTCGGTGATTGGCCTTATTTGCGAGCGGTTTACAGTCTGTTCTGGTTTATTTCAGGACTGGATCTTATATACCGCACCCACGTTATCAAGGCATTCCACCACTTGGTAGACTGCTGATTCCCACACGTCCTGGATTTTCCTTCGTCCTGGTCCATGGTTCTTCCAATAAACTAGGGTGCCGACCGGAAGGATGGAAATGATTGTTGCAGGATGTCGCCGCTCCCTAGCTTCAGCGGCTGCACCCAGCTGTCTTCTGGCATTCACAAACACCGAGGCCAGGTGGTCTTGGTGTTCCTTCACCCAATCATCTGGTGTAGTAGAAACCGTCTCTTCGTCTGCTCGTCCCAGCAGTAACAGGCAGCTGGGGTTTCTAGCCAAAGATCAGTTCGTAAGGTGAATGGCCGGTAGACTGGTGGACTGTGGTGCGAACAGTAGCTGCGGAAGCATTTGAGACCACTTTCGCTTTTTATCACCTGGGAGGGAGCGCAACAGGTTGTGAAGTGTTCGGTTAAACCTCTCACATTGGCCGTTTCCCTCGGGGTGTTACAGGGTTGTCCTAGTTTTTGCTACTCCATACAGCTGGTAGAGACGTTTGAGTAGTTCCCCTTCGAAGCCCCGGCCTTGGTCAGAATGAACCCGTTTAGGGACCTCGTAGGTGTAAAACCATTTTTCAGTCAGAATTTTAACTACTGTGTGGGCCTTTTGATCGGACGTTAGATATGCTTGCGTGAATTTAGAGAAGACGTCGGTTACCACCAAGATGTGTTCTCTTCCATCGCTGGCTCTCTCTAATGTGGTAAAGTCCATGGCCAACACTGCAGGAAACACAGCAGGTCCAACACAGAACACTGGTAAAAGATGGTATGCCTAGGTTCGCACCATTCCTCAAAAACCCGCCACTTTCTGCTGTAAAGAGAGCGGGTGGACGCGGTACCGTAGCGGAATCTCTGACTGCCTGCTCCCGAGAGTGGGAGCAGATCAGATAGTCGTCTATGTACGAAAATATTCTGATGCCGCTGTTCCTTATCGGTGCTAACGACAGCCCAAATGGGATGGCTGTTATTCGTAGGCTCTGCCCCGATACGCAAACCTCAGAAATTTCCTGTGTGCGGGATAAATGGCGATGTGAAAATTTGCATTTGACAGATCTATTGTCACAAACCAATCCCCCGGGCGGATTGAACGACAGAGCCCTTTGTGTGTCAACATACAGAACGTGTATTTCCGTAGGTGTCTGTTTAACACACAGAGATCTAAAATTTCTTTAGAATGAGGAAATAGCAGGAGTAAAAACCCTGATGCGATTCCTCGCTCGGCACAGCTCTGATGGCTTGTTTGTAGGACATTTAGGTCAACTTTAGTCGTTTAGTCGACTAATCGGTAGGATGCCGTCTTGGTCGACTGACATTCTCATTGGTCGACCAGTTGCATTTTTTTTTTTTTTTTACACCAAAAGAAATTTTCATTGATTTACTCCTTCATATTTATTCCTTTATAAGCAGTTATATATTACTGTAATCTAAATATAATCAGGCTATTTTTTGTCCCCAACTTAAAATGCTTTAATTTAGGCTGTTTTGTAACAGTGCACAGTTCAGCGCACCGCGTAGAACACTCGGGAACCGCGGCGAAGAACTTCCTCTCGCCGTCGGAGCCCGTTACGTCTCCGCGCTTTAAAAAAAAACGCTTTAACGTCCGCGAGCTGAAGTTCAGACGTTGCTTCTTTATTAAAGAGCGAGCTTCACTCACCTCTCGCGTCAGGTCCGTTAGGGTCCGCGGGGACCACGCGCAGCGACAGCAGCTCACGCCCCGGTGGTTGGAGCACATCCGAACGGGGACTCCTCCGCGTAAGTAATCCGTCACACCGGGGGGCGGGGGAAGGTAGCGGCATGGAGCTGCACCGGGTGCCCGCCGGCCGTTTTGTTAGTTTGCATGCATTTTTTTTTAACCCGTGTCGTAGGCTACGGCCCGATTAGGAATGTGGTTGGGGACCGCTGGTTTAGTCGACGAAGGACAAGACTTTGGTTGACTACAGCCCTAATTGTTTGTTCAATAGGGATGTTATTTCGTCCTCTAGGACTTGCACTGCATCCCCTCTCATCACTAAAACTAACACACCGTTGAATCTGGGTGGTTTCATAGCAATGCATCCTGTACCCCTGACAAATAGTCCCCACAACCCACGGGTGAACCGCGCATACGCGCCACCGGTCTGCTCGAGCAGAGAGCGGGCCTCTGGAGCCACACTGCTGTGACGTCACCTCCCTGGGAAGGAGGGAGCGGTCCGCCCTGAGAGGAGTGTGAGCTCCCCCCGCAGGCACCTGACAGATTTGTTTTGTTTTGAGGGTAGCATTTCGCCCTTGGCTCTGCGCCTGGATGTGAAAATGCAGGCTTTATTTGCCTCTTTGAACATGGTGAAAGTGCTTGGTGACACTGGAATACTTGCCCCTGACTCTTCTCTTGGATGGAGAGAAACTGAGGGGGGGCCCCTAGAGAACTGTAAAACACCAGGGCCCCTGAACCACAAACCTCGGCGCTCTGCTCTACCTCTCCAACCTTCCTCCTCTTTGTAGGAGGGGCGGAGGGAGAAGCTGTGGGGGTTAGGCCGGCCGCTTCTTCTTTCCCTCTCCGGGGTAGGAGTGGCGGCTCTTTGTTGCCGCAGCCGCGAAGGAGTGTTTCCCCCACGGCTTGGGATTATCTGACCGAGACTGCTGGCTAGACTGTTGACCAGCAGATGGTCTCTGTGGCCTTGCCGCCCCTTGCTTCACCTTTGCTGCCCCTGCGGCAAAGCCACCCCTCTGCCCCTGCTGGGGGCGAGGCGTGTGTTTTCGGGGTAGGCTCTAGATAGAGCTAACGTTATGTGTATACCGAGAGAGTTAGCTCGTACCCGGTTCGGTTACCGAGCTAACTAATGCTAACTAAAAACCCAGGGAGGCTCGCCGTAACGCGTTAGCCACAGGGTACCCAAGTTACACAACCAAGCAGCCGATAACCAAACAACGGTTAGCCTAGCAGAAACAGTTTGCCTCGACGCGGACACTGTCTCAATTGTGTAAGTACAAGGTAAAAAACTTCTTGCGAAGTACTTACTAAGATACTTAATATTAAATCTTACTTGTGAAAGGTAATCCCCCGAGCCTTGGTCGTGTGTTATTTGTAGTTAAAAAAACCGAACCCTTACTGAAAGTAGCCATCATATAGCAACAGCGTTTACTTTCGACTCCCATTATGAATTTCGGCAGTGGCATTTTATAAATATACCATTATTAGTACTACAAATTGCTTATTTGTTACAAATTTCTTATGTTTTACAAACTGTCACATTGCCGTGTTTTACCCTGTTAAAGTGATTTGCTGTGCTATTTGTAGTTTAAAAAAATCGTACCATTACTGAAAGTAGCTATACGCAGATACAGATCGCCGTAAATCACTCAAAACCATCATCTGTCACTAGGTCATAAATCAATCAAAATGTCTCCTGTCAATCATAAATCACCCCTCTCACCGCCCCCCCACCTCTTCCCTCCCCTCAGCCATGGTATTACTACTTGTGTAAGAGTTAATTCTGAAGGCTAGTGGGCGCTGTTCGGGCGTCCGAGAGGGGGAGAGAGAAAAGTGAAGAAGAGGTTGGTGTTGGGGTTAACGAAAAAAAGACAAGCGTGATTAAAGGTCGAGCAGAAGAAACGTGTGGGACTGAATAATTTCACAAGCAGACACCCACGTCGCTTACACTGGTGGCAGCGGTGGGATTGTGTCCTCTGGTGGAATATCGTCCCTTGGGATTCTCCTCTTTTTTGTGAGTTGCTGAAGCTAAAAGCTAACGATAGCCACGCTATCCGCTAGCTTGGCTTAGCTTGAGATACAGTGAGTCAGCTAGTCTTATCCACCACAGAGTGGTCTCTTTTTTTTCTCTCCCGTGCTTGTTAGCTTCGAGTGAGTTTAGAGACCGTGCCCCAGCCCTATAGGTCCATGCGAAAGCTGAGAGATATTGAAAATGTCTGATGATGAATCATTCTCTGCTGGTGAGCCACTAGCCAGCACAAGTGCAAGTGGAGCAGCAACGCCAGGTTTACCGCCGGCGAGCAGAGCGCCATGGGGCATCCCCTTACCGCCGCCTATTCACAACGATGGCCGTGAGTCTTTTCAACTATGGGTACGCCGCTACGAGGTAATTCAAGAAGCCCGCTACAAGGACAGTGGTGTGGATTTGAGTACTGTGTTAGCATCGGAGCTACCCACTAGACTCTCACCGTAGCTGTTCATTGTTTGGGATAATCTGCCACAGGAAACTCGGAGCTCTTATTCGGAAACAAAGAGACATCTGCAGGCAGCGTTTGGCCAGAGGGACATAATTGCAGCATTTCAAGCATTCCCCAATGCCCGTCATAGATTGCAGAATGAAGCGATGGAAGTTTATGCTGCAGATGTTTGCCGGCTGGTTAGAGAAGCTTTTCCTGAGTTTGAGCATAAAGCTTCTGAGTACATGAAAATGTCTTGTTTCATTGCTGGTCTAGATCAAGAGCTTCAGGTGAAGTGTCATGAGAGAGGGGTGAAAACTTTCACTGAAACGTTTGAAGTCGCCAAGCAGCTAGATCGGTCATGCCAGTGTCCCCAGCAAATGTGGTAGATGGTGGCCCAACGCCGCCAGTAAATTCTGTATGCGAAGACAACTCTGCACTCTGAAAAGCTGTACAGAATTTGACTGCTACTGTTAAAGATTTAAGTCATGATCTGGGGATCCCTCATCCCATGGGAGGAGCCCAGAAAGATTCACAAATGCATGGAGCGCAGGCTTTGGGCACACCCCATCGAGATATTCACATTCCTATCATTCTTCCCCGGAACACTACTCCCAGGTAACCCACCAACATCAGGATTTCAACCGCAGGGAACCTAACAGAGACACACACTATCCAGCCCATTCCAATGGCCCCCGAGGGGAAAGGAGATGGAAGCAAACTTCTCCTGACAGACGCCACTATGACTCTCGTCGCAGAAGCCCAAGTCTTTATTCCAAACATGTGTCATTCCAAGAGTATGAGGACAAAGGCCGGCAGAGCCCCACCACCACTGATCACAGGGATCATGGCAGATTCCAACAGGGAAACGGGCAGTAGCTGATGATGCGGGCCATTCATCAGCTACTCTGCTGGAATCCCCAGATGTCGGCCCTTTTGAAATCCAACAACAGACAATCCCTAGTGGTTTTACAGATAAAAAAAAATCACTTGAGTGAAACGAAGAAAACTGACGCCACTGTGAGTAGGGATTTCACCTCTTATGTAAATGGAATTGTTGAGGGTACTGATATGCACATCATGTTGGATATAGGTTCAACAATTTCCTTTATGGGTAAGCAGACCAAAATGTCAATGCCTGGCAAGAAGACCCATAGAAAAGGAGTTCATCATGTCACAAGCGGTAACTGGCCAAAGCTTGGATACCTCTGTGTTTCCAATGGTGTCTTGAATGTACAGCCTGTGAAGCACAGCGACCACAGACACCACATCAACAGGCCCCTATGCAAACCATAATCACATCTAGGCCTTTTGAGAAGATTGCAGCGGACTTGACGGAGTTGCCACTTATTTGCCGTGGGATGTGGTTGCTATGTTCTTGAAGTCATGGACTATTTTACTAAGTACAACTTGTATGCACTTTCTGATCAACGGGCAACTACTGTGGCTAAATGTTTGTTTGAGGATTACATCAGCCACCACAGTGTCCCTCAGAGTTTGCACACTGACCAGGGTCGTCAGTTTGACTCAGATCATGTCAAAGACCTGTGCTCCCGCCTGGGAATTCACAAAACACGGACATCCCCTTATCCAATGTCTGATGGCATGGTTGAACGGGCTAATAGAACCATCAAGGACCAGTTGGCAAAATATCTATACACCGCAGGTGGTGAATGGGATTACCATCTGAAACAGGTTGAATTTGCATACAACACCAGTGTTCACTCATCCACTAAACACACGCCTTTCTCGCTCGCCCATGGTAGGGAAGCTCGTCTGCCGGCTGATGTCCTGCTTGGAGACTCTTTAGGGGTTTCAAACGCCACGCCAGGTACTCCGGGTGAATACTCCAATTCTTTATTAAAGAGACTGTGCTGCGTTTCACTCTGTTACACAAAACATTGAGGTGGCAGGTGCTCGACAAAGGCACTATTATGATCGTCAGATGAAACACACGGCCTATGAGCCAGGTGACCTGGTGTGGGTTGACCTTCCAGCCCTTGCTAGACAAAAGCTGTCACCAAAGTTGTCAGGCCCGTTCAAAGTGCTGAAAAGGTTACATTCAGGCAGTAGTGCGTTTGGGGTGGTCTATGAACTGCTGGACCAGCGGGTCCCTAGAGCTAAGCCTAAGGTCATCCACTTCAACCGCCTGAAGCCTTCAGCCTCAAGACCAGGCTGAAGCCAGCCTGGTCAGCTAGAAATGATCCGCCCTTACCTGTAGGAGGGGCTGCAGCTTCGAACAGCCCAGTTCGCTCATTACCTACTGCACTCTCAGGCTCCCAACCGTATGTTTACTGGAGTCCAACCACTCAAGGAGGCTCGGTGCCTCTGGGGAGGACTCAGAATGATGTGGGTCCTCCGACTCAAGGGGCTGCTACTGCCATGACACCTGCCGGAGGCAACGCTACCACTGGACCTGCTAGTGAACAGTCACCGGTGGTACTGCCTGTCCAAGGAGTGAGGACCAAGTTTGGTCGTTGTGTGCGTCCCCCAGTATGTTATCGAACTGTTGACTGAGCAATTACTTGTTCTTTACTGGTGGGTTAACATACGTAATGTAATGTGTGATAAATTGTGATAAACTGTTCAAAGAAGGAAAAAAAAAAAAGGATTAAACCACTTAGAAGCAAGGACGCTTCTTTTGTAAGGAGGGAGAGGGGGGGGGGGCGAGATGTGTAAGAGTTAATTCTGAACGCTAGCGGGCACTGTTCGGGCGTCTGAGAGGGGGAGAGAGAAAAGTGAAGGTTGTTGTTGGGGTTAATGAAAAAAAAAACATGCAGCCTGGTGCTCCAAAGCCACCTTTATGGAGCAGTGTGATTGGCTAGAATCTAGACCCAGCTGAAATCCATTAAGGCCAATCACTGCATAATGCCACACAAGCATACACCCACGTCGGCATCTCGGTGGCGGGGGTTAGATGACGTAAGGTTGTCGTTAGTGGTCGTAAGTAACGTGAATTACGTTCGATTGTGTGTTACTTGACTTCAGTCGTGTTTCAGAATGCGTACCCACGAACGCGAAGAGAGGGCTGAGCTGTATTCGTAGAAATACCGGAAGAGGCGGGTTGGAGGCGTGGTCTTGCTCCTGAAACTACGCTAATTCGCTTCAAATGTGGATTTAACAGGCAAAGTGAAAGTCAGCGGCACAAAATTACTGTGAGATTGGCATTGGGTGTTCTGCAGTCATTTTTCAAGAGATTCAGGGTCCTTCTGAACGTGCTGAGAAAAGTTCTGGGACACACGGTGACACCCGCAGTAACCTAACAGAACTGGTAGAGGCAGTAGTGTGGAATTTATTGCAGTACGTCACTAAAAGTGTTGTGCTAGATACATGTTTTGAGTTTCAGAGGAGTGGAAAGTTCACACAGTTAAAGCTTTGTTACTAGGTGTTGGTTGAAGTATTGTCATAAATCATTAAATCACTCATTCATTCAGTAATTTAGCCTGAAACTGTGCTGTAACAGATCCCCCCCCCCCAAATATACAGCAGGGGCACACTAATCAACAAAAAATGTAATATGACAGATGAACAGATGAAATCCCTGCCCATTAAAAATCGCAGCCACAACAAAAATAAAAGTGTTGCAAAACTGCAGCCAAAAATGAATTCTTGAAGATGCAGCGTGATAACAAAATCATCCTAAAACTGAAAGCAAACAATTTCTCACAGCACCTTTGTATTGACACAAAGGCACAGCTGGTGACCTAAGATGAGCCCCCTCTGTGCCAGTCTTTGTCCCACACATGCACTTTGGTCCTCCACCGCAGCGTACTGATTCACCACAGAAAGGTTCAAAACCAGCTGTGCGAAATACCACAAATGCACAAAGTATGTGAAGCCCTCTCCCTAGTCTTCAGCAGCATGGAAATGTTTGCCTCTTTAGCTGAAGCTCTACTATGTTAATCAGATTGTTGCTGTTGGCTTTTACAGATCTCAATTTATTACATTTGTTATAATATTAACGCTATTTTGTAGTTTGTAGTTTTAGTCTTCACAGAGAACAAAGTCTTTTTAATGTTTTCTATTGATTGTGTTTATTAAAAATTGTTCATTATTTAACAATAATTAGCAATTGTTTTAATTGTTCAAGACTTTTTCCTATTTGAGGGTTTTTTCCATTCAATCTGGGCAAAATAATATATTGGTAGTATCAGAAGGAAAATAAACTGTCAGTTGCATCACTTGGAGGCCTGTCATTTATATAGGTGAAAGTTGCTAAAGACTTGGTTCGGTTTCAACATGCTGCATGTTCTTTGGAATTTAAAAAGGAATGTCTTTGTGCTTTTTGGACGTTTTGATCCCCTTCACTGCACCCATTCCTCATTCGGAAGGCTTCAATTAGCTGTGCTTTTTATTTTGTAAACCTAAACATGTTTTATTCAAATTCAAATCGTTAAGCACATGTTTCTTTGTGTATGTGACCGTGAAGCAAACAAGCTGTAACCGGACCCCCCAGAGATGGGGAGATATTCGGGGCAGTGCATGTGATCATGGTATTTATTGAAATGAAAGCAACTGAAAACTCCACTCAATACAGAGCTTTAACACAAACATGCATATACGGCCAAACGCTCCTGAGCGAGGCCGCAGAGACCTCCGACTATCAGTTGCTTATCAATAAAAAGGGAAGTCAGATCCTATGTCTACTCCCCATTTGCCATTGTCTAAAGCAGATTGACATTGTTGTGGGCATCCTCAAAATACTTGTTTAGTCTGTTTGCGTATCTCTGACAGAGACGCTTGCATCAAGTGTGCAGGGCATAGAAGGTAAAGGATACAGTAGAAAATGGCTGTGCTGGTTATAAGTCAATTTGCAAGATTTTGCAAATTGTGTGAAAGAGAATCTGAACAGGTTACTCAAGTTCAAAGAAACACAGCTGCCACCTGAGGCAACAACACCAGTCTTAATTTTTTGTCAAACTTGCATGTACTTGCTTGTAATCTTAAAGTGTAGCTTTGTTTTTCCAATAATTGTATGTGTACATACTGCAGATTCATCTATTACTCAAAACCTTATGATGAAGAATGGTTTGTATTTTTGTCAAGATTACACTGTTTTGTACATCTACTCTTTTTAATTACCTTAAATCTCAGGCACAATAACTAAAATGTGAAGATAAACGCTATTACAGTAATTTTAAGATCCTTCTAACTAAATAAGTCATGCTAGGCTAAGTTAGGCTTAATGATTTGTTATTTGGATGCAGTGTTGGGAAAGTTCTCTTTCTACATGAACTACATGAACTTCAAATTCTTAAGCCGCTTTCCCATTACCAGGAACTATTTTTGCCCCAGACCGGTTGCTTACTGCGTTTACACCGGGGTCTAAAGTACCGGGCAGATTATGTAAATTGGTCTGTTGACGCTGAACTGCGTACGACTGCTCCTCCCAGTCTGCGACTGACAGTAAGCGCCCACCAATCCGATACCACATACTTTAATAGAAATAGGAATCCATTTACTAGTTAGCTCCATTGACATATATATAAAGCTCCGACATCTCTGAAACAGTTCTTCTTCGATGGTTTAAAAAAAGTTGCGCTGCCATCACCAGCTGCTGTTTTAGAGGGGCGAAGAATAATTGTTCAGAAAGTCCTACCTCGCGAGCAGGGACTTTTGGAGGGGGAAATATTTACTCGGAACTTCATTTAGACCCTGATGTAAATGTCATATAACATAAAATAGGTGTAGCAGTGTGATTGAGTTTAGTTTATTTTGTACATTTACTATTTCTTGCTTGAGAATTATTGTTTGCTGTGGTTTTCATATATTGTTTGCTGTGACTCTTTTCTCGTTGTTGTGGTTTTGTTACTATATGTTGCTGTGGATTGTATTTTCTTTCCTCTCTCACAAACTGCAACAACAACACTAATTGACACACCTGCAGAGCCCCATTCATCAGCTTTGATTGCCAGCTGATCAGACCACTCCCAATAAAAGGAGGCTAGATCTCTTACAGAGGAGGCCGTAAATGGCAACACCAGTGGGATAGGGAAACTAAAGGAAGGCTTTGTATAGTATTCAAAATAAAGTTGGGGTTGTAAAGAAAAGGGGAGAGTGAAGGAAATACTGGAGAGTGGGGAGAATGAAAAATGTAGGGGAAATATCTTTTTTTTTTTAGTGAGAACAGGACTGTGGAAAAGAATATGAAGTGAGAAATGAACCCGGAAGATGGCGGTAATGCAACACAAAAGGATGCAAGCTGCTAGAAAACCTTAAAGAAGAAGTACAGAGGAGGCCCCTGGATTGGAAGGACGCGTTGGTGCTGTATGGAGTAGCAGCAAAGGACTTGATGACTGAGCTCCTGTTTTCTTGGAGTCACTGAGGACTGGATCTCCTGTACCCTGCTGGAGCTGGAGTATCGTTGATGGGACTATGTAAAGTGGATGAAAGAAACAGAGCGGCACTCCGGAACTTCCGGTCCCGGACTTCTGCGTGTGGAACGGACTAATTGAGGTACCGTGAGAGCAAGACATTCCGGGCTGGCGTTAAAGGAAATCCGGTGCTACCTTCCGTTGGACTGAACTTGATAGGTTCTCGCCCTGGACAGAACAGTGAATCATTTCTTGGACTAATAATTGTCTCCCTGGGTTTTATTTGAAATGTTGTGTTTTTAAACTTAACATTAAAATAATTAAATTATCATTTTTTTATATACATCTCTATCTTGTCTGGTTATTTCTCGCTGTGTTGGTGTGGCCCGGGAATCTAGATTAATTCAAAGTAGCAAGCTTCTCCAAAGCAGTGTTACAAAAGTGGCGTTGCTGGCAGGATTCCCTTTTCCACACCACGCAGTGTAGAATGGCAGCCAAAAATGGAGGACAGTCTGTGATGAATGCAATGATGATGCCTTGGTTTATGGGGGTCCCATGGATCCCAAGGTTTAATGGTGACTCAAGTAAAATGAGTTTCTCCGAATGGAGTGGGCAGGTACAGGCGATACTGAGGGCTCAGGGGTTAAGCGAGGAACAGAAGGTTGATTTTATATATAGGGCACTTGAAGCTGAGGCAAAAAGAGAGATGAGGCTATTGAACCCAGGAAGATGCTCCACAAGTGTAGACATGTTGCAGGAGCTAAAGAGGCTGTATGGGCGTGTAACACCGGTAGCCCAGCTCCGGGCACAATTTTTCAAATGTCTCCAGCAGGAAGAGGAAACCGTTGCTGCCTTCATTCTTCGTCTCCGGGAGTCATTCTCCGTCTGGAAGGAACAGGAACCAGCGGGCTCTGCCCAGGACCAGATGACTATTAGGGACCAGCTTGTCCTGGGTTTGAGACCTGGTGCGGTGCAACAGGAACTCCAAAAGCAGGTGCGTAGAATGCCTACATTGACCTTCGCCGAAGTGTGAAGTGAAGTGAAGGCATTGGAAGATGAGTTTAGGACGGAGCCCGCATGTGCCTCACGTATCTTTGTGCCAGTCAAACCCACTGATGGTTGCACCTAGCCTGGAGGAGTGGCGGGAGACAGTAAGAGCCGAACTCAGACTAGAATTTACAGACCAATTTTCTGTACTGAAAGAAACCCTAACCGATGAGATTAAACACCAATTCTCTTCTCAGACTATGGTGCGTAGAGAACCGCCCTCATCTCCCAGAGGAGCTGTTCGGGAAGGCCACTACGCAACCTCCCCTAGACGACACCACACGCTGGAATGGGACGACCAGAGAAAACCAATCTTCAGAAATTGTGGGAAAGCTGGTCACATTCAGAGGTACTGTCAACAAGGGAGGAGGCATTTAAACTAGCTGCCCCGACCACTGAGACCACTGGTTGGGGGGGAAAACCCGGGCGGATCCAACGACCAAACCATCCCTGGTAGGGACGTGTCCAGGAGTGGAAGTTGTTGTTGCAGGGGTAAAATTGCCCTGCTTGTTAGATACAGGCTTACAAGTTACGCTGTTTAGTGAAACCTTTTTCCAAAAGTGGCTGAGTGGAGAGCGGAAGCAAAGCCCGCAAGATCTACACTGGCTTTCTTTAAAAGCAGCTAATGGACTACAGATCCCATATACGGGCTACACCATCTTGGATTTTTCAGTGGGAGGAGTCACAGTGCCAAGGGGTTATCATTGTAAAAGACGAGTGCCTGAGCGCAGAAAGGGGTATCCACCCTGGGCCGACTGTCTTTGGTGCGACTATGTCACGTGAGGCAAAGGGAGTGGGAACGTGCTTTCGCCGTCTGCTGAAAAGTCTCACAGGAGGAACCATTCGATGGGCAGATTGGAGTGGCCAGGTTAACCCGCCATGATCCAGTCTATTTGCCTCCTAAAAGTGAGATGGTGTTGTGGACACACCTTTATGGTGCGAAGACCAGGTCGGATTTTTGTGCTTTGGTGGAAGGCCCTGACCGAGATGAAGACTGGCAGGTGGCTCGAACCGTTGCTACTGTGGTGAAAGGACGGCTCCCGATTAGGGTACGTAACTTAAACCCTTACCCCGTACTGATATCACAACGGCGCCCCCTTGCTAATGTCTTCCAGATCGATCGGAAGCAGATTCGAGGGGAGAAGGACCTTGTCTTGAAGACTGTGGACCCGGGCGTGGTGTGTATGTGCGAACCAACCACATCAGCACAAAAGAACAGCACCCAATCCACCTACTGAAAGGTGATGGCTTGACAGTAGACCAACAACGGCAGATGGACGCACTGCTATAGCGATGGAGAGACATCTTTGCAGCGGGTGTGGTGGAAATTAGTGGTTTGAGCCCTCGTGAGAAATCAAAAAGTATTTATAGTATAGTATTTAAGATAAAGAATACAGAAGTCATCAATACAAGCAATAAGTACAGACAGAAGTCAAATGACAGCAATTCAGCTGGACTGGGAAAGACTGTTCCTTCTCCCTTAGAGGAGGAGAAAGATCTGACCAAAACTCGAGGAGTTCAGAGGAGTCTTATACATTCCAGAGGGGAACCTATCGCCCTCTCGACCACAAGGAGAATACTAATGCAGGAACCAGGCGTCCTGTCAATAATCGACGAGACGGTCAACTGGAACAGGGAATGTATAGTATCCAACTGTTGACCCTGGAGGCCATTGGGGTCAGGTCACAAGTTTATGAGAAAGGTCACACACAGGAGTCTCACACAAATTCTCCCCCGACACTGAGGACTTTGGCCAGACCAGTGCAGTCCTCCACTCAATACCTACCGGTTCTGCACCGCCCAGCAGGGAGCGCTACAGGCCAGTTCCACCAAGCCTTTACCCTGAATTGAGAGAACTTCTGCAAAACATGCTGGATAATGATGTGATAAAGGAAAGCTCCAGCCCTTGGGCAGCACCAATTGTCATAGTGAAGAAGAAGGATGGATCCTGGCGGTTTTGCGTGGACTACAGGAAGCTCAACGTTCTAACCCACAAGGATGCCTATCCCTTGCCAAGGATAGAAGAATCCCTCACCAGCCTCAAGCAAGCTGCTTGGTATTCCACCCTTGACCTGGCTAGTGGATATTGGCAAGTGGATATGGACCCGAGGGACCGGGAGAAGACTGCATTCACCACACCCCTGGGCTTGCATGAGTTCTAAAGGATGCCCTTCGGCCTTTGTAACGCACCCGCAACATTTCAGCGTCTGATGCAGCGCTGCCTGGGTGGGCAGGTCCATGATTCCCTTTTGATATACTTGGATGATGTTGTTGTATACTCCCCGGACTTTGCTACCCACATCCACCACCCGGAGCAGGTTTTCGAGAAGCTGGCATCCCATGGTTTAAAGTTGCAGCCCCACAAATGCAGCCTGTTCCAGAGGAAAGTCACTTACCTTGGTCATCTCCGGCGAAGGGATATCCATGGATCCTGAAAAGACGGCTGTCGTTGATAACTGGGCCATCCCCTCTACCATAAAGCAGGTACGATCATTCCTTGGGTTTGTGGGGTACTACCGGCTACAGAACAGCGGTGAGCAGCACAATTGGCGAATTTTGATTTTGAGCTTAAGTTCCGCCCCGGTGTTTCCAACCGTAATGCTGATGTTTGTGGTGGAAATTAGTGGTTTGAGCCCTTGTGAGAAATCAAAAAGTATTTATTACTAAACTAGGATAAAAGATAAAGAATACAGAAGTCATCAATACAAGCAATAAGTACAGACAGAAGTCAAATGACTACAATTAAGCTGAAATGGGAAAGATTGTTCCTTCTCCCTCAGAGTAGGAGGAAGCTCTGACAAAAGTCAAGGGGAACAGAGGAGTGTTATACTTTGCAGAGGGGGCCTATCGCCCCCCTCCAACTAGAAGGAAAACACTAGTGCAGGAACCAGATGTCATTAGCGGGTGTCCCTAATTCTCCCCCTAAGGATGTCCTGTCAATAATCGACCAGACGTCAACTGGAACAGGATATGGAGCAACCAAGGAATGTATAGAATCCATCTGTTAACCCTGGAGGTCATTGGGGTCAGGTCACAAATTTCCTGAGAAAGGTTACACACAGGAGTCTCACACGAATTCTCCCCCGACATCCCTCCCTTTTTGTCATTTCTTGACAACTAAGGAGTCGACTTTGGTAAATTCTTATTTTCAATCAATTTTTGCCTAGACAGGAGAAAAAACTCCAACCAAAAAAACCCACTTCGGGGAAAAGGTTCTGTGGAGAAATCCATCAGGACGTAATTCGACATCCGGCCCCCAGGTCTTAATATCATAACAGGATATTGGTGTTCACAGCCACTATGGTTAGATGGACTATGTCTATCATTCTAACTATTATTGTAACGCCACATGACTACAACTCTAAACTGAACATTTCCACATGTAACACAATTTTGGATGTACTAGATGTCCACATCTATTTAAAATCCTAACAACACTAAGGAAGGAAAAACAACAATAATCAAACCAAAATCAAGAAGGAAAAATTAAACATAAACCTCTTAGAACATACATCAGTGGTGCAAATTCCTGACGTTTCAAAACACTGCATCATTAACTCTAAGCACATGAGAACATTTACTAACCACTGACATAGAAAACAACACTGAGTTACACACAATCTTCACATTCACTAGTCCCTGTCTGAGCTCTCTGCATAAGGCTGAGTCCATTCCGGGATCGGCTCCTGCCCCGTGGTATTCGTGAGTTGAACTGATACAAACATGTAACCAACCTTCCTTACATAGATCTTAGGAAGAGTTACAATTATGATTACAACAATCAGAATAAAAAATTATGACTTCCGATATCCCCAACAATCCCTTGAAGAGAGAGGCTCCTCACTCTATTTCGCAGTTTTGTGTTTGATGTCATCTACCCGTGGCCTTTCGAAAAGCGCTATTGAAGTTTTAATCATGTGTCTTTCCAGTACTGTAGAGAGTGCTTTCATTTCCTCTTGGCTCCTGTAAGTGCCATATGATGGTATTAGTATGCTTAAAATCCTTGACCCCAGTAACATGGCACGTTTATGGCGCACATGGAATGGCACAAGTTCCTTGGCATTAGCTTGTCTAATTAGGGGTATAAGGTATGCTAAATAGCATTTCCCAGTTACTGACCTTTTATGAAGGTTCCCTATGACTGGGACACAGCCATAGGCGATGTTGCCGCAAACTAAATAAACCTGTTCCGGTAATGCGAGATCTTTAGATTCAGCGGGAAAGCGGGTAGTATCATCATTACAGTCACTCGTACCTAAATGAAACCCACCTAGAGCATGGAAATTAATACATCGGCTGACATTGGTTAAGGGATGGACCGGGATAGGAGGGGATGGATTTGTACAATCTCTATTCGGAGGTCTGGCTGGAATTATTATATATAATTTACTACAATTATGTGTAGTCCAGGTCGAATGTATGACTTTTAAATCGTACATACGTTTTTTAACATTTCACTCTCCGCCGTGTTGTTAGTCTCTGCGAGAGTCATTTTCACTTGATATCTCAGCCCTTGCTGGACGTGTCTTTTGTAATATGTTAATCTAAACATCCCTACTCGCTTAACACTTAGAGGTCTATTTTCACGATTAAACTGCTTAACTGCAAAACGTATAACTTCCCCTTTTTCACCCTCATAGCCCCGCTGTGCTTTGCGCTATCGTTGCCGTATGTGGTGAAGTAGTGTAACAGTCTTCCTCGTTACCCACAAATTTACGAGATAGTTCAGGCCACCCATTGACACCCCAGTCGGCTTCCGTGAATGGACCGGAACTCGCATAGGTACTCTAGATGAAGTGGCCCTATGCTGACACATCCAGCAATTACAGACATTCATCTTCTTAGCAAATATAGTCAACGCAATATTGTCATGTTCGTACGGTGGGGTGCGGGTTGGAAGTTTCCTTAACTCCAGGCCCATTCTGCATGCATAGTGCCAGTCTAGCCGGGTGAAATGTGCTGGTTCTGTCGTACAATCTGCAGGCTGAGCGCACCAGAATGGGTACTCCCAGCTAGTGCTATACTTAGGGCTTAAAGTCACCGTGCAAGCGTCACTTGTCTGACACTGAGTGCTAACATCCTCTGAGTCCAGGACCGACCAGTGACCTAGGTACGGCGCACTCATTTGTAACATGTAGGGATTACAACCGTCCTCCCCACACCCTCTTCTTGGACATAGTCTCAAGTTGTGCATCTGGAAGAGGTGTGTCCACCGGATCAGGCCTTGGAATGCATAGCTGCTGCACAACTTTGACACAATCATGAGGCTGGCACAAACTGATGCCATGTAGCAGTCCTTTCGTTCTATGAAATTAGTGTATGGTAAGTCGGGTCTTAACAGGCCCAAAGTCAGGGCCTGTGATAAGGAAGTCTTTAAGTCCTAAAAAGTCTCTTTGGCTTCAGTAGTCCAAGTCAGTATGTCATGCGCGTTGAGGCCTTTACCATTGAGAGGGGGTGCCTCTTTTCCCTGAATAATTTGGGATCCCCTATCTACAGTATGAGGTAATTCTTAGAAAACTCATATTTTGTTTCTTTGCGATCGGTTCTGATACTGATAAATTGCCCCAATACGTTTGGGAGAGAGGGATTTGCCCTCAGCTGTGATCACATGTCCCCGATAAGTCACTTATTTCAGAGCAAATTTAAGTTTTCGTAGGCTAGCCTTATGTTTGTTCTCTGCCCAATGTTTAGTAGCGCTATTGTGTCAATTTTACCAGCCTCCTTTGATGGGCTGCAAATTATATAAGTTGGTGTGCGCACCGGGGAATCTTCACATGATACTATGATACCCAACTTTTATATAATAATAATAATAATAATATCCAGAGGGATTCAAATACTGGCCATCTATACCATCGATGGCTTCTTGTATTATTTAAGGCCCAACCCTTATTATTTAAAGCAAGGCCTGTAATTCAATTTAGGATACACTCGTATTGTGTGTGTGATCCTCCCTAATGAGCTACACGGCTCTGTGTACACCTGCTCGTGTGATCAATGTAGTCTCACCTACATTACCACTCAGCGCTATATTCTTCCTGGATCCCCTGCAACCGGGTCTGAAATCTGTTAGGCCGAGACACCGTTGCCACCATGGACCTTGATCCTTCCATTCCCAGTGAGATCGTTTGGACCATAAAGTTTACGGAGTAGAACCAAGAAACACTTTTTACCTGGGACGGAGAGAGAGAGAGAGAGAGATACAGACACAGCAGCAGCCTCCTCTGACCAATAAACGTGTTTCAACCATAATCACGCTTTCTCAAACTTTTGGTCATGCCATACTTCCTCATACCTTCTACCTCGCCCTATCCTTACATGGAATGTAACATGTAATAACTGTTCATGCATGTAATCATCCTCTGCAGTACTGTGTGCGTGTGTGTGTGCGCGCGTGTGTGTGTGCGTGTGATCGAGCATCAAGGTCATATACACACAGTTTCTTTTCTACAGTTAAACATTTAAATGATTGACATTCAGTCTTTTTTTCTCTTTCTTTCTCTCAATGCCATCTGATGTTGAACTCAAACAACTGGCAAAAGCTCCTGAGTCAACTACAAGTGTTACTGGATGGCAAGATATCAATGTTAATTCCCAGAATTTTTCCTTAACCGAACTATTACATACGTGGTACAATTTAAGATGTGTGCGTGTGTAGTGCCGCTAACTGTTTTGTTCTGTATACAAGTGTGTGTGCAGGGTGCATTACGTTCTCCTTTGTGGTCCGGTGATCCGTCTCTGGGGTCCGCCCCTCCCACTGCCTCTCTCTCAGTCCGATGTGTGGTGTGAAGGCCTCATACCTTTGTGATCTGGACACTCTTCCCGCCAATGTCCATATTTCCCACAGCTGTGACACACATTCGGATCATACCCGCCTCTGCCACGAGCTCCTCCGCAACCTCGTCCTCTCCCGCGTTGGCCTTGTGCAAATTTGTGTTGGCTCTGCAAGTGTGCAATCTGAGCCTTTTGCAACCCTTCTAGTCTGTCCATTTTCCTGTGTAACTCATCTTCAGCATATTCAGCGTGCCGCAGGATGTCTGCGAGAGCACAACGTCTGCCAGGTTAAACACAACCTCTTCACCATCTGTGTGAGTATAGGTCTCATTCTGCCTAGAAAATATTCTTTCAGATGGACTTCATATGGCATTAGGGTCTGTGCCCCCATCAGATCAGGTCGGTTAAAGCCACCGTGGATGTCAAAAGCTGTCGTCAGGCGTGCCAGGAATGATCTGCATGTTTCGTGTGGCTCTTGTGTCATGAAGGTGATGATGGAAAGGTTTGATCTCAGAGGAAATAGTTCTTTTACCATCACAATGAGAGCATCAACAGCATTTCCAATGTCCACACTTGTGCCCTGCTCATCAGGATCTTTAAGACGAGAAGTCATTCTTTCGGTGTCGAACACACTCTGAACCTTGTGATAGTCATGTTTCGGCCACATCGGCATTCGACCAGGGTCTGGAAACCAGCATCGGCCCTTGTCCCCCTGGCATCGGAAAAGACGCCTCCTTTTCTTCTCTTTGCAAGGCCCATCTTTGTTGAGCCTGCGCGGGGGCCACAGCAGGTGAAAAGGTTGTCTGGCTGGTGTCGGAGGTTGCATCTTGCTTTCCTCCTGGTTGGCTGTTGTCAAGCTGAGGAAGGTTTGCTTGTGCTGCATCCTGCTGAGGGGACTGCAGGCTCACGTGGGCTGGAGGGGCAGTGAGGGTAGGGGACGGGGAGGGGGGGAGTCCAGATCCGTGTCCACCAATCTCCTCAGAAACTCAGAAACAAGGAAGGTGTTTTTGGGTAAGAGAGGGTACAAATTTCAAAACCTTTTGTAGGATTGTTAATCTTTAATAAATGAAATGCTACCAACCTCTGTCTCTCCCTTCTCTCCGACTCATACCTCCACATCTTGAAAGCCTCCCAGTCTGCCTTAAATACCACATTCTTTTCCTGCTTTCCTCTCGACCGGCCTGCATGCTGAGCTGCATCGTTCTTCTCCTTTTCCCTCAGTTGCAATTCCAACTGCTCCAATTGATTCTTACTCAAACTCCCCTTTGAAGGAAACCCCAATTCAACCCATTTTTGTATTTGATCCAAACTGCCAGGATAATGCTCTGACATAAATTCACACAATGGCAGCTAACCAGTCTCATGGTTTTCACCCATGTCCCCATTCCCCTGAAAACTATCCATTTAATTAACTGTATCTGTACTGCTCAAATACAGACTCCACAATACCACATGCTTTAACTAAAGGACTTCAGGTGACCGTTGCTTTCTCGGGCCACACAGTCTCCAGTATTTACCTACAGTTGCTGCCTGTGAACAGGATCGGCAACTGGTTCGGAATAACACAGGGGCCCAGGCACGTCTGCCAACAACTCTCTTTATCTGTTGTGAGATAGGCCTAAAAAACCCTTTTGTCACGACTCTGTCTGTCTTAAAATAATTTGATCTCTCACCGCGTGTTTTCCGTTCCTTTTCTTGAATCGGATGGATCGGCAATCTGGGCCTCGTTGGGACGGCAGCTTCTCACCAGGAAAAAAAACCCAGGGAGGAATCACCTATACTATATGACCTTCTGTCCGTCCGTCAGAGTCCAGATTACGCATCGATCCCATCCTCGTCGCCAATTTTGTGGTGGAAATTAGTGGTTTGAGCCCTCGTGAGAAATCAAAAAGTATTTATTACTAAACTAGAATAGAAGATAAAGAATACAGAAGTCATCAATACAAGCAATAAGTACAGACAGAAGTCAAATGACTACAATTCAGCTGAAATGGGAAAGATTGTTCCTTCTCCCTCAGAGTAGGAGGAAGATTTGACAAAAGTCAAGGGGAACAGAGGAGTCTTATACTTTTCAGAGGGGGCCTATCGCCCCCCTCCAACTAGAAGAAAAACACTAGTGCAGGAACCAGATGTCATTAGCGGGTGTCCCTAATTCTCCCCCTAAGGATGTCCTGTCAATAATCGACCAGACGGTCAACTGGAACAGGATATGGAGCAACCAAGGAATGTATAGAATCTGTTAACCCTGGAGGTCATTGGGGTCAGGTCACAAATTTCCTGAGAAAGGTTACACACAGGAGTCTCACACGAATTCTCCCCCGACATCCCTCCCTTTTTGTCATTTCTTGACAACTAAGGAGTCGACTTTGGTAAATTCTTATTTTCAATCAATTTTTGCCTAGACAGGAGAAAAAACTCCACCAACCAAAAAAACCCACTTCGGGGAAAAGGTTCTGTGGAGAAATCTATCAGGACGTAATTTGACATCCGTCCCCCAGGTCTTAATATCATAACAGGATATTGGTGTTCACAGCCACTATGGTTAGATGGACTATGTCTATCATGTCATCAACTATGTCATCAACTATTATCGTAACACCACATGACTACAACTCTAAACTGAACATTTCCACATGTAACACAATTTTGGATGTACTAGATGTCCACATCTATTTAAACAACAACAACACTCCTAACAACACTAAGGAAGGAAAAACAACAATAATCAAACCAAAATCAAGAAGGAAAAATTAAACATAAACCTCTTAGAACATACATCAGTGGTGCAAATTCCTGACGTTTCAAAACACTGCATCATTAACTCTAAGCACATGAGAACATTTAATTCAATTCAATTCATTTTATTTTGTATAGCCCAAAATCGCAAATTACAAATTTGCCTCGGAGGGCTTTACAGTCTGTACACATGCAACATCCTCCATCCCTAGACCCTCACATCGGCACAGGAAAAACTCCCCAAAAAATGAAAAAAAACCCTTCCAGGAAAAAAAGGGAAGAAACCTTAGGGAGAATGTCAGAGGAGGGATCCCTCTCCCGGGATGGACAGACTGCAATGGATGTCATGTGTACAGAATAACTCATACAGATGTAGAATACATTCAATTTCTATAACAGAAATTAATCAAAGAATTCCAAGTAGCCGGCCAGATGCAGGGGCCACCACCATCAGATCGAACCACCATCCACAGAAGACTGTGGGGAGGGAAAGCAAAGATTTTAGGAAAGGGTAATAGTGATATGAATCATATTTAAAATCATGATGATGATGATGATGACGGCAGCAGCAGGTGCCAGCAGGGCCACGGCCAGAGTCAGGACCAGGGTCCTGACGGAACTACGATCTGCAGAGACCTGCTCGGCGAGAAAGCACAAAGAACTCCCGGGAAGGAGCTGAATTAGTCATGTGCATTAATGCAACGTGGATTTTAGTAAAACGGGAGAGAGAGAGAGAGAGAGAGAGAGAGGAGTTCGGTGTGTCCTAAGAAGTCCCCCGGCAGTTTAAGCCTATAGCAGCGTAACTAAGAGCTGGTCCAGGCAAACCTAAGCCAGCCCTAAATATAAGCGGTATCAAAGAGGAAAGTTTTAAGCTTTATCTTAAAGGACCTGACTGAATCTGCCCCCCGGACTGAAAGTGGAAGCTGGTTCCACAAAAGAGGAGCTTGATAACTGTGAGGCTCTGCCTCCCATCCTACTTTTATTAACTCTAGGAACAACAAGTAACCCAGCATCTATAGAACGCAGCTGCCTTGCAGGGCAGTACGGTGTTACAAGCTCTTTAAGATAAGAAGGTGCCTCACCAGCAAGCGCCTTGTAGGTGAGGAGAAGAACCTTAAATTCTATTCTTGATTTAACAGGGAGCCAGTGCAAAGCAGACAATACAGGCATGATATGGTCTCTTTTATTAGTTCTTGTTAATACACGTGCTGCAGCATTCTGAATCAACTGAAGAGGCTTAAGAGATTTACAAGAACACCCTGCAAACAAAGAATTACAGTAGTCCAGTCTGGAGGAAACAAATGCATGAACTAAGTTTTCTGCATCACCTTGAGACAGGAAATTCCTGATTTTCGATATATTACGTAGATGAAAAAAGGCGAACTCCAAGATTCTTGACGGTGCTGCTGGATACCAGAGAAATTCCATCCATAGAAACTGTATCACGTGACAGCTGACTTCGAAGGCGCTCTGGGCCTATCAAGATAACTTCTGTTTTTTCTGAGTTTAGCATCAGGAAGTTGCAGGTCATCCAAGTTTTGATGTCTCCAAGACATTCTTGAAGTCTAACGAGCTGTTCGGTCTCCTCTGGCTTGATCGACAGATACAATTGAGTATCGTCTGCGTAACAATGGAAGTTGATGCGGTGTTTTCTGATAACGTCGCCCAAAGGAAGCATATAAAGGGTAAATAAAATGGGTCCAAGCACACAACCTTGTGGGACTCCGTGACCAACATTGGTGGTCTTCGAGGATTCTCCGTTTACAAGCACAAACTGGGATCGATCCGATAAATAGGATTTAAACCAGCTAAGTGCAGTTCCTTTAATACCAATCAAATGTTCTAGTCTCTGCAGCAAGATACGATGATCGATGGTGTCAAAGGCGGCACTGAGGTCCAGCAAGACAAGAAAAGAGACAAGTCCTTGGTCCGATGCAAGTAGGAGATCATTCGTAATTTTCACTAGGGCTGTTTCTGTGCTATGATGCACTCGAAATCCGGACTGAAAGTCCTCGAACAAAGCATTGTTTTGAAGAAAGTCACATAGTTGATTTGCAACGGATTTCTCAAGGATCTTCGAGAGGAAGGGAAGATTAGAGATCAGTCTGTAGTTAGCCAACACCTCCGGAGCAAGAGTAGGTTTCTTAAGAAGAGGCTTAATTACAGCTATCTTGAAGGACTGTGGTACATGTCCTGTCAACAAGGACAGATTCATAATATCCAGTAAAGGCGTGCTAATTAAAGGAAAAACTTCCTTAAGCAGCTTAGTTGGAATAGGATCCAAGAGACAAGTAGAAGATTTAGACTTCGAAATTGTAGAAGTCAGTTGATCCAGGGTGATTGAAGAGAAGCCATCCAAGTAGGCATCAGGGCCCACTGCTGCACCCAGGGTTCCTACATCCGAGGACGGGTCGGCACTAGTTGAGGGCAGGAGACGATCAATTTTCTCTTTGATAGTCAGAATTTTATCATTGAAGAAGTTCAAAAGTCGTTACTGCTGAGGTCCAGAGGAATACATGGCTCAACAGAGCTGTGACTCTCTGTCAGCCTAGCCACAGTGCTGAAGAGAAACCTGGAGTTGTTTTTGTTTTTCTCTATTAGTGATGAGTAGTAAGATCCTCTTGCGCTCCAGAGAGCCTTCTTATATGTTTTAAGGCTGTCTTGCCAGTCTAGCCTAGATCCTTCTGATTTGGTGGAACGCCATAGTCGTTCAAGCTTCCGTACAGTTTGCTTTAAGTTGCGGGTTTGAGGGTTATACCAAGGTGCAAACTTCCTACTTGTTGCCATTCTTTTTTTTTAAGGAGCAATAGCGTCCAGCGTCGCTCTCAGAGAGTCCGTAGCAGTATCGAGAAGATTATCGATTTGGGACGGACTGAAGTTTTCATAGGAGTCGTCCGGTATCTTGAAACAGAACACTGAACTTAGAGCAGAAGGAATCGCTTCTTTAAATGAAGCTACAGCGGTATCCGATAGGCATCGACTGTAGAAACCTTTGGCAGGAGGAGGTTCCGGTAGTAGAAATTCGAAGGTTATCAGACAATGGTCCGACAAAAGAGGATTCTGTGGAAAGATTGTTAAATGTTCTATCTCAATACCATACACAAGAACCAAGTCGAGTGTGTGGTTAAAGCAATGAGTTGGTTTATTTACCCTCTGACAAAAACCAACTGAATCTAATAATGAAAGAAATGAAGTACCAAGGCTGTCGTTATCGACATCCACGTGAATGTTGAAATCACCCACTATAATTACCTTGTCCGTTTTAAGGACCAAACTCGTTAAGAACTCTGAAAATTCAGATAAAAATTCTGAATAAGGACCTGGCACCCTGTACACTATTACAAAGAGAACCGGCTGGAACATTTTCCAGGTCATTGGGGTCAGGTCACAAGTTTCCTGAGAAAGGTTACACACAGGAGTCTCAGACGAATTCTCCCCCGACAATGTTTTGTCCAGGTTGCCACAGGAAATGGGATTTGACAACCAGGCGCAAGTGAGAGCAGCCGTGGTGGACTCTGAAGCCAACACTGGAGCTGGAGACACCAGGGCTGAGCCTCCACCAGATCGTGGTTCCTACAGACAAGACCCAGAAGTTGTGGGAGAGGTACCACAACGCCTCAGGCCATATGGGGATAGCAAAGATCGAGGGCTTGCTAAGAAAAACCTCTTACTGGCCCAGGATGGGTACTGACTTGCAGGGGTGGGCATCTAAATGTGTAACTTGCACCCAACAGAAAAGGGGACCAGAGGTAAGGGCACCTTCGGTGCCTATTCTTACGTCATATTCTTTGGAGACTGTTTCCATCGACTATTTGTCGCTTGGTAGGCATGGTGACGCTTATCCGTATTTGTTGGTGATAATTGATCTGTTTTCAAAGTACAGATGGGCTGTCCCTACTAAAGACCAGACAGCAGCCACTACAACACGTGCCCTTTGGCGACACCTCATCCAGTCCTGGGGATGTCCAGAACGAATCTCTCGGATCAAGGGGCAGCCTTTGAGTCAACCATGATGGCGCAGTTGTTCAGTCTGTATGGGTGTACTAAAATCCGAACCACACATCCGAACCATCTTATTAAACCTGTGAAAGGTTTAATAAGACTGTGATGTCTCTTCTAGGAGCATTGAGCCCAGACGACCAAGTGCGGTGGCCAGAGTACTTGCCAACTCTCCTGCAGATGTATAACAACACCCCTCACTAGACCACAGGAGTGACCCCCCATTTTGTCATGTTTGGCCGACATGCCCGCCTGCCAGTGGAAATGGCTGTTAGTGCACCTCCGTTGACCCAAAGGCAAGACTTGGAGGGTTGGGTTTATCAACACAACCAGACCCTACAGAGAGTCTACCGACAGGTGGCTAAAAAAACAGAGAGAGCAGAATGCGGGATAAGGCCAGGTATGATCAGAAAACAAAGAATCTCCCCTTGTTCCCTGGAGAGATGGTGCTCTTGCGCAATTTCTGTCGCAGAGCACAAGGGAAGTTCGCACCTCACTGGCAGCCTCAACTCTATGTGGTTATCGACCAACTCCGCCCAGGCCTGCCAGTTTTTCAGCCCTATGAGGACAATCCATCGAAATCACCTGAGGCCTTGTCTTTTCAACCCCCCTGAGGAGCCTCAACAAGCCCCAGAGGCTGAAACGGTGAACGCCAATATTGCAAATGCCTTGTATCCTGGGCCTTTGTTGTTCCCTCTGACCCTTGTGCCCGTAGCATGTGACCCTCCTGCAGGTTCAGTGAACGAGGACCCAGTAGCCCCTATTGTGGGACTTGAGCCAGGAGAAGGATCACCCCTGCGTAGGTCCCAGAGACAAAATGGGGGTAGGCCTCCAGACAGGTATGGACATTAAGACTTTGTCGGGACGACAATTGTGACTCTTTTCTCATTGCTGTGGTTTTGTTACTATACAGGACTGTCTCAGAAAATTAGAATATTGTGATAAAGTTCTTTATTTTCTGTAATGCAATTAAAAAAACAAAATCGTCATGCATTCTGGATTCATTACAAATCAACTGAAATATTGCAAGCCTTTTATTCTTTTAATATTGCTGATTATGGCTTACAGCTTAAGAAAACTCAAATATCCTATCTCTAAATATTAGAATATTATGAAAAAGTATACTAGTAGGGTATTCAACTAATCACTTGAATCGTCTAATTAACTCGAAACACCTGCAAGGGTTTCCTGAGCCTTGAAAAACACTCAGCTTTGTTCAGTAAACTAAATCCCAAGTATGGGGAAGACTGCTGATCTGACTGCTGTCCAGAGGACCATCATTGACACCCTCCATCAGGAGGGTAAGACACAAAAAGAAATTTCTCAAAGAGCAAGCTGTTCACAGAGTGCAGTTTCAAAGCACATCCACAAAAAGTCTGTTGGAAGGGGGAAATGTGGCAGGAAACGCTGCACAACCAAGAGAGATGAGCGCAGCCTTAACAGCATTGTGAAGAAGAGTCGCTTCCAGAATTTGGGGGAGCTTCAAAGACAGTGGACTGAAGCTGGAGTCCAGGTATCAAAAGCCACTGTTCACAGACGTGTCCGGGAAATGGGCTACAATAGCCGTATTCCCATGGTCAAGCCACTTCTGAACTCAAGACAACGGAAGAAGCGTCTGACTTGGGCTATGGAAAAGAAGCACTGGACAGTTGCAGAGTGGTCCAAAGTCCTCTTTTCAGACGAAAGCAAGTGTTGTATTTCATTTGGAAGTCAAGGCGCCAGAGTCTGGAGAAAGGCTGGAGAGGCGCAAAATCCAAGTTGCTTGAAATCCAGTGTGAAGTTCCCACAGTCAGTGATGGTTTGGGGAGCCATGTCAGCTGCTGGTGTTGGTCCACTGTGTTTCATCAAGTCCCAGCATGATCTGGCACCTGCCCACAGTGCCAAAACCACCAGTAACTGGTGTACTGACCATGGCATTACTGTCCTCGATTGGCCTGCCAATTCCCCTGACCTGAACCCCATAGAGAATTTGTGGGGTATTGTGAAGAAGAAGCTGAAAGACACCAGACCCAACAATGCAAATGAGCTAAAGGCCGCTATTGAAGCATCCTGGGCATCCATAAAACCTCAGCAATGCCACAGGCTGATTGCCTCCATGCCACGCCGCATTGATGCAGTAATCCGTGCAAAAGGATTCCCAACCAAGTACTGAGTGCATTAATGGACATTTTCAAATGCTTGATTTTGTTTTGCTGTTATAAATCTTTTTTTTTTACTTGGTCTGAGGAAATATTCTAATATTTAGAGATGGGATATTTGAGTTTTCTTAAGCTGTAAGCCATAATCAGCAATATTAAAAAAATAAAGGCTTGCAATATTTCAGTTGATTTGTAATGAATCCAGAATGCATGACATTTTTGTTTTTTTTAATTGCATTACAGAAAATAAAGAACTTTATCACAATATTCTAATTTTCTGAGACAGTCCTGTATGTTGCTGTGGATTGTATTTTCTTTCCTCTCTCACAAACTGCAACAACACTAATTGACACACCTGCAGAGCCCCATTCATCAGCTTTGATTGCCAGCTGTTCAGACCACTCCCAATAAAAGGAGGCTAGATCTCTTACAGAGCAGGCCCCCGGATTGGAAGGACGCGCTGCATGCTGTATGGAGTAGCAGCAAAGGACTTGATGACTGAGCTCCTGTTTTCTTGGAGTCGCTGAGGACTGGATCCCCTGTACCCTGCTGGAGCCGGAGTATCGTTGATGGGACTACTTTCAGTGAAAGAAACAGAGTGGCACCCCCGAACTTCCGGTCCCGGACGTCTGCGTGTGGAACAGACTAATTGAGGTACCGTCAGAGCAAGACATTCTGGGCCGGCGCCAAAGGAAATCCGGAGCTACCTCCCGTTGGACTGAACTTGCTAGGTTCTTGCCCTGGACAGAACAGTAATATATTGTCTAATAATTGTCTTCCTGGGTTTTATTTGAAATGTTGTGTTGTTTTAAACTTAATATTAATAGAATTAATCATTTTTTTCATAGTTGTGTTTTAACACTGAAGCTATGCATCAGATAAAATCTTCATATCCAATTTTGAATTCTTATCCAACCAGGGTTTACATTAGCATTGCTTTAATGCTATGTTGCTGTCCATTCACTCCGCACTAGTTAATGGGGTTTGTCTTCACTGTATGGGGATTTTTTTCTATTTGCTTGCACATACCTTGAAAGGCAGGCCGGGTGCTTTAGTTCAATGTGCCGTTTCATGTTTGCTGCGGATGTCACTGAAGTGCGGATTTTGTTTTTGAAAGCCCGCGGGAAAGGTTTGCAACGAAAAGTCAGATTCCTCGCACGCTCACCGACCTCAGCGACCAAAGTCAGTAGCGGAAATAGGTGGCGGGCAGTCTTATAGCCCCGTCGAACTAGTGATCCCTTTAGCGGGGATCAGGGGATCCAGCTGATCCCCTGTTAGCGGGGATCAGGGGATCCAGCTGATCCCCTGCTAGCGGGGATCAGGGGATCCCCGCTAGCAAGGATCGGCTGAACCGTTTTTTTTTTTTCTCAGATGCCCAACCCATTGTCCAGCCCCCTGGCCTCAAAAAATCATTGATTTATTTTCAATCAAAAGTGGAAGCTCCTTCTGAAATCTTGCTGATTTCACTGTTAATTGAGGCAGTGATTTGAGACTTGCTGCAAGTCTTCACCAGTGATGAGAAAACAGGGCCTTTGTTGACAAGAAGGCTTATTATTGAAGACCAGAGTTCAGAGTGAACAACACTGGAAAACACTGCTTTTTCTTTGACATTAAGATCAGGGGAGAGCGCGAACGCAGTCCCCCACTACCACAAATTATGCAGTCGAGATTCTCACATTTGAGGAATTCGCAGTGGTCAGCACACCCGGAGTGCAATGGCTGAGCCTCGCCCTGGGTGAATCACCTTCCTGATCTTGATGTCTCCCCTGCCAGGTAAGTATAAGTTGGTAGTGACAGAGACAGGGGTGGTATTCCCAGACACAGCACTCGGGCGGATGGTTCGCAAATAGCGCCATCCTCACAGATCAGTGACACTGATCATTGGTGCTGATCTGCTGATTTCACTTTTGATTTGAGATTTGCTGCAAGGCTCCACCAGAGACTCCAGTCATGAGTAAACAGGACCTTGTCCGACTTAGGACCCACTCCCCACCCAGCCCTCAAAAAATCATTGAGGGTTAGGGTTAGGTTCATCATTGTTGATTTCTTTCCAATCAAAATTGGAAACACCTCCTGAAATCGTGTTGATTCAGGCAGTGATTTGAGACTTGCTGCAAGGCTCCACTTAAGACTCCAGGAATGAGTAAACGGGTCCTTTGCTTGCCAAGAGTCTCAGCCTTTAAAACCCACTGCAGTTGAGACTTGCATAACTCAGAGGAGAAACAATCCCCAACAGCAGAACACTCAGTTTACCATTTGTTTTATTTCCACAAATTAAAGGGTGCACCGCTCCCGGAAGTGCTGCAATACCGGGTCAATGCTTGGAGTGAACGGAGCAAGCCCCTTTTTCATCTCCCAGAGATAAAAATCGGCTTAAAGGGCCCATATTATGGAAAAATCACCTTTTCTGGGTTTTGGGGTGTTATTGTGTGTCTCTGGTGCTTCCACACACATACAAACTTGGAAGAAAATCCATCCATGCTGTTTTGAGAGATACAGGTTTCTGAATTGATCCGGCCTTCAGCCTCTGAACGAGCTGTTGAAAATCGTCAAGGTTTTCTACGTCACAAACCTAGATATTTGAATAATCCCAGCCATATATAATATATATACTCAAACTGTCCATACTCTCTGTCCATGCGAGGGCAGGCGAGTGCAGAATGATGGGACCCTAGGGGGCTTCACCCCCTAAATTCCACTTTTCTCAGGATATAATTTTTGGTCAAGCAATTTGAAACTTGCATTCAAAAGGGGTGGCTAGAATAATACACTCAGCGGAAAATTGCATTTTCGACGACGTATTTATTTGCATACTGCCGGAGGTGCTGCTTTACGGCGATCTCTTCGGCACTTCCGAATCATTGCTTCCTTTCTCATGGCATCAGCAACATGATCGACAACGATAACACCAGCTGCTATTTGAGGTAAACTTCGACAGAAAGTCCTCCTAAACTTTATATTTCTGATTCTGCTTTAGCTTCAGCTGCCATCAAACGGGGTCTCTGGTCGTAATCCGTCGCAATCCGTCACTGACCAATCAGCATTCATTAGCAGAATAATAATAATAAAAATAATAATAATAATAATTAGTTTTATATAGCGCCTTTCAAGATACCCAAGGTCGCTTTACAAGAGTGGGGGTAGGGGGTAGGGAAGGGAGAAGAGGTGTGTTTTGAGGTGCTTTTGGAACTGTGGCAGAGAAGTGGCAGAACGGATAGGAGGGGTAGGGTGTTCCAGAGGGTAGGGGCAATTGCACAGAAAGCCCTGTCACCAAAGGTCTTGAGTCTGGTGCGGGGAGTGGAGAGTAAGTCCTTGCTGGTGGAGCGCAGGGACCGTGACTGGGTGTACGGGTGGAGGAGGTCAGTGATGTACTTGGGTGCCAGTGAGTGAAGTGATTTGTAGGTGAGGAGGAGGATTTTGTAGCTGATGCGTTGTTTGATTGGCAACCAGTGGAGTTTCTTGAGGATGGGGGTGATGTGCTGCCAGGGCTTGGTGTGGGTTAACACCCTGGCAGCTGAGTTCTGCACATACTGCAATCTGTCTAGGGCTTTGTTGGGCAGCCCAGACAGGACACCATTGCAGTAGTCCAGGCGGGAGGTGACGAATGCATGAATGCAGGTTTCAGTGACTGAGTCAGTGAGTGATGGCCGGAGTCTTGAAATGTTACGGAGGTGAAAGAAGGCTGATTTGGTGATGCTCTGGATGTGGAAACTGAATGAGAGTGTGGGGTCCAGAATGACACCCAGGTTCCGCACTTTGGGTGATGGGGAGGTGGGACAGCCGTCAATGACCAGGGTGAGGTCTCCAACCTTCCTGAGCAGTGGTGCTGGGGCCACCACCATGAGCTCTGTCTTGTTTGTATTGAGTTTCAGGAGGTTGTTGGTCATCCAGGTTTTGATATCATGCAGACAGTTGTTGAGTTGTATTGGTGGGAGTTGAGAGGAGGGCTTGGTGCTGACATACAGTTGGGGGTTGTCTGCATAACTGGAAATTGAGTCCATGGTTGCGGATGATCTGACCAAGGGGGAGCAAGTAGATGGTGAAGAGGAGGGGGCCAAGGACAGATCCCTGGGGGACGCCGTGGTTAACTGTTGCAGTGGTGGAGTAGGAGCCTTGCAGAGTGATGTATTGTTTTCGGTTGGAGAGGTAGGACTGGAACCAGGAGAGAGCAGTGTCGGTAAGTCCAATGAGCTCGGAGAGACGGGAGTGGGAAACGGTATCGAAGGCAGCAGAGAGGTCAAGGAGGATGAGGATGGAAACAAGACCGTTGTCTGCAGCAATCAGGAGGTCATTTGTTATTTTAATGAGGGCGGTTTCAGTGCTATGATGGGGTCTGAAGCCTGATTGAAGAGGTTCAAAGAGCTCATGGTGGGACATGTGATGTTGTAGCTGGGCAGCCACTGCTCGTTCCAAGATCTTACTCAGGAACGGAAGGTTGGAGATCGGACGGTAGTTGTTGGGGTCATCTGGGTCCAGGCCTGTCTTTTTAAGTGTTGGGGTGACGGCCGCCAGCTTAAAGCTGGAGGGTACCACACCCGAGCCGAGTGAGGCGTTGATCATGGCAACCACCGGGGGGCAGATGGTGGGGAGACAGGCCTTCACAAGGGTCGTGGGTAGTGGATCCAGACTGCAGGATGAGGTCCTGGCTTTGGACAGAAGGTCAAGGACTTGATCAGCATCCAGCCGAGAGAAGGTGGAGAAGCGGCGCAGTGGTGGGCAGGCAGAAGGATGATACATGTCCAGCCGAGGTAGCGTGGCCGGCGGGGAGGGTGTAGATACCTGGAGCTGCTGGTGGATGGTGGCCACTTTTTGTTAGAAAAAGTCCAGGAACCTGGAGAAGAGGTCAGCAGCATCAGAGGGTTGCGGAACGTTGGGAGGGTCAAGAAGACGGTTGATGGTGGAGAAAAGCATTTTCGGATGCTTTTGTTGGCTGTTTATAAGTGTGGAGTAATGGAGTGTTTTTGCCTGGGTGAGAGCCTCTTTGTAGCACTTGATGTGGTCTCTGTAGGCTTCGAGGTGGACAGTGAGGCCGGATCTCTTGTGAAGCCTCTCGAGCCGACGCCCCATGGACTTAAGCCTCCGCAGCTCTGGGGTAAACCAGGGAGCGGGGCGGGTGTAGGAGACCAGTTTGGTGGTGAGTGGAGCAACAGAGTCCAGGCTGAGGGCAAGGGCGGTGTTATAGTGTTCCACCAAGCCGTCAGCAGTGCGGTTGGAGGGGTGGATAGCAAGGTTGGTAGCTATGGTGTTAGGCAGCGTAGGTATACACACACGCTTTGTGTTCCTGTATGTGATGGACCTGGCATGCGTAGGGCCCTGTACATGATGTTTGATGTCGAAGCAGTCCAACAGTGAGATTAAATCCACAGCGAAGGAACAACTGCTGGAGTCTACATGGATGTTAAAGTCACCCAGTATGAGAGTAGCTGGGGACATGGGGCAGACCGAGGCCAGCAGGTCCGAGAACTCCTGTAGAAAGCAGGAGGAGGCTTTCGGGGGGCGGTAGACAAGAACCACCTGGAGCTATGTGGCACCAGACAGCGTGAAGTGGAGGCTCTCAAATGATGATGTTGTGACTGGGGTTTCTTTTAACAGGATGTCAGTGTGGTGTATAACAGCCAGGCCGCCACCACGGCCGCAGCTGCGAGGCTTTTGGATGTAGGAATATCCAGAGGGAGTGGCTTGATTGAGTGTGATGAATTCATGGGGATTCTGCCATGTTTCAGTCAGGCAGAGAAAGTCCAAAGTTTTATCCAGAATTATTTCGTGGAGGAGTAAGGTAATAAAAGAGGCAGATGGAGGCACTGTGATAGCAGACACAGTATTGACAGCCACACTAACCAGGGGGCTCCGAAGGACAGGTGGTGGGCGTGGCCCAGGTCGATGACGTCGCCGCAGTGAGTTTGCCCTAACAGCCGACACGGCCAAAGTTGTAGCCAGGTAAACAAACTTATGCTTGGTAGCCCGATGCACGTAAGGTGGACGGCGCAGGAGCCGGAGAGATTTTATCACCTCAAGGCAGTTCGGGAGCGCGTGCGGGATAATGTTCCTGAGTTCCATTGCGGAGTATTTCAGACGAGACATGGAGAGACGTTCGGTTGTTAGCAGCCTAGCTTGGCATGCTACTAGATCCAGGCGAGTCAACAAGCCTGGGACGAGCCGCAGCTATAGCCCTCCGACGAGATGTTTGTACTTTGTCCAGGCGGTACAGCAGCCAGCCGAGATGGGACCAGGCCATCCACGTTGGAGTATCCACGGTAGGAAGATTAAATGTAACGATTAGTGGTTTTAGCAGCCAGGAGAGATGGAAAGGTCGGGATGCGAGAAGCGGCGACAAACACGCCAGCGTCCTCTCGGATCCTCGGAGATGAGCTCACCCACACCGGCAGCGTGGCGCACACAGCTCAATGCTAGCGTGTTCCGGCCAACAACGGCCGAACCTGTAAGAAATCAAAATGACATAAGCACTCATTCATTCGACTTTTGGCCTATAATCTATATTGAATCAACAATAAAATCTACGTTGATTCAACAACAAGCAGGAGAAAGAGCTAAATTTAGCCGTCTAGCTCCATAGAGTCCAATACAATCTGCACTCGCCTGCGATCACCTCCAGTGGAATTCAACAGAACTGCAACCAAGATCGATACAATGGGCCCGAATAGGGCCCAGGGTCTCCTTAGGGCTCTGGTATCACTCAGTTAGCCGATCCCTTCAGCTAACTGAAGTATGTTAGCTTACATGATGACGTAAGCTTACGTTCGTATGTATACACGCGTAGATGCTTACTTACTTCATAGTCCGAGATGAAATTTGGCTGAAAGCAAATGTTACTTTCAAGCCCTGGTCAAAACATTATTGATCAGCTATTGATTTAAAGTGGGCGCTGCAGACGCGAGCATTTTTTATTATGTCCTCGCTTCAATCAACACGTTTAATCGCCTGCAGCCACAGGCGCCGCCGGTTCTTCTGAAACGGCCGTGATCCTGTCAGAATCCAATAAAACTTAAGCCCCTTTGGAATAGCGATTAGTGCAACCGTAAACGCAACAACCAGACATTTTGATGCTTTGATGCTTTTCATAAGTTTTCGGAGTGAGTTGCTAACACGTTAGAGCTAGTGTGGGGAACACCTCTTCTGTTGCCAAAATGCGTGCTTGATCACGGGAGATGTAAAAGGGTCTATTAAAGTCTTTCTGTTCAATTGAATACTGTAAATTGTACATACTGGTTAAGAGGAAGCGATGGGACAAATATGATGGTGTGTAGTATTCAATCAGTTTCAACATTGATTCTTTTCGATAATGCTACATTAAATTATTTTGCCTTTCACGCACTTCAAATGCAACCAATTAATGACATACATGTATTTTGTTGAGATTAAGAAACCGGCGCTCATCTAATCAAAAGACGCAAGTGTAGCCAGCGCGAAACGTTAGGTTTACGTTGTAGCTGTCAGTCTCAGTTAAACATGGTAATAATAATGTCAGCGAATTATGCCATCATTAAATTTGCATTCACGGAACATACACTGCATGAAAAAGTGGGATTTCCGTCCCCGTAAACGCCCGAAAATCTGCCTAATTTCCAACAATTTACAGGCCGCGCACGCCGCATTCGCCTGTCCCGGAAATTGTCGGAAACAGACTCTGACGTAGGTGGCGATCAGCTGGCGGAGGTGCGAATGGCCCTAATTAGCATATGAATGCAGCGAAACCGCGGGTGGCTGAGCGGAGCGGTCATATTGTACTGTATATTCCTGTCATTGGTATCCTATGTAGGCTACTAAACAATTATTAGACTACCACCAAGGACATTAATAAATTTATAGAGGAAATGAACATTGGCCAGGAACATGTTTATGCAAAAAGAGCTTTATTAAAACAAACAATTAGATACAAAGCGAGGATCTGCGCACACATGGGTAGATGATGATCCAAAAACTACAACTGTCCGTTTGCCTCCTCGGGGTTGTAGGGAAGTGGCGGCGTTCTTTCCGAGGCAGGTCCGTTGCGCAGACGCATATTGTGCGTGGCTCTGTACTTTGGAGTCGCCTCTCACCGGGACTGCAGCTTCGAAATGACGGCGACCGTACGATCCACCCATAGACCCCGCCAACATGCCCTCTTCTTCGGCAGACATGAGGTCTCCGCTGGCGGACTTCCAGAGTTCCACCGCGTCATCTGCGAGCACACGCTGTCTCCATTCCAGCAGCTGTAAAAAACAAAACAATGAATCAATAAAGTGCGATGTGTATGGACACAACACATCTATCAATGCTCGTGAAAAATAGTAAACCAAATAAACTCTTACTCGCTTTGTTCTCGCGCGGAACTCTTCGCCCTTCCGCCCGCAGTGAGTTATCCTGGCGGGGTTTACCTGAAGCTCCGACGTGCCGTCTCGTAATACGTCTTACAGGCGGCCGGAAAACAATTAAATGAAAGTGGTATGAATAAAAATCAACACGCAAGTCATCGTAACATTAAACGAGGAAGGAGAAACAGTTAAAAAAAAAGTCACTTACAGATGTTGCTCCGAGCAAATAGGAGGTCAGCGCCTCATTGTGAGGAGAAACTAGTCTGTGAAAACAAAATGTACAGTTATGATCGGTATCTATCCTATGGTATCTATTTCCTTATACCGCAGAATGAAAGCATGTTCTTTAAACCTTATACACTTCAATAAAGTAGCTAAGCTACTTTTAGCTTAGCTATCAGTCATCAAACATATTCTTACCTTGGGATTTCATGCGGCCGTCTCCTCTTCTTTGAGTCAGTCTCTCCCGCTCGTTCATATCGGCAGGATGTTGATTCAGCTGACGGGACAGTCCGCAGATAGCAAACAGCAGTTTCTTCTCGACTGGCTAAAAGCTGTTGATCGCGTCCAAGAGGAGCTGAACGCGAGTTGAACGTCCGGATCCTCCAATCAGATACAAGGTCATTGTTACATGGAAGGACTCGCGAGACCAGACCGCGGTGCCTGTGAAGCGCCATGTCTGCGAGACGTAGTGGTTAATATGTCCTTTGTGCATTCAAGTAAGACTAAAGAAAAGGTCACTGTAGTCCTGCCACTATGCACATTAGTTGAGCTCTAGGAGAATGTGATCTCTGCAGAGCCTTCATTCTGATTCTAATGTTTGCATGGAATGGTCATTTTACCTTGCTGATTCAGATTGAAACTATTTTTTTAAATAATTTAGTGTATCTTTTTTACATAGCATTTGCCATAGCTAATGGCATACACAGTAATCTAGCATACTTAAATTAAATAAATCAATACAAGCTAAAATGTAAGAGTCTATAATTAGGCCTGATCTATTTGTACCAGAGATTTTCTTACCTTTTAAAAAAATGTCACCTGGGCTAAAACTCCCTCTGCAGCCTGATTTGCATTTGTATAGCTCACAGCATTTTCATTTACATGTCAAAGCCTCCCCTAGAATTAGGAGGAGTGGAGTCATGGGGGGCCAACTGCCAAGGGAGGCCCACGTCAATTTCCGACAATTTCTGGCAGTTTTCGGCTTTGCCCGGAAATTGCCGAAAATTGCCGTAAACCTGAAATTCCACGACAATTTACGGTGCCGGAAATTGTCGGAGATCCCACTCTTCATGCAGTGATAAAGAAATTTGCAGTCCAGGGGCAAGAAAGGAGCATTCTGCAAAATGCAAGTTTTGCAAAGTCTCTCTCACCGAAACAGCTGGGACCACATCAACGTTCACCAGACACCTGGAGCGGAGACACCCGGGGAGGTACTGGCTCCAAACTCTTTCTCACATGTCATGCACAGATCATCCATGTGTTAGTATTATGTATCATGACATGCTCTTCTTACACGCGTGGTATAAATTATTTAGGGACGGATATTTTTTTGCTAGCTTCAGTTCTTTGCAGACTTAGTGAAACATTTTTGGCTAAGAGTGTAACCACATGCTAAGTACAGGTAGTTGTCTCTCGGCTACTTAAACATTAACAGTTTTCACCAACGTTAGATATTTTGGCAAATTCATTGAGATTGAGAAATACTGTATATCAAAACCGTGTCAGTGAGCACTTCAAGGGCTGGTATCATGTGGTTTGTTGTTGATTTTTGCATAATATGGTTGCTGACACGCAAGGAAGGATGAGCAATTTGGGTGCCTCGACATTGCTAGGTTAGCACTAGCGGCATTCTCGATAATGAAGCCAGATCATATCAGAGCAGCTCTGGCCTAGATAGCAAGCATGATGATGTAATTGAGCCTTAATTTTATAGTCAATAAAACTCAATTTATCTCCATTTCCAAAACGCTGCTTTGACATCTGTTTTCGACTGACATTGTGTCATAAAATCTGTGAGGTAAAAACGTCCTAAAACCAGAAACCCTTTTGGTCTTGGTCTTGGTCTCGACTCAGTCTGTCTTGGTCTTGGTCTCGGTCTTGATACCCTCTGGTCTTGGTAGTGTCTTGGTCTGGGTTTTGACGGTCTTGACTACAAGTCTATGTACTACATGCATTTTTTAGGCAAAAACACGTAATAATACGTTCATTTTACTTAAACACATTTGCTTTGAATAAGTTTCAAAACAAAATAGAAGAATTACATAAATACAAATAACCTTTGTGTGTGCATGTTTGTGATTTTTAGATCATTGGCTCCATCTAGTGTTTGTTAAACATGCAGTTAGGAATGTGACTGCAGTATTTTAGAATATATATTATCATGTATTTCATAACGCACATTACATTTAATACACGTTATGTATTATTTTTATCCTGTAAATTTACATGATATTAATTGGCGATGGTAATGTGCAATTTAACACTTAACTGATGCACCTGTTTTCATGATTTTATTGTTGTCTGAAGGAAGATCAAATTATCGCTGACCTGGTTGAACAGTCTCACCAGTCTTATTGTGTTAATGCCTAAGTGCTTGTGTTTTTCCTGTGAAATCTCTTTTGCCTCACTGTACTGTAAGTCTATATGTATCTTTCTGTTGCAAAAGAAAAATTCACCCTTATCTGCAAGCAGAGATAAATGTATCTAGTCTGTATGAATGTCCAACGTGGAAGGTTGTTTGTTGTGTTTCCAGTAGTTGGATACCAAGTGTTTGTAATTATTAGCTTTCAGCATAAAGAGTGCACTCAACATCTTGTTCTTCCTTTGTCAGATGGCTATTGGCAAATAAACTTTTCCGTGCAGAGAATAAATACAACTTCTTTTTGATTTAATATAATTAATCCCTAAAAGATTTGCAGGAAGTAGGTGTAGGATTTTCCTACTCACAGGATATTCACAAGGTTGGTAAAATGTCTGCACACCAACTGAATCTAAGTGGTGGGTCTCTTTAAAAAACAGCCGACTCTACTGTTGACTTTGGTTTGACATTTAAACTACATTTATCTTATGTTTATACCTCTTCTGGCATAGTGAGCCCCTGTTTGCCTCCCTGTTTGCTACTGACTCCGCTACACTCAAACGTCATCTGATTCATGTGTTTTTGTATACATAGGCCTATATACTTATAACCTTGAAAAGGTAATAACTCAAAAGATTTTACATGTTGTAATAGGTTGTAATTTGGAAGTGCCTTTGTCGTTTCAAGAGTTGATTGTAAAAATAAATGTTAGTTGGTGGGTTTCAAAAGATCCATGATTAGGGCTCTTTCAGTCCCTCTGGTGTGAAATGTGCATTGAAAAAGAATCCACAAGATCAAAGCCTATGACCAAAATTCAAGTTAAAATAACTTGTTTGGGGGAGAGTAACGAAGGTAAAATATCTTTGAACAAGAACACATTTCAATACACAACAATATTTCTCTAGTGTCCCTGTATCAGGTAAACCGAAGTGGTCCAACGGGCACTTTAGTTGGTTATTTTGGCATGTTCTTTTTTGTGCTGTTTGACCCAGTCCCTTGGCGTTCTCTAACCAATCAATGGCAGTACAGGCACCATGGTTGAGAAGCAAAAAATAATTGCTTTTTATTACATTTTTCTCAATGTTTTGCTCAAGGAAAAAAGTTCTTCATCACAGTTTGCAGATACTGTCAGTATTTTGCATCATTTAATGAGAAGGATTGCACAAGTAATGACTTAGCCATCAATGGAGCCATTTAATATTTCTACATTTTGTAGTTTAATTAAACTAAAACCTATTTTCTTTTGTCATAAACATCAATTTTGTCTCCTTCTTACTCCTATAGTCCATTGCCTGTTCCGAGGTTGGCCTCAGGGAGGCGCTGCAGGTCTCTGTTAAAAACACCCTGCTTCAATAACATTTGCTGCTGCAATGAGGTGTCCACTCTCTGGTCCTTTTCTGTAAGACTTCATTCATGCACATGTCCAGTGTATCGCTGTATTATTTATCTTTCTGGGAATACTAAAAACACTGAAGCTTTCTTTATGAAAACAAAAAGATAAAACAAAAGAAATGAGCATACATTACATAAAGCCCTATGAAGCATCATTATTAGATTTTCCTATTTGTGGGAAATCTTATATTACTAAATACAATGTTCCTAATGCTCTCATACCAAAATACAAGTTAAAACTACAGACGGCATTCATTTTTTAAATTATTATTATTATTATTATTATTATTAGTAGTAGTAGTAGTAGTAGTAGTAGTAGTAGTAATTATTGTCTCTGAACAGTAAATAACAAACCACCAGGAGGTGCTACGTCAGCAAAGGACCATACTAGGATTCAGTCCAGATGGTTATTTTTCCTCACACCGTCTAAATTCACTATTTGCATTGGCCGTAATAGCTGGGTATGCTATGAGACCGTCTTTCCGTTGTTTTATATAAAAAAACATGGCGGTGCTGTGGTGGTTAGCACCGTCCCTTCACAACAAGAAGGTCAATGGGTAACTGAGATCATCCCTCATGGCCCAAAGTATGATCCGAAATGTTAAGGTATGAAACATGATGCATGTGATAACATCATATTTAAAACTGGCATATATTTACCCTGCCTTAGTATTTAAGTTCTGTTCTGTTTGTTGTCTTTCTATTATGTCATTCAATATTTTCTCATTGTTTTGGGTTTCAGTAAAATAGAAAAGAGATTGGACAAAATTAGACTCAAAATATGTAAATGTGACCTGATTACTGCATGAAGAAAACTAATTAAACTAGCAATCATTGATAAGAATGTAACCGTAGAGAGAATAAAGCTTTCTAATTCTGAAATATACATATTTTCAGAATGGATTCATTATGTATTATCACAGTGGTTCTCAAACTTTATACACCGAGTACCACCTCAGAAAATACTTGGCTCTCCAAGTACCACCATAATGACCAACACTATACAGTAGCGTAATAGGCCTAAGTAATCATCAAAAACAAGACAGAGGTTTTATTCCTAAAGAAGTATATTTAATATTGTCAGCCATTGTAACATATTACAGTTTCAACAGTAAGACATATATATAATTATATATATATATATATATATATATATATATATATATATATATATTATTATATATTATATATGTCTTACTGTTGAAACTGTAATATATTTTAATTTATTTCCGTGATTCTTTGGCGTTCATGTGTTCCTGGCTTCCTAATGTCACTTGTGGCGCTCTCCTGAAGAAATCGAAACAAAAAAAAGTTTTAGTCGGTGTGTTCTGTAACAGTATTGTGTGTTCTTTGATGTGGCACGATGCGCTCCAGATCTGTCACACATTTCCTCTTCCTGAATTCACACAGGATCGGATTAGCTAGCTTCCTGTTTAGTGTCGGGTGCAGCACTTCCTGTTACAGTTTCAGCCCTTGACTTGCACAGGAGTGTGCTAAGTATTTGCATAGCTGTAAAGCAGAGCACTAATCCCAATTAACTGTTGTGATGTGTACTTGTGAGGTTACGCACGAGCAGGCACCCTTTTGATCTAAGCTTTAGACTTCTCACCTGCCTCGGGCTTCAGCGTATCTTCGAGCATCTATCTCATTTAGAGCTAAGCTCCCATTGCTCTAGATGCACCACGTAAGCAAATCAACGCTCTGACCCCTTAAACCCAGGCTTAAACAAGTTTTTAATACACTTTGGTATGGATGATTGTAGTTGAATTTTGTATGTTCCTTGCTTGCTTTGTTGGATGCTCAGTAGGGGGGAAATGAATACACCTTTACTTGAAATATTTTGACTGAATTTTTATCAGTGGTTATAAAAAGCTTTTAGTAGATTGCACTTAATTTTACGGTGGAACATTTTCACATTTTATTATAGGAAATAAATATGCATTCATAATGTACAGGAGGCCTATTTCAATATACCCATACACACACACACACACACACACATAATACACACACGCACATACATAATAAATTATATATATATATATATATATATATATATATATATTATATATAAATTATCTTTATATAGCTGTATATGAAGACCCGTTAGCTGTTGTTGCTATGTTTAAGTTATGTATACTAACCAGTAATCAATCCCTCTATATTCATTATTATGTAATTGGCCAACAAGTATTTTAATTTGCTTCTTTTACCAAAGCTCTGAGAACATTGCCGGACACTGACAAAGACACACAATCTATGTTGTTCTTCATATTTACCATTCCATCTATGTAATTATACATTAGTACATACATCAGTATCATCAGAAGAGCATGATAAAATACAGTTCACTGCCTTACAGGCTACTTTGAGGTCCTATCACTCCGCAGCCGGAATGTGGCCGCTGTAATCACCTTTGAAGGCTAAGTGAATTGAAGGAGACAGGTATCACCTCTAACGTGTGCCCTGACTCTCAGGCAACCTCCTTAACGCTCCCGAATTACGTTCCAGGTGTGAATCCAATTTGTTCGGATCGAAGATTAGAAAGGGACAAACCCTGAAGGTTTAACAGCTTGCAAGTGACAATTTTGGATGCTAAGCAGATAAACACAAGCTCCTTGGTCTGGAAATCCCACTATTGACATACTTATGAAAGCTGTGTGACAGATGGTTCATCCAGGGCAATACTATGGTTATATTGACATTTTCGAACGTAAGATCAACAGTATGAATGTTTGATTCAAATGGTGACTTTAATCTCTGCACCAACCAGAACCTGCAGCACTTAAAAAATGTAAACCAACAAACCATAAATATATTTATTAGTTCAGTCAGTCTCAAAGAGAACTATTTAAATATCTAAATCGATGGATGTGCTTTAGCAATGTGTCTTAAACCTTCTAGTGTTTAATTAGACAATGTGTTGGCGATAAGCGTCAGTAGAATATACTCATTTTCATCCCGTTTTTTTTTAGTCTAATAGAGGAAACTGTATTAGGAAAATCACAGGTGTATAGTCTTGCAGGGCTGAGTTTTACTGGCCAACAGGTAGACAACAATCTCATTGGTCCCCTTAAACGCTGCTAATGGGATGTTTCCATTGAATGTCGGATTATTGCAGAAAACAGGGCCTGTTGCATAAACACATTTTTTTCTACGAATGTTTCATTTTAAGATTGTTTTAAGTGTGAATGCAATCAGCAGTACAAAAGGAATATCTTAACAGGACACTTGCAGAAGACAAGCCATTATTAAAGTTTTTCTTATATAGGTCAAAATATCTGCTGTGAAAAAGATTGATTGTATTGTGGCAACCCAGGTGAAGTGAGGCCATATTCAGGGCTAAAATAGGAAGCTCGGAGACAGTAATAACTTAACAAAAAGGGTCCCTTTAATAACGAGGCCGGCTTAAGGGCGCTTAGGCCAACTCTCAACACAACACATGGTTCTTTCGCTCTGCGTCCGCTACTCCGGTGTGCTCCACGGGGTAAATGGATCCTTCCGTCCTGTTGGGGTAGCGCGGAGTCCAGGGCGTCGTTTGCTCTTCGCGTTGGCGTCAATCCTCTTTCTCCTGCTGCGCCTGGTCTCGCTCGCTGCTGCTCCGCTCCGTGGGTATATCCTCCTCCCTCTAATTAGGCGATGGGCTGCAGGTGTGACCGATGCCACGCGCCTAGTGGCTGCAGCACTTTCACTTGATGAAAGCATGCTTTATGCAATAAGCTTACAGCGGCCCTTTTGACACAAGTTGATCCTTGAAATACTTTTTCAGTATCATAAATCTGAATAAAAAGTTTAATTGTTAGACCCTTTTATAAATGGTGCCGTGTTCGTTAATGCTTTGAGCTCAGAGATTTATAAACCTCTTTTTATTTCCTGAAATGATCCACCAGGATATATTTAGTTCAGAAGTTGTGAACAACGGAATACAACAATATAAAAAACGACATACTTATAATGACGACAATTCTTTGTTTGGTGTGTATTTGTAATCCATTCAACTATATTTTTTTATTTTAAAGATGATCTATGATGAATGTAATAACATCGAGAATATATCACGGTCAACATATTTTTGTTTTTAAAATATGAATAATTATGAAACTTGGAATTGAATGACACTCACTTTTATCTACAATCCCTTTTAAAGCCTAAACCATTATCAAACAGCCAAACCGAGAGTCAAATGTACAAGACTTGAGTACAAAAAACCTTGCAATTTTTGTTAAACATCAACTAATCCTATCCTAATTATCTGATAACTCTCCCTTTGCCTTTTAATTAAATGGATTAACTGTTAGCATAAGAGCAGGCCCACAAACAAGATGATGTAGTCTGGGTGTGTTTAAGCCTTTTAAATTCGTTAACTTTATTAAACAGGACCTGTCAGACCGGAGGTTCATTTTAATTAAGGCATGTTGAGCAGCCAAGTGGACCGCGACACGGAGCTCTCCGGAAAGACGGAGGGTGGAGAATCTGCTTCTACCCCAACATCCGCTGGAGCAGCAACGTAACAGTGATCCAACAACACTGTTCTCCTGATCTGGATTCTTTTATTATCAATTGCAAACCCTTTGACTGTTTTCAGGACTGCTTCTAACAATCTGGATGAGGCTGTAACTTCTTACATTGGCTTCTGTGAGGACAGCTGTGTACCACCAGGCACCAGGGTGAGTTTTAACAAGGACAAGCCCTGGTTCACAGCAGAACTCAGGAAACTACGACTGCAGAAGGATCAGGCGTTTAGGAGTGGGGACAAAAACTTGTACACAGAGTCTAAATACAGGTTTAGCAAGGTGGTGAGAGATGCTAAACGACTGTACTCTCAGCAAATGACTCTGCTCACACCTACCTCACAAACTACAAGCCAACCCCCCCCACCCACTCCATGAATGACCTCCACCTGGCAGACGAGCTGAACAAGTTCTACTGCAGATTTGAAAGACAATTCTTTCTATTAAAAAGGCCTTTCTTCTTCCATAGTACTAGTGCGGGTGAAGTTCGGCTTTGCCAACAACGTAATCTGCGCTCGGAAATCCTATTAATGGGTAGTTAAATCTACCCAAATTGGCAGTAAACAAGTCAAATATTATGTCTATTCCTCTAATTATGTTTGTGCTGAAATCAGACCAAGGTTAATTCATAGATGGAATTAATTTGTGTCCATGAAAAGGATTTAGGCGAGGTCATTTTGATTTCTGAGCTAGTTAAATGCTGAAATGAGAACCTGAAAACCTTGGTGACCATGTTACATCCAATAATTTAAACAATATCGTCCTCAATTGGCCATCATGTGATTAAATAGATGCTCATGTGCTCTTCCTCCTGATCCCATTGTGAGCATGGGGGCTATATCACTATAGCTGCGTTATGATACAGGCTGCATTGGCGGCGCTCCAAGCTTCTTTCACTTGGTCAATCCAAATCCTGACTTGCAAATATGGAGAATGGCACAGAGGGCAAGAACTTCTACATCCCCATGAACAACCGGGCAGGGCTTGTGAGGTGTCATTTTCAGTACCCGCAGTATAATTTTGCAGACCCGTGGCTATTCGGACTGCTGCCGCTCTACATGTTCTTCCTGATGTGTGCTGGCTTTCCCATCAACTTCATGACAAGAAGCTCCGGCAACCTCTCAACTTCATCCTGGTCAACTTGGCTGTATGTGGTGGGGCTCATCATGGTCACTTTTGGATTCACCGTCACCTTTTATACTTCATGGGCCATTTATTCTTGGGACCATTGGACTGTGCTATCGAGGGATTCATGGCTACACTTGCAGGTAAACTCCAAGCCGCTATCATTATTATTGTGCTGAAAACACTACTTTTAAAACATTTTCTGATCACCAACTTCATAGCTATAACATCCTATGAGAGATTGGAAGGTGCTTTCTCTGTGGTCCCCAGTGATTCTAGCTGTTGAGAGATACATTGTGGTCTGCAAACCAATGGGTAGTTTCAAGTTTTGGATCATGGCTTTGTCCTGTGCTGTCCCCCCTCTCCTTGGCTGGTCGAGGTAATGCCCCAAAAATAATATATTACTCGTGGTGGAGGAAACAAAAAATGGATGTGTCTTTGAAGATTTCAAAGGACAGTCAACTTTGACCAAGCTAACTTCCAAAGTCGTACAGGCGTACACTTTGTTTTACACATTGGATGATGATAACACATCGTTTGGTTATTTTCAAACTGTCATCAAAATGTCTGAATTTAAGTTGTAGGTGTGTGATCTGATTGTCTTTTTTACTCATACCGGATAGGTTTTGTTTCCTTTGCAGATACTTTGGTTCTCTCCTGCTTTCTCTCGGAGGTTAGACACAGAGAGGTTGAAACATAGAGTGTCAACATTTTTTTCGTCACTGCACGTTTTGTATTTGTAGGTACATTCCTGAGGGAATGCAGGTTTCCTGCGGATCACACTACTACACCATGGCCGCAGGTTTCAACAATGACTCAAACATGTTGTACATGTTCAGCTGCCACAACCTCGTCTTGTCTTTACCATTTTCTTCAGTTATCAAAATTGAGTGTGCACAGAGAAGGCAGTAAGAGACAGTTACTCCGTCATTTCAGATTTTGGATACTACCAATTTCATGTCAGAGAATATTACATAAGTGACAGTGATTTTTTTAGGCTGCAACCCAGCAGTAGGAGTCTGTATCTACCCAAAAGGAATGGAAGCGACACGCATGTGCATCCTGATGGTTTTGGGCTTCCTGTTTTGCCGCATGGATCTTCTTCAACATGGGATCTGCGTTTTCAGCAACGTCCATTGCCATCCCTGCCTTCTTCTCAAAGAGCTTCGCGTTGTTCAACCCTATCATCTATGTGTTGTAAGCAGATATAAAGACACTTTTTAAAATTAATGTATTTGCACTAATTCCAACTTTTCTTACAGCAGTACACAAACAAGAGTACAAAATAAATCAAGTTTAATGTAGGCATACTAATATTTAATTATAGTCTGAGGGGAAAACCCAATTTTTGGAGTGTGGATGATAGTTTATCAACGCATTTACAAATCATTCAAACAGTGACAAACAGTTTATAAAAGACGTGTTTTGTGACCAAACATCAGTGCACACAATTCATCACTTAGTTTTTAGCATCATGATGATTTCAGTTATCTTAGTTGTCGTTGATAGTGAAGGAACATAGATACCTTTCTAAATAATTACAAATGCCAGTTTAAATATTAATTCTTCATTAACAAAATAAACCCTCAAGTAAAGTATACAGACATATTTCCTATCATTACGACAGTGAAATGTTAAATTGATTACAGCTGTTTACAAGGATATTATATTGTGTTAGAAACACCAAACAGAATGATTTACCTGTGGAAAAAGTGTTACTTTTCCATGTCCACTAATTCCTTATTGAATTCGTACTTTGTACTGTTTTTTCAGTTCTGTAACTGCGTGCTAAGCGCTGTTGGAATGGGCGGCATGGTGGAGGATGAGACCTCAGTCTCTGCCAGCAAGACAGAAGTATCCTGTTTTCCAAACACCAATGGACCACAACAACTCATATGGATTTTTTAACAAATGAACTTTTGATAAGCATATACAGAAAGTGGAATAAATTGATTACGCAGTTTCCAGGGAATACTGCAATTTACAAGTCACCTACAATCAAGTGTGGTATTTCAAGTTTGCGTCTTATATCTCACAGTGAACCAGGTGTATTGTTGCTGTCAGAATAAAGGAAACATCGGCGATACTTCTCAAAGCCATTAAATACATATGTACTGATATGTACCATATGAACCTATAGTTCTCATCCCTTATACACTGAAAGCACACTTCATAATCTAAGGGATAAGAACTGTAGGTTATTTTTTAATACCTTTGTATTTTTATAGTAGCGGTAGTATAATAATCTCCCGTATATTACCCCCCCAATGTCTGAGAGAAGATGTTATTCTTTTATTTCCACCATTGAAGTTGGAATTTCCATATTGTCCTCAAATCACTGAACGAGCTGCAAAATGACTACCATGTTAATTTACTACAATAACGTGTCAATCTGAAGGTATATTTTTGCTCATAAACGTAAGTCTTGCATTTCAACAAAGGATCTAAGCAGTTGCGCCAATACTGCACTTGGGTTTTCATTTATTCATTTCTTTACTTGATTGAACTTTGTTAGCTCCTGTTACCTATCCTGTCACATTTTGTATTTTATATGAATTCCCACATATATATTGTTACCAAAATCTAATCAGACCGCAAATATCTCAATTTTTCCTTTATCTGTTTTAGGATAATTTAATTTCTCCATGAAATACATAAAACATCAAATCCACCTGTTGTCTACTGCAACACATTCTGCCGTTCTAATCCTGATTTTTTATTTAATTCTTGTTAATTGGATTAACCCTACCTAGATCGACCACACAGTCATGATCCCATCACCTCAATGGGATGTTAACAAGACACAACAACAAGGCCAGACTGAGACTTTGATGAGTTGCATTTAGTCAGCCAGTTCAGCTTTGAAAAACAAGAAGAGAAATATAAGCTTTTCTGTTATGTTGCTCACAAAGCTTATCTAAATCCAAATAAACTAGTTTGTTATTTGTCTCATGTATAGCCTGAAATTATATTAAGAAAAAAATATAACATTTATTTATGCATGCATTTATTTATCTATATTCATTTTATATATACATATACATATACATATACACATTTCCAGTTCATGATGACATCCTCAGCAAGTCAGACAGAAACATAATTTTATACAGTTTTAAAAATACAGAACAACATGTGCAAAATGTAAGAAATATATTTTAATTTGTTGAGGCTATCAAAGCAATTGTTAAGAATATTATAATGCAGAGTCAATGGTCCCAAATAACTAAAACATTTCAGGATCAGCTATGCCTCTAACCGCAGGGAGAGTCAAAGTGAGCAACAATGTCAGAACATTGATCGGAGTCTCGGTGCAGATCAGGAAGAACATGTAGAGAGCAAGAATCTTGAACCTAATGGGATCGGCCAAATAATACTGCTGATATTCAAAGGGACTTCTGACAACCCCGGTCCTGTTGGACAAGGGGATCCAGAAGTTCTTCTGCGCCATTGGGCTTCGAGTCGTCCTTCCTGAGCCATCTTTACTAGTCCGTTTTCCTTTCGAACTTATTTCTCAAGAAAACCCATAAGTGGCAACAGTCAGAGTACCTCACAAATTACCCTATCATTAAGTTGCCAACATGAGATTAAAGAACACAAGTTGAAAGAGGACAGTAATTGATCTTAACACCGGATAGAAGTCTGGGAAAAAATAGGCTGCACCTTAAATTACCTTAAATTTTGTCAGCTGTGGTTGCCAGAACTTCACCGTAAAAATGACAGCGTCATTGTGTAAGACACTGCGGTATGTATACTTAATCACATTTAATCACTGTGGATGCCAGAACTTCACCGTAAAAATGACAGCGTCAACGTGTAAGACATTATGTATCCTTAATCGCAGTTAATCCCTGTGGTTGCCAGACACTCACTGTACAAATTGACAAAATATAAAACAACTGTTGGCAACTGTAAGTATCAACTAGAAAATGCATTTCCTGCTGAAAATGCATTGGAATGCTTAAAGATTAAATGAATTTCTGAAATTTTTGAAAGAATTAAATAGGAGAAGCCAAAGGGAATTTGAATACATCTGCTGAAAATACAGAAATGAGGAAAGCTAAAATGAATTTAAAATTATTGCTAAAAATACAGAAATGGGAGAGGCTGACACAAATTTTAAAAAAATGCTGAAAATACAGATATTAGAGAAGTCGAAGGGAATTTCAATACATCTGCTGAAAATACAGAAATTAGAAAAAACGTAAATGAATTTCAAAGATTAGCTAAGAATACATAAAAGGGAGAAGCTTAAATGAATTTAAAATAATTGCTGAAAATACAGAAATGGGGGAAGCTGAAATGAATTTGAATAGATTTGCTGAAAATACATGGATAAGAAAAGCATGCATGGCAGAATACATACACGGCAGCAGCTCAATGCGAATTTAAAACACTGCTGAAAATACAGATATGGTAGAAATTTAAATTTAAAATACTGAAAATACAGAAATAACAAAAGCTGAGAAGAATTTAAAAGAATGCATTTTTGTAGTAATATTAGTTATTAGTAGTATTAGTTATAGTCGTAATTGTGGTACTAGTTGTACTAGAGTAGAATAAGTAATAGTAGTTTTAGTATGAACAACCTAAAGTATCAGTAGAAAAACGAGAATAGTGTTAGTAGTAGTACTAGTATTATCAGCCGTAGTACTAATACTATTAGTTATCGTAGTATTTGTAGTAACAGTAGTAGTTGTAGTAGTATTCTACCTTTTCTGTATTTTCAGCCATTGTTTAAAATTCATGTCTGCCTCTAAGTAGCCAAATCCAGGTCAAAAGTTTTGTTTATTTGAAAAAAATTGTGAACCTGAAAATTTGAGTTTCGTTGTTGAACATTGAAAAACACTGTATTCAAAATGAAAAATAATTTTGAATTTAAGAAATTGTCAATATATATATTGATATTCACTATTATATTTTTCGGTTGCAAATTTTTATATTTTCAGATTCAAAATATTGAGCTGAGTCAAAACTATATTCAATCCAAAAATATTTTTCGTCTACTTATTTTTTATTTTGAATAGTGTTAAATAGTGTTTTTCAATGTTGAATAACAAAACTTTCAGGTTCACATTTATTTTTCAAATTTGTTATCAAAATTTTGACCTGGATTTGGCTCCATATGCCTCTCCCATTTCATGGTTTTCAGCCTTCCTTTCGAATTCCTTTCAGCTCTTTTCATTTCTACATTTTGAGCAATTTTCTGAAATTCATTTCAGCTTTCAGTATTTCAATGCATTTTTAGCAGGAAATGCATTTTCTAGTCCTTCTCATAGATAAACACACTACTGTAAGGTTTACACTATTTATTGTTAGAAACTAACATTCAGTCAAATTGAGCTTACACTGAAATAATAACCTTTAATGTATACTCACAAAGCAATGTTGAGATCTTGAAGAAACAGCATTTTCCACACGCTTGCCTTGAATTGATCAGGAATAATGAGTCTGCAAGTCCAGATTTGATTAAAAAGGGTAACTTAACCCATAAATGTCTCCATGAAGATCAGGATCAAACATGTGCATTTTCAGCAGTTCTGCTTGAGGACTTGTGTGTTTACCATCAGGTGTTCAACGTTGACTGGAAAGATTCTCTGCAGCACAAAAACAAAGAGAAAGTTAGCTTGATGCAGCATGATGTCTACATAGAGAAACATTAATTTCCTTTGGTTTGATGACCTCGAAGAAACCAGCCTCTGGAATGTAATTGTGTATGTAACCTTTATAGTTAATAGAAAATAAAAAAAGGGACATTGCCACATTTGACTAATTCTATCATTTTTAAAAAAGATTGAAATACTACACAAAACATTAACATTACAAATAAGAGAAAATAAAATTAGAAAAAGCTGTGTCCTATGTATACCTGAGGATTATTTTCTACCCTGAAGTATACCATCGCTTACCTGTAATTAGCCTCGACAAAGCTGTTTGAGTCATTGGCTCCAGACCTGACTGATGACAGGTGGAATAGACAGGGCTTTGTGGTCAGGAAACTAGAGCTAGGACTGACATAATCCACTCTAAAGCCAGAAAAAAAGAGAACATGGAAAACATTCATTCATTCGTTCTCACATACAGTACCAGTCAAAACCCTGGACACACCAATGTTTTTTCAAAACGTATTCAAAAGTATGAAGGTACGCGCATTGATCCATGTTGTGTCTAAACGTTTGACTGGTACTGTGCTTCCCACAACACATTATCAGAATGTAAAAAGAAAGAAAAAAAACACAAAATATTACAGAGTTTCCAACACAACAAACCTAAAGGAAGAACGGAGAGTAGCGTTACCTTCAAATATGATTTATAAATAATAAATAGCCATAATACAGTACGGTGTGTCAATCAAGTCAGAATTAAGTTAGAGTAGGTCAAAAACAGGTTATTCCGGCAGGTATAAATAACATTGGATTGTGCAATGTCATACAACATTAGCAGTACTTGCACACACTGTTGGAGCATAAAGTGGTAACAGTGCTTACAGAAATAGAATACTCTAAAACCTTCTGTGGTTAAGTTATAATACAACTCACCACTAATTATCCTTGACACAACTTGCACCTGACCATAAGGTTAGACTACTAGAACAGTGAAGAAAAACACTTTGTTATTAATCATTTAGACACAAATACATGGGGGAATAGGTTCAAGCTCTGGGTTTTGTCAAGCTTGTCAAGGGAACTTTGAAGACAGTCGAACCCCTCCTTCCTCTGCAACTAATACAGAGGGGTATTTTAAAATAAATTTGATGCACAGGGCATCTTCATGCCTCAAAATAAAGGTGGGGGTCAACCAACTGAACATGCTCTGTTGAAAAAAAGGAATGCTGCAATAGTGACTGCAGGACTGCCCGGAGGGAGGTTTTTTTCACAGCCTATTGGTGAGTGGGAGCAACGCATGCGGTGAACTCATTTCAGGAAAATAAGTCTAAACACGCAAGACGCATTATGATTGATATGTTTACTGTCGTAAGTTTCTTTGCATGAATGTTAATGTTTTTTTGCGTGGTGGATAGATTAAACTTCAGTTTATTCAGTTGTCATCAGTATGTTTTAAAAAATGAAATCCCCCAGTGATTAGCGTATTCATTTATTAACTTTATGGTTGTAATTATTTTCCAGTTATGTTCTAAAGTTAATGTTTAATGTGTAAACGTCACTTCAATTAGCACTTCCTTAAGTCCATTATCTATCAGGCTTGAGCTGTACATTTCCTCGCAATCCTTCTATAATCTAATTTTGCCAATTTAAGGATAACCCGCGGGCAAGTATAAAACCACACCCACTGGCAACAGTCACCTTGCACACTTCACCAGTATCTATTGACTGAAGCTCCAGCAGAAGATGGCTTGGGAAGGAGGACTTGAGCCCAATGGCACAGAGGGCAAGAACTTCTACATCCCCATGTCCAACAGGACCGGGGTTGTCAGAAGTCCCTTTGAATATCAGCAATATTATTTGGCCGATCCCATTATGTTCAAGATTCTAGCTTTCTACATGTTCTTCCTGATCTGCACCGGGACTCCAATCAATGGTCTGACATTGTTGGTCACAGCCCAGAACAAGAAGCTGCGGCAACCTCTCAACTACATCCTGGTCAACCTGGCCGTGGCGGGTCTCATCATGTGCGCCTTCGGATTCACCATCACAATCACGTCGGCCGTCAATGGCTACTTCATTCTCGGAGCCACTGCGTGTGCTGTTGAGGGATTCATGGCCACATTAGGAGGTGAGAAAGGCAAATCAAGAGTGTGTCTTCAATCCATTGAAAAAGCATGTTGCTTTCGCATCAATTAATTTGACTTTTCCGTCTACAGGAGAAGTTGCTCTCTGGTCCTTGGTGGTTCTTGCTGTCGAAAGATACATCGTAGTCTGCAAACCCATGGGAAGCTTCAAGTTCTCTGGTGCTCATGCAGGAGCTGGAGTCCTTCTGACCTGGGTCATGGCTATGGCATGTGCTGCTCCCCCTCTTTTTGGCTGGTCCAGGTAACAAGCATATTTTCTCATATTTTAGTTCATTGTGAATTTCAATGTATAAGTTCCGTGCAAAATCTGATATGTATTTAAAGCTCTAAAAAAGATTCAGATGTTCTTGATACTGTAGATGCAGAGAGTAAATATCTGTTAATGTAAGTGGAAGGATGCGTGCATACAAATTTTACTTTAACTTCACACAGGTACCTCCCTGAAGGCATGCAGTGCTCGTGTGGACCTGACTACTACACTCTGGCTCCAGGTTTCAACAACGAATCATACGTCATCTACATGTTTGTTGTTCACTTCTTTCTCCCCGTCTTCATCATTTTCTTTACTTATGGAAGCCTTGTGCTGACAGTCAAAGCTGTAAGTAAAGTTTATGTTATTTTTGACATTCAGATAAACACTATGTGTAGCCAAACTAATTTAATGAACTCATCATTTATTTTATCAAACACTTAAGGCTGCAGCCCAGCAGCAAGAGTCAGAGTCTACCCAGAAAGCTGAGAGGGAGGTGACACGCATGTGCATCTTGATGGTCTTTGGCTTCCTAGTAGCTTGGGTGCCATATGCCAGTTTTGCCGGTTGGATCTTCATGAACAAGGGAGCTCCCTTCTCAGCCCTGACAGCAGCCATCCCCGCCTTCTTTGCAAAGAGCTCAGCTCTGTATAACCCTGTTATCTACGTACTGTTGAACAAACAGGTTGGTTCAACATATGGTTTCGTTTTTAGTATTTGCTATTTCTGCTTTTCAATTTTAAAACTATGAAGTTGTTTCTGACGTTTGCTCTCATTTTCAGTTCCGTAACTGCATGCTGAGCACTATTGGAATGGGCGGCATGGTGGAGGATGAGACCTCAGTCTCTGCCAGCAAGACAGAAGTGTCCTCTGTGTCTTAATCATGATGACATCCTCAAATCCGTGGACATTTTTCTCACTTATCCCTTCCAGATTTTTAAAACGATCCAGTGAGAAAAAAGTCCTAAACTTTTGCCAAATACAGCAATGGATTTGATGAACAGACTCTGGACCAAACACAATGAGGAATTCAATTTGTTAATATGTACAAACTAACAAATGTAATGAAATATATTTGCTGTCAAGGTTTTCTTGCGCAGCATCTATTTGTCCGTGTTCGCGTAAGAGCATTTGAGCGAGTGGTTGAGTGAGTCAGTGAGTGATTGAGTGAGAGAATGAAATGTGACTCAACGTGCAGGATTTGATGGCGCTCAAAAGACCTCAACTGTCAAGTCATTCTAAACCTGCTGAAATGTGACATTTTATGTTATTTATTTTATTATATTTGTTTTACTGGGCTACCAGTAGCAACATCTTTGCGTATAACATAAAAAGAAATAAAAAATAAAGAATCAACTAGATAATAAATGCATGCATGAAAAGAAAAATACTCCTGTATTCATTTACTCATTACCTCTTACTGTGCAGGTTGGATTACCTACTTTTTCTGCAAACCGAGGGGTTCCATAACTTTGGCACCATCATTAGGATCTTTTGTGAATCCTCTGAAGATTTACAGTAATTAACTGTCACTTTGGTGACAGGACCACGTTTGTTGCAACAGAAATGTCCTGAGCTATGACAATGGACAAGACAGCTGACAGGGTTATTTAGAATGTGAAAGCTTAGAGGTTGAACACTTTTTTAAATACACACTTAATTGTTTTAAGCTCTTATGTAAAACACAAATCTTAAAAAGGTTATGCATTTCGTACATGTTTGGCTGAATATTAAGGAATAATCAATGGAAAAATCTCACAGGTCTTCAGATGAAATTCCTATTTAGGTAAAGGTCTGATTTTACATTTCCTCCATCGCTGAGTAAACAGTCCTCCGAAAACATAATACAGTTCAGGGGTCGGTAACCGGCGGCTCCCGATCCTGATCCGCCATTTAGAGTAAAAGGCACAAACAACGACGCAAAATGATGTGATGCTTGTTTTAGTTCACAATTTCACCGCAAACTCCAAGATAACAAGTGTTCCTTTTAAAAGATTGTCAACTGTGCAAAAAAAAAAAAAAAAATTAAAATAAACATTATTTATTTCAATGTTTTATTGGTCAAAGCCACAGAGCAACAGAGGGGCTGAAGAGTCCCTTGAGGCTCCGGAACCACAGGTTGCCCACCCCTACACTGTACCATCCCCCTGAGGCCACCATTGTTACATAAACAACACATCTGCAGTGCAGCATGCATAGTATGCATGGCTTTCACGTACCATGTAAGCGTACATTTTGAAGGTGAAAAATGAAATAGAGTTTTCGATCAAGTTGAAAGAAATATGGTCTATGTTACGTAAAGCGGAAAAAAAGCGTATTGTTTTTTTGAATCCTTTTAAACCAGCTGAAATTGGAACGCTTTGAGATGATAGGACTGGCAGATGATGCCCCCTCCAGGTCTCTGCAAAGAAGTGAAGGATTCTTCTCACCGGTATGCTTCACATTGGGCTCCATTTGTAAAAAATTAAAAGCCATGGTTGCTTTATCCTCTGTTGCGAAGAAATACATACATACATACATAACCTAGGTTAAATGTTACACCAGTGTGTAACATGCTGCTGCTCACATGGGATTCATTACATATAAATATACCCTTGTTCCATCTCAGATAGGCCATTTATCTCTTGGTGCAGCCCTCAATTTCCTGCTGATAACCTGACCCTAATTGTCATGCTGTGGGCACTTACACTGTAATTTTCTTCAAAGAGCCTCCTCTGGACACCTGCAGGTGCTTAGTGTCGCTGTCAGTGGCGTGCAGAGCCAAGCAATGGCTCTCTTTGTTCTAATTGCTCAGACCAGATAAGAGAAGTTCCATACAGATGTTTAAATAATCAACGTGGGGATGCACTGAATATCTTTCGCTGCTTATATTCCCTGTGAGGGGCCTGAGAGGCCTGCTGGTTAGTGCAACGGACAAACTCCTTTAAGCTGCTTTATTGATGAGATAATATACGAGCGCTATAATAACTTCACATCAATAGTGATTATGTAGTTGTTGTCGGTATTCTTGCTTTTTCTTCTGTTGTTGTTGCTTTTTCTTCTGTTATTTTAGAACCACGTGAAGGAGGTAATATTATCACTTTTGTGGAATTTCAAATATAACCTTTCAATAAAACAAAGTGTACAATGGAAATCAGTTTACCTTGAGATTTGGTTGGATGTGTGCAATTAATGAACTCATTTTTCTAATTTAAGTTAATTAGACTGACTTAAATCTTCAGGCATTGAGTATAAGCTTTGTTGAAAAATTAATGAAAAAAATACATTCAGCCTTATTATTACAGATAAAGAGACACAAATATCATCTTGCCTCAAATATTTAATTTAAGATACTAAACAGCAACTGGAGCATCTAAAAAAGTTGATGTTTTAACTAAATGGTTTTTATTCAATATATATATATATATATACACATATATATACATATATATACACATATATATATATATATATATATATATATATATATATATATATATATATATATATATATATATATTTTGAATTACGTATATAGAACATTTACCTCATTTTGTATGAACTTTAATAGCTATGAATAGAAATGAATGCCCATTACTGCTCTACTTTGCTGATGAGATCAATTTATGCACGTACTGTAAGCAAACCAAACTCTTCGTCATGAACCCATTGCAAACCCTATAGGCTGTAAGGTAGTTGCGGCAATCTTTAGTCAGTATTATGTTACTTTCTTAGAAAGAATAAAGCAGACACCTGCAGGGATTAATCCACTTAGCCTTTGGCATTGACATAATCCTGACTCACAATGCGAAATATGCTCCAGTGTCTTTGCCAGTGTCTCTAGAAAAGTCAATAATCATTATTGGATTTAGTTAACCACATTTATTTTTTATTACTTCCTAAATTTCCGTCAGTAATGCAGCTTTCCTTTTTCCCTAGGAATGAAGAGGCTGACACCATGTAGGAAAAACCATGGCAACACCAGCTCCACAGTGACACACTTACTTTCAGTTACTGAAAACCAGAGAATCCCTGGAAAGCATGCAAAGCAACACTTCAGACCCACAACAAACAAAATGTAATACCTAAAATGAAGTGAAATGCTTGATGCTGTTTACATTTGAACAATCTTGATGTTGACATTATAGTTTGAATTAGTAAAGGGCGTAACACGAGCACTTATATAACATATTCCATATTCAAAAGATTTTTATGCGACATTTGTATTATAAAAAAGAAAAAGACTAACAAATACACTTTAGTGCCACATTGATTATAATCCGTTAGTAATGACAAAGGGAATATATGTTACAATCAAACATGAGTTATATATATAGAGAAAACTCGAGCACATTTCAGACATTCAAGTTGATACTAACTGCACGTTTTCTATCTACCTAGCTCTATCTATAGTGTGAAATGTGTTTAACATGATATATAATAAAATTAAGACAAAGGTTTTCGATGTTCAGTTAAAAAATAAAGGCATATAATGAAACGAGTGAAAAAGTTTAATGTTGGTGTCTTATCAATGACGGGGAGAGAATGTTTGATGGTTATTCCATAACAATATATTTGTATTATAATTACAGTGACCACTCATTTTGACTATGCCGTTTGAGCCTATAGCTGTGTCTGCTTATAGACAAAGCGCAGTTTGAAAATATATGCAAACAAAGCACTAAGTAAGAACGTATGATTATACGTAAATAAGTTAGAATATAAATATTGCATCACATTACAGACTATATTTGTGCAATATTCACCACCAGTTTTTTTCCATTTAATATAAAGGTAATAATCGTTTCCCCATCTTGGCCACTAGTCACAGCACGATACTATGAGCTAAATCACATCTCGTTGACGAATATCATCGGACCTTGAGAAACCACTTTATTCTCCCCTTCATAAATTATCGGTTGGCCAAGATATGCGCGTGGTAAGCTCAGGTTTACTTGAGCCTGGTTGAAGCTGCCTTGTCTGCTGATCTGCTGATTGAAACTTTCTTGTCTGCTGAGTTGTGGAGCAAAGCCCTCAACCGGCTGGTCAAAGCTGCTCGCGCTGTAGAGCCGATGTCGCATTTCACTGGTGCGTTTCCCAGAAGCACTCCTCGTGGGGTATCTCTGACCTGTCTTGTACCAGCCTGTCTCTTTGAAGACAAACCAAATATTTCCTGTCCAGAGGACGACATTTACGAAGCCAAAAACCTGGAGATCAAAGAAGGCACCAATAAGTGAATGGCTTGTTTTATCCCGCTTTGTGTCTCAATAGTGACGCTGACGTAAAACCTACCACAGACGTATTAAGTCGTGACCAGAGGGGCTCCTGGCTGGCCGTACATTTGTTCTCCTGGCTTCTGCATGCCGAGATGAGCAGTAGCACCTGTGTTGGGTTTGTGGCTGTTTTGATATCAGAAAGAGTTTTGGCCCAACAGCAGCTGCTCACCAGCCACATAGAGGAGAAGATGACTGAAACTACAAAATCCTGCTCGGGGAAAAAAAAAGAAAACAGATCATCGTTACGTTTCACAGAAACAGTGATTCAGGTGTGGAATGTTTTGGGGAGGGAATGTTTTGGAGAAGGTAGGAACTCACTGACCACAAGTGGGCCCCTGTTGTTCCTCAGGTACTTTTTCTGGTAGAACACATAGACGACGGTGGCCAGCAGAGCGTACAGGAAAGCAAAAACACCCACAGTCAGGAAAAACTGAGCAGATAAGGAAAAGTTGCCGTCGAGGAAAATGACCTCTTCCCTTTTTGCCTCGCACATGGGAGCCTTGAAATGCACTTCATGTAACCTACGAGTCAGAAAGAAGAGGTTAGTGGGTTAAAAACCGGTTGCTTTTAATGCTGGTGAAAAGTAGTTTTCCAACTTCCTTTTGTGTAATTGGTTTATCCGATTCGAATTAAACGGTTTTGCCGACAACATTACCAAACACGGACACTTTTGACAATTTTTTATTTATACTTTCACCACTCTTCCCCACATAGTTTGATCTCCATTTGTTTAAATTAATTATAAATTCCTTGGCCATATGGTCCCCAGAGTTTGGGTTTGCTCAACCACACCACTGCACTGCTGCATCACAACTCCGAAGAGCTCAGATACGCCACATCCTTAATTTTCCACATATAATTATAGCCACAGCCTCTTTAGGATATTAACTATGCGAAAGATAATCAGTTAAACAATGTGTCTTCAGAGTTGTCGTTAAATTTGTACCATTCCATTTTGGCTTGACCTGATCCAGACCAAGTACATGCATGTCAGCAGGAGTCCAAATTTAACTGGGATGAACAAAAAAGAGGCCAGTGCTAAAGCAATGCCTCATTACAAAATCCCAAGTTGAGTCTCAGCGGCCAGGACATTTTGTCCTAATTGGTCCGGCTTTCTGCTCTGCTGTCTGTCTTCCTGTTTTTAAATTGGTGGGAGTTAACAGTGATGTCCTCATGTTGGGTGTCCAGTAAGGTCTTCACTCTTGGTCAATTGAAAGGAAATACATCGAAATGCATTCATAAATATTAGATTATATTCCATTTCACTCACAGGTTTAGCACCTAATGGCACCAAAGCAGGTAAACAATGGAATGCTGAACTACCTGAAAGGATAGCCAAAATCAATGTTGATGCTCTTGTTACTCTGGCTCCTGTCTGCACAGTCCACTTTAACCCGGAGGTGACCATAGTATCCTCCGCATGTTGCAAAAGCGCAGATGGCAAAAATCTAGGAAAAGAAAACAGTCAGAAAGCGATGAGGATCTTTTTATAATTCATACATTTGATTGATCCAGTAACGGGTATGCATAATATATACTCATCAATAAATGACTGGACTGTTAGTTAACATCTAAAATTAGTTTGAAAACCAAGGCTGAATAATTTAAAGGTTGGTAGACAACTAACGGAGTCGCTTACTGTGTGCTGGAGGGTGGCCACAGCAGTATAGTGCTGATTAAATGCTCGTGCAATATATATAGTTCTTATGCAGAATATTCATAATCAGAATGAAGGATTTAGTCTGTGTTCTCCATCGTAAATATATCTTTCTTTACCTTTAAGTGTGTAAAGCATGTTGCATCAACAAGCTGCACTTAACCTGACAAACATTTATCGGCCTAAGCAAGTCAAAACATTAAAACTTGATAATGTAATTCCTAGAATGTAGTGTGCACTGTATGGAAGCAGAACTCACAATAAGCAAAATAAAGAAATTACACTTACCGGAGCAAATATAACCATACACATTTATAAATCACAGATGTAATCCCCTAATCCTCACAATGGCATCAAGGTTGAAACGCTACTGATGTTGACGAGGAAATAGAAAGTGACTATTCCAGCGAGAGGGAGGGCCGACAGGAGACCTCTTCCCCAGGGAGGAGTCTGAGATGTTACTGTACCTTTTTCATTTTTTCACAAAACAAACTACAAACTATAAACTACAAAAATACAATTTCTGTGTGTCTCTTGTCTGTGGTTCTTGATCTAAAATCAAAAGAAGAATCTAAAGAAAGCATGGTCTGAACGCTGAAAAGGGGCCTGTTGCACAGAAAAAAGGGATGTTAGCACATTAACTACTTTCCTAAAATTCAATATATTTGACCTGGAAATACAGTTTTTTAAGTTATTTTTTGCTCTGTTTTTGTTTGTTTCAAAATGTGAACAGGGTGAAAGTCATTATATATGTTTTTCTTTATATATTATTACAGCTATACTGATATAATTATTGAAGTGAGCTACAATAATGTAATACAGTAATTTATTTGAATATATTAATATCACACTAAGCTAATGCCTCCCCCAAACCTGTGTTGCTATGGTAACTGAAGTGTGTTTCAAACTATACATCTATGTTCTATGTTCTTCATCAGAATTTTTCAGAATTTTTGAGTAAGCAATTTCAATGTGATGAAATAGAATAACAACTATACAGTAGATTTCTATGTTGTAATCATCGTGGACAAGTTAATTGCATTTGCTTTTCTAATGAGCCATGGCTGCATGATCCATGAGAAGGATTCTGCTGACCTCTTTTGGTAGCAACTCTGTTTTACATATTTCATTTTATAAATGATTGGGAATAAAACAAGAATGACTTTCAAAAGTCATAAGAAGGGTGTCTTGAGAAATAATCTAAAAAATAAAATTGAGAAAAGGGACTTTGATTGATTAATCCGCTCTGCAAGTCGTTTGATGTTAATGGAAAAATGACTAATGATGTCTTCAGTCTTCTGAAAAACAGCCAGATGAAGTTTGTGCCAAGGGGGGGCTGCTTTTTGGTTTATATTCATTTGAAAGGGTGCCAGCAAGATGCCAGACTCAACACAGCATATTGTAATCAATTATGAAAGTGATATGTACCTAATGCTGGGGAGTACAGACTGAAGTCATGAGGAGTGCTTTAAAACTAATTTTGTTCAAGCTGGTGGCTGACAAGAACATTAAACTGAGATAGAAAATAAGGTTGAGGCAGGAAACAGATTAAGTCATTAAACCCCCTCTGTCAAATTGTTGAAAAAACAAAAATAGTTTGCTCTCAAATGAAAAACAAATGGATTTGCTTGTTTTTGCACATCCAACCAAACAAATGTATTTTTTAGGAATGCAGCAAGTGGAGCTTTGAAAAAAATAGTTTGAATTTAAATTGTTTATTGCCTGACTTGTTTAGTTGATATTGTGCTCACATTGTTCGTACAAAACAAAATATAGCATCGTTTTTCTTTGTTTGAATTTGAAAAGGTAAATACGCATGACATGCATAGAAAGGTGGTGGGTTGGAGAGAGTGGTACCATAGAAGTACTCACATCGGCACCTCTCTGGCTGGAGTTTGCATGTTCTCGCAGTGCCATCGAGGGGTCTCTCTTCCTCCCACAGTCCAACTTCCTTCCTCCTCCTCCCACAGTGACTGGAGAGGTTAATTGGTGTCTTTAAAATTGTGGGTGTGTGAATATTCGAGTGTGTGGTTGTCTGCTTCCACGTGGGATTAACTGGCACCCTGTTTCTCCATCTGATGGGTTAGCTGGGATTGACTCCAGCCCTGCTGACCCCCGGGACCCTGTAAGGAGCCACGGTGTAGCAGGTACGTAGTATAGAAGGTGGATGGTTTTACTTACAGGAGAAGAAAGTGAAAGCACTCATCACTCAAGTTCCTTTGAGCAACCATAACCCAATCAAGTCCAAAATGAAGTCACAGAGGAAAAAAAGTCCAATATGTTTAGAATTCAAAAAGAAGAAATAAAATAGGATTTTCTCATCTGATTAGAAAACTAGACTATTATTTGCGTCATCACAATATTCACTTTATTTGGTTATTTTAGCAAAACAAAACCAGTGACTTTAACTGCTTAGATCATTTAGCCAACAGAGGGCGGCACTTAGCTGCGTTGTTTGAGAGACAAATCTCTAGAGTCTACAGCAACAGTATTGAGCTCCTCTTACTTTCTTGTTGCATTTGATCTTTCTCTTGCATCCACAATCCAGTTGACGGTGCTGTCTCCTATAGGTAAAAGGGGTGTATGCAATGATTGGCGGAATCTTACATCCCACTTAATGTGAAGATTTAGCTGGTCCAACAGCAGCTGTAATTTTAAAGTGAGGCTCCAGCCTCTCACTGAATAATTAATGGATCTTTTTCTGGCATCATTCCTCCTCTCCATCCTGAAAACTGTGGGAGGAAGTGGCATGCATTAATCTGGTGTTTTTCATGAGGCTTCCACCTGGAAAAGTGCCGTTCCCTGAATTGATTTTGTGTTTTTGAATAATTTTCTTGAAGCGGAACAGCGGTAATCTACAACAACCGAAGATTCAAAGCCAAATTAATCCTAAACAACCCAGAATATAATCTATGTTTGTTTAGAAAAATCTTCATCCAGGTGTGCCCTTGAATTGTAAAAAGGAACCTTAAACTGTAAACATAACCCATAAAAGAGACATAATATTTTCTTCTGGACCTGCTTAAATTAAAGGTCGTATGCAATGATAATTTCTTAAATTACTTTCCAATCAGCACCCGTCTCCACTTTAAACTGTTACGCATTTCCCTCTTCTGTAATGCATATATCTATATATACGTGGAGCATCACTATATCGTATTTGCTGGGTGTGAAGCATTCTGTGAAAATGATATGGAAGCTGCAAAACTGACCCTATTCCATCAATCTCACATTAAAAACGCTCGCAGCATTTAAATATTTTAAAGACCTCCTCAGCTAACATTCCACAGAAGCTCTGAGCCTCTGTGTGTACGTGTGCCCGTGTGTGTGTGTGTGTGTGAGAGTGAGTTAGTTTTGAGAGCCACATTGTTTTTTAAATGCAATTGAACCCATGGGTTAGAGACAACACACTCAGCTATAAGTCTGAGAAGAGGAGTACAGATGTGAATGATACAAGCTCAAGTGCATATAATAAATCACTCATACTCATACTCTTTCAAAAAGTATAATAAAAATAAACATGTACATATCGCATACAGAATAGAGCGGCAGATAGGATTTATAAACATAAATTCCAGAGGGATGGAAGTAATAAACATATTATAATACTGTAACTGTGTGACTTTGGTTTTTATTTGCTGTCTGAGTCCCACATGGCAGTGTGCAAAAGACACCGGCAAGAATATATCGAATCACAAACAAGTGAGTTCAGTTTGATTTATGTCTTCTTTTTTGTGTTTTTTTTTAGGATTTTGTATTTTACTATGACTGTGTTTTCCGTTTCTTAGAAAGCAATTATTGGAAAAAAAAACGATTATGATGATAAAGTCAGGCGACTTTCCATAGAGTATGACTTCAATCCATAATGTATTTACTGTACAGGGTGAATGTAAGTTCAAATGATATGTTATCTGCAGATCACAGTCAAATATCTAGTGAATTAGATGCTACAGCTCAGGGCCATTAGAGTTCATTCCTGGTTTTGATTGTGGAAACAATACCACCACAAAATCAATTTAAAAGCTATTTTGGAGGTGTCAGTCATACTGTATTGCATGCTATCTTCATTACCAGACAGAGTTCGCCTGAATATTGTGGAATTGATGCTCAAAAAACATTACATATGAAACTAACAAATGGAAACAATGGCTAAACTTGTATGCGAGGAAGACTTGGAGTGACCAATCAAAGGAGACTGCATTTCTCTAACTGGACTCACAGTCTCATTGTTTCTGTGACTTTACTTTCTGGTTAACTCTCGTGCACTCCCATCATCGCTATATTCAGTAAAACACAGTAACAACCTACTGTACTACACCTGTCCAGGCCCAACTGGATAAAAGTCAACATTTGCAACTTGATGGAGAATACACCTTCATCTACCTTTAGCAGATGAAGAGCTATTTCCTTGTGAATATTGGCCCTGGATTATTCTCTTACCATGTTAACATGCAGTTGTTGCTTTCACAGCTTCTTCTTACTCCCCTTAATTTGCTAACAAAAATAATGTTTTAAGTTAAAGGGCAAGCCTTCTATGTTGGTTAATTAGACCAGCAGTTGAGAAAACTATCTCCTAACAGTGTTTTTTGGAAGCTTTTTGGAATGCCAAAAGGTGTATACTTCCACCCTTGCCTTTGTATTTTACTATTGAACAGCATCAACATTTGAGGTCTACACACTCTAGTTGAAGTAGATGCAGTCAATTATTGATGTTTAAAAGGTTCGGAGAGTTGCGTTGCTGAGGTTAGTGCTAAACATCTCGAGGGATGTACATTGTGTGCAGTGGCAGACAACAGATGGGTCTCACACATAAGAAACCGGCAGCAGCCTTTTGAGAAGCCATAACGAGCTTTGAAGGGAAAGAAAGGTTAGCCTCATGCTGAGAACCCACAAGAACCCACATGCTTAGTAGCAGCTAGTCAGCCCAATTGCCAGATTCATCAAATCTCAGAGATGAAGTCATTCTCTGTGCATGCTGAGTTTACAGTAATAAAGTCGTTATATGTGTGCCGGCACTGTAAGTATACGACGGTGGAAGAGGTGAACGCAATAGAGGGTCATTGAGGTGACATTGGTGGTAAAAAAAGAGGAGTTTGGAGGGAAAATAACATCTTAGATGGTTTTGGCCAGAATGACAGTTTGTTGTTTACAACGCTTTCTTGAAGGTTGGATCTAACCACTGCAGGGCCCTGAGTGAAAATCTTTGATTCATTGTTGTGTATTTATTTACACTGAAGCATACCTCTGCATTAGATTGTGTTTTTATTAAATTACAAAACATGTGGCACTTAATAGCCTTTCTGCATCTGGGCTCACATAGAGCTGCCTTTGTAGTCTGATGTGTGCTCGGACTTGATGGCAACTAGGAGGAGATAGAATGCATTTGCATTTTGAAGGTGATAGATGGGATGCAGAAGGACCAATAGAGGCCCATGCAGGAGGATAATTTGGCAGTACAATCCTGAAACAGCAAAGCAGCAAAAGAAAACTCAAACATTATTAATTCAATTATATACACCTCTGCTTTTCCATCTAAAATTGGATTGTGTCACCATGCTGCCAGTCACAGACACATCTCTCCTGTATGGGAAATTGCAAGAAGGTTAGTGGGTAAAGGGACAAAAGAGCGTTTTTTAATATATATATTATTTTTCATGAAAAATACATTTTGAATTTGTGTCATATAAATGTGGTCCGATTGCAGGAAACCAAACTTTTTTTTTAACAATACTAATAAAATATCTTATTTAGATATAATGTAACATAATTCAACCAAGTCCCAGGCTTTGCTTGATGCTTTTTTTTTCGCTCTCAAAAATCAACATTATATAGAAATTTGCATTTGGCCGGACACTATTGGACACATGAAGATGTATCTTTATTTTCAGTCAAAAATCTCTGTTAAGTACATGTCAATAATGTGACTGCAGCCTGAGATACCAGCACATCCTGCAACAATCACTTTCATGAGCAGCAGCCCTCGACAGAGAGGCAGGTCACGTGTTCATTTGCTCCTCCACCCTTCACCAGCATGCTGCACGGCGGAGGCTCAAAAGCCACATTTTACACCGACTAATCATAATGCCCCGCAAGCCGAAGCTGCCTGTGAACTGAAATGATGCGCCCCATTTCAGTATCAATATCAGAGGACAGCCAGTGGCAGCCATCTTAGGTTTACTACTGCAGAGCGTTAGATTAAGGAGGTGTCGCGCATCCTTCACCCTCTGTTCTTATTCTGCGTTCAGCACCGCGGCCAGCTCCCCGCGCGCGCCCGCGTCCCCGCCTGCCAGGCAGAAAGAGGCCATCGCCCGCTTCATCACAGAGAGAGAGAGAGAGGAGAGAGAGAGAGAGAGAGAGAGAGAGAGAGAGAGAGAGAGAGAGAGAGAGAGAGAGAAAATAGAAAGCGGCTCTCCTTCCTCTCAGCTGTAGGCCCCACTACTCTCCTCCGGCCCCTCCCCTCCGCTCTCCTCTCACCTCCCCCTCTCACATCCGCAGCGGTGACTGGCCAATAAAACTCTGAAGATACGTAAGCACCGACGAGCGCTCGGCGCAGGCGGACGAAGCTCAGTGTGAAGCAAAACCAACCTCTTCCAGCTCCACTTGCGCTGCTGACATCCCCCCAGCGAGAGAGTAGCCTGCAACCAGGGCCCAACCCTGCCTTGACTTTGAGCACATCTTCTTAATGACATCTAGGCACGGGTAAGCCAGCCATCATCTTGGGGGAGGTGTACATTTCAAAAAACAACAACAACAAAAAAAACCCATTGTAAGTTCGAAAATCTGTGGGGACGCATCACCCTCTAGAGCAGGATGTTAGACCCGTCGTCCAGCGAGGAGGAATCGGATGGGATAGTGGAGGAGGAAAGCAAAGAGGCGATGGCACCGCAGGCCGGATCCCGCATCTCTCCGAGCAGGACCAGCGAGAGCTCGGGTGGACTGGCGCCCAGCAGCAGCAGCCGCAGCAGCGCCCGTCCGACCAGCCCGAGCCCGTCGGCCGCCAGCGAGGAGAAAGAGGACCTGGAGAAGATGCACAGGGAGGAAGAAGACCGTAAAAAGAAGCTGCAGTTGTATGTTTTTGTGATGCGATGCGTCGCTTACCCGTTCAATGCAAAGCAGCCCACGGATATGGCAAGGCGACAGCAGAAGGTAAGGCTCCTCGGTGGAAAAGCATGATTAATAACCACATGGTGACGAAATGCCTCCTTGCATATCGCAGATGCTGTCATTGATGACCTACATACGGTGGAGCACGGAGGGGGGTTTGGCCTATCCGGTAGCGCACGGATCCAGCACAGTCCCGTTGAAACAACTATTCGATGTTTGACGCAAAATGTTGAAATCCTCGGAGAAGGACGGTAGCACATAAACGCGCCGAGAGCTCCGGATAGTGAAAGCACACATGGCAGGCTGCAGCAAGGCTGCACACTGAGTGCACTGCATGTTGCTCCAGAGAGTAGCACATAAGTGAGATTAATCTCAGAGCCCATGAATTGAAACGGGGTTTATTGCCGAGGGCTATAAAAAATGCCATTGTCCTTATTGGCCAATCACAGGCTTCTTTCCTATAGGTATGCAGCTGTGATGTGGCTCAAAACCTGCCTTCCTGGCGGGTACCTAATTCCAACCCGCTTGCGCCAACACTTATCCCGTCAATTTGGCCTCCCAAGGTGACTTTTAGGCATATACCTCTCGAGGAGGCTTGCTTAATGGCCCTTCTCCTCTGCAGAGGAGCTTGGCTCCTCTCGACAGGTTAATTATACACTCAAATGTTTTTTTACTATTTTCTTCTGACGGTTCTGCTTATACGATACATAGTCTGTGACAACGCCTACATACAGGTTTCATGTCGGTCCTGGCTGTAGTGACGTTGACGCCAATTTTGGCTCATGATGTCCTTACTTTCAAAGTCACCATGGAAAGGCTCTACTCCACTAAAGGAAGGTTACATTGATTGTCCTCAGTTCCTTATCTTTGATATGTGCATTTGTACACCAACACTGCACCATCAAAGCTGTAATTTTCATTAATTGAGGCCCAAATGCCGTTGTAGAGGAACAAGATCAACACTTGCCTGCCTTTATATTGCTAAAACACGTGGCTCAACGAGACAGCAGCGATGGTCTCTTGCAGCTGTCCTCACTGGGCAGAAGTGGCGTTCAGCTTGGCCCTGCACAGGATTCATTCAGCTCAGTTAAAGTCACTCATTATCAATCACTCTCGCAAGTAAACTGTTGCTTCTTTTTAACCTGCTGACAATTCCTCTTTCTTGTGCAGTCAAGCCATATGGTCTGACTTGTTTTCTGCTGACTCACACAAGTGCATGTGGGAGGCATACACAACAGTGTTTCCATCTATCTGTTTGTCTGTAGTGCAATTCTTTTTGGACTACTTAGTAATGCACGTTCATGCCTGGTAGCCTAAGCGGACACAGACCTTTGGCTGCTGGTGAGTGAATATCCAGAATAACGATCCAATGCTGTCACACCAGGAGCTCAACGTAGGTCCCAGTCTGCCTTTGACTTTGATTTAGACAAAATTAGCTTTCGTTTAAAACAATCCCATCAGAAGTTTCATACACCTTGTGCAGAACTAAATGAAAACAAGTATACAAACTTTTTTGTGACATATTTTACTTGATTGATTCGTACGTCACTGAACGTACGTCATTCATTGATTACACACGTGTTTAACAATATGGATAACATGTCTGACAGTGCATCTGGCAGTGTCATAACATTGCACAACAGTCATCAATTGTAAAGAGGATATTTCTAACACAACACTGGTTCAATATTTTCTCTGTAGGCTCCCCTGCACAATTTAACATTTTCAAATTTTGACTATTATAGATAAGTCACCACAGAAATATGATCAAGCAATTTCTGTAATAAAAAGGCTTAAAGGCCTCAGCAAGACATGTGGAGTAGGTCCATGATAATCCCCTATTGGAAGTTCTGGCACACAAACTGCAGTGGTGGGAAACAGGCCAGGCAGCAGAGTATGCAAGCTCTGCTGCTGCTGCTCCTTTAAACGTATTGCTGTAACCTTGTGAAAGGGTAACACAATAGGGTAGTGACAGGCCTCCTTTTGAGGGGCATGGAAATATTTGTTTCAGTCGGACATTGCTGTCCAACTGCTGCTTGAAGGTATTTACATATATTTGACTGTTCACAAGTGTTTGCTGCTAAGCGTCCTGCCACAAACCTGCACTGATCGGGGCCCCTCACTAAACATGTTGAAAAATATATTATTGAGGCATTAATTTCGGGGAAATGTATCACAGTTGATTGTCCTGATGTTCTGACTCCCCTTCATTCAAAGGCATTAAGCCGCCTAAACTGTTTATACAGCGGGATGAAGTCACAGCATAATTCAGAAGGCAAAGGCATGATGCCAATGTCGGCCTTTTGCTTGTTTGCCACTGTAGTTCTGACTGAAATGTCTCAAGAACCCGCGGCTTCACCTGACAACACCAGTAGTTCAATATTTCAACTTATCCATTGAAATGTCTCAAACATTTATTACATGGATCAGTACAAACGGTAATGCTCCAGGATGATGAATCCTAATAGCTCTGTGTCTTTTGACTTTTCCTTTAGTACTACCATCAGGTTGGCATTTGGGATTTTGAGTGAAATGTCAAAGCAACTTTTGCAGGAACATTTGATTCAGATATTTATGTACACGTCAGGATGAATATTCAATCACTTTGTGGCTATCCTCAAGTCTAAAGTATAGTTTGTCCAGTAATTTGGTTTATGAACAAATACGCAATTATTGTTAATGTTAGAATGTTCATGCGCTAAACTAAGATGGTGAGCAATGCACCGGTTAGGCATCAATATGTCATGCATGCCACTGTCAGCCTGTAAGCATGCTGAAGTAAACACTTGCATTTGTGTGCATGATCTCAGCATTACTAAGTCATTTACATGGCTGTCCTCTCAAAATGTTTGGTAATAATCACAACCACACTAAAACTGGAAAGCCCTGATATTGTGTAATGCAGTTTTGAATTATAGATTGAAGCTCTAATATTTTTTAAACAAAAGCAAACATCAGCACTGAAAATGCTGAAAATGTAATATGATATACAAAGCCCATATGCTTCTATAGATCACATTGAGTATTTCTCAAGTGAATAACCTCCAGTTCAGGATTTTTTTCAATTAGAGAGTGCGATGCCCAGAAGATGTTCTGACCCAATCAACTCATTTGCCAGCAGGCCTCCTTAATAGACTGCCTCTTGGCTCAGCCTTTTAGTACTGTACAGTATGCCTGCTGATGCCCTGAGGGAGAGGAGCTGTGAATTGTGCTGCAGGTTGTGTGATGTGAATGTGAAATCAGTGATACACGTGACACAGTCATACGGTGAAATTTGAAATGTTGATATTAGTTATTTGGCAAAGATAACTAACAATGTTTTACCAGGAAAAATGATGGCAGATAACAATACTGTACATACAATTTATATATATATACTATAATTTTGTACAGTATTTCTAATCTCTGATGTCTAAATGTTTTAAGTTCCGTGGAGGTGCATAATGCATCAATTTAGACATCAGAGATTAGAAATACTGTACAAGATTATAGTCAATCACTGTATAGTGTCAAAATGCACATATGGACATATTAATTTAAGCTTTATACATTTATACATATATTGGTGATATAATCTATGATCTGAACAAATTAGGAATCAAAACTGGAAGAGAGAGCTAAGGAAGAGGCAGGCAGTTTAAACCAACATCTTTTAAAGGCATAAGTAAAATTAGTATCATAAAATAAAATCATAAGAACGCTTTCCATCTAGAATATTTGCATTAAGAATTTTAATTACCCGCTCATATAAATTGTAATGTATAGATTATGCCACTTACGTCAATACCCCTAATTTTGTCCTGTCCACCTTGAACAAACCAGATGACAAAAGATTATAGGTCAACAACAGAAATGGAAATATACAGATAACTAGAATGGGCCCTTCGGTAGAGCGCATACCTTCGCCGCAGCTACTTTTGTTTCCAAGAGAGAAGACTACAAGACCTTATTGGAAAAAACTTTATATCATTAAGGAGACATTTGGGTACTGATCATAATACCCAGATTTGGGACATTTTCTGTTATACATAAAATAGATATTTGAATGTAATATATTAGGACATTTTGGGCACAATTGAAAAAAGTCATTTTCAAACGTCAAACGCCAATAAAAATTGGTGTGTGACCTCCTTGAGGTAGGTCCTATATAATGATATGGTAGAAACTGAAAATTTCGAAATTTACGTCATTTTGTGACGTCATTTTGACGCACTTGCGTCAGAGTGACGTTTTAGGTCACTCTGACGAATAATTGTAATGTAAAGTTTTAACAAACTTTACATTACAATTATTTTCACCTTTGTTGTATTTTCAAAAATCTAGAAACCCTCAATCAACTGTCTTCTAGTTACAATCATGACCTTGACCTTGACCTTGACCCAATCGCTCCCAAAATCTAATCAAATGTTGACTTCTTATGTAAGATCTTTAAATAGTGTTCTTCCTGAAACGACGTGGGATGCTTTGAGTTTGTGTCATAAGACAAGCGGATTGTTGCCGCGGAAGAATACAAGTCCCAGATATTAAGCAGCTGCTGTATAACCGTGTTCCAGCAACATTATTGAAGGTTAAAAGTGTTCATCAATGGTACGAAAGTGGGTTCCAAAAGGATGACAGCTGAAAAGCAGCAGGCAAAATAGCCCCACACCTACAATCTGTGCAGCCAAGTGGAACGAATCCCAGCTCCACAAATTAAAAGTCTCCTCGGTCTGCATATGACCAAGAGGGGAGGCTAACATCTTATCTGTAACAATACCAAAATCCTCTCAGGCACCCATCACGTTTCCAATAAAACTGACTGATATTTGCCTTGTGTATTTGAATAATCAAGTCATGTGACTTGATATTTGCACACAAGGCTGAAGGCTGTCATCTACTTAGAAAAATAGCTGCAGAAATGCAGATCTTACACTGCAGTATGCTTCCAAGGGAATGTAAAATATTTTACGGCGGCATAATGCAAGGGCAAAGATATCTTTTTTGTTCTAGCTTCAAAGCACATCTCACAAAGGTTTTTTTCCTCTGTCACTGTCTCTCTCTGAATACGGTATTTACTTGTTCATTATCATACAACCTTTGTCTCGATAGAGAGACTATTTCAGCTTTGTAAGGGGGCATCGTAACTTGGGTTAGCAAATGTTAATAACCATCTACAGTTATCATTTGCTCAACTTTAATCCTGGTGGCACAACACAAAAGAACTCCAAGCTTTCTGAAGGTCACACTCTGTGGACATGAAGCAGAATTGTCTAGTTGTGGACTATTAATATGTCCTAATGCTGCATGCATGGGTTGAGACAGATTAATCTGCAAGGCTCCTGTCATCCTTTCTGTATTGTTGCCATATAATCCCTTCATGCTCCCAATACGGAACATTAATCATACTTAGTGAAAAGTAGAAATCGCGAGCCACTACATTAGCATCCATTGTTTGTAATGCAACTGGAAAAAAAGTTGATTAATTTCTTTTAACAAACTTTACATTACAATTATTTTCACCTTTGTTGTATTTTCAAAAATCTAGAAACCCTCAATCAACTGTCTTCTAGTTACAATACATTTTCATTTCAATCAACTAATTGATCAATCAACTAATAGTTCCAACCCTCATCAACTAGCTGCTGATAATTACAGAAATGTTGGAATAAAACAGCTGGGTTAACTTCCTGTTAGATGAATACTTTAACAACATTAACAAATGGAACAAATTGTTATTATAATTCTGTTGTATGGAAGTTATAGGCACTGCACATGAAACCGTTATTCTGGGTGTCATGGGTTTCAATTAAAACCAACACGCAACACGCTTCCTTCACAATATATTGCAAGGTCATACTTCTCTTATTTTTAACTTGTCATTACACATCAAGGTCTGGTAACAGGCATATTGCTTAAATGAAAAAGTTGCATAATGCCTTTCTTGCTGCAGAAGGAGACATTTGATAAAATATTAAGTGATTTACTCCTTAGTGTTGTTCATTTCTGAAGAATACAACATTGACAATAAAAATAAATCTGTCGTTGTGGAGTTACAAAGCTTATCAGACCTCTGTAGGCCGCTCTGCTCGCACAGTTAAGCAGCTGATACCACCTCGACACACCCAAATATCCGATAGAACTGTCGTCACTGGAGTTGCATTGTGAGAATGCTGAAATATTTTGAACATATTTGTATGTATCTTTGCTTTGAGTTACTGAACCCTTAATGAAAGAACATGTTTGAAATGTCTGATCAATAAAAACAGTGTGGTATATTTCCACTACTCCTTTAACAGTTTGCTTGATGGAGGAAAGAAGACACTAAGTGAATTGTGATGGGACGGTGGAAGGAAAAGATTTATATCTTATGATCTTGATGAGAGTAATGAACCATCATCACACAGAGATACCAATCCACATTATGCCTTGTTTACTCATGCACTGCTCTGCAGTATTGTCAACCACTTCTGAACACTATCACACAAGGATGATGATGAACGCGAAATAGAAAATTAAGAATATAAAAATGTGCGTCTTACCATTCCAAGATATTCCATCACAAATTACATATTATCCAGAGAAGCAGCAGCTCAACTAGACGTGTCAGATTCATTTTCTATCAATCAAGTAAACAATTGATGTATTACTTACTTCAGAGCCACATAAGCATTTTGTCCAAACGTACCAAAATCTTCTTCACTGATGACACCAAAGAACCTAACAATGCCAAAAAATCTGTATTTTCAGTAAGTGTATCTGTACATATAAATACTGTAAAAAAAACTCCTGCAACGCAATAGTTAAATTTGATTGTTTTTGACTTTCTTGATGAAAATGGTCCCATTAAAGACATTCTCTTTGTGTGGAAGCTAACTTGTCCGCAACATTTAGGTTAAATGAACGCTAAAGGCTTATTTTCTGCTCCATAACTGAATGAGGACAATGAGGAAGCTGCTGAGCTGTGCGGCTGCTGCTTGTGAGTCGGTGGTGTGATACTGGATGGCTGTCACAGGAGGGGCTTATAGCGGCCTGTGAACACAGTGTTCTGCTGCATGTATCTGCATTGCCACAGCTCCCGAAAACCGTGTGAAGACTGGATGTACGGAGCCAGAGCTCACCCGTGTTACGCCACTCTGCTGTGTGTCAAGCTCTGTCCGCACACACACCTGGCTGTGTACTAGCCGGTTGAGGTGGTATTTGCTCACACAACGCACTGTGTGTGTGTGTGTGTGTGAGAGAGTCTGCCTTCAAACCAAATCTATGTGAGCGTGTCTGGATGAAGGTAATGGTTTGTGCATCTGTCTTTGTATAATTGTAGTTTTTGGACCTCGTCAGCTCACAACGCAGGTGTTGTGTGTTTGATGAGGTCTGTTGCTGGTAGATTTTGTGCAGCTGTCATGCATCCTTTGCTCTCATATTCCTGTTTACGCAGATATGGGCCGGTGGTGTCATCTGCAACATGACTGAAATATGCTTTGTCCGGCCGAAAGGACCCAACAATACCATGTTTGCTGAACAACAACAGCAGCATTAGTAGCCTGCTCTCTGCTGAGCAAACAGACATATACATATTTAGTTTTGATGATATTCTTCCATCATCGCTTTGTAGATTTAATCTCATCAAAGTAAAGTGAACCCTTTATACAAAGCGACTTACATTGCATGGTCTTTTTTTTACATTTTAGCCTGGGGAGCAATTAGGGGTAAGGTGTCTTGCTCAGCGACACATCGACATGGCACATGGAGCAGACAGGGTTTGAACCACCAACCTTGCAGCTCACAGCACACCCTCTCTACTCCATGTTAAAGCCCAATGTTACGTACACAGATTACATTTTAGATTCTGTTATTAAAATAAGGACTATACCTAGTCCTTATTCTAACAAGCATCCTTTTGGTCTATTTCTAACGAACTAAACAGTTAAAAAGTGATTAATATATGTTCTATAAAAGGATAATTACAAAATAAACTACGGATTTTGATAAAGAATTGAGTGGAAATGTAATTGATTTGTTTAAAGGATAATTATTTAAGACACTTTCTGTATTGTTATATTTAAATAAAAAAAACAAAGCATACATACTAAAATACAAACAATTGATCAAAATGTTCTTAGTTAAAAATCGTTGATTGTTCAACAGTGTCTTGGTGTCAGTCACCACCATAGCTTTTATCAATGAATCCATAGTCATTCTGAACTGTAATAAAGTTACTGTATACAAGCCGTGGCTATAGATATGTGATGGTGATTAATGTCACTGGCCGCCTTACGGCGAGCCAATGAATCTCAAAGTAACTCTGCAACCTTGATAAGAGCCGTGGAGCAAAACTCAATACGAGCGAAGCAGGAAAACCAGGAGTCCGACAATTCTGATGAAAACGGCATTTTCTGTCATTCATCAACCTGGTTACTAATCAACACAGTTCTCTAATCAGTAGTGAAACAAAGAGCAGGCAGAAATTCATGAATATTTTATGGGGCTTCTGAGCTCTACTGCCATTTCAACTCATTCTCGCTTTTTCATGACTTCTGGGGACATTACATTGACTCATTTTCTGGTAGCATCCTCACACTAAATCTAAACATACCCCGACCTTAGACCAAGTTCTCCCCCGTTACATTATGCAGACATGCAATTGTTCATCATTTCGGTCACCTTGGTTCAAGTCTGCTTTTGTGTCTTTTTTCAAAAGCCCAGCAGCAGCAGCAGCAAAAACCATCTCCAGCTTTTCCTCACTCTATCACCCATTTCGTTCTCCCTGTTGGTGACTGCAGCTCATCACGCAGCATGCTGGCTCTTTAAGCCTGAGCATGTATGCAGACTTTTTTCTACTATTTCTTTCTTTTTATTTAAATTGTTGATCCCACGAAAGACTCAGAGGACTCAAATATTTTTCCCTTTTAACTCAGTTTTTTCCTTTCTGAATAGCGCGTCCGAGGACAGAGGATGTTGTACGCTGTACAGACTGTAAAGCCCATTCGGAAATAAAATTGACCGACCTTGTTTGCGTTAGAATTGAATAGGAAACGCATTCTCATCATTAAAAGTAAGAAATGATTAATAAGTGAATGCTACTCTGAGCTGTATCTCATATTCTTCCAGTTGCACGTTATTAAAGGCAATGCAGGAAACCAAGGACGAGCACATCGACTTCCTGCTCTGAGAGTCTCTGTAGACCAGATTTATTTGCATACTGGGGCTGAAGGATGTTCCTTGAGCACTCTAGAAATGGCAGAGATGGTCCACACCTTCTCTTTATCGCACATCCACAGTATAGCTATTGCGAATGCGAATAAACCTGAAACCTTGTAACAGAAGTACACCTATTGATCTCTGATGTTGTTGACGTGCCGTTAAGTGCATCTTTTATGTTTAGACATCAAGTGGCGTATCATCCTAAAAAGTCGCTCATTCCTAGTCACCGTGCATCGGGAATGGCCTTTTCAATGATTTGTGAGGCTTCACATTGAATATTTAGTGGAAAAGAGATAAAGAAAGGTTATTGTTGTCAACCTCCAGTATGTATGTCTAGTTTTTACCTCCGTATTCATGTGCACCTTTCAAACTCTGACAGAGAAATGTCATCTAAAAAGAACTCCTGATTTTCTGAACATTACTGGAGGGGGTGTTTGAGTAATATGATGGATGCACAGATGGTGTTGCGATTGCATCTAACCCACATGTTAGTGGTACTTTTCTATTGTCCTCCTACACCAAATTCTGTCGCGTGCAATGATCGGCCGAACACACGCAGACACGCACTCTACCGGCCGCTTCTGGTGCTCGTTTGATACACCAAACAACTTAAACTCTACATTGAAGAGGGAGCTTGTTAATCATCTATTTTATTAATCTTTTCTACGTCAGTTATCAATGTGGGAAACTAAGTTTAGCATGTTAGCCTGCTAACACTTATATGAGGTCAACTTTAACTTTGACCAATACATTTTTCTTTTTATTCACTGTGTTGGTGGTTATAAAATAACTGACCAAAGGTCAAAGCTGGTGAGTGAGTGAGCGAGAGTTCTGTGTATAGCAGCTCATATCGGGACAGTGCAACACTTGTAGCAACTCCCAACAGAGATCAGAGGGAAACTCCATGGCTGCTTTTATTTCCTGCTAAAAAACATAATCTCTGCTTAATCATATTTTACCCCTTATCCAGTCGGATGAGTACCTAGGCACTTGGGTATTGAGCTCTGCTTTGGGTATAAAATTAAGTATGCTACCATTGAATATAGTATTTTATCGAAAGATGGCACTAGATGAAAAAGCAAGGAGTCAACAAACCCATCCTCTGCCCTAAATGTTACTTCTTGGCAACGGATTGAACACTTTTCGGTTTAGGCGGCAGTAATGCATGCTTTGTATCACACTCATTTCATTATTATGAGGAGCTTAGCGAATTGGAGCTGCTGGTCCTTCGCATTAGTACACAGATGATTTGGTTTTGGCACTTAATGGGAATGCTTCCCTGCCACCTTCAGATAAAAACATTGTAAATGCAAAAAGTACTTTCAGGAAACACTACAGGGATCATGCATCACACCTGGCCAGGGAGAATCTTTCCAAGCAGGAGATTCTGGACGCTTCTTGAGAAAAAAGGATTTTTTTGGCAGCTGAGCTCGCCCAGAGAATAAGTCATTAGAAATGGGTTGATGTCATTAATAAAAAACATTTTATTCAAACAAATGTGTTGAAACATGTTCCCACCCTGGGTTTATTGCTAAATTGACTTCTCTTTGCCCTTGCTTTACAGATTACCAAGCAGCAGCTCCAGCAGACCAAGGATCGTTTCCAGGCCTTCCTCAATGGAGATACGCAGATTGTGGCAGATGAGGCATTCATCAATGCCGTGCAGAGCTTCAACGAGGTGCCTACGAACCACAACCACAGCAAACATATACACACATTTTGGACTTGATGCTTTCAAATTAACTACTGAACATAAAACACATCATTTCTTTTGTGTGTGCTTTTTAGGGGATCTAAAAAAAAATTATTGTAAGTGCACAGAATCCTGTGGATCCGTTTAGCAGCAGATTTCAAACCAGAAACAACCAGCTTTCAGTCTTAAAAATATATTTTTTAAAGCACTTACCGGTTGTCAGGGTATTCCATGTGAAAATCCTTCCACACAGATGCCTGAGTGGTAAAATGGTGGCTGAAGCTTTTCACTGCACAGATTATGAGTCAGAGCACGGGGCTGACACGGCTATCTTCACCAAACTCACTATTCAGTCTGCAAATGAAAGAGTTGTCATTGACGTGCATACAGTAACGGCTTTGCAGATGGTGGAATATGTTAAAGGGCAAATCCACAATGTAAAAAGAAGGATACCCATTGTGAATATCTGGATAAATATACATATATATGTATATACTATGATTTAAAATATAATACTTACACTTGGCAATTAGTTTATACCTTTGAATGCGGTGAATTTGTTTTTTAAACTTGCGAGGAAATGTGCAAACCAGCATTTATTCATTTCAGCCTTTAAATCTGTTCTATCCTCCGAGACACGCTGTACCGGTGTATCGGTAATGTACCACTGCGCTGAAATGCTTCAGAGCTGTTGTCACTGCTTTTTAGCCATAATGGATGCTAAGAACTAAATGTGACTGTCAAAGCGACAGAGCAGCTCTGATTTGACTCCACTTGATGCTGTGACAATATAGCCTCGCCCATCTCTGTCCCTGTTAGGCTGTCATTAGCAACTGTGAATAGCGGAAGAACTTTTATGAATGTGAAAGTCTTAACTCTTGAAAAAAGTGCTTGTTTCAATGGATCCCTATGTCTTTACAACTGCAATCCTTGACCCTGGGTGTCTCGGCCTGCAGGTGTTCCTGAAGAGCGACCGCGTGGCCAAGATGGTCCAGAGTGGCGGCTTCTCAGCCAACGATTTCAGGGAAGTGTTCAAGAGGCACATCGAGAAGCGCGTCCGCAGCCTACCGGAGATCGACGGCCTGAGCAAAGAGACGGTGCTCAGCTCCTGGATGGCCAAGTTCGACACCATCTACCGCGGCGACGAGGATCCACGCAAGGCACAGCAGCGCATGACGGCCAGTGCGGCCTCCGAGCTAATCCTCAGCAAGGACCAGCTGTACGAGATGTTCCAGAACATCCTCGGCATCAAAAAGTTTGAGCACCAGCTGCTTTATCAGGCCTGTCAGGTAAGATCTCGAGCCCCCGCGATACGCCTCAGAAGACTTCCGATGTGTCGGTTGGCGGATATTTTAATATGGTAACATTGACTTTATTTTCACTCTTAACACAATAAAAGCATATTTTTCCTGGTTACAATAGAGACGGTAATGATATTATTGATCAGGAGTGAATGGGTTAAGAGCTGTGAAAAGGATGATTCAATTTCAACTGTTTCAACTGTTATTGAGGAGGTTTAATCAAACAAAAATACTACTACTTTAAAGTCAGTACTTTCTGCTTTTATATAGATCATTGTAATTTGGACATACTGTGTATAATAATATATATGAGATTGAATATTCTACAATGATCACACTTTTATTGTATCATTTGGTTTGATGACTTGATAACTGACCCCAGTTGATGATTTAATGACCTGAGGTATGACGTTGTTTATTAGTGTTTGCCATATACAAGACAAGATATCATTATTTTTTAGTTAAAGTGAATGTCTCCTCACGATATATTTCCTGATTCCAGGCCAGCAGTGCTTCACTGTAAGGGAGATATGTTTGGATTGCTGATGGATAATAGTGGACACAGGGGGCTCGTGTCAGACATAACTCTTCTTCCCTTACTGTCTTTAGTGCTTTACTGCTCCCTGTGGGAATGCTGAAAGCCACACTAACGTATTCTTTCTTCCGGAGGTTGATTCAAATTCTCACCACGAGAGGATTTGGGGGAGGGCTTGGGGTATTTACGATCTGCTCATCATTTAATGCATAAGAAAACCTACCTCTTCATTTCATTTAGATCCAAAGGACCCACCTCTTGGAAGCCAGTGTGTTTTAAAATGCTGAATTTCTTTGGACCGGGCGTCATCCTTCTTCCAACAGTTGCTAATATGCTGTATAAATCTGGGCAGACGGCATGAGGTGCTGTTAAACAAATTGGATTTTTCAAATGTCTCTGTTGGCAAAGTTTAATAAGGGCACGATTCTGCAGAGTTTTCATCCAATGCTTTTATAGCTGGGGTGCAATACATCACCACGGCCTCTGAATCCACTCTGCAGTTGTCTTCCCAAGCCATTGAAGATGCTTAACCTAGTTTTTCTTAATGTGCTGGCAGCAGAGTACCCTGTCAGAAACATAATAAAGAAACAGATCCCACAGAGCTACTAAAGCAACAAAAAGACACAAATGCTGCAGAAATGTGACAGTACTGCAATAAAGACTTTGGCAAATATTATGATATAAAATACTTCATTAGGGCCTGAGCTGACTGAAAGTCAGGCGAAGCCCTATTGTGTTTCGAAGAATTATTATGGCCTGAGCCGCTGAAAGTCGGGCAAAGCCCTATTGTGTTTTGAAGAATTATTATTATTATTATTTCTTTAAATGCACTTTTCATGCCTTTATCATATTCAAAAACTCATGACACTTGGCACGGGCATCAGAAGTGCGTGAAATTTAGATATTCTTGGGGTCGCGCTTTTAGGTTTGAAAAAATGGATCTCTACTGCCCCCTGGAAATTTTCAAAAACTGCTTCCTCTTGGGAATTTTTTTTCTACTTTCACCAAAGTAGTTGGTCAAGTTGGTCAAGTTGAAATTTTGCACACAGGTGCTCTTGGATGTGATCTACAAAAAAGTCAATCATTGTATGCAAATGCGCCTGCCAATATTTTCCGCCATTTTGAATTTTGGGAAAAACACGTTTTAACGAACTCCTTCCAGACGCTAGGTCTGATTCTCCTGGGAATCTCGCAAATGCATTATTGGCTTACTGCCACCTGATCTTATCGAAGGAATTTTTATATCTCATTTGGTTACGATTTTATAAACTTCTAAGGGGCGGGGCTCCTTACTTCAGAATATTTGAAGACTAGGGGGCGCTGTTATTGATTGCCGAATATTTGCACTTTTTGCCTGTTTTTGGCGATAATTTGCGTTTGTTTGGCTTTACATACGAACGATTTCCTCCAACAGTTTGCAACCGATCAATTTCAAATTCAGGCAAATGGATCCTAACACCTGTGTGGTCCTATGGTATAAGAATCAAGAGTTTTCGTAAAACTACCTGGGCGTGAGCTGCCCTCCATTATGGGCGATTTTCTTGAAAATGTGAAATGCTATAACTCCTCCTGCCAAAGGTTTCTACAGTCGATGCCTATCGGATACCGCTGTAGCTTCATTTAAAGAAGCGATTCCTTCTGCTCTAAGTTCAGTGTCCTGTTTAAAGATACCGGACGACTCCCATGAAAACTCTCATGAATCCCAAATCGATAATCTTCTCAATACTGCTACGGGCTCTCTGAGAGCGACGCTGGACGCTATTGCTCCTCTGAAAAAAAGAATGGCAACAAGCAGGAAGTTTGCACCTTGGTATAACCCTCAAACCCGCAACTTAAAGCAAACTGTACGGAAGCTTGAACGACTATGGCGTTCCACCAAATCAGAAGGATCTAGGCTAGTCTGGCAAGACAGCCTTAAAACATATAAGAAGGCTCTCCGCAGCGCAAGAGGATCTTACTACTCATCACTAATAGAGAAAAACAAAAACAACTCCAGGTTTCTCTTCAGCACTGTGGCTAGGCTGACAGAGAGTCACAGCTCTGTTGAGCCATGTATTCCTCTGGACCTCAGCAGTAACGACTTTATGAACTTCTTAAATGATAAAATTCTGACTATCAAAGAGAAAATTGATCGTCTCCTGCCCTCAACTAGTGCCGACCCGTCCTCGGATGTAGGAACCCTGGGTGCAGCAGTGGGCCCTGATGCCTACTTGGATGGCTTCTCTTCAATCACCCTGGATCAACTGACTTCTACAATTTCGAAGTCTAAATCTTCTACTTGTCTCTTGGATCCTATTCCAACTAAGCTGCTTAAGGAAGTTTTTCCTTTAATTAGCACGCCTTTACTGGATATTATGAATCTGTCCTTGTTGACAGGACATGTACCACAGTCCTTCAAGATAGCTGTAATTAAGCCTCTTCTTAAGAAACCTATTCTTGCTCCGGAGGTGTTGGCTAACTACAGACCGATCTCTAATCTTCCCTTCCTCTCGAAGATCCTTGAGATATCCGTCGCAAATCAACAATGTGACTTTCTTCAAAACAATGCTTTGTTCGAGGACTTTCAGTCCGGATTTCGAGTGCATCATAGCACAGAAACAGCCCTGGTGAAAATTACGAATGATCTCCTACTTGCATCGGACCAAGGACTTGTCTCTTTTCTTGTCTTGCTGGACCTCAGTGCCGCCTTTGACACCATTGATCATCTTGCTGCAGAGACTAGAACATTTGATTGGTATTAAAGGAACTGCACTTAGCTGGTTTAAATCCTATTTATCGGATCGATCCCAGTTTGTGCTTGTAAACGGAGAATCCTCGAAGACCAGCAATGTTGGTCACGGAGTCCCACAAGGTTCTGTGCTTGGACCCATTTTATTTACCCTTTATATGCTTCCTTTGGGCGACGTTATCAGAAAACACCGCATCAACTTTCATTATTACGCAGACGATACTCAATTGTATCTGTCGATCAAGCCAGAGGAGACCGAACAGCTCGTTAGACTTCAAGAATGTCTTGGAGACATCAAAACTTGGATGACCTGCAACTTCCTGATGCTAAACTCAGAAAAAACAGAAGTTATCTTGATAGGCCCAGAGCGCCTTCGAAGTCAGCTGTCACGTGATACAGTTTCTATGGATTATTTTTTTACCTTTTGACTGCATGTCCGGCCGACCGCTGGCCCCCCCGACATGCGGCTCAGGCCCGTTCAGTACTGCCCCGCAGTCCTAGTTAAATTAAATACTTAATAGACATTTCTATTTTGACTTATGCTGCTTTTCCTGCTGTTCTTTCAGTTCTCACCCTCTGTCTCTTTCTTGTTCTTGTTTGCTGTTGTTCTGAATATATCAGACTGTACAGATGATGACCAATGCATGTCATCAGCTGGCCAGCAGCAGCATCCATAAATTGCCCTATACTAGACAATGAAGTCCCTCCCGCAGTCCACATGGGCTCAGGGCTGCTGGGATTTGATAAAACGGTTTCCATGGATTGGCTGGGAATCACAATCTTTTTTTTTCTGTTATCACCGGGTATTTGCACTTTTTGTGGTTACATCCAAATAGTAGAAAGGAATCACTGCTCTATTTTGATCTCAGGCCGAAGCAAACGCAGCCCCTGCAAATGACTAACGGACTCATTAGACTGGTACAGCCAGACTCTAATTCTACTACCCGATGGCTGCAGTTCTTTAGCTTTGGTAAAACCAAGCAACTGTCTAGACTAGAAGCAAGACCTTCAACGAGCATATGAAAAGATATTCTGCTTCTTGCAAATCATTTAAGCAAATTGAAAGTATGGCACGCTCTAAACAGTATACATCCAATACTGCTACACATTTGCACATTTTAACCAGATTTGTGATCCTTCCTGTTTATTAGAAATTCAATTAAATAATTACATTTTATTAAGAACATAATGTTTTTCTGGAGGGAAAAATGTGTAAATGTTTGGTTTGCTACAATGCAGGATTCTGATACACTGTACACCGAGCCCTATTCATTGCTATGATAATAGAGCAAGCGTTCTACTACTTTTCCAAAATAAGTATTGAATAAACTGAATAAAGAATTGTGGGTATAGTAGCCAGAGAGGCACACTGGCTTGCACACTGTACAATGTCAATGGATGCAATGAGACATCCTGATACTTTTAGCGCATTGCATTTGATAAATAATTTATTGGGAAATACTCAATGGCTTTTCTGCCAGGCTGTATATCAGAAGGGCTGGACAGAATATTTTGAGTTTGCTGTTAGTGAGCGCACCTGCCAGCAGTAAACAAATGTAACGTTTTAATTTAAACGTCAGGAGTGATGAGGTGGATGATGAAACTTGATACTGAGGGCCGTTTCTTTGTGATTTTTGCATATAAAGCTAGTCTTCACTTCACTGTTGTTGGCTGCCCGTTCATAGCAAACACATTGCTCATCATTGCAAGGATTAAATGCATTTACGGAATAATTGTCTCCTGTTATTTAAAAATGTAATAGCATCTATGTCTAGCATCTATATCTATTTTATTTTTAATATGAGATTGCCTGTTCACCTATATCATGCCTGTGGGCCATTGACAACAGTGACCTTTCAGTAGCTGTAGGCTTGATGCGACTGGGTTGCTGCGGGGCTCAGCATGGGGTGATGACTACAACAGCAGCTCACGCAGACACTGACCTCCAGCTCTGCTTCCCCCCACAGCCGCGACTCTACTTGCTTTCATAGAAGAAACTTGCCCCATCCCCCTTCCCATTACAAGCTTCAGAGTCACTCCTCTCACGTTAACCATTTTGCAGACGAGCTGCAATCGGCACATAGTCACAATGCCCAAGATTTTCTGCCGCCGCATTATTCAGTATTTGCTGAGGTACGGCAGTCTTGAGAATTTGCGCTTCTTGTGTTTCTCTTGCGTAAAAATGCAGCGTCAGGCGGCGACTGGCCGAGGTGCCGGATTTCCAGGCACGCCGGTGACAGTTCTGATGTTGCTGGCGCCGCAGTCCAGCCGTGCCCAGAGCCTGAGTGTTTTGACAGGCGGCACGGATCACCAGCAGCAGGGCTAAAGTAGACATTCGGCCACAGCTCGGGCAGGAACGCAATCAGTATCAGTCACAGTTCGGGTTGAACATGACAATAAAAGGAAAAGGAATAAACCTGTGTGTGGGACTCCCCGCCACAGGACGCTCTCCACCGTTAAAGTGTCACTGTGTGGCAGAGCAGTACTTAGTAATACTGTGCTGCAAGTGCAGACATTCTGCTGCAGCTGGTGGCCATGTCTGATTATGTGCTCTACTAAACAGGAACTCTGGGTTATGTAGCAGGGTGGCTGTTCAGTGGCCAGCACTGGTAACACACTAGACTTGATGGTCTTCACACCGACTGTCCTCCGTTGGAGATGCCATCTGGCTGACATCATTTCATTGTGTTGACATCAGTGAGCAGAATCAATTACGGAACGAAACTAAATCCATATCGTCAAAATATATAAAAGCGCAACAATTTCAACAGCAAAGAAATAATGTTCTACCGCTGGTGATTATGATGCCTATAATTTTTACATGACTGTTTGTTGTGTGTTATTAGAACTATTAACGCTCTGTGTTTTTCGTATTTCTCGTGCGCGTTTTGTGTGTTACTTCACTTCGTCATCCCCCCCCCCTCCCGCCTCTCCTCTCCTCTCCCCCAGTTAACGGCTGCTCTGTGACTCCAGCTCATTTGCTCTTAGAAAGAATTGCTGCAAGGGGCAGAGAATCAATACAGCAAAGCCTGAAAGACGCGGCTTGTTAATGTAATAGGAGTTGGTGAAGTACGACCAGGCACAGAAAGGTCAGCTGTGGCACGCGTCCAAGCAGCAGGGGGCCACGGGAGTTTAGGCCACCGCATCAAAGATAGATCAGGTGGTCAGGTGGAGAACTCTCGCACTATGCTTCATTCAAACATTTTGTGGGCAGCTTACTCTCTTTGGGTTGATTTCTTGTAGTGGCCAATTTTCCTCCAAAAAAAGATTTAACCTGATTAATCAAACTAGTATTTAGTTTGCCTTGAAGTTCTTGCTGTTCTGTGTTTTCTCAATGGGAGAGAGGGATGAAGTCCAAACACAAAACTAACTTAAGTTATAGAAAGTAAGTGGTTTTAAGATATGAAATTGTCCCACAAGTAAATTTTTTACAGCCAGTCTTGTCACTAACAATTTACAAGTTTCAGTTTAAAGATATTATTACAATATTATTCCTCAACTATTTCTCCATGATAACAAATGTGAGTTTCCTACAATTGTAACGACTCCTTTGTGTAATCCTCAAAATAGCATAACAAGGGGTAGTTTATTTTTTTTACTAAAAACCAGAAAGGTTTGTGACTTTTCAGGTACAACTGTGCTGCAGATAGTAATTCTCAATTAGGATCCCGGCCTCGTCGAGGAAACGGTGACTGGCGAGTCACATTATCGCATTTGACAAGAATGAGATGTTTTGCCTGAGACAATAACTGAACTCTCTTCTTTTTCCTTGTGTCAGCTAGGAAATGCATTATTATTGATGTGAGAATGACATGAATGTCACTGCTTTCCTTTTTTCCTCCACCATTTCAAAAAGTTGGATTTTCATTCTGCTGATTGAAATAAAAAACGCTTTCAGAAAGACCTCTGCACAGACTATTCAAGGTCTCTATGGTGACCACAGCATGGTTCCTATGAGAGATTGGTGGATTTCTTGTGTGATTTTCTATTGCTGTGCTGCTGTGATTGCAACTGTTAGGGCAAACTGCAGCTCTAAGACCAACGTAAATCTTTTCATTCACTATGTTGGGCTGGGTGTGTGATCCCGTTGATATTCTCCTCTTTTTTTTATCAATAGTTGGACAACTTGGATGAGCAGGCCGCACAGATCCGAAGAGAGCTGGATGGCCGTCTTCAGATGGCAGACCAGATTGCCAGGGTGAGTCAGAATCTGCCAGGTACTCCTTAATGTGCTTTGTTAGATAGTTAATATCTCACTAGTATGGTATAACATGACAGTGGGAGCTTCCACCAACAGGTAAACAATTTGACCATTTCAATACATTCACAAGTTTGATTGTCATTCATAATTTGATATCCCTCATCTGACAAAGAGACACCTAAGATTTTCTTGCCTTTATAGTTTCAGCTTTTTGAAAAACAGCAATGTTCATGACGTGATTGCGTGTGGAATCGTTTTGCTGAACCTTCTCTGCCTCCAACAGGGTGGAAAGTTCCCCAAATTTGTGTCTAAAGAAATGGAGGCCATGTTCATCGAGGAGCTCAAGTCCTCCGTGAATCAGCTGATGGCCAATCTGGAGAGCATGCCTGTGTCCAAGGGAGGGGAGTTCAAACTCCAGAAGCTCAAACGCGGACACAATACCTCCATCATCGACATGGGTCAGGAGGATGAGAACACGCTGTCCAAGTCCGATGTCGTTCTATCCTTCACTCTGGAGGTATGGTGCATTAGTAATGAGGCTGGGTACAAATGTATCACCAGATATATTTCCAAACTCACACAACTCACATCACTTTTACATGTCTGGATTCTTAACACAAACCAAATAGAGCCTTGGTTAAACCCCATCTCATAAATCAGCGCTGCCGTCGACTACTTGCCTGCTCAGGCCTATGTAGCAGAAACAGACAGCAGACCCGTTTGGGGGGGAGGGGGGGGGGGTTGAACAGATGGCATGTGAAGAACAGACCGACAGAAACACAGAAAAAACCTTTACCTGCTCCTTACTGGAGAATGTGACTCATCTTGTCATCACCTTGTCTGAGACGAGCTGTCAGCACACAGTGCGCAATCACACCTCATTTATTATGACGCAGAGCCATTTCACAACCAGGAAGAACATAATGTGCAAAGAATGTGACACTGCTTTGTTCCTTCACAGTGGGCACGACCTTTAGGGTATTCAAATGCAAAAAACGATTTGTGGCAATTAGCTATTGCGGGAGGTAATTCCATGGTGCTTTGGTAAAAGTCTGAATTAGCTTCAAAGTGTTTGACTGCAGCACCTGCCGGACATTTCTCATTAACAAACTCCAAATCTGTAAATAATCTCAATGGAATCAGCTGAAATACAGTCCTAATGCATTTCTGATAACAGCATGGAATTACCATTGTGATAATGTACAGATGTTGTGTTGTAATCCTCTTGTATACTACTTTCTATGGAAATACCTGAAAGGCTAGCTCAGTCATTTATATTAAGCAGTATATTTTTAACATTTAATATCTCACCTCATTCTTTCAACCATCTTGATAGACTTACATTTCCGTTATCCATATCTGTTCATCTGGAGTTTTTAAATGAGGGAGCAACCAAGTTTGCTGGACTGATAAAGCAAGAGTCAAATAAAATATATTGGCAGCATGAAGACATCGATGGATCCGGGGTACATGTTTATTCAAAGCAGATGAATTATCCTGACAGCAGCTCATATTTCAGCCACTCTAGAAATGTTACAATACAATATAAAAGTTACCCGTTACACAGCATTGTATTCACTGGTTGATCAAACCCTTCTTGTAAGATTTGACATACAAGTTGTTTCAGTCACAGGGTTGTTAGTGTTAACAGTGATTGTGCGAGGGTTATTTCTGAGAGGTGAATCGCTCGTCCTACAACCTTCACTCTATGTGTCTGTGCTTCCCAGGTGGTGATCATGGAAGTGGTGGGGCTCAAGTCTCTGGCTCCCAACAGGATTGTCTACTGCACCATGGAGGTGGAGGGAGGGGAGAAACTCCAGACCGACCAAGCAGAAGCATCCAAGCCAACGTAAGGACCCGAGGGTGCATGTGCATTTTACACTCGTACACATGCATTTTATCTACCGTAATTTTAAGACTATAAACTATTTCGATTCTGCGGCTGATATAACGGTGCGGCTAATCGATGGATTTTTACAGGTAACGGCCACTAGGGGACATATGGTAATTAAACATTAAAACACCTGCGGCTTATATATGTACACATCATTCAATTTAGCTGCTGCGGCCAGAGATGAGGACTCCAGTTTGAGACTCGGACTCGAAAGACTTCAGACTCGACTCGGACTCGAGCTGTGGCACTCGTGAACAATGTTTATTTTTAGGAAACATCTGATGAGCTCGCTACATCCCTCCCTCCGTTACCTGCCTACGTAACGCGTACTACTACATTGACACATATTGCTGGCTGCGCGCGCAAATACGGAACGCTAACGCTAATGCTAACTAACTGGCTTGTTATGTGCGCGAGCATATGGACGGCAAATTAATTTTACCTGTATCTTTTCAAAATGAAAAATATGCAAACAGCATCCAAATGATTTATAGATTTCATTTCAAGTTTAGTTTTCACCTCGATTGGCCATTACAGCAAATCCTCTAAACCTGTGGAAAAGAAAAAAGCTTTCCTGTCTCTGTTTTATTAAAGCTGTTTGAGTCATTCATGATTCACAGCTGAAGCCCAAAACCTGTTTGACTGGGTGATTTCTGACTCAGCCGACCAAGTTGGGAAAATGTTTTTGTGCAATCCCGCAGAATGTCGAGTATGAAATGAAACGGCACGGTTCACAAATTCACAGCAGTTTGCATATATACTAAATTATCTTTGACCTTCTCCTTTGTTATTATAGATCAGTTTTGTACACAGTTATAACACGCGGTTTCCTAAAGGCAGATAACGTTGCTAGATGTATTCAGCCCTTTTCATTAATTAACTAGCATTGCACAGCACAAGATACAAGAGGAAACGTCCATGAAACATCCATGTAAATGCGAGTTATTTTCGGCTAAAATTCTTCCTCTGATCTCGCTAATTCAAGAGCCATTTTATGAAGAGAGTATAAGAGAGATGGAGGGACATCAATGAGAGAGGAGAACAAGGCGAAAGAAATGCATGTGTGACAAACATGCATTAATGCAAATACTACTGCAGGCTGTTTGCATGGACTCATTGTTAGTCTTCAGTAAGGGTTTGCTTACACCTACTGATTCTACACTTTAATTTGATTCATTCATTAACGGCTTGATTCTTGACGAACAAAACACATTTCCTGTTATTGTTTTGCACTTCTGTCATTCTTAGTTCTCAACCAACTTGAGCCCAAACCGTTACAAGCAGTGAGAGAGCTGTGAGAGCACAGCACTGTCACACCTATTAATAAACCTGAGATTGATCCACAAGGTCACCTTCATGGCAGCGCAGCACTTCCACCCCGAATCAACACAGCTCACAACGACCTCCACACAGCAGCTCTTCTGCAAATGCTTTAACTAACGGTGTCTGTCTGTACGTTAAGTGCTAATAATTATGAGGGGTTCAAAATGGCTGCAAGGAAAACTGACACAACCTCACCGCCGATAGAGCATTTAAGCATTTATATTATGTCGGCAGCCCAGATGGGAACGCAGAGTAACAAAAGCCCCTATATGTTGTGTAACAGTGCAAACAATAAACTGCCTTTTCCCTGCGTAATCCTTTCGGGCTTGTGGAGGCGAAGCTGATTATGACAAGGTTTAGTCATTATTAGTGCTTTTCTCTTACAGGCAAGGTTCACATTTCTCTTCTTCTAAAAAGATCTAAAAAGATATTCACTTGCTCTACATGCTTTACATTGAAAACCGTTATGATTGCTTTAATTAAAGCAATCATAACAAAGTATTTCATTTTTGTGTGGTCGTGAGTGTAAAAATGGGAGTTCAATAAAAGCTTGTATGAGGCTCCTGCAGGCTTCGGTGGACATATCGGGCATCTTGTTTTAAACAATAATTGTAACTGATTACCGGTAGACGTCACATACTGGCGTTGGCTGAGGACGGTGGATGTCCCCAATAACTTACATTGAATGTAAAACACATCCTTTAAACAAATAACTACCATCTTGAGGAAACATTTTCTAACCTCCTACTTTCTATGTACATAATATAAGTGTTTTGTATGTAGTGTTGCACGTGAAATTTAATTGCAACCATAGTGTTTGTGTTTTAGTCTTCAATCTTCTTCTGTTATGACATTTGACGTTTCATTTCTTAATTCACATCTGTGTTTCAAAGATGCTCTACAAATAAATGGTCCTGCTTTTGAGAGGCGTCACTGATAAGGAGTTAAATAAATATAACACACCTGACAGCGGGAGTTAATTTTAGCCCGTCTGTGGCGTCTCTCTTCATCTCTCCGTTACAGACCCACGAAATGATGTTTGCTGATAAGACGGGTTGTTTTGTTATATAAGAATGAAAAAGAGTAGAGTTTTGAAAATGTCTGGTATATAAATAGCAGGAATACATTTAGAGCAAAACAGACAAACAGGTGTGCATGTGTGTTTGTACCTAACGTACTGTGGTTTTTCCCTGACTCTGACATACTGTGGATCTGTCTACAGGAAAAATAAAGACTGTCATGGATGGATATTTCTTTGATCCAAAACATTCGTCGCATTTTCCGTTGGGATTTCATTAGCGAAATGTTTAGAACGAGATGAAGTCTCGTTTATTGACCAGTAAAGGCTGTTTGAAGGCTGCTGCAGACGAAGCCCTCGCCTGGGATCGCTGTGCCACCGCGCTGCCATGGAAGCTAACCTCTGGAGTGTCCTTTATTGTGTCTTTAAGGTGGGGCACCCAAGGGGACTTCACCACCACCCACCCTCTGCCCGGTGTCAAGGTGAAGCTGTTTACAGAGAGCACGGGGGTGCTGGCGCTGGAGGACAAAGAGCTGGGCAGGGTAACCTTTCCGTTTGTTTCGTTGCCACTGACACGCAAATGCCGTGACTTTAGCGTGGCGGCGGGGATCCTGTAATCGTTTCTCACGCTCTACATGAATGAAAAACAAACTGAGATAAATACATTTGCGTGTTCATTTAATTTTTTTTGTAGCTGTCTGTTCAACCGGGCCGTCAGTAAACTGCCACTTGGACGGGATTCAGACGTGACCTATTGATTACTTCACCAGTTGAGCTGAGATTTCTGCAGCTCCATATCCAAGGCATTTTAATGCTTCTGTTGCCAGCAAACATTTCCTATTTTGATTATTTGACATTCTGCTTATGTCTCAACACTTTTAAAACATTAGAGTCTTATTTAAATATTCACCTCCTCTGAACTTAAATGAAAAGAGCAGGAACATTTATCGGCTCTTCCCCCGGCGGCGTGAAGGCTTGAGGTGGCTGTGATAAATGGTTACGGGTGGTGGTGTTTGCGTTGGGGGGCACCGACGCCTCAGACGTCCCTGTAGTGGAAGTGACCTTGGCTGCGTGGAGGCCCTTTGATCTCCCGCTGCAGCAGCGCCGGCAGGGAGGAAGTCTTCCTCAAAGCTCTTTAACTCGGCAAAGAGAGATTAGGCGTCCTCTTCGGGGAGGCAGAGCAAAGCACTACGCTGCTCCTCCACCCTGGCTGACTTTGTTCTTTCACTTTCCAAAAATATGAAACACGTAATCGACAGTATATCAAAGATTTCACCTCATACTGCTGACGTCTTACTTCTTTGCTTTTCCGTTTTCATTTGAGTGCAGGTTGTCCTCCACCCAACTCCTAACAGCCCCAAGCAATCAGAGCTCCACAAGATGACTGTGACCAAGGCGTGCCCAGACCAAGACCTGAGGATCAAACTGGCCATACGTATGGACAAGCCACAGAATATGAAACACTGCGGGTAAGAGACGCGCTGCAGAGCAAGCCACGGATTGACGCTCCTGCGTGTCTTCTAATAGAACTCCAGCCCTCAGCTCCATGGCCTCATTTGCAGTCACGTACCATGGAAAAATACTGTGAAGTGCACTACTCCCCCTGGTGGATGCCAAGTGTTTAGTTTAGATTTATCTTTAACGGAAGCAAATACGAAGGCAATTTCAATCATATGTAATTTCTTGTTGTGTGATCCAACTTCATGATTTATTTCTATCGCAAATGCGTTTTTGTGTTTTTTCTTACTCTGTGTGTGGGCCTTGTTTTGACAGGTACCTGTGGGCCTTTGGGAAAAATGTTTGGAAGCGCTGGAAGAAGCGTTTCTTTGTGCTTGTGCAGGTGAGCTATCGTAGGAGCATCGGTGCTGACGTCGTTTCCGTTCACGCTTTTAAAGATCACTTTTAAACAACCAAGCCACAATATGGCCACGTTCGGATCCAGGCAGTGTATTTAATGAAATGTCTCGAAAAGAATCCGGGAATCAACGAGTTTGCTTTTCTTGTTTGATTGCTTTTGCTTTTCGAGTTTGCTTTTCTTGTTTCATATGTTGATTCTATGTGTTGCAGGTGAGTCAGTATACGTTCGCCATGTGCAGCTACAGAGAGAAAAAGTCAGAGCCGCAAGAGCTTCTCCAGTTGGACGGCTACACCGTGGACTACAGCGACCCCCAGCCAGGTCAGACAGCGCACCTCCACATGGGGTTCCTCTGCATGTTAGCGCACACTGTCCAACGCCAACCACCTGTTCTTCTGCATCCGGGTGCCCCAGGCCTGGACGGTGGCAGGGCCTTCTTCAACGCCGTGAAGGAAGGAGACACCGTGATCTTTGCCAGCGATGACGAGCAGGACCGAATCCTGTGGGTCCAGGCCATGTACCGGGCCACCGGCCAATCCCATAAACCCGTCCCGCCCACTCAGGTCCAGAAACTCAACTCCAAAGGGGGCGCCTCGGCCCAAATGGACGCGCCCATTTCCCAGTTCTGTAAGTAGCCTGAAGTGAACGCGCTCACTGTAGGCAGAAAGCAGCTTTCATCCACAACGCAGTGAAAGCTCTAACCCATAAATGTCTCACTCCACGCGCTCCACACTGCAGTCACAAACGTGGTGGTAGAACTAACACACAGGCACGCACACACATGCCCTGGTCTCTCACAGATCCCTCCAGCATCTGATGGACTCTCACTCATTGTCACCTCTACCACCAAAGTGTTCAGCTAAAGGTGCAATTTCATGCTATTCCATCACCAGCAACAACCAACCTGAACAATACTTTAAAATCTAAATAGGTCCCCATACACATTGACCAGGGAGTGTCGAGCTGGTCCTTAGCATAGGCGTGTTTTAATCGGTCCAAAGGGCGGCACGAAGGCAGTCTTGGTTCTGAGACAGTTTTTCAGATGGTTTCGTGTCACAGAACGACGGCCAAGCCAGACAACATGTCTGAAGTTTTAACCAATCTGTCACTGTACTTGCACCTCTAAGCAGCTCACAGGTCAGATAGCAAAGTGAAGGTAAGAGTGTCTACAGTAGTGTGGCATCTGTACCAACTTCTGTTGTAACTGTCTATTGTGTCCCCCCTCATCAAAGAAGGGAAAAATATGTATCTTTTTGTTAATTGTCAGCAACATTTTTCGTTATACAATCTGTGTATATCCTAGATGGTTTTGAACTTTGTTGGCCATTATTTATTGTTAAAAAATGAGTACATCTTCACCCATAACAACACTAATTTAGACCCCACTGAACGTAATGTTGACAAACTTTTACCGATCCACAATAATAGATCCTGCTATTCAGAATAAAACATGACTTTTTGTATGCATCTTTTGACTCTATAGTTTAATAATTTGTTCTTCACTGTAAGGAACAAGATTTGTACTTTTTTCAGATTCGTTTTGGAAAAACAAATTGGCATTATTTAATTTTTTATTTTTTTTAAATGTAAAAATCAGCATCCAGGGTTGTAACAGAGAAAAGAATATAATAATAGCGATACTAATACAATATTTTTAAAAGCCCAAAACATTTTAAAAGCCCCAAATTTTAATCTCTGTACATCATATGATTGGAGTAAAACTATAAAGACACGAATTGGGTCAGTTACTCAGAATCCTATCACATAATCTCTGTTGTTTCTCCATTGGTTTCTTTGTCCAGTATGTGATCGTTCTTGTGGTTACTTGACTCCTCTGATGCCAGCTGTTGCCATTGAAAGCCTCCTCACAATGGCACAGACCTCCTATCCCTCCCCTGAAACATTGTGGCACACCACGCGTACATGTTTCACCCCCTGGTGGTCTTGAATGGCGCTGGGACCATGACATACACAGCCCTCTTGACTCTGCTGCAGTGGACCGATCGTAAACAAGAGTCCTATGAAGGTTCTCAGCAAGCTGCACAAATCACCATCAGTTTTGTTCCTTTCCAAAACAACCAGTCTCATGCCATAAAATGGTAAAGAGCACATCACATACACAAGTGTTGTATTAAATGCAGACAAGCTTATTGTGGGTTAATTCATTATGATACACAGTACCAAAAAAGGGGGGGACTCCAACAATTTAGTCTTGCACTTGCAAACAAAAAAAGAGAATGGTCAACATTAAAAGTGTGAGATGTACTTTTATTCTCCAGAATGGGGCCCAAATCAAAACACACACTAGGTCCTACATTTACCATAATGCAAGACTGTAGAGTCTCTTTGTTCAACCCTCAGAGCGTCGTAAACAACCACATATTTAAATCGACACGGCTCCAGTTGGTTCAGCAGACCTTCTGTTGTTCATTTTAGCGTTCAAGCCTACGCTTTACGTTAAAGACGTCCAGGTGACATCGTCAGCTATTTTCTGAGATCTCACTCAGCCAGGATTAACAGGAGCAGCTCCGTGATGAACTAAACACATCGTTTCTGAGGAGAGTAATAGACAGCGAGCATATGAAGAGGGAGTCTTAACAACTCAATTCAATGGCTAGTGCAGATTTTTAGCCCAGAATCCTACTCATTTGTCAGAGTCATAACTCTTTCAAATCTTAACCACACAGACAATAAACATGTAATTAATTTTGCAATGTAATTTCATATAACATGTTTCTTCAGTTTTCTTTAATATCACATCATTCTAGTTAAAGTTGTCTTTAAATCCATGAGTGTTTGGCCACATTTGTAATGGTACTAATTTGGAAAAACGTAAACAACTATAGGCTAATGTTGACGTCTTTTATTTTGTCTTCATATTGAATTGTACAGTATTATTGTACCTAAATACTGTAGGCCTATAGACCTGCACACGACATCATACTGATTTCCAGGATCATGACGTTGACTAGACTCATCTTTGACCGATGTCATTAGAGTGCTCCTCTAAAGCATGTTTAAATTTACTGTTAAAATTGTGACATGTTATCTTGCTGTAACTGACACTTTCAACACTAATGTCCCCACTTGAATACTTGAACCTCTCCAGGACCTTCATAGTCTCTTTTCTTTTAAAAAGGACAGGGTACATTTTACACGTGAAACTGACTTGGGTCTTCTCCATCCTGGTAGGTGTATGTGTTTGCCAACGTCCCTTTTTAAAACAAAGTCTTCTGTTTGATCTGCTGTCATACAGAGTGAAAGTACTTAATGTGTAGCTCTTGACTCCTTAAGTGCAGAATGCAGAGAAAAAAAAAGAACTGCAGTAGAGTAACGAGGATCGTAAATTCTCTCTTCCTCCCTTTCTCTCTTTCTCTCTTTCTGCCTCCGTCTCTGTCTGTCTCCCCTTTTTTTTCTTTCTAATATGCCTCAACATCTGTTGTCAAGTTCACATACCTTCACATGTGCTCACACACCACCGCCCACAAACTCTCATGTTGTTATAGGTTGTTGTTTTTGAGTTGTGTTTTCTTCTTCATGCTTTGCCTGTACCCTTCTTGAGTAATGCAGCTGCTAGGTCAGGGTCTCTCGTGATTGCTCTCCTCCAGCCGTGTTGCTAGTCTTTATGTTATTCTGGTTTGTCCCTTCTTACCCTGCTGTCTTCTAGCTGGACTCAAGGGTAAGTGCTTCCCTGTAGCCGTTACAGCTCAGATAATCCCCGCCGATTATCTGACAAAATGCAACGTTCTTTCTCTCTTCTTTCCCTCTTCTCCTTTTATTTCACGTCTCGCCTCATGTCTTAGATATTAGTTGATGACTCTTTTTTTGTTTTTGTTTTTGAAGACCTCAACTTGAGGATCAAAGTAGAAGCATCCCTTCGTGCCAGTATAGGATGCATGTATTTTAGTCTAAAATGTATTATTTGACTCAGTAATTGGTTGAAGTTGAAATTACAGTTGCATAATTGCCTTCTCTCTTTATTCATATTGGTGACTGGATCCCTCAGAGTAAAGCAACATGACGATAAAATGTGACATACTTTTAAGAGGACCACGTTCAAAATTTGTATGTCATGAGAAAGATTTAATGTTACGTGTTTGATCAATAATGTAAATTTGCTCAAAGCAAGTTGGTTATTGTTTGATTGCACTCAGATTAAACCCAGAAGTTACCAGATGTCTCTATAGATCTATTTAAAACTAGAAGTGTTGAAAACGTGTGAATGATGATGGCAGTCGGTGATGCAGTTATTTTTCAAAATACATTTCCTGCACGAGTGAAACGTCTTTGACACTTACATGTTGATTGTGCTTTACCTCAGAGGGCTCAAGTGCTTTTAGTTATTTTTCTTTGAACTTTCCTCGATGAGAGTTGGCAAATATGTATGCGGAGTATTCTGAATGCCAAAGACAAGGAGTAGCTCACGCCGCCTCTTCTCCCGATAAAATACTCCGGACCCCCCCCTCCTCCCCTCCTCCCTCCCGCAGTAGACCTGTAGATAGACGCTAGATCAGTGGTAGGACAGAAATCATTTTGATTTCCTTTTGACTGCCCTTTGTTTGCCTGAGTAGGAGAACACATGTCATGTGTCCATTCTTTTGTACAAATACAGGAGTTCATTCATTTAACCCCATCTACCAGAGAATGATACAGTTTTGCCTCTGTCGGCTTCATGCTATTTACCCATGTACTTGCACTAAATGTATTGCTACCCTATAGTAGTTCTCCGGTGGTGGTATGCCTAGTAGTGTCCTCTGTAGAGATCATAATTACACTGCAACATATTCAAGTATTGTCAACTTGCAAATGCGTAGAGAAATATCAAGGAATGCCAAAAAAGGTGAAAATTCAAATTTGAAAATGGGGTCTGCAGATGTGCATGACATTTACAATCTAAATGGAATCCCAATGTCTCCCAGCATGTGATCATTTACATATGTATGCAAAAGTACTTTACTTTGGAAATTTGATAATTCTATTTATGGCTAAAGTCATGATCATAATTGTACGTTTTGGTAATGTTACTGAAGTTTGGAGTGAATTCTGGGTTTAAACATCATTTTCTCATTTAATTCAACCAAAGGTGATAAAGCCCACTCACCGTCTGTCGTAGCCCGACCTGGAGCACCTTCTGTTCACTCGTTGGATGTAACTCACTATCTTCACAGGGATCCATGAATTCACCGTCGTTGTGACTTGGTCCTGAGTGAATCATCCTCTCGTGCTCATCACTCCGGTCCAGTAATTGTCTGACCGCTGTCTAACTGTCCCATTTGAAAGGTGGTCTTACCCACCTTCCTCATCCAGCACTGAGCTCACCTATATTGCCATTTAGTCTCTTGCCCCCCGTGTTTCCAGCCCTCACGTGTTAATAGTTTAATTTATTTTCATTATTACTTATGGTTTCTCCGTCTCACTCAAACAGTCGCTTTCCATAGACCACATTTCACTGTCGTCTCACAGGCTTTTATTCTCTGAGGTAAAAAAAAAAAAAAACGAGCTCATTTCCAGACCTATAATCCTCTTTAGGTTCCTGTAGGAAAGAAAGTGTTTAGCGTCCATATTACACGCTTTGCGGTGCACTGGAGAGTGACAGATGTCAGTTTGGTTCGATACGTTTCCCCCGACATCAGACTTCCTCCGGCCGCTCCCACATCATCATCGCTCACGTCAGCGTCTCACGGACAAGAAGCCGTCTCTCATTCCGACGACGTGACTCCTCTGACATCGCGTGTGTTTTTTAAAATCCTCCTTGTTTCCATAATTTTCTGTCTGACAGCTGTATTATAATATTTACACAGCTTAAGAACTCATAGTCAGTATAGTTTGTAGCTTTTATCTTTGCTAGTTTGGAGTAATAAAGAACAGATTATCTCATCATGTTTTCATCACTTATGTTTCATAAGTTTTAAGTTTCATACCATTTCGTACATAGTTTGATGCTACTAATGTTCTTTTATCATTTAATTTCACAGAGCAGGGTTTGTTTTTTTAAAAGTCTGATGGCAAAAGTTATGGAGCAAGAAAATGACAATACAAATCCAAAGGACTGTGAATTCCAAGGATCCATAACTTGAGAAAAATCAGCAAATTCCCAACGTTTTTTACCACGCTACTTTTTTTTTGCACGTTCTTCTTCTGCCATGAATATATTTTTATTGGCACACATCTCAATATTTCTCAGGACCTGAGTGACTTTGAACAACCACGAATGGCAGAATCTATTCAATACAGAAACACACCTTAATCTATCCAACCAGCCCTTTTTGAACATGTTTTGGATCTTTAAAGGTTAATTTCCGGTGCAAAATATTAGGGAGTCTGACATACTGTATGAAGCTGCATGCATGCACTTACAACATAAAGCACATGTGCTTTTGTAGGTAGCTTTAGATCAGTAATATCTCATCCACCAATACATCAAATCTCTTTACGCTGTCTGACCCAATGCAAGTTGACAATGTAAGCTGTGAGTGTTTATAATTTGCCCTTCGAACTAGTAACATTAAATCCCTGCTGTTTCTTGTCCTGTTACAAAGACTTGCTGTTTGCACGGGCCTCACTGATGTCTCTTCCTCTGAACCGTGTTCTTTCCCCTGTTCTGTTGGCTGGATAGATGCTGACAGAGCTCAGAAACATGGCATGGATGAGTTTATCTCCGCTAACCCCTGTAGCTTTGACCACGCGTCGCTCTTTGAGATGGTGCAGCGACTCACGTTGGACCACAGGCTCAACGACACCTTCTGCTGCCTGGTGAGTGAAAAAAAAATCCTCAAATGTTTGTGTGTTTGTTAGGTCTAAACACAGCACACACAGCAATGTGATCCCCCTCCCCCTCCCCCTTCCTGTGTTTGTGTAGGGATGGTTTAGCCCGGGCCAGGTGTTTGTCTTGGACGAGTACTGTGCCAGGAACGGAGTTCGAGGGTGTCACAGACATCTGTGTTACCTGCGTGATCTGCTGGAGCGAGCGGAAAGTGGGGCCATTATCGACCCCACTCTTCTTCACTACAGCTTTGCTTTTTGTGCATCCCATGTCCACGGGAACAGGTGTGTGCCTCTCCCTTCTTTTGACGTGTTCGTGCTCTGTAAAAATACATTGCTTAACAGGATTGAAAAGCACATTTAGATGACATTATAGATAATATTCCTCCAGGCAAACTGATGGCTCATACAGTGTAGATCCGCTATTTCCGAGTGGACCAGAACAGGATAGAAAAGTCAGCCACAGCAGAGGAACTCTTTGCTTTTTCTCATCTTCCGTCTATATTATTTTGCCATTTTTATGTATGTTTATTTTCATGTTAACTTTTTGCAGCTTTTTGTGTTACATATTTATTTGATAACCAATTATATATCTACATGTTTCCTTGTTTTCTACCATTTTTCTTTGTTTTTTTTTGTCTCTGTCCTTTGTTGCCATAGTCTCTTACTGTCCATATTATTCATCCTCCCATGCGTCCGTTAAAGTCAGAGAGGGCAGCAATTACTGGGGTCCGCTGGGCTATGAGGCACTGTTGTCCCCAAAGACCTCCCAAAGCCCAGATCCTCGCACTGCCTCTAAAGAAGCACGCATGTTCAAGTTTAGAAAGAGAAAGGATTCCAAAATACCTCTCTTTCAAGGGGACAAAAGGTGAGACACTGTCATCTGTTTGTACACGTAACACAAAGGGAACTAAAAAAAAACGTACCTCACACAATTTGTATACCGTTCTTTGGGAGAGCAAAGCTTTCCACCGATGATTGATTTCATTATTTTGTGTGCTGTCTCTCGTTGGATTGTTGAGGTTGCAGAACGTGAAGGTCATCGGGGTTACAGGTGGTTCATAGTGTGTTTGTGGGTGTGATTTTATAGGCCAGACGGGCTGAGCACAGTGAAGGTGGACGAGAAGGAGCGCTTTGAGGACATCAAGGAGAGGTTGCGCGTGATATTGGAAAACCAGATAGTAAATTTCAGGTGACTGCCGACTCTGCAACAGCAGACAAAAGTCTAAACGTAGTTCCTATCGGTTCCCTTTCCTGTTTCTCAACCTATTTTCTGTCTAAATCTCCTTTTGTAGATATTGTTTCCCATTTGGTCGTCCAGAGGGAGCACTGAAGGCAACTTTATCTTTGCTGGAGAGGGTTTGTAACTTATTGGACTACTCGTGCAATAACATGTCCCCCCCCCCCCCCCCCCATATGCACTGAGCGCATGATAGTATATTTTTTTACATTTTTCACATATTTTATTTTTTATTTAATTGTGCACTGTGTGCTTTTTCTTCTTCTGTTGACTATCCTGCTTTGCTGCTGTAGCACTGTAAATTTCTCTGTTGTGAGATGAATAAAGGATTATTTTATCTTATCTTAAATATATATGTATATTTTGTGTGCATATAATGTAATGTATTCTTATGCTTTTATATATACATTGTATTATATATATATATATATATATATATATATATATATATATATATATATATATATATATATATATATATATAATACAATGTATATATAAAAGCATTTAGTACTACATGAGACAACAACTGTGGTTTAATGAATAGAGGTTAAATGACTCCTCTTTAATGTGGCCTGCAGGTCCTGATGAAGGACATCGCAACCCCGGTTCCACCAGAAGAAGTTAAAGGAGTAATCCGCAAATGTTTGGAGCAGGCTGCTCAGCTGAACTACGAGCGGATCAAAGAATACGCCACGATTGAAGGTAACCAGAGACACCGAACCTCAGAGCATCGCAAATTGTCTGCTGGAGTAAATGGGTCACTGCTGCAATGATCCAAAAAAATCCTTGTAATTCTAGAAATGTAAGTGTATGGAATGGAAGTCATTTTACCATTTATGTTTCCAGATTGAAATGATCAGTGGAGTAACATAAAGAAAAGAATACCCTAAAACCTATAGAATGATGTGTATCTTAATTTTATTCTTCACATGTCTCTGTTATGCCTCTATTTACACGTGGTGAATTGACTTGGTATTTCTGTCCGTGTACCAAATGATGTGTCGGAAATGATTTGTGACAGTTTGTCGGTCGCCTTCTGTCTCTCAGTCCAATAACTCTTTCCTTTGTTTCAGGCCTGCTTTAGCTCTGTGCTGTTCTGTAGGCCAAGTTGCCTTTTGTGTAGAGGTGTGTGAGTAAAAATGCATTCAAATCCAAAGCCCTGAAACCTGTTGACATGCTGATCTCTCGGTGCGCCTTCACGATTCTAGCTGTGTAGTTTCCTCTGACATTTTGACGGTTGGACTTTGTGTGAGCTGAACTGACGCACACTCCCCCCCTCTCCAACTATCCGGCTCTTACTCCTCTGATTTGACTCGGCCCCCAGCGCACCCTCTCCCTTTCACTCCCTCACATGGAAATACCAGCAGCTCTCATTTCTCCTCTATCCTAAGTTCCTCTCCATCCCCGCTCTCCTCTCTGCTTTTTTTTTCCTACTCCCCCACAGTTGTGGGCTCTCGCCGCAGTTATCACTTTCTCGAACTACGTGACAAGTGGCTTTAACCAAAGGAATGCTGGGATTGAACACCCAACAAGCCGGCATCAGCCACCCGCATGTGTTTTGAGACATGAGAACACTGCCTTTCTTCACTGGCATGGACTACGCATCTAAAATTACATCATTGACAAGGCATTTTGCGATGTCTCTGTGTCTTTTGCTTCCGGTATGCGCATCAAATGCATTGACATGCATTTAGCGTATTTACACAGGAACACCTGATGTTGTTGATGCCTTGAAAGAAATCCCCCAGGCTGCTAAAGATACTAAGGAGTCAAACCTTACTATCTTTCCATTGCTGTGTGAATTTACTTTGCACTGTCCTCGTGAGCCGCAGGGTTTTTCAAAATAAACATTTCACTTTGCCTCCCGGGCGCAACAGAACTTTCTGTTTTCACAGCCTTCCTCCCATCAGCCTCCGACCTCATGCCTTCCCACGTCTGACCCCAGCCTCTTGCATGCCCCGATCCTTTTTTATAGGGAAAAAGAGGGAAATGTTTGAGCACCCTGTCTTCTGCTTGGCGTCTCAAGTGATGGATTTAACCATCCGTGAGTACCTCGATCATCCTCTCCCCAACCCTCTACCCTTCTCTTTGTTCGAGCGCTCCCGTCACCTCATCACCCCTCTGCCGCTTTCCTCCCCAAAGAGCCACTGCTCTCGCCGTGCTTGTTTTTTTTACCTGTGCCTTTTGTCTGTGAGCGTGAGTGGGGAGGGAACACCGGTGAGGAGATCTGAGCCGTAACCGCGCCGAATCAGTCGGGGACCTTTCTCAGTAGTGCCATCTGTTTGTGATGGACATGAATGATTAGTCTGGTCTGTAAGCTTCTTTCTTTTTTTGGTTGGATGCCGATTCCTTTGACTTGAATGCATTTTTACATTTTTGCATCGCTTACGTTGTTATCTCCTCCAGTCGTTGGGTGTGTTGTCAGTGATGTGCTGTGCCAAACAGGTAGGCTTGTGACGCCGCAGATAGGGAAGCAGCAGTGTAATGACTTCACAGCTCCTGTGTGTGTGTATTACACTCACTTAGTGTGTCATGTCTACGAACCCGGCAGCCGTTTGTGTGTCGCACATGTTTACAACAGTCTGAGATCTGTGTGTCTGTTAACAAACATCGTATCACTTTTTCTTGATTTCCAATTTTCCACAGGCTAATATTTCAGTGTGTCTGTTTCTTTTGTGTGTTTGTGACGTTTGTCTGTTGCCTTGAAACCTCACTGGCTGGAGCTGAAATTCTCCCAGCAGATTCTTTGAAAGAGTCACATGGTGATGAATAACAACAACCCCCCCTCCCCGCCCCCATCCCTGTAACGGGAAAATGACCCAAAACCGTGCTAATTCTAAACATCTCCTCTTTATCTCTTCTCTCTCTTTTTCTCCCTGAAGTTGAGAAAGGTCAAAAGGATCAAAAGGATCCAGGTGAACCCATGTTTAGCTTGTGGTTTAACCACAGCGCACACATACATGTGCACGCACACAGACCCCACCCCTCCACACACACACACACACACACACACACGTCTGTTGTCAGTAGTCACAGAGCATATGCATGTATGCACCGAATGTGTCTCCATATAGTATGTTAAAAACCCTTAAGATCTACACCCTCATTCAAGTTCTCAAACATCTTGGCATGTTTAAAGCATCTTTTTATAAAGTCAATACGCAGAGATTGTATTACTTTATATAAGTTCAGATGTGGCTCAAGACTAGTTTGTGTGAGATTTTCTTTCTTTCCATTTAGCTCAGCTTAGTGAAATGTTGTGTTTGTGGTTTGGGGTTTGAATGTTACTGGGAAAAATATATGACTGTTGTTTCTATGTAAAGAATTATAGAGTAATACAATCTCTTACGGAAATGAAGAAGTCCTAACCATTAAATGCAACACATATTAGCAAATATTCCAAAATGATACTTTTGATATTTTGATGATGGGATTGTGATTATTATTATTATTTCCTAATTAAATAGTTAAATACTACTTTATACGATCATATATTTAAAACAAATTGAGATACAAAGAAGTGTAATTTTAGATAGCTAAAGTAAATTTCATTTAAATATTTCCTTCTCTCAGGGTCTATTATCTACAAATCTTTATCTGTTTATTTCAAACTTCACTCAAATTGCGTTTTATCTTTACTATCCCCAATGAGAGATTTTTTCACACTAACCCGTTTCAAAACAATTCAGATGAATCCGTAGTGCATCCAGCCATCTTCATTCAATGGATGAACTATCGACCACTGAGACTTTTGTCACCATTTGAAAAGATTTGCGTGACTAAACGCCACCAAGGATTTGTTCAAAAGATTTATTTTATTATTTGTTGTTTGCAATTCTGGTTTACGGTCCCTTTGATATCTAGCGCGACATGTTGTATCTTGAGTAGTGCCATAATAGACATACTGATGGATAATGGTGCGTTGTGTGTTTCTTACGCAATACAAAACACACACAATTGAAAATATTGGACCACAGAATAAAAGGTCACTGTGATACTGTGGACTAATAATGTGGACTAAATGTCCGTGAGGACAAGGTCTTGAGTATTATCTTGGCTCTTCTGACATCTCAGATTTCCCATAATGATAAACTTGAATTGTCGATCGATTTTACAGACAAGACCCCAAAATAGAACCCTGTTTCCATATGAGTAGAAATACAATATATCATGAAATACACAAAAAGACCCCATGTGAGAACTGCAGTGTAAAGACCACAACTGTTGTATGTAGAACTTTGTACTGTATATATATGTGCTTTTGATTTGCGGTGCCATTCAGTTCCATGTTCTAATTATCATTCCGCATCGTTCTGATGTTTGAATAGTCCCACTTCTTGACGTGTAACTGTCTTATCAGTTCATTCTGTCAGCAAAGTGACAAGCAAGGGATTTTAAGCTTTTGCAAATTGTAGACCAGAGAAACAGACAACAGACAAGTGACAAGTGACAAGAGTGACAAAGCCATTTGAGTGCACCAAACTTGAAAACAAACGCAACATTATCACACTGTAAAAAAAAAGTATTTAAACACAGCTTGAAGTCCATCATTTAAAGTAATAGTATAATATTTTGGAGATAGAATAATTCAATCAAATTTGGAAATGTATTTAAAAAAATTGTCCTTATAGTCTCTAAATAACCTACATGACCTATAAAACATTTCTATACATTTGTTTGTTTTAAAAATAGCATGAAGTATGAAGCTTGATTAAAGTTACGCAATGTTAGACTGTTTTTTAATGGGAATTGAAACGCACTTAAAGGAAGCCTTTATACAGAGGCAATGAATACCTTTTGCAGTGTGCATTCATTTAGTGTCTTACCATTCGACAGCTCCTTATGCATATGTTTTATTCAGAACTGCTTCACAATATGCATGTTTTTGAAGCCACATTGCACCTTCATCTCAATCCCACTATGCTCTATTTCATGCATCCGGAAAACTAGAACACATCTTTTATGGGCATGGTTGATAAACATATCAGTGTAAGCACTGTGTTTATACTGTCAACAGTTAAAAATATAAACAGGAAAAATCTTCTCAAGCAGTCGTAAAAAATCCCGCTGGAATCCTCCTATGTGCTTAACTAACCACTCATCCCTCATCCCCGTCCTTTTGTCTCAGAGAACGTAGGCCGCTTAGTCACGCCTGCCAAAAAGCTGGAGGAAACAATTCGCCTGGCGGAGTTAGTCATAGAGGTCCTCCAGCAGAACCAGGAACACCACGCGGAGGTGAGTGAGAACCCTCCTCCTCAAAAAAAACACTTTCCCTCTATACTCTCCCTCTTATCTCTCTGCGCCCCTCAGCGAGGGAGTTAGTCTTATTATCAGCCTGCTATAAATACAGCTGCTTTCATCTATGGGTAACTAAGAAGAAGAAAAAAAAACCTTTCACAGATGAATTAAATTTAGGAGAGCTCTAATTGGTGTTCAACAGACCATGGCTATGTGAAATCAAAGCGGTGTGTTTGAGCCTGTAACTCGGCCATAAAATATTGTCATGTGTTCAATTTTTTTCCTCTGTTTGCAGATCATAACCAAGTTTCAGTGTTGCCTAACCATTTAATATGTTATAAGTAGCCCAGAATGAACAGAAATACATGATGATGATCATTAGTCACAACCTATAAAAATATATATATATATATATATATATATATATATATATATATATATATATATATATATATATATATATTTATTTATTATTTTTTAAGTGTTCAAACCTGGACTTAAATGATGTATTCATTAGTCCTGCATTAACAATTCTACTTAAACTTAAGTACAGAAGTATTAAAGGTTGAAGACACTCGAAAATATCAAAAGGGAAATAGCTAAGCTTATAGAAAATGAAGGATACAGTAAAACAAGGTGACATTCTTGGATTGTTATTATAAAATACAATGAGTTTATAAGTAACTCTGGTTTTTACTTTTAAAAGTTTAGAGGGGACGTTCAATCACATCTTTTTTTTCCTAATGGGTTACAAGAAAAAAGTATTGCAAGGGACTTCCATACCAATCATATTTTATAGGTTCATCTTTTGTTTTATTTTTGTTAAATTTTTCTTTGAAAAGTAACTTATAACTACAGCAGTTCAATTAATTTAATGGAGCAAGTTCAGGTACAAGTTGAAATGCCACCAATGACGATAGTTTAGTTATTGCATTCTGTTTGCTTTCATAAACAGTGTGCAGATCTGAAGGTGATCCAATGTGATCGTAGAATATCCAGATAAAGCAGATGTATTGTATCTCTCTGAATATGCTTGACAGGCGGCAGTCACAAGTTCTGGAGATCAATCGGTACAGTATTTTAATTTCCTTCCTTTCCTCTTCAGTCCCCATCACAACCCCCCTTTATGGCATGTGCGCCATTGTGGCAAGAGGCACCTCTCTAGACACACAACTCAGACAGTACAGAAATGGATGGGCTTTTAGGCATAGAAGTGAGAGAACATTTTAAATTTAAAAGGCAATTGTATCTTGCACAACATAATTGTTATCATAAAGCATGTTCATCGGGCCATAACGAGGTTTCCTTTGTCTCAAAGCATGCTAAACCAGTAAATTTCCCAAAGTATGCTCCGTGTGAACTTTTTAAAGTTTGATCCACCATGAACATTTGTTTCCCTTCCATCCAACGATTTAATTTCACAGTCCGCACTTGTTCAAGCATTTACTTGTCCCGGCTTCTCCTCCTCCATCCCTACCTGCTGTTTAAAACCCTTTTAAGAGAAATGCCTCAAAAACACTTTATTGTTCTGTACATCTTCCTGTGTTCTCACTGTCATATGATTGGTGACTGTCCAAGCAGGGAAAAGAGGTATGTAGCAAAGCTGAATGAAAAAAATCCCATAATGCTTTGTGCATGTCCAGTAGATGATGCCACGCGCCCCTTTACCCCGCTCGGTACCCGCGCCTCGGGATTGTTCCCTCGACACGTTGCGTTGTTGCAGCACTAAAGTCTTGCTAGCTGAACACTGGGTCTCCCCAAAAGCTTTCAGGGGGCTTCGTGTCCCTCAACCTTGATCAAAGGTTGGACGCCACTGCGCTTGGTGACCCTTGAGCATTTTACAGCCCTCCCAATTAATCGCCCCTCTGCGCAATGAGAGCATCTCTCCTTGAATGTGATGGAGAAGAGCTTTGTTTGCTGCCTGTTTCTCGAGTTCTTTTCTTTTTTAATGTTTTGAGTGGGCAGGTAAGTAGGTAGGTAAGTCAGGGTTCGACACACAATTGCGACGGTGAAGCCAACAAACAGGGAAAACAACTGAGAAATTGGTAAAAGAAATCAAGCATGCAGCATCATTTGGAAAGATTCAGCTTCATTTATTGAACTGGGTAACATGTTGGTCTGAATGATGAGCAAATAAGCCAAGCCAAGACTGCCAGCAAAGCAGCTACCGTACTGCCTGCTGTCAAAGGGTGAGCAAATCCTGACTGCTGGGAAATGGTCAGATGAAGCTTAGACTTACTTAACTAATTGGAATGTATGCACTAATGCTGTGTGCTGCAGTCATTGGTGCGACTCCTGGAAGATGCGCATGAGTCACATTCACATCGAGAGGGCTACGGGTTTGTTAGTGATGTGAATGTGGGAACAAGAGGAAGGCATGCATGGAGCTGTTGCATGAGACGAGCACCTCCCTAAATATCTATAAATGCTGTGGTGAATATAACAAGGCACGGACATGCCTACATGCCTGTGACTTTTACCAATGTACTTGTGGCCTTACTTATGATAAATCTCACCTTTGTTGTATGTTGCAATTAGAAACATACACACACACACACACACACACATTACTCAAACAATTTAGGCAGGCGTAACCTTTACTCAATATTCATCAACATTAAGTCATATGATGAATTTTTAAAACAATATTGTTACTTTGGGTAACGCGCACTTTTGCTTTCTTGCTCGACGTTGGAAGAGAAAGTCAAAGGGAAGCAAAGGGAAACCAGCAAATCACAAATTAGGAAGGGATATTTAGTTTTTTTCATTTCATTTCCCACCATGCGTTAGCCTGCTCTGAGGACTGTGAGCACATAAACTCGTACATTTCAAATTTTATACAACAACATTGTTTTTAATGGTTTAAACAAACCAGATATAACTAATTAATAGCTATAATTAATGAATAAGCTGCAGAGGTGCCGGTGGGATTTGGTCTTTCCAAACAGTGGACTGTTTGCTGCCAAAGGTTGTACGGACCAACCTGAGAGCAGTCAGTCCTCCCGTCTGACTCTTGGCTTGAATTCAAATAAGCGCGTTTCTCAGCCTTCTATTCTCCCGACGTATATTTTAAATAGAGCACACGTCTCTCAAAAGGAACTTGCTTTTAAGAACCAACGAGCTGCAGATGCGTGTGTCGTTCCCTCCTTCCTTTGGTCTTTCTTTATTGCGTCAGAATGTCTCCGTTGTTCAGCGGTGTTTCCTCCGCCCTTGCTGTGTGTAGGCGTTTGCATGGTGGACAGACCTCATGGTGGAGCATGCAGAGAACTTCCTGGCCCTCTACGCCATCGACATGGACGCCGCTCTGGAGATCCAGTCCCCTGAGAGCTGGGACAGCTTCCCCCTCTTCCAGCTTCTCAACGACTTCCTCCGGACAGACTGTAAGCTTTCAGACACTTTTTTTTTTTACCATGTTGAACAAAGAAACTGATGTTTTTCTCTCATTGCCTTTTTTTTTTCACACAGATCATCTGTGCAATGGAAAGTTCCACAAACACCTCCAGGATCTGTATGCTCCTCTGGTGGTTAGATATGTGGATCTGATGGAGTCCTCCATAGCACAGTCAATTCACAAGGGCTTTGATCGAGAGTCCTGGGAGCCCGTAAAGTAAGACGCCGCCGCGTTCACAGCCGGTCTGTAGGACGGTCGGAGAGTTGCAGTTGCTTTTCTAATCAGACGTGAGACTTTTCTGTGTGACGGCTGCGTAATCCGGGAGAGCAGCTCCAATGTTCACCCAGGCTAACTTTAAAAGAATGAGCCGTGAGTGGGCTGATAACCTATATTCCCTGTGAACGTGATGCGTAATTTATTCTTAAAATAGACCCTGTCTAATGCATGCGTCACACCAATTCCTCTCCGACACATTTGGGAAAAGGGCAACACCTAATATCTCTGTTGTTTTGTTTTGTGAACTAACATTCATAATGTGTGCTTTGACACATCGCCTGAAACAAAAGGTCTTTGGTCTGTTATCATTTATTAAGCGTGATGTTCACACTTTTGCTTTTGCATTTTGTATTGCGAATAATATAAGATTTAATAAGATAAAAAATGTTCTTGGTTTGCCTTTGTTTATTCTTTTCATTATTAAGTTGCTTCTCCTTCTCGCTGCATTTAAAACACTATCTGTGTTCATCCTGACTTCTCTTTAAAACTGAAGGTCTTTGTGTAATGTACGTCTTTGACAATTAATGTTGGTCCTGTTTATGTGTGTAACTATGTCTTTGCCTAATTTCAGATTTTACGTTACTTTTATGATGAGTGTTACATGGCTTTCTGCAGCTCCCATACCACTGTTATGGATTCTTTTTTTTTCTTTTTGTCTGTCTTTTCTGCAGGAGTTTAACAAGTAATCTGCCCAATGTGAACCTACCAAATGTCAACCTCCAAATTCCCAAAGTACCAAATCTGCCAGTGCCAGTAGCAGGACTATCAGTTAACCTTCCACAAATGCCTAGCTTTTCAACCCCGTCATGGATGGCCGCAATATATGACTCCGAGTGTGTATTCAACTAGTTTGCTTTAGAAATATTAAGCAGAGACTGCCTTGGTATGAAGATGCCCTCAGTAATCAAAGACAGGTTCAGACGCATTTATTCCGTACAAATCTTACTGGAGATCGAGCAATCAATTCCTGTATGTTTTTCACTAATGATAATAATAAAATGATTACGTCCGTGTTCATGCCAAGGGCACTCTGAGGAATGTTAGAGTAGATGGCGTTCTGCTTTGTAAGACGAGAAACACCTGTAAACTGTCTCAACGTGCATGCTGTTGCTGTGGAGATACAGACCAAAACAAACAAATACAAAAGAATGTTGATATATATATATACATAATATATTATGTATATGTATATATGTATCTCCCCAGAGTTCATACAGACATTTGCTTTGGTGATTCTCAGCGCGCTGTAGATTGTAAAAAGCCGTAGATTCACCCCGGACCTTGACCACCTGCGAGTAGCCTGATTGGGAGGGGGGATGATGAGATGGACGGGGGACGATAATGAGGAGAGTCTTGGTGCCCAGTGTTTGTACCTCTCCCTCTCTGCTTTATCACCTCCTCTCGCCACTCCACATGCTCCCTGCAGCTATTTTCCAGTCAGCTCTACTCGGGATGCCCTAGAAGGTCTGCATGGTTTGTCTAGCAATTCTTCCAGGGGACCCACCAGCCCGAGGGACATGGGTATTGAGAGAGGGCCTGTGACGAAGGATAATCACTTTGGAGAACTATTTTTGCGGTTAAAGAACTTGACCTATAAATGCCATTTTCACATGCCCTCCCTCACTTCTCTATGCCCATCTCCTTTGTCTTGACAAAGTGTGATTAGCAGCTTTTACCTGCAGTGACTTTACCTGCATGTGTCGACTTCACACCCCGGTCAATAATCACCCTCGGCAGCATGGTTATCCAGTTGTGATAGTAAAGCCGGCCCGATGCTTTTCTCCCATACAATGACTGTCCACAAACACCTGCGCTGAGGCAGATGTTTGAACGACCCAGTCAGTGTATGGTCGGAGTATTGTTTGGAACAGCACCCTCCTCTGCACCTGCCTCCCCCCACCTCCCCCTCTTTCCAGCCGGGTGAGCTTGGTCCTCTGACAAGTGTGTGTGTGTGTGTGTGTGTGTGTGCGTTTGGGTCGATGGCAGTAATGGCTCTGGGACGTCAGAGGACCTCTTCTGGAAGCTGGAAGCCCTCCAGACTTTCATCAGGGACCTGCATTGGCCCGAGGAGGAGTTTGCCAAACACCTTGAGAGTCGCATCCAGCTCATGTCGAGCAACATGATCGAGAACTGCGTCAAGCGGTGCGTCTGTGTGTTGAGAGCGAGTGATTGAGTGAGTGTTTGATGTTGTAGTGAGTGTAAACATTGTCCTCGCATTGCAGCACCAGGATGGCATTTGAGTCCAAGCTGACAAAAAGCAGCAAGTCCACAGATTTCCGCATTTCTCCAACATTATGCACCATGTTCAACGTAATGGTTGATGCCAAGGATCAATCAGCTAAATTGTGCGCAATGGAGATGGGCCAAGAGGTAAAAACACCAAAAAACATCTTTTGAGATATGAGAGTAAAACATGATGAGGAAAAACACAGACTGCATGTTGATGATAAACAACCGGTTTGCATAGTTAGTATCTGTCCCACTGACATTTGTTAAAACTTCTCTTTGCAGAAACAGTACCACACCCAAATAGACGAGCTGATTGAGGAAAGTGTGAAAGACATGATCCAGTTTCTGGTGGCAAAGGTGCGACTTTATACCAACTATATATAACAAGATATTATACTATTTGTTAATACAAGATTTTTTTAGGGATTGCAAAGTCTGTCTTTGGCTCGGCCCTTTATTTTGGTTCTGATTGAGGGATCCAAACTATATTTCATGGATTATCATGAAATGATGTCATGAATGACGGGTGATCCTCATCTTTCAGCTGGCGCCATCACAAGGTCAAAGTTCCAGCTCCCCCAATACATTGGTTTAATACTAAATACCCGCAAAACTGATATTCCCCTCAGCCTTGGGCCGGTGCTTTAGCATCGCTGGAGGTGAACATGGTCGAAACAAAAAGGCTGCCTGACATCAGCGCGTTGACCGCGTCGTCGCGTGAACACATCACATCGCGCCGCTTGTAGCGTGGACGAACGCCTTCGCTATGCAGCTGAATTCAACTTTCCGTTTCTCGTCTTTCTCAGTTTGTTGTCATTCTGGAGAGCGTGTTGGCAAAGATCTCCAGATATGATGAAGGAACCCTCTTCTCTTCATTCCTTTCGTTCACGGTGAGATGAAACTTCAGTCCCTCGTTGCCTCTTTGACCTTTGATGGGCTCATTCAAAATAAGTGAAATTGTATTGAATTGAATTATCTTTCCAGATAAGCTATTGTTAAAGTACTTCCGATTTTTTTTTTTCAGGTGAAAGCTGCTTCTAAATATGTGGATGTACCTGTAAGTCCAATTACACCCATGAGATACGTTGTGCTTACAGTTGACAGACCCTACTTTTGGTTTCTCTTCTCTTTGCTGTCTTTTTGTCTGCTCTGAGGCCCGACCCTGCTCTCTTTCTGTTTTACAGAAACCTGGGATGGACGTGGCCGATGGCTACGTGACCTTTGTGCGCCACTCTCAGGATATACTTCGTGATAAGGTCAATGAGGAGGTGTATATAGAAAGGTTATTTGATGTAAGTAAGATGCCGTCTCCTCCTCGTAAAAAGGGAGGAGAACTTCCAAAATGTGTGAAAACAACAGTGCAGAGAGGGATAAGTCCCATTTGGAGGGCAGGAAATATATTTCAGGCTTTTCTTTTCTCTTCTTCTCCTCTTGACCTTTCTCTTTTCACTCTGACTTTCTGTCCCTCTTGACCTTAGCTGCTGCCCTCCGCATTCTGGTGTGCATTGCCACAGTGCTTTTGGGCTTTTGTGTATTTAAAAAAAGAAAACTTATTTACAAAGAGTCCATAAAAGCATCCTCGAAATAGGATTATATGAAGCAGTGCTCTCTGGAAAGGACCCAACTATCTGATGGTGATCACATACCAACACATCAACTTATATATGTTTCAGCTTACCATTGCTTTCAGATACTTTCCACTTAAAGCATGTCAGCCCCCAAAGTTGATGACTCTGCGTCCACAGTGCAAATGTCTCTATCCCCTTTAAAATGCTGGGTGGATGCACAGGATGCACTGCTGGATGGGCCAGAGTGACATAATGATGCCAAACTCCGGGGCTGACATGTCGTATACCCTTTGGTCTGTTACAGCAGTGGTTCCCAGCCTGGGTCGAGGCCCCACGGTGGGGTCATAAGATAAATCTGAAGGGTCATGAGAGTATTTAAAGGAAAAGGAAAACAAAAACAGAAGAAATTCTTCTGCAAAAAATAATGTAAATCTGAGCTTGTCAAGACTATGTGCTCCAACGAGAAACTAACTGACTGGATGTTCGACACTAACTCGTTGGCAGCTTCTGAATTTACCGGAGCACAACAGCAACCAAAGCATAGCGGCAGACCGTGATACCTAGTTAATTAACCAGATTAAATGGGAAAGAAAGTCACTACTAAGAAGTGAGGAGAAACTCATCTATGTTATTACTTTTGAAGTAACATGAAACATTTCTGTTCAGCACATTTTGTTCATTATTAATACAAAAAATGATCTGAGGAAGAGCAAGTCTGTATGATCATAATTCCAAACTACATGCACAAAGTAATCCTCCATGACACAGAAATGTCACTCCATCATTACTGTGCGTAGTTGAGGAGCCACTCACAGGGGAGGTGTAATCTTCACCTGCAAAGCTGTTAAATGGATTTGATTGAACTAATTTGATGAACACTCTTTGCGTGAAAACAAATCTTGTCAAAAAGAAATAGCTGATATTACCAAGTTGAAGCTTTCGGATGCAGCGGCTCACAGTAAACAGGAGTGTCCCTCGCGGGTTCACCGGTTAGCGTGATTCGCCTGTAAAGGCTGGGAACCAGTGTGTTAGAGGGTGAAGAGAGCACTGTCTTACAAAAACATAATCCTAACAGGACACATTGACAGTAATGTCTCCTCCATGTGTGGTTCAAATGACACATAATGCTGTGACGTGCGTGTTTCATGTCATTCAGAACCTGTTAGAACCGACCTGTGTCTTTACAGGCGTGTGGCGGCTTTATGACGTGATGGCTTTTTTTTTATGTCTGAGAGACACTCAAGTCTTCCTTTGGTTTTATCTTTTGTGTTCAGCTGTAGAAGCAGGAGTCTTGTGCCGGATCGATATATACATATATATCTTTTTTTCTGTCTGTTTTGGAGTGAGGAGTGATGCTGTTGTGAAGTGGGTCTGCTTTTGTCTTTGAGGTCCACACCAGGTCCCCTGTCTCCGTCTGTGTGTTCTCCCCTCGTGTCCTCTGTGTGGCCCCAAAGCGCAACGAAACCCTACTTGCCACTCGAGTTTTAATATTTTGAACCACTCTTCAGTTCAAAGTTGTGTGTTTTTCTCTTTCATTTGAATGCATCTCCATCCAACCCATTTGCATGCACGTGGGAATCAGTTCCTCGATGGTGCACAGGCTCTACTTTATCTCTCTTTCTTTCACTAATTAATTTCAATCCTTTTATCTCCTCTTTTCTGATTAACACCATTCCTGCTGCCTCCTGTATTTAATAAAAGTGGCACTTATCTCTAGTGTTGCATTGCGTTGTTTTATCACATTATGTTGGTTGGCATGATTTTAGAGTCAAATAATCTTCCTGTGTACATCTTCTAGCATGACCCTCTTCTACAGAGTTCTGCCTCATTTGCACATAGAGCAGTCTTCCTTAGCACGCACTCTGCCATCCGCCCACCTGCGAGGTCTGCATGCACTGCACGCTCAACTCGACTGTGAAGTGGACAGGCATCTGCATATCTGGCCTCAAGTTCAAACCTTTCAACCATTTATCTAAAAAAAAAACTAGACTCAAAACTAAACATCAGCAACAAAACCAATGAAAAAACCTCCCACTTGTAATTTGGGACAAAGAAAAGCTTTTTCCCTGCGTTCCTGCCTACTCACATGTTTAAAGTTGACTTCTTTATCTTGAAGTTGGAGGTGTAACAACTGTTTCTATGAGACATGGGTGCTGTTCTCTTGTAACTTGTAACTGTAAACGTTAAACGGTCTGGAAAAACTGACAGCCAAAGTCACGCAGAGAAAAGCAACAAGAAAATAGCACCGCTGCTCCCTGCCTGCTGACCATTGACTCACTCTCATTCTATCTTTCTTTTGCCAATGAACTCAGACCAAAACTATCATTTTAATTCCCTGGGCAGTAGTAGTTTTTTATCATCAGTGTAGGTAAGGCCAACTAACTTTATCTTAGTGTTTCTACTTGAATAAACTGAATAATTAAACAAAATGCTAATTGATGGGGCCTGCAGAGTTTAGGAAACATTGATATTGTTTTACATTTTTAAAGGGCAATTAGAGTCTCGGGCAGATAAATCTGTAACTTGCTTCATGACTCTCTTTGATTTTATAATGTTATTCAAGTAGCAATAGTATCAGTGCTTTGTGTAATATTGATACAACCATTCAGAGGGGTAATACTGTTTATATACAGAGTGTGTGTGTGTGTGTGTGTGTGTGTACGTCACACTGATGGTGTGCTTGTTTGTATGTGTAGACAATGTTACTTAAACATTAACTTAATCTTATCTAATTAGATTCAGTTTCTTATTACAGTCAAATTGTAACTAGGCCAATTTTTTATTTTTATTTTAATTCTTATATTGGTATATCTCTGTGAAAAGTATAGCTAGGTGTGCATTAACTTCACACAAGGACCTCAAATCATCTTCTCTTTATCTCCTTTTAACACAATAAATTTAGACAAATAAAGCCAAAGTAGAGGGAAAGCAGTAATCCAGCACTACAAAGGTCGGGGGCCGAGCAGCAACTTCACGCAGTGTCTTCCTTGGAGAATGGAGCCGTTATGCAAACAGGTGTTGTGTTTGTTAGGCGACAGAAACTCACAGGCCTCGTGTGTATTAAAGGTGCTGGCGGGTTTTATTTAAGTAGCCCATGAACGGAGTTTGTCATACAGCGTATGTGTTTATTTCTCAATGAGCGTCCTGAGGGTTCGCCTCACATTACGATGCCCTGAGCATGTGTGTGAGTGTTGTGTTTTGCTGGAGAGTGTTGTGTTTATGTGTTTCAGCAATGGTACACCGCCACCATGAACCTGTTGGGGACCTGGCTCACTGAGCGCATGGAGCAGCAACTCCACGTCTACCAGCTGAAGATCCTCATCCGGATTACCAAGGTAAAGGCCGGAAACACTCGTCCGGATGATGGGGCATCTAGACGTGTGTGCTGATGCGCCTCTGTCCCGCCCTAGAAAAAGTACCGGGACTTCCGCCTGCAGGGGGTCCTCGACTCCACCCTGAACAGCAAGATGTACGACACGGTGCGCAACCGGCTGACCATCGAGGAGGCCACCGCTTCGGTGAGGGAAGGAGGCATGCAGGGCATCTCCATGAAGGACAGCGACGAGGAGGACGACGACGACTAGAGCTCGTACCCTGGCACTCCAACCCCGCCCCGTTAAACCCTCTTCACCCCCACCGTCCTTTCACACTTTTGACTTTAGCCTGGTTACCGATGCATGTACCAACTCAGATAGCCACTCTAGGACTCTTTGTCAGCTCGAAATGCTGATCAAAGAAATATTAACTATAAAAATAGTACTTATACTGAGGGAAATCGAAAAATGTTTAAAAAAATACCCACGATTGGCGGTTTAGCTGTCGGTGATGAAGATAGCGACTATCTTTGATTAATTCATTTCTAAATTCATTTCTATGTGTTACTAAGCAATATGGAGAACCATTTGTTTGACAATGTTGAGTGAGATTAATAGGTGTGTCCCTGTCCAATGCAAACCTATATGGCGCTTCTTTGTTGTATCCTACATTCATTAATGGTACATTGTTGTGATGATGCGTGCGTGGACCCTTTTCTTTGTCTTGTCTGTTTTTAAGTGAATGCCAACTGCTTCAACCTGAAAAAAAAACTCTGTATTTGTTTACAGCTGTCACTGATGCACTGTTGTCTTCTCACTGTTATTAAGACCAACAGTAAGTTCAGACCTGCATTTTTATCACGTGCCAACGCTGTGTAATCTTATCTCAATTACTAATTAGACACGGCTCGACAGGACTCATGAACTTTAACGAGTTGGTATTCCAGAGATGCAATATTCTCGTTGGTCCATTTTGATAACTTAGGAGATTCTATTTTTTTTCAACATTAAAAGGCCTTGAAACAGGTTCTAGTTATTTTGTTGCACTTTTACAGAGTAAAGAGCAAAAATATTATTTTTTTTATTGAAAAAAAAAAAGTTGGTCCATCTTTGTTCTGTAATGGTGTAGAATGAGATGTCTGGCATTTGTTTGGGTCTCAATGTTGTTTTGTATATATTATATAAATATATATATATATATAAAATGCTGTACATTGCATTCTGAGCCATCGCTGCATGCCTGTGGGTTCTCGCCCTCCCTAAACGCTTCCTGTTTTCTGTGTGAATTAGCTGGTGGATTCATTCTTGCTTTTGCCTTATGAAAGCCAACAGTTGTAATATGCAAGAGCTGTTGCCTCTAAATAAAAATTACTGTACATGTGCACTTGCTGTCATGTTTTCCGACTGCGTGTCAACAGGTGAGACAATTAGAAACACACTGAACACTAAGTGTAACAACTCTGGTCGTAGTAGCTGCGTACACTTACTTCATCCTGCAATTACTTCATCCTGCAGCCAGTTTTGTCAAGAATGAACACAGATGGAGTTTTTGGATTCTCATTTGTAACAGAGACGGGAATAATCGGCTGCTTATTTAGCCGTAAAAATAAAGTTCTTGAATTGCTATTTATCTTCACATGGTATGTCAAAGGAACCATGTCATTTTATCCGTAAACATTATGTAACCAACTGTCTAGGATCGGACACTGTTAGCCGTTATTACATCATTGACTCTCATCTAAAGGTCATACAAAAACCATCATTCAAAAATAAGGCAAAGTATATTATAATCATAAAATGAATGCAGAATGTGATGAAATGTCCATGAAATGTGATTAAAACACTTAAATGTCATAGTATCTTAATGTGTGTTCAATATTTATAAATGGTATTAGCGTTGTTTATAGTGGAGCTTAGTTTTTAATATTGAAAAAAATCGATGAGAAGATGTCAAGCACTTTACTAAAACTTTAACATAGTGAAGTAAAAGCTATTTTTGGAGATATTGCCAAATATACAATTGTTTATATATTGAAATAAAAATGCACGTTACCCCTTAGTTTGCACATATGCTTCACTGCATCATCTTTATTTTTTTACACGATATTTCTAAATTAAATAGCCTGCATTGACTTTTCCAACTTATGCGACTTCATGTGAAAGTACATTTCTACTAAAAAGGTTTGTTTGTTTTATTCTGCACTTTTTCCTCTTCAGGGTCAATTTCATCCCTCTTGCTGTCCTCTCAAAACAGGAGAGGAGATAAACTCTTCAAAAGCACTCACGGTATTTTTATGTTGTTGCTGATGCCGGACTAATGCCTCCTCCACCACTGCTGTTTGGTGACAGACTGACATATTTGTTTTTCATCAGTTTCACTGAAATCTCCTCCAACAGTATTTCCACGTAATACACGTAATCTTGTGCACCCAAACCCAAACTTTATTTCATGAATAGCAATACAATTGAACTATTAAATAACACTATTACACTATAATATGGTATATGACAACATCATAGAAATATACGGCTATAATGCTCTCATATAAACATTTGATACGATGGACAAAACCATTTAGTTTTTTTATTTAAGTTACAAAATAGACTTCACTACCAGCTGGGCAGAAATGCAGTGAGGCTAACAAACTGGTTCCCTGGACGATGAGTAAATATCAGTAAATATCTGAATTAAATATCAGTATGGATCTCAGAGGGGCAGGTTTAACTGTGGGACTTCTGCTGTGAGGATTTGGATAGTAAATTTCCCAAAAAAGTACAATCTTTTATGGGGCCACTATACAAACCAAATCTTTGTATGAAAATATAAACTTCTATGATCACAAAGATTACATTAAAGTTGAAGGTCATTATTCTTTTGAAGCAATCTTGTGCAACCACAGTACTCCACAAGCATAGAAATATCAAACAGAAAAGACGTTGGAATCCATACAAAAGAAAACCCTTTTTTGTTGCATCGCTGTGATCAGCAATCTGGATTTTTGTCTCCAAATGTTGGAGGGGTTTCACCGAATTTAGCAAACTCCCCTTTGTCAGAGAAGTGGGTGTTCAAAGTTTTTTTTTTTCGTTCTTTTTTTTTTTCCTATCGGAGATTATATCACAGAATACAAGGATATACATAAATCAATTAAGAGAAATGAGTGTTCGGTGGGGGTGAAAAGGGCTTGTAATTAATAGTCACAAAATGGTGCTGAGACAGAATAACATCCCTATATATATATATATATATATATATATATATATATATATATATATATTTTACAGTCTGAATCCAAAAACCTGTACTCTATTTACCGTGAGGAGAGTTCTTGAGGCAGGAACAGAAACATGCTGAACTCTTCTTCTTCAGTTCACAACTCTGACGCCGGGAATCGACACTGAAAGAGTTAACCCTTTTTGATTTTAAATTCTAGTTGATTAAATAGATCTCAAGACAAAACCACTTAAATGTCGCAAACTACAACCACATCTTTGGTTACAAATAAAGCATCATTATCATCATCAGCACCCCCCCTCAACCACCACCAACAACAAGAAACTACAGTGCCCAATAGAAAGTATTCACCCACCATTAATTTATTTTTTATATTCTATATATTTCAAACTTTGATTCACAGTGGAAGTAATTAAGATTATTTTCTGACCAACAGAAAAACGCTTCAAACTTATAATTACAAAGACTTATAAAACCATAAAAACTATTGATCGGACAAATATTCAGTGAGATCTAAATCATCTAAAAGCTGAATGAATTTTAGGTAAGTGATTTTATGTAAATTCTATCTGGAACAAACAGTTTTGAAGTGAATTTACAAGCAATGAAAACAAATCTGAGTTTACTGAAAAGAGAACGACATAAGAACACTTCCAAGGCACTGGATATCCCTAATACAGAAATAAAATGTACCTCAATATTCTCAGCCTTTTGAGAAGAAGTGAGACCATGGAGACCATGGAGAGGCCCATGAGAGGTCCTACTAGCCGCGGAAACACACCGGTGTCCCCATGAGGCTCAGGGAGGACGCTTCTCTGCGACAGAATGTGAGAAAACTGCTAAATATATTTCGTCAAACCAACAACCCCAAATGTGAAGCCACAGAGGAATGTCTTTTGGGGACATAATGATCAACGTCATGGAGCGATAGAGTCTCGGACCTCAGTTCATCTCGGAATAAGTGACACGAGATTAAACTTTGCACCTTAATAAACTGAGTTTGAGTCATTTCATCTATTGATTCACAACGAAAAAAATAGATCATAATTTCATCCACTGCGATTTACTGTTGTGAAATATAAAATGTGGAAGTTTGTGTTGGGTGAATACTCTTAGTAGACAATGTATAGTTTTAATACGTATACCCACTACACATGTTAACAGTTGAGCTTTGACAGCTGAAGTTTAAAAAGCTGGAAAGAGTCATGACGACCTCAGAGAACATGAATATATGCCTTGCTATTGGACAAAAAAGCAAGAGCACTAAAAAAAGGAACTATATAAACAAAACAACGTAACAATATAAATCCTGGTAAAAAAAAAAAATCATGTTCACATTATTTAGATGTTTAAAAAAAAAAGAAGACGTGCATTGTATAAGACAGCAGTGAAATATTTCGACAATACATGAATATTAAGCAGAAAAAGTCTCTTAGCATGTGATAAATGCTTCAACCGGGTGGAGCGAAGCCTCATAACGGTTTATTGAGGTGACAAAGTGACGAGATGCGTGCCGGGCTACGTTGGAATGTGATGCTTTTGTTTGGAGAAATGAGGTGGATCGCTTCAACTCATCCTGGTCTTCATTCTTCAGGTCCAAAGATCTCGGTTGAGTCGAGATGCCGAAACGTCTCATTCACTGGATATAGGCAGTAACACTGATAGTATAGTGCAAACTGGACAAAGCTGCTTCCTCCTCACGACAACTTAAACGGGTGCAAACGCTCAGCAGGATAACATTTAAAACGAGGAATAAAAGGACAAAAACATAAATATCAAAAACTTTTATCAGTATAAAAAGTAATAAGGTTATTCGTTGAATCAATAGTCCGGCAAAAAAGGCCTCTGGTTTTTACAAACAAAGTGCCTGCTCCTCAGACCAGCGACTCCATGCTCTCAGCGGGGTCCGACTCGTCTGCTATCACCACCACCCCGTTAGTGTCCATGTGCACGGGGCTCAGGCAGAACTCTCTGTTACCCACCAGGCTGAGCATGGCTTTGTAAAGGTACTGGTACTGCTCCTGTGCACAGGGACACAAACACACGACGGGAGCATCAGAGATCCCCTCCTGCTGGACCGCTCTCGCATTTCTCTCAAATCGGCGTTAATCAACATTTTTAAAGCCAGCGTTTGAATGAAATGATGGATGTGGAAGGTGCCACAGGTAACAGAAACCCAACTTTGCATCTGACAATTGACCATTTGTTTGCCACTAAGGAGCATCTGAACTAGATGGGCATATGATCATCTGATGAACTTACGATATCAGTGAAGACTCCAGGCCTCATGAGATTGATCATTTTAGCCACCTGATAGATGTCGACGACGCCTTCGTTCTCCAGCTGCTGGGACAGTGTGGTGAGGGCGCAGAGCATGCCTGCTGACACAGCTCCATACCTGCGTGCAAATGTTCAAAACCAGTTGTATTCCTGTGCAGGTGTTCTTAAACAATGGTAACCACCTACTAAATCCTTAGTTCAACTCCAGCCGAAATTATAAACTGTTTAATTGTGTATAGGTTAAGTGTTTGGATCCTATCGTGATGAACTAAATGCAGGCTGAATTAATGTCCACAGCGTGATAAAGGTAAATTTGTGGGGCATGCAGCTATTTGCTCACAGATTGTTAGCAATTAGCTTCCCATCCCATTAGCATCAGCAGTAAGTCGGTAGGGTTGATGATCAGGGCCTTGTAAGTCGGGGACGATTCCGCTGCCTGATGTTTTCACTAACAGCAGCCGATGTGCCCAAGGAAAGAACTCAGAAAACAGTTGTTGGAATTGTTCCGGCTGTCTGGTTTCTAAGAGACGTTGGATTGGCACGTCAGTTTATCTCGGTAGATGCCTGGAGATTCTTAGTGCTGGCATAAACAAGAGGACTTCCAAAGCCGAGTTCTTAGGGTTCGGATTTAATAGTAAAAAACTAGCGAGCACCTCGCATGGAGAACACACTCCCAAACTGGCCAAAGGCTGTGAAGTGTTCAATGGCCCCTTCCCCTCCAGCACCCTCACTCAAATAACTCTCATACCTTTTATACGGCCTTCATTTGGATCTCAACTACACAGTGGCACAATTTTGTGTTGGCATTTTGGTGGTGTTTTTTTCAAGGTTGTGACACTTGAAAAAAACACCTGGACTCTCAAGGTGAAAACAGTAGCATTGTCGTTGTAGTGTGTGTAAACAAATCGAAAGTTCATTAACAGAGAAAGTCCCGGACTAGTCAATGACTGGGTCTCTGGGACAAGCAGACTTGTCTTCTACACAAAGATAAACACAGACTTACTCATCATGCACGATGGTGGGTCCATCTCGAGTCATAGCCTCCTCTTTGATGACGCTGATGAGCTCAAAGGTGCTGCTCAGAGGAGCGTCGGGGTTGGGCCATTTAGGACACTGAAAATGTCTCACCTCCAGAACGTAGTCGTCCTGGGACACAGAGAAGTGCAAGTGTCACTCACGCTCACGACATGACGACGCAGCCCAAACTCAGAACACTGGACTCGCTGCAGGTACCTGTGTGGCCTCTAGGATAAAGTCGTGGATGATGATCTGCTCCTCACTGGAGAGGCACAATCTGTCCTTACTGATGAGTGTGACAGTAAAGGCAATGCAGTTCATGGACTCCTCCCGACTCGGCCAATAGACAAATTCATCCTCAGCCTACAGAGAGAAGGGGACCAGTAAGTACCTTCAACAATTTGTTTCACTGCTTTAGCTGTCATTAGGTCCTGTTTGTCCTGAATATGACATCCTAGATCTAATCATTCTTTTTTGTACTTTTCAACTTACCAGGCCCTGGTTGTCGGGCAACATGACAATAATTTGAGCGTTATGGTCCCAAATCATCCTCCAGAAGTCTGTGGTGGTGTGGGGTAACGGATGCTGAGTCACGATGAACTCATTACTCCTGAAGTAACCCTGCAGTGAAAGGTGTGAGATTTGAGCATAAATATTGCATTTATCATTTGGCTGACGCTTTTATCCAAAGTGACTTACAATAATTGCCTTCAATCAAGACAGAACAAAACCAGAATAACAAGAATCAAGAATTTACAAACTCTTCAAGAAAGAAAAGAATTGTAAGTAATAAGTACCATCATAAGTGCTAATACATACACATATTGAAAGATGAATGTAAAAGCTGACCGACTTAACTAATGAAAAAATTTCCATTGTATTTGTATAAACCAACAATTAAGTTCTATAAAAGAAAAAAAGGGAACAAGGATGACATATCAGGAGTATTATACTGTACCATTACGTAGGACGCATTAATGTAATCGGTTCCTTTCATCCCAGGCAGAGTGGTGAGTCCGACCCTTGCTCGCTCCGCTGACGAGAGGCAGAGAAATAGAAAAACAAACACTTAAAACCACCAAGCCAGGCCTCTATAGTGCTGCACCGGCTGATAATGCAGACATTCATTACCAGTCCTAGCTGTTGCTATAGCAACAAGTAAGTCTCTTTCCCTGTCAGGGCGCAGAAAACGCATGGAAAGATTAACTTATGGAAATAAAATTCTAATTTTGGAACCGGAATTGTCTTAATATTTTACAGACGGAAAATTTTCTCTATTTTCTTACATTTCTAAAATGAAGGGAAAAAGCTTTTGAGGACATTTCATCTTTTTAATTTAAACATGTTGTTGCTGCATGACTCCTTCCCAATGACCCTCTCTGTAAACACCCGTTTACACACACTACAGTAGATTTACATGTTTAACACAACCTCGGTTCTCCAAAACCTCAGCTCCACTGCCACTGTGCTGTAGAAAAAGATAAGATACTCACAGGGAACCACTGAGGAATTGCGGTTCTTCTCCTTGTTGCAGTCTTTGTGAGCGCTAAAGCACTCCACAAAGCGCGCGTTGCATTGAGTCAACAGCTGGTGAGACAGAAAACAAAAAAAAACGAACGTCACGGAATCGATTTTAAGTCCCGAGAGTCACCGTACGTTAAAGTCACAAGATACAGATGTTGTTTGACAGCCAGGATCAAGAACTTCACGTTAATAACGAGCAGGAAGTGACACTGTGTGCAAGCAATTCATTCCCCTTTTCTGATAATTCACCGAGCTTTACCTAAAACAGCAGGGGGGACAAACACGACTTAATATGGCCAACATCAGAGACGCTTTCAATCTGTCCCCGTCTAACAAGCTCCTGATCCAAAGGCAGCCTTGATTTCAGCTGGCGGCTCGTCTCACCCAACCGGCGGGACTCCCAGAAGAGTTGCTCACCCTGAATTGCTTCTCCAGCAGTGTGCGGCCTGTCGAGTTGGGCGTGAGGATGCTGTTGACGTAGCTATGCAGCTGCCAGGCGGGCACCTCGGTCTCCCTGCTCATGATGGTCTCCATTAGAGCGTCGTGGATGAAGACATACTGCTCCTGAGGGGACACGGAGGATATCGAGGCAAAAAGGTTTCGAAACACGTAATGTCTGTGTGTGACACAAAAAATTACAGACAAAAAAATATTTCAAAATAAACTTTTTTAAGAAGGATGCCATGACAAAATATGATTTTTGTCCAGATTCTTATTATAGGTAATTTCTACGACTTTATTTTATAAAACTCACCCTGAAAAAAAACAGGACAAAGAACATAATCCTATTTTGTTTTGGATTGTTGGACAAAGACTATATTGATAAGTACCATTAAGTGGAGAAAAATGTCAAGAAATTGTAACTGAAACAACTTGGATTTTGTCGCAAATAAATGTAGTAATACCACAGCAACACTCAAAACTTTGCAAAGCAAAACTTTGGGATTACAATTACAATAAACAATTGTTTGGATGTTGGAGGGCTATTTGAGACCTACATAAGTGTGCCGTGAAGACAGTCAGTATGGACAGTTGTCCAAACTGTTATCTTTCAAAACTCTCTTTAATAACATTTGACTTTTCTAATGCAAAAGAAGGAATCCAAAGTCACGAAATAAGGGATGATATAAGGGTTCTTACCTCAGTTTGAACTAGGTAGTTGCGTTGTGTGCGGATATGTTTGAGAAAATCCAGAACGCTGACTGTGCTTTTGTCCTTGATCTGCTGTAGCATGCTGTCAATAACAATGTATGTTCCTGTGCGCCCGACGCCGGCACTGAGGAGCACAGCACAAAGCAATATGAGCACCATGGCGGCCCCATAGGGGGGCTGTCAACAGAGTCAGCACACGCGAGGTCCCAGCGATAACAGGGAAGCACCGTACCTGCAGTGCACCAGCACCGGGCCCGTGTCTGCAGCGCGAGCCGCTGACGAGCGGTTGATGAAGGTGAGGACGGGGAGGGTGTACTCTGGTACACCCATGTCAGGCCACTGCGTGTAGTGATACTGGACCACGATGCGCTCGTTCAGCTTCCCTTTGGGGTTCCCCTTCTGACCCTGCAACGTGACAGCAGACGTGGGACCGTTCATTTACTGTACGTGGATCATGGCACCAGCAGGGGTTCTGTACACTGGCTTAGCTCGGTTAGAACCGTTTGTACAAAGCACAACTATTTCTGCATGTGTTCATACATTTATACAGTTTACAATATAGCTGTCTTTCGTTAGAGCGTAAGGTTTATGTATTGCTTGGGCCTGACACATGTTACTTTTAGGAAGTTGCATTGATGAAATCTATTTATTTATTATAAGCATTTGGTACTTACTAGCTAGGAGATCCAGCCTAAGTCAGTAAATTACAAGTTTGAGTCTAGTCCAAGACTGACTTTTAACACAAACTTTTAATGCAACCTAATCCAATTCAAACAAAACAAGAGTGTGACTTTAAGTTACCTTTTTAACTTTAGTGTTTCTTATAAGGAAACGCCGCAGTGTGTAGCAGGCGTGCACTTTGGTGCTTTTTGGCGTCACCACAATGTTCCCATACTGCTCGCTGTTCTCTGTTGGCCAATACTGGTCACATTTCCTCTGAAGCATACAACAAACACGATCAATTAGATAACCAATAGATTACATATACATGTTTTTTTTCTCTTATTCTTAATTCGGTAATTGACATTGAAGGGAACCTACTCTCCCTTTCTCCACCAGGTTCGTGATCATGACAATGATGCTGGTGTTCTGCTCCCACACCATCCTCCAAAAGTCCTCGAATGTAGACTTGAGGGGGCCCTGAGCCGCTATATACGCTCTGGGCCGGTTGTAGCCCTGAATCAGGAGATTTCACATTGTTGAGATGCAATCACACTGACATAGCTGAGAGGACTGGTTTGCTGACCCAGGTAGGTTGTGACATCTACTCATCTACATCTACTTCAGCAGACAGAACCGTAAATATTCTTAAAAACAAATGCTCCGACTGTCAACGATTCATATTTGAGAGTCAACATTTATCGCACTTTAGCGCACGCTACAGGAAAGGAACATGCAAACACAAAATAAGTTGGAAGCTTCGAACTAGTCACTCACATCCACGTAGTTGGCATTGATGTAATCTGAATGTTTGGCATCTTTGCCTGTGAGAGCTCGTAATTTCACCCTGCTGTGGTCATCTAGGGAGAGAATGGATATATATACTGTTGATTACTAAAAGAACGGACACATGTTATAAACAGATTATTGGATTGTGTAACATTAAACATCACAATCAGTTGTTATAGCGGACTCACAGGCCACGATGTTGATGTATCTGTTTTTGTGCTTGTTGTCAGGGTGATTGGAGTGCTCTGCAGTGATTTTCAGATCTGCTGTGGAGCGTTGAACCTCCTGGGGAGAGTATATAGGGATGGCTTTTTATCAAACAGGAATAATAGATATAATGGAATAACCCTAAACATGTCCGATTTTTAGCCACCAAATTGTCTTAAATTTTCTTTTAAAAATCGCCTCCTGTGTAAGCAGCTCGGGACGAACTGCCAGAGCAGAACCACCTGGGGGCATTCGGGCTCTCGGTCAAGGACACTTCAGAGGAGCAGATGCTTCCCGCCAAAGGGCCTTGAACTCTGGCCTTGAGTAGTACAGCCCTTCATCTCCTCTTCTTCACTATACCACACTGCACCCATCAACCCTTACAATCCAACAATCATTTTCATTGAGACTTCATTGCGAGGCATTTTGAAAATTAAGCACACGGGCATCACATCAAACGAATTAGATGGAATCCTCTAGAGGCGCCTTGTTTCTTAAGCTGGTTAAACAGAGAATGTGTCCCAGCAACCAGCACTTAGACCGTCTCTAATTAACCCCTCTCTCTCTCTTGACCTTTCTGTCTGTCTGTCACATCTATTGGCCAAAAGCAGTAACCCTGCACAATAACACATGCATTAGAATAACCTCGTAACCCCTCTGCAGAACAAGGCCCAGTTGCAGACAAAGTGCTCCCAGCAGAGGGGGAGAAGAAAAGAAATGAAAAGTCAATCAGCACTTATTGTTTGATTCGGTTCAAACTAAAACGTGCACTTGCCTGTTTGACTCGGTTGGTTCCGGGTCCAGCGCGTGGGGTTAAGGGGTATCTAGCAGCGGTTATATGTGTATAGTGTAAAACCTCCCGAGACAAAGGATTGTTTCATCACCATGTTTCTAAAGTAGCCGAGAACAGACCAACCAAACATTTTGTTTTACGTTACCTGTAGACCATCATTTGGTTCTAACCTCCCACTCCCCCTCCTCAGTGGTACTAAAATCAATGCTGGTTTGAAAGCTCTATTTGGGACTTTAGAACACAAACAACTAGACCAAAACCACCTAGTTTTGTAGTTTACCTCAAAGCAGAAGCTGCGGTGAAATTTGCTTGTGATGTGAAAGCAAATTGAACAAACACTGTTTTCATGAGTTTATTTATTAAATGTCAAGAAAGCAACCAGCCACTAATAATGAGTGAAATGCATGAAACGAGCATCATTATTTTTAGAACAATGCTCATCATCAATTGTCTCTGCATCGGCTCTTGAGACACAGAAATAAACGCTTAACACACCTATTTCTTTCACTTTTAAAGGGCCATCTGAACCAAACTGCTGGAAAACCAACATTTGTTACATGATGAAGGTTAACAATGCATCAAAATAAATAATGATTGCAGAAGAGTTTAAATATTACCTCAAAGTCCTCAGAAAAACCTTGCAGGTTATTCTTGTAGAGCTCCATGATGTGTTTAATAAACCGCTTGACAGGGATGGCGTCCATGTCGTCTGCAGGACAAACAGAACAGTTAGCAAAATGCTTATTTATAGTACACTGGTTTGTTGCAAGCAACCATCTATTCCGAAAATGGGTGTGTTTGCAATACAGAGTAAACAACGTGATTCCTTTTTCAATTTGATTTATTCTAATTCAAAGTCCTAGCCGTGCTGTTTTCACCAACCGGTTTCTGACACAAATATCTAGATTTGGTGGCCGGAGCAGTTTGAGACGCAATCGTCTGTCTCATCAGAGTCAAATCAGCCCCAAATCACGCACGAGGGATCTTTGATAAGGCCAGTCGCCATCTCCACGGGTCAATAGGGCAGGGGACCCAGCTGTCACGGCTGCTGGTGCTGGCAAATGTCTTAACTACTTCACCCTTGCAGCTGGGGCTTTTAGGAGTGTTAACTTGCCTCAGTGGTTACAGTGTAAAAGGTGAATTCTGGATTAGTAATGTGTTCATTCATCAAAATGTCCTCCTCTCTATTGGAGTCAAGAGTTACTTATCAATCTAATCAGTTCATTCGAATTGTTCCGGGTTGGAATGTGGCTTTAGAAATATAGAGAGGCTGATTAGGCTCAATTTATTACACATTTCCTTCTCGCATGTCCTACAGCACTGTATAAACGTGGATGAGTATAAACTCGGTATATATATATATATAATATATATATAAATCTTAACTGCAAACTCATTCTGTCGTTTTGCACTTAAAACATTTAAATGTCTACAAATATATAAAGATAAGTCATCAGGCTTTAAAGCCATTATTCTATGCAATTTTCTGGCAAATCTTCTACTTCATCAAGGTCATGGTCAGTCATGCAGATAATATGTGCTGTAAGGAAATTGCCGTAGCTACTGTGGAGGAAAGCAGACTGAAAGAAAAGAGGAAAAATAAAGAAAGGCAGAAAGAAGGAAAAAGACAAGCAATAAAAGGCTAATGAATGTGGGGTCAATACTGGCATCAACTGAGCTCTTTAACTGTGATATTCCAGCCTTGATTTGTCCCTGAGCTGTAAAGTCGTAACGTCTGTTATCGACTAGCTGCCATTGCGCTGCTGCATGGGATATTAAAGGCAACAAAAAGACAGTTATAGAACTCCCACTGAGGGGCTCTCACAGTCACTTCCCCCGTAAAGGGACAGAAACCGGGCAAACACAGACAGCAGCCCTATTTAAAGACCTACTAGTTTCCTTCAGCGATCTACGCTGGCCGTTCCTTTAATCCTTTAACTACTTTACATCAACCAACTTTTTCAGCTTCTTTACTGGCTGGTTCCCTTTTTCATATTGTTTATTGATGTGTTCTACCCATGCCATTTTCTCTAGCTATTGCACAGTCTGCAAAGAAACTGCCGTATACCCCCGAGGTACAACACAGGTAGCAAATAACCCAAGCACCATACGTTATCATGAGAATAATGACAACGAAGTAAACTGAATAAAATAAAAGAAGTAGGGCTTACCTGGTATCGGGATGATTGGTATATTCTCATTGGGCACCACGCGTGGGGAGCTGCTTTCCTCCACATAGAAGTGAGCTGTCTGGAAAAATCTCCTTCAGGGAGAGAGAGAGAGAGGAACACATATGTCTCAGCAAAGTCTATTAGGGAGTCGTTATCACATTGTTTTCAGAGCCGGTCTGTCAACAACATCCTCTACAAGTCGGATTGTGTAGAATGGCGGTGGGGAACGGCAGGAATCAGCTAATGAAACCCCCAGGGCGAGTAGGACACAGCTGATGGCCCGCGGAGCAGCTCGTGCAAACAGTCGGGAGCCAACTACTGGGGAAAGGTACACAACTCACAGCGGCGCGACGGCAGATTCAGCGCTTTACTTGAGCTGACCTTATCCAAACACAGAGATTCTCTTCAAGTCACTGTACACCTCTTTCAAGACACCACTCCCCTTGAGGACGGCGAAATCTACTCAAGTCAAGCCAGCAGATGCTACTCAATACACTAATGATCAAATTAAAACGTGTGCTGAAACATTTCGTTATCAAGGCCAGGTGGAATTTCTGACATTCTGTATTTATCCAGAGGGGTATTCTTTTAGTTTCTACATAAACGGCTTGTGCTTGCACGTTCCCTTGCCCATTTCACACAGTAACCAAAGTTCCCAGACTGGAAAACAGTAGAAAAGTGTTGTTTCAATGCTGAGTGCAGATAGAATGAGGACAACCAGCCTTTTAGAGAATAACATAGATATTACAGTTTTGTAAAAATGATTGATTGAATGAATGATTGTACATTGTTAATGTTCTTTAGGTTTATTATTTAGGTCCTTTCTCATTTGAACCCAACAAATAAAATCACTAATGCTTTAATGATTAATGAGATGTTGTCTATATATAAAAAATAAAATAAATAAAAAAATCGGGTTCCTCACTTTTTAGAAAGCTCCTGAAAAAGAAAGATTGCATGACAATGATGCATTTTTAAGGTTCGGAATTTGCACACTGCGCACACCCTCCTCATTCACACACAATGTAAGTTACACTAATGAATGCATTAGAAAGACTCATGTTTCCTCCCAGTGTCAGCATTTCCAAGTTGAAGTCCTACCTGTATTTGATGCAGAGGAGGGAGCAGATGCTTGTCATTCTTCAATAGAGATAAAGCAAAGGATAGAGAGAAAACGGAAAAATGGTTGAACTGTATGTAAAAGAGAGGGGGGGAAAGAGAGGAGGACCAAGTGGGGAGGGTAGAACACAAAAAGGGAGGAGAGTCTCCCTCCGGCATGCGTCACAGCCTCCCGGTTGGGAGGGTGCAGATGTGGTGCGGCCGACTAAACAGCACAGTCGACACCCCCTTCCTGATTCTCTCAGTTTGCTTTGGGGGGGATGTGACTGGGATGAAATGGGCTTTCTGAATGAATGTCAGTGGAAGCGATGCATCCCATTCAACACCGGTGTCATCAGCTCTGAGGCACTAACATAAAATGGGATTTCTTATTTCTCAGTTGAACATCTGCAGGTTTTCGAACAAACACCTTGAGGCTTCCAGATGTGCACTGTAAGACCAGCAATTAATTCCATTGTGGACATAACATACGACTAGAAAATGCACATGCTAAAAATAAAACGAGGCAATTCATATTGAAAAGATCACATTTTTAGAAAACATTTTATGATGAAAATTAATTGTAATATTAAGTTGTTAATCACCAAAACATAAGAAAAACACTGGCTGTTACAGCTGCACTGCCACTAAGAGACTATGCAGAGCTTAAAGAGTGACGAGAGTTGATTTCATCTTCCATCAGGGTCTTTTTCCCTGGGGGAAGCGGCCATTGTCTGTCAGTGTGGAGTTGTCACAATAACAGCTGTCATGGCTAATTCTAATCTCAAAGCTGCCCACTGCTCTTCCAATCAAATACCAAAACCCTCAGTAACCATCCACTGACTGAATTTCAAGCATAAATAAATCTCAGGTTGTAAACAAAGAGAATTGCTAGCCAACTATAAACAGACCAACTGGAGAGAGTGAATATGCATGTGAGCAGCTGATGACATTGTCCAGAGTGACCTTTATAACTCATTAACAACCCCACATGTGCCAATGGCCTGGTCTGTGTAATTACCAGGACTCCAATAGCATGCCTAGAAATGATCCCAGCAGCTAAAGACCCAGCTGGGGCCCCTGCTGGCTCTGGTCTCCTGACCCACACCCAGTTGGGCGATGGGGTTGATGTGCGACAACAAGCCATTAAAGCAGTCCTGCTACCAGACTGTTTGACATTGATGCATATATGCAGTCATGCATATATGTGCACAGGAACGACTAATCCAAACTAGACGGCGTCTGAATGCGGAGCAGCCTGGCTGGAAAATCCAGAAATGTATGCAGGCTTGTCACTTAACCACAAATGGGAGATTTATGCGAGGGGGTCAGTGTGGCTTCGGGGCAGCTAGTTTGTCACGCCACTGAGGGAGGCATCAGCCTTATCAAGACGCATACATTTCTGTATGCATGAGCATTTTATTGATTTTACTGTGGTACCAAACTCATCTGGAATGAGCTGTGGTACGCTGAACTCACCTCCAGTAGACCATCACTATCAGCAGCATTATGAGGCAGAGCAGCGTGAGAGCAGACACCACAACCAGGGGGACGATCCACACCATCCGACTCATCCCCGGCTGAGGGGTTCGGGTCACGTTGGACAAAACGGTCCCGTCTGGAATGTAACAATCAATCATAAATACTATGTTTAAAAGGACTCAACTAAATTGCACCACGTTGTGCGCGGGATCTCTATAAAATTGTAACATGTTTGAATTTAGTTTGACGGCGAGCACTTTTAGGTTTGGGATATTTACAGATCCATGAAATCTTTTTGTTGTTTACGCTGCGACTGGGAGCAGTTAGAAATGTTCTGTTAATGTTTATCTAATGTGAAACTGAGCATGGTCCGAGCCCAATATTTATGAAAATAAGCCTACGATGAATAACAAACCCATTGCTCTATCGAGGGAAATCACACAAACATTTTTCCTAACATGCAACATTGCGAGGATAAAACATCTGGCAATAAGTCTTCCAAACTACTCCAAAGCAAACTCTTTCAAAGAATGCTCAGAGGGATTCCTCCAGGCAGAATCCCTTTGGCAGATGGCTTATTTCTGCCTTCGGGCCTCTGTGTTGTAGCGACACAGAAGCCTGGAGCTTTATCTTTGATTGAAATGGTAACCAGATTAGTCGGTGTCTTAAATCAATGTATTTGTTATGCTACATTGGGCTCAATAACCTTCGGTGCTAATTACAGAGTTTGCTTTGCAGAGAGGAAAAGAGCCGTGCAGCCAAATCAGAACCGGGGTGTGTCCGTCTGGGATGAAACATTCAGCAACATCGTGCGATTCCGGTGTGGGAGAGAGAGGTCGGCTCACCGGTGTGGACAGAGAAAGGCCAGACGCTCTTGCCGTCTCTGCTGATCTTTGGGGACACCGTGGAGCTCTGTGGAATCTGCATCTCGGCAGTGTTGTTGCGAGGCTGAGCGGTGGAGAGCGCGTTCACGTCGCTGGGATCCTCCACGCCATCGACCGACCGCTCGTCACCGGTGCTCGAGGGCGCTGTGGTGCTTTGAGCCGTGGGGCTCCCTCTTCCTTTCTCTTTGGCGGTGGACGCGGGGGTGGGGATTGAAGGCTCTTTGACCATGGTGCTGTTGGCCTGCTTCTCCTCATTACTAGGTGAAGTCTTGTTCTTTCTCTTCTTCTCGTCCTCGCCCTCCTCCTGCTCTCCTTCTCTCTCCCCCTCCTTCTCCGCCTCCTCGTCCTCATCTGCAGCCTGCTTGTTTTCAGACGGCGTGTCTGCGTCGGGGCCCTGCGGCGCTGTCTGCTCGGTGCTGGACTTTGCGGGCGTGACGGACGGACGGGTGGGATTTTGCGTGGCTCGGGGCGCTTTCGTCGGCCAAACGGAGCTGGGCAGAGAAGAGATGACCCCGCCGCCCACGCCCAAGCCTGCCAGCAGGGTGCTCGTCACCACCGATGCCACCGTGGCCTGGCTGCCGCTCGAGGAGGGGCCCATGCCCGTTGCCATGGAGACAATGGAGAAGTGGATGCCAGAGGACGTCCAAGTGGAGGAGCCAGAGCTGATGGGAGCCATGTCCGCCGAGGACGCCGGAGACATGGTGGGCTGACATGGACAGGCAGAGAGAAAGCGGTTACCCAGCAGAAACACATGAATCTTATTAACATCCAAAAATACATTTTTACTGCGATCTTATTGTCAACTCACCATCCCAGTCTTCACAATACGAGACCCTTCAAATATTCTGGTTGTATTAGCTATAAGAAAAAAAAAGAGGGGGCAAGTTGTTTAAGATATAAAATAAGTTCTTCTTCAGGAATGAATACTGACTCAATGGCTGGAGGGTTTTGAGCCGGTACCTCTGAAGAGTAGAGTTTGACTGAAATCACTGCGCAGGTCATGCTGGCACACGGCCTGCACTCTGAACAGATACAGGACGTCAGGGGACACGTTCGTGATGACGGCTCTCTGCAAATTAAAAGAGACACATGTGGATACTTTTAAACCACCGGCAACCATAACAATTAAATGGGTGGACGGGAATACATTTCAAACTCTGTATGTCGTTCATTTATATTGAATGAATGAATGAATGAAAACATACTGTGCAAACCCACTGTTCTGTTAACAGTCAATAACCCACGACATCAATGCAGTTTGAAACCTAGTTTCCAGCCTAAGTTACTTGCGGTGTGCACTTTGCAGATGGCTTAACTTATATTAAAGATGACCCTCAGATTGGTTGGAGGATTGGAGATAGAAAGTCCAAATAAAAAAGGAAATAAAGTGGAGAAAACAGACACCAGAGAGAGAATATTGTTACTGCAACTGGCCGTGTAATCACATGCAGCACCTCAGACACTAATCATTCTTTCACTCAGACGTCTACTATAAAGGAACAGCAACATAAGCGTACACAGCTGAGAATACAAAAGTAGAATATGAATATATTACGTAGAAACAACAACATAACTTGTATTATTCCATTCTGATGATCGTTACAGGTTTTACCAGTACATTTTATGTGTTCAAATGTAGGCTTTAAGAAGTCCCAAATTTGTATCTCTGTATCCCAACAGAGATCCACTACAGCATGGGGGATAACAACAGAGATGGCGGAGCCTCATTTTAAGCCTACGGGACATAGAAAATGAATACTGGGGTTGTAAAGATATGACGCCTCTGCCAGGAGTCCCCTTGGAGGCGTATGGCTGATGGAGAGTTAAAAGGTCAGCAGCTAAAGGAGGATGCTGAGAGTAGCGGCTTGAAATTGCAGTGAGACTGTTTCTATGTTTAACATCAGAAAGAGTTGTTGTGGCAGGAACGAGCTGCAGGTGAGACGTGCGCTTCAGAGGGGCGCACAAGTAAAAGGAATAAAAAGCATGGCAATTTATCTCTAGCTGAGAATAGCGTCCGTTGAATGTTGCGGGGATTCTCTTGCAGGAAGCCTGATTGCATATTAATTTCAACCTCCTTGCGCACCGAAAAGCCTTGGTAACTGCTCCGCAATGGTTGAAAGAAAATAGTTTCGGCATGAAACTGCTCACAGCAAATTCTTTGGATCAGCTTGAGTAACTGGGTCACGGTATCTGGAAAGAGACCCTGCTGTTGAGTTTTTAGAATTAACATATTGTCCTTTAAGAGATGCATACAAAACTGCATGCACTCTGTGTCTGATAAAACAATTGTACAAAATAAGAATCTATGAATATGAAAAGGTTGTTAAATGAAAATGTGCAACCACTTAAAAATATATTTATATGTATTATACTGTGGGGCGCGTGTATCTGCATGTAAGATTTTTGGACCGCAAATTCTTTTTACCATCAAATTGTAACACACCATCCTGCACAGTAAAGTCTAAACATTTCGAAGTGAAGTAAGCAAAATGAATTCTTGGGTGAAAGGGGTTATTATTACCTAAAGCAATAGCTGGTTTCTAAGCATTAAAACATGTACAACGGTTTACATCAATCCCACTTCCTTTGTGCCGTTTTCTCTAACCAACCGGTATTATTCGCTGGTGATGCAATATTGCACGATCCCGCACCGGGTTCCCATGTATGACAATGCCAACTGTGTTTACTGAAAGGCATTCTGGAGGTAGTCCTGCCACAAGGGGACTGATACTAGGTCTCTGAACCAGTGGGTGAGGCTTTGGCCCCTGCACTGTTTGTATCTAAAGAGTTAGTCATGCGGACGGTCAAGACAGCTGGGGGTCACTGGGCCTTAAAAGAGATGCACAGCTGGGTGTTGGATTCCCTCAAATGGAAGGATTTGTGACCAGGGAGGAAATATGTAGCGGGGAGAAGAAAAGCCCTGTAGGTGTAACGTCGTGTTGGGGGGGAGGATATATTCTCTGTGGAGACGGTGAATTTTCAGTCTGAGAGATACAGGAGAGAACGATGTGTTCTCATTAGTATTCCAGAGCTCTGCCCTGACCAAATCGAACTGCGATCACTATTGATTATGCAACAAAAACTGGTATGTTTTGTTATGGTAAAAAAAATGGTAGATTATCACCTAATTCTTTCTTTCTTTCGAATTTCTATGTATTATAGAATCATCCACACCCGTGACAACACAGCTTTTTTTCCCCCCTGTATTTTACAGGGAATTTCAAACAAACGTTGCTTGTTAAGTGCATACCACCGGCTACTTCAATGAAAAACATTGGTCCTCAGTATTATCAGTCATGATTTTTCAGCTATAATGTAATCATCGGATTTACAGTACCAGTCAAGTTTACTCAATGACAAAGTGTGTCCAGACCATATATATATGTACACTGATATATAAATGATCTATACGCCCATATTGATCTGCGTCAGCGACTAAAGTAAACAAAAAGAAATCCGAAGATGCTTAAACTGAAGAGGCCACAGGCACATTTGACAACCCATTACCCATATATCAGTTAAACTTGTCAATGTGTGCGACAGTCCTGCGTGTCTATTTCCAGACAGGTGAGTGACAGCGGATTGTCTGGCTCCTCATATTAAGCAACAGCCGAGTCCAGAGTTCATCACAATCTGTCACCTCCTATACACACTGTCAGCCATCAAGCCACCCTGTGATCTGGCCTGGGTACATGGCACGCTCTGCAAACCAATCGGAGCTGTTAAAACCACATCCAAGAAGACGAGTCCGGAAAAAAACGGGAGCATTTTCCAGCGGCGGCCCGATGAAACAATTATACACACCATGCTTTGGTCCCCAGTCTTGGTGAAGGTCTTTTCGTCGGCAACGTCCCGCCTCACCCAGCTGTAGGAGACCATGTAGCTGGTGATTGGCGGGTGGTAAACAGCCAGAGGGCGCTCCCAGCTCACCATCAATGCCGTCTGGTTCAGCGGCTTGATCTTCATGCTCACTGGGGCACTGCTGCACACTGCAAGACCACAGAGTACAAGGGGAGTGAGATTTTTAAAAAAGCAGCATGAAAAGAAAAAATAATAAGGGCACGTTTTTCAGGGCGTGAATGCAGCAAGAGAAAACGAAGGGCTGCGTACAGACGACTGCTCGACCGCATGTATTTGTGCAGAGCGCACGTTGCCTTTTATCAAGCCCATCGATACTGTCCGCACTGGACTCAAAGCCATTTGTACTTGAGGAACCACAAGGTGCACGATAATATAGTAACTCAATCGCAAAAAAAAAACACTCCTGGGGGCTCGACTCGGGTCATGTGTGCCGTCTGTGCTGATTGTCACTCTGGACACTTTGTCTCATTTTCACGCCACATGACTGCGAGTGATTCCGGGTGGAATACCAAGCGGCAGTGATAAATGTGTGCTACAGACCAAACCGAAGCTTCCCGCCCATACGTAATTTTGTAGGTTCCTGTGCAACATCCAACAGAAAAGTGAAATAACGAGGAGGAAAACACGCAAGTCCTCCTCAAGGTGGCACTGTAGGCTGCGACACGGATATTTGCCCAGAGACCCTAACGTGCGGGTAAAGGACAGTCTGGACAAGCTTGTCAGCACATCAGGGCAACAGCAATCAGGGACCAGTGTCAGCTGATTAAGTGCAGGAAGGGCTTCTGTCATATTCAAATTGTCACCATAGTTCTCCATTTACAAAGTGACACTTGGGTGCAAATGATGCACCGTGATATGTGACAGGATGGGAGGGAATCAGACGGAGGAACACTGGGGCAAAAGAAAATATACAAAAGCAAGGAAATCTCGGCGTGTTGATGAGGTGTGACAGGTGTGAAATGCATTATGACACGTCAAATGTTCGCTGTCAACTACAGTAGCTCAAAATCAGCCTGTTTAATAATAGCTGAAGACATTGTGGGGGTTTTACTGGTCGGATCGTTGCCGCCACGTCGGCATCGTCCATTGTTATTTTCATTTGGCTAAAAAGGTTACAATTTTTGGCAATACAGGACTCTTTTTTTTGCATTTTATTATCTATCCTGTAATTACCCACCTGTGATTTTTTCCCCTGAAAATGAAAAGGTAAAGGGATGTAAGGCTCGTTTTTTTTCATGATAACAAAATGAAATTTGCCAAGATATATGTGACATTAAAGGTTGCAAAAAAAAGCCAAATGACCAATTTGTTCAATGTAATTGGGACAACTTTTCTTAAATGTGGTTTACTGATGAGCAATCATTGTAATCATCTGCGTATTAATTATAAACCTCATTGAAGCTGGTTGTTAATTCCACAAAAACCTTTTAATAAACTGGTAGATTGCCAGCTGAATTAACAAGTGCTCATCAAAATTTGCATGTAAATTGAATTGTGCCACTTCGACTGTAATCAGAATCTCCTAAAAATCTTGAGACACAGTATGGATTAAATGAAAATGTCCTAATGTTTTATCACTTGCACAATTATCATGCTATAGCTTCTCCAGTAAAACATCTTATTCATTTTCTGTGAACACATGTATTATAACATCATAAAGGCTTCACCTCAGTCCACACCGCCACTCAAGAGCAGAGCGCGATTGTTTCTCCTGGCAGAGTCTTCCATAAAGGGGACGAATAAACGGTTGTCAACAAACAGCAGTCCTCAGAAGGCTGTTCAATTTGTTTTTAAAGGAGCATGTGTATTGGCATTGTAATGACAGGAAAAACAACAATTTTATGGAGAACACAAGGAATACTGATTTTGACACAAATAATTGTATTTTCTGAACTTCACAGGAAAGTGGAGGTATGTATGTCATCGGAGGACCAAATATTTATTTGGCTATACGTGACTAATGTCAGTCTTAACACGAAATAACAACATTACCACAAAGGGAATCTTAATAATGTCTTGGTCTTAAGTCATGTCAAACATTTCGTTCCAGTCACTATTTGAGGATTTTTCCTTTTTCTTTGTTTTATAAACTTGTGCACTCACTGATTTTGTAAACTAAGCAAGTTCAGTGCATTTTTCCATATTGACAGAGATTTTAAAGATCAAACAATTAATCAGTTAAACAAGAGAAAGGTAATTAAGTGTAGATTTAAACCCCATCTTAAATCAGTCTTATTTTGAGCTTTACACAAACAAGGTGGCCCATTTATCTTTACATTATTTCTTTTAAAAATCTCATTTGAAACCTGTGTGTTGCATACATCTCTAATGGCCAAATAGCTTCCATGGCAGTAAAAGCCATGGCGATGGGACATGCAGTTAAGGTAGGGCCTTGGTTCTTATAACATACACAAGCATGACCTAGACATAGCCCCCTCATACGACCTTGGCAGCAGTGAATGGTAAATGGACTGTACTTGTATTGTCTTCCGACCACTCAAAGTGCTTTAACATTCCATCTCATCCTTAACCCATTCACACCCATTCCCACACTGACGACACAGTGCCACCTTCCTATCAGTAACTAGCATTCCCGCAGCGTGGTGACAGCTACAGGAGCAATGTCGGGGTCACGTGTCTTGCCCAAGGACACGTCGACATGCGGGCTAGCATCGCCTAGGATCCAATCCACTGATTGGAGGAAGACCGGGCTCTCCCAGAAGTCACCCCTGGACATAAGACTGGCGCTGACTGCTTACTGGCCGCGGCCCCCATTAAATAGGAATCCTTACATTTCAGCACAGCGAAATAGAAGTGCAACCGAGACACAAAGAGAAAAACTAGCAATCGAGAAAAATAAATGGAGAGCCACTGGTCCACATTTATTCTGCCTACTGACATAATGCCACAAAAGCAATTTCACAACTTAATTTGTGTAGGTCTATTTTAGCTGTGCCACACATTAATGATGATTGCTGATCATCATTGTGAGAGTACTCCAACTTCATCACAAGCTTCCCCAATCAATTCCCCCCACCAGACACCAACAACGCCGCTTCACAGCGCTGCAGCCTTTTTCATCATTGTCTGTATAGTTCCTGTACTGCTCTGTTAAAGTAAGCGCTGCAAGATGCTCAGATATAAGAAAGATGAAAAAAATATTATTATTATTAACTATTACTGGTTGAAAAAGTATTTCCTGCACATGGTCCGTGCTTTGATATAAAAATGTTCTATATTATAAAAATGAGTTGAGGTGAGCCTCATCCTGATGGAACAATATTTCTCTTGAAATCTCATGAAATCTTTTTCATTTGTTTTGAATCATAGAAGAATTGGTTCCCCAGCAACCTTTTAAAAAAATAAAGAAAGAAAAAGAAGGACCCTTTGTGTTGGCAAACATATAAACATATTTACTGCCCCACTCATTTAGATCAGATTTTTGACAAGAGTATGAAAGAAGTATGAAAACCTTAATATGTTGACCTGAATGGCTTGAGGATATGTCCAAAATCTTTGATCACAATAAAAGAAATTATATGTATTGTTTCAAATCCAAAGGCGATACACTATTGAATTCTAACCTAGCAATGTGGCCATCTCAGATTCACCCACTCATGTGCAATTCTAGCTGTGTGCAGCTCAGACTGTACTCTAGAACAGTCAAGCTGCTGATTTATTATTTTTGAAAGCCTTCTGCATTGGCATGGACACTATTTCAATGAACAGTTTGAGAGTCTCAATGTGAGGACCTACATGGAACCCAACTAAGAGGTTGTGTCTTTTCTCAGCCTCTCTAAATCTACAAGAAATTATACAACCGCAAGTCATGACTGTAATTACAGGAGACCTTCGGGTTCAACCGTGGTGCAAATATCAGGGCGGGTGTGGTAGAATACCGGAAACAAAGCCTTACCTCTCGATGCCTCGGTGCTGTGAGGGCTTCCCAGGACTTCAGTTAAATCTTTTTGCCATGCATCTTTTATGGCCGATTTAAAGACCTTCCTGCTGTCCAGGTCCTGCAGCGGCCGGAAGTTGTTCCTCAGGTACTCTACGGACTTGACGTGGTCCTGTTGCTCTGTAGTAAAGATGGAGTAAAAGGCCTCCAGCTAGATGGAAAGAAACAGAAGGGCCCCCGAATAAGTTCAAGTTATTTTTCACTACGTGTGTGTGTGTGTGTGTGAGTGTGTCCATGTGCTAAATATATCATGCAGGTCTGCATTTGTAGCCACTTGACAGCAGCTGACTGTTCATAACTGGAGCAGAGGATTTGGAAGAAACATTTGCACCACAGGCACCAGCAGGCACAAACCTCAATCATCCTCCTGGCTACCTACCGGGCTGTAACCTCCCAATGGGGCAAATTCGTGGCCATTGATTGCCAGGAATGATCTCCTGCCGAGTGCTGTAATGACTCCACATTACAGATACTGTGGAATCAATGTGTCCTGTGCGTACTTGAAGAAATATATTACAGGTTTATAACACACTATCTATGAGCGTCACAAACATAGTGCTAGTGGTCAATATGCCTGCAGCAGAAGTCATTTCTGAACAAAAGATTTGTCCTCCTGCAAGTTAATAGAAATTCCACCGAGGCCCGTGAATTTCTACAGCAAGCACTTTGCAAGATATGCAGCCGAGCAGCCCAAGAATTGTATGGAATCCAATTGTATGGACAAAAGCAGCAGCAATGGTGTATGGGATCAGCAAAAAGCATGGGGTATGATTTGGCATATATTACTACTACTATGGCACTATCAAAGTCACAAATCTCCAAAAACCTGCTCTTAGGCAGATAAGTGAAGCCTGTAAAATGGCAGATTTTGTAGCTGGCATACGCTAAACCTTTTCTGCAATCATTTAAATTCATTTACATCTACATTTTAACAACTGGAATAACTGGTGTGCTAACCAGCCTCGGTGGGCAGCAGTCGTCTATTCGAGACATTATTGTTGCCGTGTCAGACTCAAAAACATGATCTATGTACAAAGGTTATCTCACATTTTCATTTAAATGCCAGTAATTGGCAGCCGCTTCCTGCTTACTCATCCACTATATAGACCGTTATGGTTTTATATGTAGAAGCGCCGGGGAGGAACGAAGGAATAAGAGAAGATGGGAAGAGGTAGATGAGACGCTTGTGCGCCGAAACTGTTGAACAGTCAGTGATCCACTAAATGTGAGCAAATGGAAAATATAACTACCCAAGCATGTGTGTGGGTGTATGTGTGTGTGTGTGTGTGTGTGGGTGTGAGAACTTAACTCACTTGTGAGTGGGACAGATACACAGGCCTGGAGAAGACGATCCACTCCACCACCTTGATGCAGGGCGGTGTGGTTAGAGAGCCGGTGTATCGGTAATAACTCTCCAGTGACGATGGCAGCAGATGCCTCAGGATAAATGGCCGCAGGTTGGTCTCCTTTTCTGGGTAGAGTGTAGGGATCAGAAACACCACGTTTTTACCACCCTTAAAAGCTTTGCTATAAATCCTGAACATCGTTGGCTGCATTTTAAACGGTTGTTTCGTTGTCCCTGTGGCATTTTAACGGCTTTCGTGAAGCCTCTACAAGTGGAATGATGGTGACAGCAGTTAAAAGCCTCGCAACTTGTTATCCTTCTGGCCAGATCTCTTTACTCAAGAGATCTCCCTTTGGTCCTCTTTAGAAAGGAGTAAAAGGAAGGAGAGTCAGATAAAATGGCCAGCTCTGACAGCTGATCTCTGGCTGGGTGGTTGCCTGCTCTGATGCATGTAACAACTGTCGCATGGGCCACGCGGATTAAGACAGATCCAAACGATTACCCGATCTGTTCTATCCTTTGTGATCAGAACCAGGCACGGTCGTGTAAAAAAAAAGATCCCTTCATCCTTTGCGTGAGCTTTGCAAGTGGGCTGGTTGGGTGAAAACCCCCCCCAATAAAGCTGCGTTTAGGTCAAATCCAATATCTCACAGCTTATTAACTTAGCGAAAAAAACACAGGCTTTGGGCGATACGACTGATAGGACTACTGAGCCCCATGCCTCAGCCGTACTCAAAGTCAAATTCAGTATTCACAGCCTTTCTTCTCCCCGTCTTCAGACAGCGTACGTGCCCTATCGCTCGTGGGTCGCCGAGATGCTGATGGATGGATGACTGTGGGATAACGAGCTAGCGGAAAACCAACCACCCTAACAGGAGAGGAGGCGAGGAGCATTTAGCAGCCAGCAGGAAGTGAGTCCAAAAATCCCCCACCCACACCGAGCGCTGTCATCCGGGAGATGAGAGATACTGTTCGTGGTAGCACGAACATCTGCGAAGGGCTCAGACTCTTTCAGGGGGCTGACGCAGATTCATGGAAGAACCTAGTAAAAACAGCGTATTTTGGCAAGCTGCCTTTATCAAGGTTGTAACAAAAGAAAGGTTGAGTTGAAATACCTCTGTGAAAATTAAAACCCCAGGTGAAATGGCCAACTGATAATGGGCCAATCAGAAAATGGGCCAATTTCGTCACTGGAGTTACTGCAATTTTGAGTGTACAAATTGAATTGAACCAAGCGACCCATTTACTGAATCTCGGGCCTATTCACGGGCTGTTTAAGATTCTCTACTGGTCTCAGAGTGAGCTTTTCTATACTCACATGTGTTTTTTTTCCCGCACTGGTTCAGAAACAAGTCATAAACTTACGAGCGCACAGCACCAAACTATTATCTCCAGAAAGTAGGGAAATATGATTATAAAAAGCCCGATAAAGCCCCGGCACTAGTCATGTGAAACAGGCGCAATTAGGCTCTGCTTCTATATATCCCCATTCACTCTCTTTTCCTTGTCAGTGTAGGATCATGTTTACATACAGCTATGAGCGTCAGCAGCTGCTTGTAAAACATGCCAAGGCGCAGGAGTCCCCAGATGCAGTAAAGGATTATAAAGCCAGGTTATATCATCTGCTGATCTGCTGAATGTCACGCGTGCATCGCTGCCGCACAAAGTTTTGAACATTTGTCATGGAGGCAAAACAAGACTCACATTTTACGTTTGAATATGAGCCCCTGCAGGAGTTAAGGGCCACAATCTACACGTGCATGTCTGAGCAGAATTAAACAGAGTGCTGTCTAATTGAGGCTCAGATGTAATTAATAGCTCTTCCCCGGTAAGTGAGGCTCCTCAGAGGTCTCCCATTGTGCAGTTGCGTAAGCAAAGGAGAGGCGGTATCTTGCAAATTTGGCATCCTTTTGAAGTTAAACTCTGCTCATTTCTTGTGTTTAGTCTCTAATTTGGGGGTTTGAAAATAATTCAGACCAATGGTTACACAGCTGAAAGCAAGAGCATCCATCTATGTTGTACGGAGAATAAACAGCATATATACATACATACATACATACATACATACATACATACATACATACATACATACATACATACATACATACATACATACATACATACATATGTTCACATATGCATTGCTTACCGTGATGCACAACCCCTTTCAAGCCCTGGATGATGGGCTCCACAGCTGGATTGTCTTTTTGACCCAGCTGCAAGTGTCCAGGGACAAAGGATTACAAAAAGGATTACAAGACTCAAGTAATAATCCAACATAGAAACTAAGGACAATCAATATGAGCAAAATAAATCAGGACACAATGACTGAAACATCTCTACGATACAATACAAATCTGGCATCAATTCTAGTAATAATTCAATTATTTGTAATTGTGAAGTTTGTCATTTTTTTTTTAGGGAAGAGAATTTGAAGGTCACTATAACAGATGACCAGATTCAGGCCCTGGTTTTTGGTGTTGTGCTCGATTGAAGTGCATTTATTATGACATCCACCGTTAAATACATTGACAATCAGTATTTAATAGTTCTTTGAGGGAAATGATGTCTACCTTTTCACCCATGATAATGTGTGGTGATTCCCTCTTTCGCTATAAGGCCTCATGCTAGTTCCTTTAACTGAGTGAAGACAAGCAATTATTGTTTAGCCACCGTTCTGCAATACCTCCAATGTCCTACTTAAGAGACAGGGATGGACAAAACAGTATTGGGCTGCAGGGACCAGTGCATCCTTGCTGAACATTAATTCAGGTCAGTCAGAGGAGAATAATTGTATGGAAGTGAATGCTGAATGTGGATAATATGCGCACCTTAGAAGCCATTAATAGGCCTCTGGGGAGCAAAACAAGAACCCTCCTCATTGATTAGAAATGCTAAATCTGAGCCAATGTGTGTGTGCCCGCTTAAAAAGTCTTCCACTGTAAACTGCTATTCAGCGGCTTGTGCTTGTGGGCCTTAATTGCGGTAAGCAATTGGTCTGTCAGGACCCAGCGGAGGCATTTAGGTCCACGTCCACACGTGGTTTATCAGTGTCTAAGAGTAGGCCTACATTACAAACACCTGTGTCCCCATTCCTGCCGCCCTCTTTCTGAGAGCTGACCCTTGCTGGGATGCTTCTAAGCTGAAAGTTAGCCCACATTGATTGTCTGCCATCAATTAGCAAATAGTTTGTGTGAATAAAGTCATCCAATAAGCCTGTGAGAACGGATGTATAACATGATGCCATTTCCCCAACAACTAAATGCAGAGTTATTACTAAGGTTTTCCTTAAGACTAATGTGACTAGTATCTTAGACCTAACCAAGCGCCTACAACCAGGCTGGCGACATAATGAGGCTGTACAGCAGTGCTTTGCTAACCTAAAGGGGATCCGGGGGCTTTTAAATAAAATAAATCCAATTGAAAATCAATTAATCCTTTTTTCATATTGAATTGCAGAATGGTCGGTTGACCACCTGGCCCCTTAAGTTAATATCACTGCACTCGAGCCATGCTGCTATTACGGATGCAAAATCCGGTCTGAAGGTCGAGACGGTGTCATCTGAAAAAAGTCTGAGCCACTTACCTCAAAGAAGACCGCGATGGCCGCAATGATGCGTCTTTCCTTGATGGCAGCACCGAGGCTGTCAAAGTCATCTGCATTGTAGAGGTAGATCTGCATCTGGGATGGGAAACAGAGCATAAAGCGCTTAAGGAGTGGACCAGGAGAGAACCCGCGGTTCCTGTCATCAATCACTCCGACACAATGCTGACGAGCTGCTGAAAAGCTCTGTTGAGGGGCATAAAAAAGGGTGTATTTATTACTCCTGTAAATCTGCCATCATCTGTCTCATTCCTTTTTTTGTGTGGTCTGCCACTCTTGGGGGACATTGGGAGAAATACAGTATCCCTTTCCTCAGGGCGAATGTCCTCACACAGATAAGTTAAAAGCAACTGGAGGAATTTGCCCTTCTCCTGTGGAGAGATCTAACCGAGTTGTATGCTTGTAATCATTGCTTCCAATTACCTTGAATCACAGACAACATTGCGTCTGGCTTGAACTAAAAAAGCGTTGCCGGTGCGCGCATATGATGTGAAAAACCATCAGACGCTGAATAAATCATAGACCGATAAGAAATACATTTTCACTTCTTTCTTTTCAAAGCAGACATATTATGGGAGTGCTGATCAAAATCGGCAAATGATTCTAAAAGTAGCAATTGGAGCTGTCCATCATCTCGCTGACTCGAGCCTCTTTAAAATGAAAAACCCTTTCATGTCACTGAACCAAGTTAATTGCCAATAAAAAAAGGTCCTCCATGTTGATTTAATTAAAGGGTATGCTTGCATTTTTCTTTTTTCAAAAGGAAAATTACTAGAGGGGGAAAAAATATCCTGCCACAATTGGCTGTAAAGAAAACAAAGCAAAAAAAGCCTAAATAAATAAGCGTGTAAATATTGATAAATCCATAATTGTATACCAAAGGCCTGAAACAAGTCCAAAATAAGTCAATGCAGATCATTTAAGTTAATTAGTTTCCTTGGATTTCCTTTAACTGCAGCCTTGAATGGAATTAATTTGTTGTGCAAGAACTCAGCAAGAAAGAGCTGCAGCTATTCATCACCCTTCAGATGTTATTAACTACATTACCCAATTAAGCTGCCCCCCCCTTAGGCTTCATTTACTCAGTGATACATGACCACATGACCTGCTCTTACTAACAGCCCACTGGAAAACGTGACATTCAAAAACTTTTATCTGAGCCGCTAAAAAGAAACGCTGGTGAAATTCATTAGAACTACTCGATCAGTGGCTCAGTTTGTTCCCTTGCATGTTGACGAGCTCTGGCACGAGGCCCTCTTCTTAGAGTAAACTTCTGTCACATCCGGAGATATCTCCCGATTTTTTGGGGATTTAAAGGAGGACGGGCAGGTGGTCTGACATTTTTTAAGCTCTCTTAATAATTCCGACATGCACCATACTGTCATACAGAGAAATAGTTAAAGAAGATCTCAAAATGGCGAGTACCAAAAAAACAATGACGGCTGGCTTAAGCCCAGAAAAACAAACAAAACATAATTCAAGCTTTTATAATCCCCCCCCCCCCTCCCTCCCCCCCACCACCAAACAGTTTTGTCTGTGGAGCAGACCTTTCACAAAGTGAGTGCAAACACACATTTAAGCACAAACAGGTGAAAATCTAACGCACGTTTGACCCCATTTTCCCAAGCCAGCGAGATATGAGGCGACACGCGCAAACTACAAGAAATAACTTTGTGTGCAGAGAGATCTTAGATTTATCTCAGTAGAACAAATGTATTCCACTTTCCTCACTTTACAACAGTGAAGCTTTCTGTTGTTTGCAGGAGTTTTTTTTTAAGCGTGTCCTTTGACTTGAAGTGCTACAGTGATCATTTTCCAGACGGCTCACAAAAATGTGTACGGTACATGTTGAACTAATACATTAAAATGAAAAGGGGGAGCATGAGTGAAAAGGATGGGAGTGGATTATGCCTCGGTAAACAGAGGAAATATAATCCAAATCCACGTCAATTTAAAATAACAACATACAGCGCAAAAGCTACAGAAGATTTACACAACTGCACGTTCCCCTGTATTTCTTACATTAATGGTGGTAAACCACTAGCCAGTAAACAAACAACTACTCCCACTGGAACCACAAACATCAAAGCAGAAAGCCTTGAGTAACAGAAGTCTCCCCTCGTATGGAAATACGACCACGTATTAAAACGTAACCGTTGCGTTGCGGATTTGTTACTATTGCTAGGATGGCTGCATGAGTCCCATGGTATCAAAATAGATTATCCTTTTGTCCTTTTTATTGCCGCGGTGACCATGAGAGCTCAATACACTGCTAATGAATGCATGCAAATGCACAGAACACAAGATGAAGACAGGCCCCTGGCGTCAGGCGAAGCAATTCACTTGTTGTCCAACACCACTGATGTGGGTTGTGTAATTATTTTTCCTGTATTTATAGTCCTTTCGGTGCTCTCTACTTTTAGCATGTGTGTTGAGCACTCAGGGTGGCCGCATCCACCTCCATTACTCTCACCTGCAGACGTGCTTTCTGCATAACGCACTGTACACTCACTCCAACACTTCATACATCCGCAGTACTTTGTGTACCCTTCCGAGGTGTGATTTGTAACCCATGTATAATTAATCTGACTTTTGGTGACACCCTAATATATTATTAGAAAATATCTCCTTATTGTGTCCCGGGGCCGAAAAAGAAATGCGCTGTTTCATTTTTCATGGTGCTGTTTGAGCGAACAGGTGGTCCACCTAACGATTTCTCTACTTCACTCTCATGGAGGAGACCGCGGTTAGATTAATGTCAAGCTCAAGAGCCAAAGGCTGTGCGTTTTTTTTTTTTTTTAACACGACCATGTTACAAAAGGAAGAGCAGCTCCATACAGCGGCTTTTTGTTTTTCCAGCCTCTGTGTGCGAACTATATGTGTTTTTCAAGCTTCTAAGGAGGTGGAAAAACCTTTTTTAAGATTTTATTCTGAGGCCATAAGTATAAATGCTTTATGCGACGTGCTACGAGTAACTGGGCAGAATGTGAATCATTTGAAGTGGGGAGATAATTAGACAACGGATTGGAAAACGTTCTCCATTCAGCAGAGAAAAATAAAGGCCCGGAGATCAACCTCCAAGGTTGTGCTGCTCCGAGTACAAAAGACGCACAAAACAAGCAAATAGCCAACATCTGCGGTGAAAGAGCACTGCAGATGTTAAACACAAACATTCATGAACATTGCATTTTCCTGTGCATGCGGTGTCAGATGTAATATAATATTAAACGAATCAAACTCTGCAAAGGCACAAATATGAAAATGCCACATCTTAGAGAACAAAGTTTAATGGCAAAAAAGCAACCACGTTCCCTTTCAACCATACATCCCCCCCCCCGTCAACTTCTGAATCCGACAGTGAAATAATACATCATCTTTGATATATGCAGTCTAAACTATTGATAAAGAGAATCATTTAAAAAACAGTTCTCCCACGCAGTGCTATTTCTCCATACATGGTGCACACATTCAGCCTGTGGTTAACAGGAAGCGTCTTTGCAGATATGCGGATGGAACATCACTTTTTGTACTTCCTGTAGCAAAGACTATGGACCTTTCTCATGAGGATATGACTAATAGGTTGCCGGGAGTGGCTGGATGATATTAGGCTTTTTTTTCACTATAAAGAAGTTCCTTTGACCAGTTCGCCATTGGTGTCACTTACAAAGCCTTGATAGTTTATGCACACGGGTAGGACTATTATTTCGTCTTTCTACTGTACTGGACAGAGTAATCTGATCCGTTTCCTTATGTTCCTAATGTTTGGTCAATGTTTACATTCATACGGTTTCCACTACTTTAAACTGTTTTCCTCAATGGGTTATATTTCTTATTAGAAGAGAGCATTGTCCTTTTAACTTGTGAGCACACTAACCTGGGAATCCATCCATCTGTGACACACAGGCTGATGCCGAAACCTTGGGACTACACACATAAAACATAGAAATCTACAAATGCATATTGTCCATTTATGAATGAAGCATCTAAAGGGTACAATTCTGTCCTTCTTGCTCGGCTTTTCTGCTAAAAGCTCCCTAAATTGGTCGTCAAAGAGAATCCCATTGCCATTAAAGGAGCCATACGCACAACAAGCTTCATAATGGCGGTATATAATTCGATAACCCTTTAACACTACATTGAGCACAAAGTGATGTGGCAAAAATAAATCTAATTACTCAGCCATTCAGCATCAAAAGCTTTGCTTGCATGGAGAGCTGCAAAGAGCAGGGCCAAGAAACAAACACAGGAGGACGCTAGCTGCGTGTTTGGAGATAGGACTCGCTAACAGCCATTTCCTGTTTTCACACGCTGTCATATTTACACTAATTATTGGTGTTTGACACTAGGGGGGATACAAAAAGAAATGGTATAATCCCATAGAAAGTGAGAGTAACACACATTTGCTAATTCATTTCAGATAATGACATTGTAAAAGGCACCAATAATTCATTATCTGCACCACACAGAAATAGAAGGGTTGCTGCTTTAATCCAAGAGCCAGAATAAATAATGCCAAACGGTTTTTGGATTTAATACCCTTTGTATCTGTGCCACAAAGAGTGGTCGCTAATTTTCTTCTGCTTTCCTTCATTTCCATTGAGAAATGAGTTGTGACCTTGTGCAAAAAGCCCTTTTAGAGCACGAAAGTCCCAAACTTCTGCTTTGTGCTTTATCTTAATTAAACTCTAGTCTACCAAGCTTTACTTTTCCTCAATGCCTTTTCACTTGGCTTTCATTGATGACATTTTTCATATTTTCTATTGTAAAAGCTAAAAAAGAATATAAAAATATTATTTTATTTTAAAATAGTTATTGACCATTAACAGCATATTTTAGTGTTTGTTTGACGTTTGTAGCTTGTACGTTTGTAGTCTTTAGGTTTTAAAGGGCTTTTCTAGTAATGTAATTTTCTATTGTACTTCCACATCGAGTTAGAGAATTGAAGAAAAAAATAAAAAAGTTCAAGGTCAAAGCAGCAGAGGTATAAAGAGCCATACCGCTAGTCTCTAGTCTAAGCAATGAATCATGCTGGATTCTATGCTTCCCATGATGCTGATGACATCACCATTTATCTGACTTTTAAATTGGCCCTTTTAAAACCTGCTTTAGACCACATTGAAGTGGTGCTCCTTGGAAATTAGGTTTACTGAATTTTAGAAGCATCAATGTTTAGAAGCCTCACTTCTGCATTTGGCTCCAATATTCAATATGAAGCATATGGACCCACGTGGCGCATTTGTCAAAATATGTTGTGGTGACGTGATACTTTACCTCTACGGGAAAGCGTCTGCCATTAATGCTGTGTTCCGAGCCTGCTGACCCATTACTATGGCCCCAGTGGAACTCCATCTTCTCAGCCTTAAAGCGCCCTGGCAGACCCGCACCTCTTACAAAGTAGTCATCTTTCAGGAGGACGGCGACTGGAGACAAATAGGGGCAGAGAAAAAGGAAAAGATGCAATCAAACAGAGAAGGAAAACAAAGTACAGTCACGGCAGGAATAGACAGTCAAAGATGTGACTTTGCAGACGCTCAGAGCGGCGGCGGCTGCTCGTTTCCGCTGCTATCTGTTATCTATATAACTAGATATCTGTAAGATCAGAACTTCAATCTCATTATCTAAACTCATCTGTGCCTTTCTGTAACGACAACTCAATTATTGCATGATCTCAAAATAACACATTGCTATTCCGTGGCGTTCATCGCTAATGAAGAAGCTTTATATCCAGAAACGATGAACTTTGTTATCTACAAATCTCAAACATTTTCTGTTTTCTATAATATCACGACAAATTTCTACCTGCTTTAGACAGCGAATGACTTGTTTATCAGATATAACCTCTCCCTGTCACATTGAATCGCTATGAATTGAAAACTTGGCACGGATGGCAGACTTGCTTTGATTTATTCTAGAGACTAATGCATATGTTAACAGACTCCCCACGTTCTTTGCGACTTCAAACTTTCTCCAAGTTCCACGAGCTGCCTTGTACACAGGCATGGTTTTGTTTTCAAACTATTACACAAATGATCTTGGCTCAGAGGGATGCAAGAACAGCGAGAGGGAAACTAGCTACCTGGCAACCCACAGGCTGACATGATTTCTTTCTGTAGGATGCCTTATGGGGGGAATCATCATTGCGAGATACAAAGTCATTGGGGGGGCCACATTCACGATGATGCCGTTGCGCACATCAGCCTCTTGCAGTGGCCTTGGAGTCCCATTGGTTGATCGTGGGGAGCTGTAGTGAACAGCTACAGGCAAAGCCACGTTCTCTTAAACTTGCTGCATGGTTCACTAAGAAGACATAATGGAAATCCATGGCTTTGTTATCTTCTCCACCCACCGGCTAGCTTTTCCTTCAGCTGTAGAATAGCGAGCATTTAGAATCTCATTTCACTTGCATTTGGCATTTACAGAAAATGTTGTAATTGGGTGTTTATTGCAGCATTTCTTTCATGCTGTGCCACTATTAGTTATTGTAATTAATGCCCCATGAATGCATTATAAAAGTATTTACAGTAAGTGAGTACCATTAACGTTCACATCAAAATATGACTGCAAGAGGTTATGAACAGAGGCACTTACAATATTTTATGACATTTAATTCACTGCTAAATCACTAGGTGAAAGTGCAAATATACACTAGGTATGAAAGGTCAAGCCCTTGACAAAGGTTGTGATGGGAGTATTATAACAAACAATTTTGCGTGATTTTAATGTTCAATAATGTGTTGGTCTCAAATGTTTTTATAAATATATATATATATACACACACGATATGTTTCGGTTATTTGTGTATTGCAGTATTCCCCTACTCCTCAAAAGCCTCCAATCCAGGAAGAGAAGCAAAATAAAAACCATTTAAAGACGTGAGGAATACTTGAAGTCAACCTTGGTACCAACAAAAATGACAACTTTTGCTTTGAATTGTTGTTTACTGAAATGGAGCCGTGCATATCAATCAGCATAATCACAGAGGGAATGGCACAACAACTTTGAATGTTGTTCCCATCTGCAAAGAAAATAAAAAAATTAACTACAACATCTGTGATGTCTGCAGTGGCTTTTAAGAGATTTCTTTACGACATTTTCGAAATTAATAGTGGGCCATACAATTGCCTCCTGAGGTTAAAAAAGACATTTCTGCTTTCGTGAGATCATTACATGACAACAACAATTTGGATTCCCATTAAAAGTTCCGCCCGTCCGCTTACATTTGTAAATGTACTCAGTGGTGTCAATGACGAGCCTGAGCTTCATTAGCCGCTCAGTTATTCATGACATCCAAAACACGACCATGACATGGCACATTACCATCCTCCCACCCGCTCAAACCAAAAGTCAGCCGTTTTCAAACAAGGACAGCCCTTTGAAATCATGTCACGCAAAGCAAACCGTGAGGACGAGCGTCCGTACGAGCAAACAGACAGTCGGCACACAGATGACATAATGGACGAGCGCAGCGCAGGGAATGGACAACGTCAAGATAAATGAAGCCGATCGCCGTGCGTGATTACCGGCAGGAAGGATCCCGTGTGGGACCCGGAGGGGAGGAAGGGAGAGAAACCGAGATCTGGACAAAGTAGAACCGTGTGTGATAAAAGATGAGCTGAGCCCCTCTCGCGAGGCATGAAAGAACCTGCCAGGGAGTATTATTATGCCAGTGCTGCTTAAGTTGATGGCCTAGGGTATGAAGGATAATGTCTAAGATGGAGGGGCTTCCTGAGACTAAAAGCATCAGGCACCACTCACATCATTACGATTCAGCAATTTTTGGGGGGGCTAAACACCTCACAAGAATACTAGACAACACCGTGTTTTCCTGTTGTTGAGTTAATGCATCACAAGGAAAAGTCCAGGCAAGGGGAAGCTGGCTGATCATGGGAGTTTCATTAAAAATGCTGCCGTGGTTGTGTGAACCCTCCAACAGCAGAGCAGGAATTAGAAACTAAGCCAGAAAGACCTTGAACCGCATCCAGTGAGAGAAGGGGAGTGTGTGTGAAAGTAAATCCTTGATCAATGCAAATGTCTCTGGGGCCCTTAAGATTCCATGAATTTGGTTGAGAGTTGTTTGAAATTGTACTGAGAAATGTTTTGTTGAGGAATACCGCTTGAATGGTGGCAAGTCAGCTCAAAGTGAAAGCGGGTCAAGGCACAAGGGAACCTTCCGAAATCAATGTCGATGAACTTCTAAGATCTATTCGCTCAAGTTCTTAATTACAACATTGACTTTTAAATAGGATGAAGAATGTTAAAGCCCCTTTGCGCAGGACCCAAACTTTTGGACCTCGACAGGCCTCGGTTGGTTCATTAGGATAAAAACACAAAACACTGTCAGGATTTCAATTTCAATTGGCCTAAGCACAAAGCGAGAGGCAATGAATCCATCTTACCATATTGGACAGTAATCTATCCAAATGGATAGCCTAACTATGGATGGAAAATTGCGTTTTAACACTGCTGTTCATTGACGGCAATGGAATATAATATTAACAAAAATGTTCTTTGCATTGTTAAATTACCGTAAAATAAGCCAAATATTAAGAATTTGCATTGGCAAACATAGTTCCGCTACATGCTTTGCACACGTGTAAAATGAAATAAAGCTTTAAGAGAAAGAAAATGAAAAACAGCTATGACATTGATCAAAATCAAAATGAAATGTTGAAAATACCCGCTAGATCCCACTAGGATGGACGTTGTTTACAGCTCACATATACATCTGGAATGGTCATACTCTTGTGCACATCTGACTGAGGGTTTTTACGTATGAGGCTTATTAAGTGGGACTAGAAGCGTCCCCTTTAATCACTCTGAGATAAACAAATGACTTAGGAAGTCCTCGTCGCATGACAATATTCTGTATGTGGGTGGACGGAGGTGTATGATGTGTGTGTGAAACGCTGCAGATAAAATGAGCGATTACACTTCATGGCTGAATTTTCATGATAGAAAAGTTGAAGTGTCACCAAGAAGCCTCCGCTCAACTCCCAAGGAACACAGCACTGTGACAACAAGGGGCTCGGACACGCTTGCCGATGCCCGTATTCAACAACTTCAGTACAATTCAACGAGAAAAGATTATCAAGGACAGAACATACATGAAGGATTGTAGACTCCAAAAGCCAGAGATCTATTTGAGGAGAACGGGTCACATTAGCAACTTCCAACTGTCTTCCCGAGGACATAACGGACGGACATCTACAAACAATAACCAACTGAAAAAGGTTGGCTGGTGACGAAGACGATCAAATGTAGCCCTAAAAAATAAGTTACTTCATGCACTTTCTGAACTGTGGTTCTTAGACTTTGGTAGAGAAGAGCATCAGCTAACAGAGCCCACAAGCTGCGCTGTCAGTGATTCGTCCATCCAGCCAGCCATCATTGAATTATCTTTGAAGGCTATTTCAAGTTGTTAAATAAAACACTCTGAAGTGCCTTCATGCAGATTGTAAAGCCCTCTGAGGCAAATTCGTGAGTGTGGGCCATGCATTTTTGTTTAATTGAATTGAATTCATCTGGGTAATGTATTAGTTTCTTTAACACTTAACAAAAAGAGGTAATCTTTCAATGTGCACTCAAGTCTACCAGTCATTCTCTGGTATTTCCACAAGAGCTGTATGAATGGTCATCTAATAGTAAGTTGACCTCTTCCAAACAGTGAATGCATAATAATATTTTGCAGTAATATTGTTCCATTTTTCAGATTTTCACAGTGCTGAGCCATCTAATATTCCCTCTGTACTGTGTGTGCCTAATATTACAGGCATCCATGGTATTTCCATTTTTGTAAATAAGCGGCCCGCAGCGATACCCGACTGTCCCAGTGGTCTTGGTTGTCATGGAGCCTAACAACTCTCATTATACTCAAACGCAAAAGATGAAACTACCCTCAGAGAGACACAACGCCAGAAGCAGAAGGGATCAACTGAGGTCAGCGTTTTCACACCAATGGTCCACGGATTAGCCGATTGAAAAATGAATAATGGCAACGGTTTGAAGAAGCAGTTTATCAAGTTAGCTTCAACATTTTCCTGTAAACGAGGCATGCAGGCTGACACAAAGAGCACAAGAGGAGAGAAGGAGGGCGGGGACAGAACCACACAGGCAGTAATGAAACACTGATTCACAAGAATCCTTGAAAATGCATACGACTGTGTGTGTGTGTGAGTGTGTGTGACGGTCAGTGTTGGGAGTAACGCGTTGCAAAAGTAATGTAATTACTGTAATGTAAGGCATTCCACAAAAAAATGGGTAATATTTACTCGGTACAAAGGTCAGTAACGCACGTTACAATGCATTTTCACCTTCACCTTCTGGCAGACGCCGTATATTCCTGAACGTCATCGAACACAAAAACATTGTAACATTTTAGTGCTGGAACTTCGCAGCGGTACGCGTGACGCGGATCGGTTTCCCCTCTTTGTGCGCCGCTTGGTGCTTTTCTGCTTCCTCCTCGTAGCCAAACCGTCCGTGCGTGTGAAAGTGAGCATCAAGCCAGTTGGACTTTGGATCCCATTCATTGCGTGGAGGGAGGGGGGGGGGTGGGGGGGGGGGGTCTCCGTAGCAGATAATAGGACCCAGCTCTTTAATAAGAGCAGCGCGGAGCTGCATTACTGTGAGTGATGGCCTATTACTTTTGTATTGGTTTTGCATATTGACACGCTTTAGACATATTTTATTTGTTATTTATACTAGCAGCCTACTGTGATGATTTTCCACGTCCCAGATTTTTTGGCGCAGAGCGTGATGTGCGTTTGTGGAGCGCCGGCACTGAGCACATGGTCTTACTTTACAGGACCCGATAATAAAACAACTAAATTAACATTAAAAGTTTTGCCATGTTGTGGACATGGACTAATCCATGCGGAACCAAAAAAGAGCCTGTCTACCCTTTGCATTCTTCTCCCTAGTTATGCAAGCTAAAAGTCACATGTTCTTGTCTATGAATAAAAATAAAAAACAACCCCCCCCCCCCTCCCCGACCCTCCCTTTGCTTTTTTGTCAAATCGCACCCTGTGTATGTATATATTTCCAGTTGTTTTGGTGAAAGTAACTTAAAAGTAATGTAGTAGTAGTGTAACGCCTTACAATTCAGAGACAGTAATATTATAATGTAACAAATTACTTTGAAATGACAGTAAAAAGTAATACATAATGTATTACGTTTTTGAAGTAACCTCCCAACACTGTGACGGCGGTTTGCTTCATTGAAACGTTGACGAATTTAAAAAGCAGGCATGTAATGGATGCTTACAGTCTTTTGAAAAATCAAAAATCTACAAAATACAAGGGCTTAATTCCATTGTAAACTTGTATATTCTGAAATAGCAAACTACTTGGACATGCTGCGTTTTGCCCCACTGCTTATTGCAGGGATGTTTCCCCGCTCAACGCTGGCTTTAGGAGTTTCGGGTGGTGCCAACCTGTCTTCCCAGTGTTTTTCATGGTGGTCTGGTTGGAGGACTCAGCATTGAACTTGTCGAGCACGAGCTGCTGGTACTCCTCGGAAACCGGAGCTTGTTCATCCGAAATGTCCACAGGCGATTGGTTCCTCGCAGCACATTCTGGGTACGAGGCAGCCCAGCTCTGAGGTCCATGGCTTCCTGCAAAAATAAAAGAAGCAAAAGCTTATGAAAAATGCACACCAGAATTCCCTTTTGTCTACCGATTCCAGCTATAAACACACAGAATTAGAACCACTGGGGCATGATTACTTCTACAGCAGCGGAAAGGTTGCAATACGCCCGTAACGGAAATTGAAAGAAAGACGACAATGATTATTTTGTATTTATTCAGCTGCAATGACCTCTGGACCCCTCCAACAGCCGGCAAAAAGTGTAAACACAATGAAGATTCATTGTGTGGCTACAGACAATTTCAGTGATAATTGTCCATAAATGATGTAAAAATTAAAATGAGGCAGATTTTACAGTGATACACAGAACAAACCCGAGCCGAGTTAATGTGGGTCTATTCTTTGGATATATATATTTAAAAAGAACATGTTCAACCAAACAGGCTATTCAATTGAAAACACTCCAATTTAACAATGAATGTGCAGTGTGAGCTGCAAACGGACTTCCTGTTGAATCCCCATCCACTGTCTGCTCTTTTAATCCTCTATCCCCCACAGTGGCGCTTCTACAAAGGAATAATCCACAACCGACAGGGGTCCCCTTGATCTCTTCTCGGGTACAATGGGCCAACGCAACAACAAAAGCCGAGGGATCAGGGGAACAAGGAAGCATGCGTGGATTTGAACTTTTTCTGGGTTAACGCAATATTCCGGATCCCTTTCTTTACAGACACATGGCGACTTTGTTCCCCGGCTCGTTTCAAAGACACGAGAACCCCTCTTAACTTAAGCACAATCAGATAATGGGGCAACTTTACGCCGTGCAACTAAAGACACTTGGCCGGAGACTCTTGAAAAAGACAGCCAGTCAGCAACCATAAACATGCGTTGCGGGAAAACATTTCATTAGATTCGCTAATGAATGTGTCACTACGTTAGCCAAAGACTGCACTAAACACTTTTTAAGCGCTTGGAAATGTGGGAGATTTGTCCGGCGACAGTTAAATCAACATCAATTGTCGTCTGAACGCAGCCCACAAGATTGTCCGCTCGTGAAGCAATTGAATGTTGGAATGAGCTGCGTTTCTAACCAATGGCTGCGTGAGCCAGGAGGATTAGAGGCGTCAGTCTCGGCTTTCGTCTTACCAATATCTCTGTTCCAGTGCTACTCTTGATATTTGATGTCCTTAAAAGAGCCCGTTAGGAATGCAATGCTATTATTGTAAGGCAACGGGAAACTGCTTGCCAATCATACAGTGTCCTTGCTGAAAGGATGCTCCTCACCTTGTCATCAACGTGGAAGCTGTCGGATGCTCGATTAAACACAATTAGTTGCACGGAACAATACATTGATTAAAGGTTAATGCTTTGTGAAGCAATATATTTTTATATCCCCACTGAAGCAAAACCTTTCCAACAAGGCCGATCTCACTGCGAATCGACAACGCGGTCGATATGAAAGGGCTGGAGAAGAACAGCTAAAAAGCCTTACATTGATAGCGAAATCAGTAAAAGCCAAACAAAAGGCTGTCTGGAAAAGGTGGGGTTCTCATGCTGCAGTGTCGGGTGAATGTTCAATAATAAATACATTTCTTCCCTCATTTTCTATTCCACAACGTTGTCGAGTATCGATACACATTCATTTATTCTGGCACTAATCCACAAAATTGCAGTGGAATGAAGGTCTGAAGCTAGACCACTAAATCAATCATCTATGGCAGATTTTAGGTTTGTTGCCAATATATATATATACATTTACCTGTTTCCTAAAGAGTGTCAACTGAAAGACAGATGTGAAGGTTGGACTTATATTAAAACACTATTGTTACCCTGATTCTTTTTGTATTATTTTTATTATATTTTTAAACCATACGAAGGAGGTTATACAGTAATAATGTTAAAATAAATACCCATGTCTACTGCTAACTCTCCATTTTGCAGAATGCAGCATCTGTCAGACTGTGAAATGTTTTGATCAATGACGGCTTCGTTAGTTCATTTGTAAACACAACCAGTTGAACTAGTTTTCAGTGTATGTTTGTGAATGTTTTCTAGGACAAAAAAATTGAGCTCCGACACTGTAGGGATGGTTGTATATTTATGTAGTACACACTTGAGGAGGTTATGCAATTGGTTATGACTGACTTACTTCCATCCCATTTGTGTTCTCAGAAAATATATATTCTCCTTGGCAGAGCTATTTGAAGCGCGATGCTCTTTGAATATTTACCATTCCCCTCACAGACAAAGTATGTTATGTGGGCTACCAACAATTTAAAAAAACCCACAGAACCAGTCAGGTTCTCCTGGTGGCAATATCCACGCACATTTCTTGCATTCCTCCTAGTTAGTGTACCCAACCCACTACAATGTTTCCCAGGCCACTTTTATTCGACGTGTAACTCAAGAAAAGTGCAATCTTTTGCTAATTTTCTATTAAAAAACACATTACATCCCATTTACTGCTAGCGAGATAATTCTGCCTTTTCAAGAGCAAAAGGGGAGGGGCGGCGTTAAAATCAGGGTTGCACAGCAGTCGATTAATCTGTCTCATTGCCAAACCATCAGAAACGCTATAATCCCGGTAGTTGCGCCTTTTCCAACGGCGGCCCTTCCACTCCGTCTGGCCGAGGTGAACACATCTCAAAAAGTACATGTTTAATAACACTAGAATGATTCATCTGAAACATCGGGGGGGCCCCATTTACGGCTCCGAGTGAAGCGCTCCCACAGACCGGGCCGCACGACACACTTATTCTAATGGAAATCTTTAAATGGGCCATCATGTAGTTCATGCTGTACGCTGAGTGTTTTATATACTCATGATGGACAAGACGAGCGCGTTACGCTGATGTTACAGCTCACCTTGTGGGAATATAGATTAAGGACAAGGGGCTCACTTGCATTACGTGCTGCCCTTGAAAGAGTCGGAGTACGGACAAACGTTTACCGTATGCAAAAATAGTTCACCTGAAGGACTGCACAATAAGCATGCAACAAAACCTTTAACCTCTCATTTGTCAGGATCCTTTTCAGCACAGGACTCAATAACAAAACATCAATATTTTCCATGATTCAGAAGGATTTCTTTTTAGTCATTCATGAGCTGAGAGATGTCAAAACTGTCCGTACTGTTTGCGAGTCTGACCGGTTGTGAGCTCGCTCCTGTGTGACGGGGGGCGCCACTCTGGTTTTAAGTAAAACAGGCACATGTTTCTCTCAATCTGGCACATTCAGTTGCAGGCGTCATCCCATTAACCTTGGGATAAACAGCCGTGCCTGTGCTACCATGGCAATGCTGACAGAATGGCAATTGCCTTGTCATTTCCGTTTTGTCCCTCTGAGGGAAAGTATCCAGGCTGCGTGCCGCCTGGCAGACCCTTCCAGAATTGGCACACCATGCACTTGCAGAAATCTACGGCCATCAGGCCATATGTGTGAGTGGCACTGATGACATCACAGCGTATAAAACGGCATATAAAACACAGTATGGGCAGCAAGGAAAAGGGGCTCCAAATAGCTGTCGCTGCTGCAAAGCAGCGCGACGCGAGTTCAAAACCTTGTGTAGGCTGCAAAATCCCCTCGCATTGTACAACAACAGTCCTGCTGTTAGGTTCAACGCGCTGCTAACACTCCAGATGGTGGAGACACAGGCCTCGTAGCAGCGGTATTGAGGGGTCCAGGTTAGGAAGCTGATGAGCTGAGGGTGCGTGCCATGTGCGCTCGCGAGTCGGTAATCAGTCGACTCGACTGACGACCAGAAAATGACAGATTTACTTCTTACTCAATACTTTGCAATGGTTACCGACATCTTTAAAATCAGCACACTTAAAAAGGAAATGCTGGGAATTCGATGCACCGGAACATCAATCACAAGAACACAAGGTCAGGGAAATAACGCCTAAATTTTAAAAAACCTAAATTTATCTTCAAGCAAAAAACAAAATCAAACGAAAAGATTAACCAAACACGGTATCCTAAAATACCAACACAGCCCAAGTGTTGTGTTGGGCTGTGTTGGTAATACTGGTGTGCTTAATTTAAATAAAGTCACCTCAAAGTGAAACGGCAGATTATCTGGTACCACTTGTTTTACAACCTGCATGATCATTTGACATTTGTTTTCCGTGGGGGGATTATGTTTCGAGATGCAAGGGATTCATTTGTCGACCACGATGACTGATGAACTGATGATATAAAAATGAAACCTAGGATTTTTTGGGAAATCCATTTTGTCGAGCGGGGAACACTCCTAACAGTGTATTTGGTAAACATGGAGGTTTTGCTGCTGCCTATATTTCAATACATTTTTTATCTCAATTTTCTCTGATTGACTCCGAGATATTTCAGTCCAGACCAAAGTGTTGGACCAAACGGAAATTGCTTTCCTTATAGTCATGACGCTGGCTCGGCAAGTCTTTGTCTTCTTTTCTTAGATAAGCAAGACATTCATAAGCATTGAGCCTCAAAGATACCCTTTTCCATTACTAGGATATCACAGATACGTATTCTCACATCTATCCACGGAGGTATAGACTAATTTAATATTTTTTTGGCGTGGCGTTTGACAAGGCGTGGGGCCTTAAATGGATATGTGGAGGGCATTTGGAATGAACTCCGAGGCGCGCCGCTAACAAGGCCAGGCGGCAGACCCGTCTACTGTAAACTGCACTGAACAAACCAACAGACTCCGTCCCGTCCTCCGACACCACTTCGTTTCGCTGTCTCCGAGTCGCACAGATCTCTTTACATGCTTCCTGGCAGCTCTGTGACCTAATGGCCGGGAAGGGATGAGGGAGCCGGCAGCGAGCTCAGCTGAAAGCGGAGTGGACTGCGAGGAAAAGAAAAGAGCCGACTCCGTCTGATGAACGATGCCGTTTCACAATAAACATTTAAACTCCCAAGCACGCAGTATAACAAGCAACCAGGGATGGATTGCATGTTGCAAATCCATGGATTCTCCATCACTTTGAATGGGGTTCAGTCGAACTCTTATTTTTTTCGTGCCATGCGGGACTGTGTTACATTTTCAGATGGACGAGAATAAAAGACCTCAATCAATGTGAGGAAAATCCTCCTCGACAAATTGGGCCATCGGCTGTTTCCGGCAGTAAATGCTGCCAAAACTACACGCCCTTACGCTAGAAGTGTCACGTGTCACTGAAAATCAGTTCAAATGAAGACCTTTTTTTTTAAATTTGTGTCTTCAACTTTATTGTTCAACTTCCAAGATATATTTTTATTAATGAAGATAAACAAAGCTCACAAAATGTTACTGCGAGAATACGATTATTTATGAAAATTCAATTGTGACATGTATGTGTGACTGTATGTGTGAAGCGGACCATAAAGGTAAAAGAAACAACGACATATCGGGGATTATTTTTTTTTTTACCCAGATATTATGCAAATAATATTTGCAGTCTTTGTCTTGGCTTTTGAAAGCTTTTTCTCAACATTATACAGGTACTTGATGAGTGTAGTTTGGAAGGATGAAAAAAGGCATCTGTGTAGGTTTTAAAAAATGAACAGGTTATGGAAAAAATGAGACGGTACGCATATACATGGATTACTGACTAAAACTGTTTTGATATACCTAATTGAGCTATTGTATTTTTCATAACCACAACACAAGTAAGACTTACTTACTGCACTTCTTTTTACGTTGTGCTGAAAATGCTTAATTGTTGATATATTAAATGAATACAATTGACCACTGAACAAGTTAACTACAGATTGTGTCCTGCGTACTCGTCAACCTCCTTCCTTGGTAGACCTTTCACAACACTATACCATCCGATAAATATGAGAAACACTAGTCCATTAAAGTAATTATAAGCCTCTATTATTGTATCCAGAACCATTACAGCGTCAGCTTCCTTGGAGCTACCGCAGACACCTACTGTGACAGGTGATTAAAAAACGGGCTGCTCTGGGAGATCAGATAAGGTAACTACCTTCGCCCAAAGTGAAAGCCGAAACAAATAGCAGACAAGATCATATGAATCATCAAATCCAGTGATCGTCAATAACGCCCTGCTATCTCAACTATCAAAATGAAAGTTCACAAGAGTCATTTGGAAGTTGCACTTGCTTCTGCTGAAGCTGCAGGTCACTAACTGACCTCTGTTACCTAACGGAGTGGGTTCGTTTTGGGTGTTGGTGACTGACACAATAAGACACGTGGTTTGTTAACCAATTCACATGATGAGGCTGCCAACTAGTTCCTCCCCTACAGCCTACAGATACCAATCTGCTTCGTTAGTCTGGAAGATCAATATTTCATCAGAAATTGGTACAAGCATCTACAGTTTAACCACAAATGACCAGAAGAACAAAGTGCTCATCTCAATAAAAGCCATAAAGAAAACCATTGGCATGAAACATGTTCCATGCTTCTTCACTCTTTCACAGCAATCTAATGGCCAATTAGCAAGACGGCAGAAAAATGTTTGAGAGAAAGAAGTGGAGGTTAAATGTCTAATCTCCAGAGAAGTAATAATCACAGCCTAGAGTGTGATGAGGCCGTAACACAGACTCGTGGTGAGAAGAGGCTCCGTGAAAGCTGAGATCACAAGCAGCTGTGTTCTGTTCGTGGAGAAAAACCTGAGTCTTGCCGGCGGAGGGACGGGTTTGACCCTTATTACCCTGACAAACATCACCGTGTTTGGTGTGTTAATCAACAGAAAAACAGCAACACAGTTAGTTAATGGAGTTTTAATGCTGTTCGCTTTTAAATCTCCGCTCTTTTAGAGTACCATCATCTTCCCCTGATGGGAGACAAACTGACGGGCAAGGACAAACCCCCATCTTTTTTCACCATCAAGTTAGGACAGACATATCTGTCAAACAAAAAGTGGAATAAATGGATAAATATATTCAGCATTTTTCGCATTGTGGGTGTCGTGTGTAAGTAAGAACGTTTGGCTTCCCTTCGGCTATAAAAAAAAAAGTGTTCTATGAAAACGGAAGCAAGAGAATGTTTTTAGGATGGTAATGGTAAATGGTTCCCACTACTTGGAAAGGACTCCTTTTATAAGTGCATATATTAGCATAATTCCTGTAACTAAAAAACTCTAAAAGGGAGACGTTCATCCAGAGAAAGTAGTAAAAAGCTACACATACTTGGTATGCATTCTGCAATCGACCCAGTGGACACGAAATGAAAGATTTCAGGGGATAGGAAGTAAAGTATGACACTACAACAATCTTCACTGCTTCACTTGGTTATTAGCTTCAGTTTGACATGCAAATTCAAGAGCACTTTGTTTTAAAAAAAAGTTTTTCGGTCAGTTTATTTTTGACCAATTTTCTAAGTTGCTGTGCTCAAATTGATGGATTATTTACACAAACGGCCTGAAAGCCGACATTGTTCATCCACAACAGAAGCCCTAAAATCATCCTTCAAGCTGAAAAGTCTGAAGTTAAAGCTGATACTAAGCTGTTGGATTTTAAACACAATGTGCCAGAGAAGTCAAAACAGAGGAAACCGACTTAATGCTGCCTGAGAGCCGATTTTCATGAAGTTACAGCCAGTTCCGGTTCTAGCTTGCATCGCGGTATTTGAGGCGTTATTTAAACCTGCCCATGTTGCATTATGCAATTAACAGTGTGACCTCATATCCATAACTTCCCACTGGCCGTTCAAGACCCCGGCTTCCCTTTCAGCTTGTGTCTACAGGAGAGGGTGGAGGAAAAGACAAACAATCCATTGGCAAAGACAAAAGAGTCTAAGTAGCTGCTTTAAAGACAAAGGGCCCTTAATATCCGCTGACTAAAAATCCTACACTGGACATTTTTAAATTGACTATTCAGTTAGTGCGCCAAGCATTGCGAAAACAAATATTGGGCTGTAGATTAGATGCTTCTATGAGACCTTTGGAGGGGCGGGGAGGGACTGCATTCCATCAAAGCCCCTGAATGATCGGCATAATTTTTTTATTATTATTGTTCTAACAAAAGACCTCAAATCTAAAAATAAGGAATAAACGCGTGCCCCGCCTGTGCGTGTGCTGGTGTGGCTAACTGCACGAGCTTGGATTTCAGGTGGTCTCGCTGAGTTCTGAGGAGAAGGCATCTGATAAGGATGGCGCCTGAGCCATCTCAGAGCCCCAGCTGAATCTTTCATCAGGGGTCATTGTGTTCCACACAGCAGCACCAAACACATACAAGCAGCTCGAGGAAGTGGTAAATCACACAGGCACCGGGGTCTAATTGGCCACCAGAATGAGCTCCGGCCCAAATATTGTTTTCCCTCGGCGCTATCTGCTTCCATCTCGTGGACTTTCATAGAAATGGTGGCTTCCTGTTCTTGGGTGTTGGCCGCTGCGTAAGTACAACATCCCCTAGTCTGTAAAAATAATCTCCAGGACCCTGTGTGAAGAATAAGGAGGACCGAAATGCATTCCGGCCCAATGAGGGAGAGCTTCCCCTCGATTAAAAAACAAAAAACGCTAACAGTTTCCCTTTCAACATGCTCGGGCAACCTTATCTTCTTCATGGATCTCGGAATCATCATCAGTATCAGTGGCCCTTCTAACAATGCGTCGCGGGTTGTTGGTACATGTTACTTCTTCGATTTGATGGCCAAACGAGACTTGACCCCTCAGCTTGTGTGTGAAAACAGTCGAGCAGTATAAGAACACCCCCCAGGCCCAGTTCCACTGCTTCCACTGAGTCCAAAACCTCCGTTCCTGAGTGGACGTTACACCAAATAACTCATTTGGCATGCTGGAGGGAGGCGCTGGCGGGCGCAGTTTGCGCTCCATCACTCTTGTTTGTCTGTTCTGCCTCATCGCACAGCTGCCGCTCGGCGACAGGCGAGGCAGGTGATTGGAGAAGAGGCAGCAGGCGAACGGATCGCTCTGTCGGATCAAACAGCTGTGGACCGCGGTATCTTTCTGCACACAAAATGTCCACCGAGTAATCCGGTGGAGTCCAACATCCGCACGGGGAAGGAAAGAGAAGAGGGCGTGACCCAAGTGGCTACTGTCCAAAGCGGGGGGTTTAAATCCTCATTTTGTTAAAGGGCCCATATTATGGAAAAATCACTTTTTCTGGGATTTGGGGTGTTATTGTGTGTCTCTGGTGCTTCCACACGCATACAAACGTGGAAGAAAAGTTTTGAGTGAGATACAGGTTTCTGAATTGATCCTGCCTTCAGCCTCTGAACGAGCTGTTCAAAATCGTCAAGGTTTTCTACGTCACAAACCTAGATATTTGAATAATCTCACCCCCTCCAGTCCTGTTTCCCATTCACAGCCCGCCCGCGCCGCCTGCCCTGATATTTTTCAAAGAGAATAATCAAGCGGTTACCACCGATTATGCAGATTTTCTCAAATAAAAACAACTACGGCAAAGTTCCCCACATGGTTCTTCAAGTTCATTTTCTTTTTTTCCTTGATAATATGTTGACGTGTGCAGTGTGCAATTTCGAGTGTTGACATTTAATTTATGATTCAAATAATTTACTTGACACTTAAATGGTGTTTTGGCCAATGCAGGCAGTTTAAATTATTAAGCAAAAGTGTGCAAAATATTTTGGAACTTATCCGTCATCAGGGCCCTTCATGCTGGATTGAATCCGACACCAAAAACGTTGGTGAAAAACTTTTTGTAAGTAGCTAGACTTCATTATTCTGAATTTTTTAATTATTCTGCATTTGTATGCAGATGACTTCACCTCAAACAAGCTCAACATATTTACAACATATTTATTTTTCAAATCAAATTACAACAAAAATCCAATAGTCAAATCTTAGGTTGTTAGTCTGCGAGTGAGCTCCTTCATGCATCTGTCAACACATCATTTGTTGTTTGACCCGATTGCATGATTTTATCGCCTCTTTTTCAGCCCGAATGCCGTTTGTTTTGCGACACCTTACACGGTATTAGTATCTACACAGGGAGTCAGTCAATTATGGGATGTATTCATTCAGTCACACAATACAGCGGCGGTTGTTCAACGCATGCACCCGACTGAGTGCCCTTTTCTCGTTGAAATCATTGCATTTTAGAGTTTTGGCCTACACATTATTGTTCCAACAGTGGTTCCAATACGCTTTCACTACAATCATTCCAGCAACTGTCAAATCAGTATCCCAATAAATATAAAGGCCTCACAATAACTGCCATAGAATAACTGTCTGATTCCTCAAGAAATGTATTTGTGTTTGAAAAGACCAGCAATGGCGAGGACTCATTTAATACATAAAAACTAGGGCTGTCAAATGATTAAAATTTTTAATCAAATTAAGTTTTCAGTGGATTAATCATCATCATGATTAATCATGTGGATTAATCATCATCATGATTAATCCACATATGCAACGTTTCCCGGGAGAAATAACAAACCGGGAGGTGTTCGGGTGATAGGGGTAAAAAACGGGAACGTTGGCAGGTAAAACTCCAAAAAAGTGTGCTGAGCGTTCTGCCTCTCTCTTTCTCCATGGGCGTAAATCTGAACTAACAGTAAGGGGGGACAATAAACATAACATTTCTGAAGAGCAATTTTTTAAGGGGACACAAATAATAACGTTAGTTAGTTGTAGTAGGGGCATATACAACAAGCTATTAAACAAGCTGGGTAACACAATTATATTAGACTAGCATGGCAGACTTTTTTGTCATGACTAATTTATTAATTACTCAGCATCATTTGTATTTGTGAAAATAAAAACTTCATTCGATGTTTAATGTGAATAAAATAGCGTTAGACCGCCTACTTACTACGTTCCTGTCACTACCATGTGACATGTGAGTCGAGTGCAGATCGCGCTAGAATCTAACGTGCAGCAGGCAGCGGACCACACGACTGTGAGGCAAGGGACTAAAGGGACTCAAAATGTTTCAAAACTTAAAAAGACTTTTTGGGGGTTTGTATTGTTTTACTTCTTACACAGATATTCTAAGTATAAATCATTATGTTATTTACAATACACAACATTGTTTTCATTATATTTCTAAGGGGGGGGACAACCCTTAGATGGGGGGGTCCTGACCGCCCTAGGATTTACGCCTTTGTCTCTCTCACACACGTCCACAGCGCAGCAGGCGGAAGGGGGAGAGAGCGATACCGTTTCGTGAGACTTGTTTAAATTATGAGAAATATGCTGTATACATGTCACTAGATTTGTCTCCAGTCGCTTTTGACACAAAAGTCGGCAGGAGGAGGATTTGTTTGTCATAATAGTCCAACCACAACCGCATATCGGACACATTCCTGACTTGAATAATTTGTCACACTGCGCATGCGTGAAATGCGTTTAAAAAATGGACGTATTTAACGACAAACATCTAATTAACGCCGTTAGTGCACTATTTTAGACAGCCCTAATAAAAACATAATGCCCAATAAAACCCTGACATATTAAGGGTCTTTGTTTATTATTTCCAGCTTCACTGTATCAGCACAGCTTCTAAGTCAAATTTAATCTTGTCTAGAGAGGCTCGTATCACTTTTGGAAGGTTAAAGATGTTTTTAAATATACATCTTATTAATTTAAGTTTTATGTCTGAACCGACCCAATTTGAGGACAACGGGTATTGCATTACGTAAGTAAATAAAGCAAATAAACCCAGGCTATTTCTGCTGAAGTTCATAGTTGCTTTTGCACAAATTTAATGCTGTTTTTTTTTCCACAGCATAAAAGAGTAAACCTTCCTCTCGGGGGTCCGCACTCCTGGTGCACATTGACACCAATCTAAATCTGCAACAGTGCAAGGAAACCTCTTGCTAATTGTAAACAGGAGGGAAAGGGGAGCACTCCGTCGAGCAGAACACAGATCTCTCTGCTGTGGAGCCGCAAAGTGAAACACTGATTAGTGACGCTACATTACTCCTCGATGTCCAAGGGCAACTGTTTCATATCAGCTAACTGTCAGAAGCGCAGGCGCTAACCTCGGCACTCATAAATGCCTTGCAGCTGGTCCTGTGATGGACGTTTTAATGTAAGAAGGAACAATTGCATTCAAATCACCGTCGACATTCTATAATGTAACAGTTGAACAGTGAGTATAAGAGATGAAGCACTGAGGCTGAAATAGATGATCTACTCTAGTGTGTGAGAATAACAATATGCAAATGTCCACATAGAAGCAGCAAATCTGTTTCTCAAGACTGAACCGATCCGTATGCTGCATCTGCACACACACACACACACACTGCCAAAATACAACACAATCCATCTTTAATTTGTCATATCGCCCTTTCCATCTATTCCTATTGTTGCGCTTCTCTTCAGTGAGCACCTCATCTCATTCGCAGTCATCACCTCTTCCTAAGCTGAATACCCTCACATTCCATTTAAGCAGCCTCATCCATTAGTTTAATCATCTCTTTTTTTGGGGCTCTAGGAACTTCAACTAAGCTATGAACTTAAAGGCATGACTATTAAAGACGGCTCACTCCAACCACTTAGTCAAATCACTAGCGAGAGTCATTAAATCATATCAGTCTGGGTGGAAATTGTAAACTATAGACAATTTTCTCATTTTCATCTCTCTTTAAGCGCACGTTTGGTTACAGTGGAGTCAAAATACATGTTATGTTCATAGGGATGGATAACAGCTAAAAAACATTCCTTCACGTGGTTCATAAATAATTTCTTCGGAGTGCCTTTTTTACCCAACCATCGTCTAAACATTGATAAAAAATGCAAAATGCAAAAAGCAGTAAGTCCTGAAGCTGCAATTAAATGGTGATACCTGAAGCTGATCATCAGCTGATCACCAGCATGCTCCAAATGACAATCCTAACAAGATAATATTAGGCAGATATAACATTTACCAATTACCACTTTGCACAAAGTACAGCTCCATCTGAATGTCATCAATAATGGTGGGGCTAAAGGAAAAGTGAAGAGATCCCCACAATGACAGCAATTTATCTTGAGACGCATGTGAATGTGTATAACAAATTGAACGGCAAACCATGCATGAGAGGTTGAGACATTACATCCAAAACCACGAATGTGATCCCGCTGCTTTAGATGGAAAGTGATTAGGAAAAAGCACTCTGAGAACAACGAGTACTGTTCCCATTCATCACGTTTGTGAGGAGCCCCTATTTCACTAGATCCAGGAGAACGTGACCAAACAGCAGGCAGTCAGGCAATGCCGCCTCTACAGCCATGCAACTAGCATGGCTAAACATTCTAAAAAAACAACACATGCCAAACACTACAAAAACGCTTGTGTCACGATTCTAGCACAAAACAGCTGGACATCAGGCAGGCGGAGCGGCGAGAGCAGCTGCACACGCCTGTCAAAGTGCTCTTGTCTCCTTGACTGAGGGACTACGCGGCGGCACGAGGAGGATGAATTAAGCGCGGGTCGCTGCAGAAAGATAAACCAGGACTGGCGTGAGGAGACGGGCGGGCTGCTGTCTCCCAGAGGACAGAGGTTGCGAGCCTCACGGGGACCTCTCACTCACTCATGGCCGACGTGGCATCAGGATGCCCCGGAGGCATGAGGTCACCCGTGAGCAGACCATTAGTCAGCAGGTTGAGGTGAAAGATCTCCGGCCACGGCGGTGAACCCTCAGGCGACGCGTTATCCGGCAGTTTCTTGCCGCCTGCTTGTACATGGTATTATGAGAGAGCATTTGTTGTCTGGACGAAGGACACCAATGTTACACTGTGGAAAAAAAGGGGCAAATGGTACAAAAGGTGTAAGAAAAAAAAGTGTACGATAGACTGTCCAATGCACAATATTACGTCTCCTTAAAAATGTCGTGAAGAACAACGTTTGTTGTTTATATTAGTTATAATTACCAGTATCAGATACAGCGAAACACATAGCGGAGGGAGTACGTCGTGCAAAATCTACTTTCCATGATTCGTCACAAAGTGGATATCGGCTCTGGAAATCGCATGTACACAATCTGTCTGGGACTGAGACACAGACCCATGCACGGCTCTCAGTGTTATCATCTTCTAAAGGCTTATGAGCTATTCTTTTTCTCTATTGGTTGAAACAGAATTACACTAATGTGCACAAACACAAACTTACACACTGATGAAAGATATCAAATTAACAATTAAATGATGGGGAGTCAAAAACTATCGCTATTACTACAGCTTTCCCTAGAAGTACTTCAAAGGCTTGTTGGATTGAAAAGACAATACTAGTGACGAGTGTGTTTTCAGTCCAACAACCGTAGATTGGCAAGCAATCAGGGCATATGGAGACCCACTAAACCGTGTAGAAAATCCTAATAATCTCCCGATTTACGGTTATCCAACCTGTGGAATTTGGTGATTACATTTTACAGGTGCCCTCGGCTTTGTTGCATGAGGTGTGAGGTACAAAAAACAGACAGCCAAGGGCCATCTCAACATAATCTTCTTTGCAGAGGTAAGCACCCACTTGAGCCAAATTATCTTTCCACCTGTGCACTTTGAACTGAACTAAACACATAGTGTATGTTTAATGCATTTGCCTCCATGTGCTCAGCAAAAAATCTGCTGCTTATTTATGTGGTTTCTCACGTCTGCCTTGGCTTGTATTTCTACAGCTTGAGAGTGGGAGAGCGTGTCCATATGGGGACATGTGTCAGTCAGTAGACGCCCGCAGGCTAAAGAAAAAAATTGTGGAAAAGTGGAGGGAAGTGATTGCGGTAGGAGAGCCTTTTCCTTGTGTTCCTCAAAAATGGTAATGAAGCCTCAAATCACGAGGTAGCACACAGCCACATCCCAAGATGAGTGTCGAGCTGAGCACAGCAGGCAGCCATTTTAAATCCAGCCTTAATCCACGCTGTGTCTCACCCTCCTCACCACTCCCAGAGCATCCACATGCAAACCCCTGCTCAGAATTGAGATGCGGCTAGCATGAGGAGAGATAGATGAGGAGGGATATTAAAAGGACAGAAAGGGAGGAGGAAGCTCACTTAGAGGAACAGAGAATTGACTCCAGAGGAGAGGCGAGTGCTTGGGAAAATTGGTTTAATTCAATTCATAATTAAAGTTCCTCTGGGCAGGTCTTTGCCAGGTAAGGACATCAAATACTAAAATAAAAGTTAAAAAGTAACAACGGTCTATTCTTTACTCCCCTTCAGTGATGCCCATGGTGGCAGCTTAAGTTCCACCTAAATGAAATGTAGGTGCGAGCTGCTTGTTACCACGGCAGAAGTTGTGGTATGTGCGCGGCTATCTGACCGCGTGATCCTTGGCCCCTGAGCCAGCTAGTAATGCATTTATTTGTAAATGAGGTCAATTGCTCCATTTCCAGATATCCCAAAAACGGTTAGGTCGCTCAAGATATTTCCAACACCAGGATTACTTTTTTTCCACGCTTAATCAAAGGCCATATATAAACCCTAATGACCTAATGTTGTTAGTTGCAGCACTCATCTTTAGAAACAGTAGTTCTGAACTGTTTGATAGGTTAAACATTTGCTTTGCAATATGCAAAGAGTAGCTTCTACCCCAATAATTTCTTGATACATCTATATTATTTATAACCCCTTGCAGGTATACGAGTTCCCACTTAAATGAGTCATGAGACTCTACAAAACACGGAATGACAGGCCAGAGTTTTCTTCCTCCTGGCTGCTGCCTCTAGATTAACATGAATGTCTTTGAGATTACCGAAAAGTAATGATGGAGGTCGCTTCGGGTGCTTGTTGTTGATGCTGCGTGCTGGAGTTTTTAAACTCACTTCAATAAGAAGTGAGATTTATAAATCAAATTATTGGCCTAATATTTAGAGAATATTAGGTTTCCCCCACACACCCCCACACCCCCCCCCCCCCCCCCCCCCCCTTCTCTCCCCACACACACTCACACACAAACAAAATAGCAACCGGTCCCCAGGCACCATTAGCCAACAAAACAACACAGTACAAAAATCCGGCTTGAATCTCTCGGAGCCATTGGCCTCTCTAAACTCAGCTCGCCCCCTCCGCAGTCATTACTCTTCTGCGTTGCAGTTGTTGTGCAAACCAAGCAGGGACAACAATGGTTACATGTTTACACAGCAAGTGTCCTTATAATTTAGAATCCAGACAGGAGTCGATTGTTAAGAGTGTAATTCAGTGAAGCAGCGCTGGTAGCACCGGATAAAGAATCTAACAGCCCTGGGAGTCAGTGAACTAGAAGCACTGCAGTACTAAATCCCCTCAATTGCTTCTATTGACCAATTTATCTTGCAGTGTCTTGCAGATGCTATTTCATGCTAACACATCTCTCAGCATTTTAATACACCACCGTCAATCCAATACTTTTTATAATCCACGCAAAGCTTTGCATATTCTCCAACTTTCTGCCATTATGCAGCGATTGCAGCCGTGCCCCCTGCAGTTAACTCCTCACCTCTGGGCCAGAGGTGGGTATATACTCATTACAAAGTAAGTCATCATGATTATGAGTTTAAAAATGTGCTGAGCTGCTCGCGAGCTCATTTCAGCTCATCAGCATAACCGCATTAGAGAGGAAACCTGTGGGCTGGCAATCTCAGACTTCCTCAATATTGAAATCCCAGCAGGCCAGGCATGTCCGCATCCATTAAGTTGGACCTGAGCCACCAACTAGGCCCTAATATGCCGCCACCAGGCACGCCAACGCCATGTGACACCTGAAATTAAATTAATTCGATTTACACAACAGACTTCTCGGTCCAATACATCAATCTGCCCATAACAGGGGGGGACTGCAGCAATTGGCAGTAGTTATTGTTGTTGCAGTGTTGGGCCGTAGCTTTATGTATTCTTATGGCACATCAACAGGACACTGTACTCTTGGGCTACAGGTGCGACTCAAAAACAAAACCTTACCGATACCGTTTTAGTGCAGGGCACAGGAAACCCGAATTTATCTCCCTCCTTAATATATTTACCTCATCTAGAGAAAGAAATACGATTGGCAGAAACAGTGGGAAGTAAGATGATTTGCAGCTCAATTGGGCTAAATCGGTTGCTGCCAGCATGATACATCATGAAGAATTAAGATGCCCCTCCTCCCCCCCCATCACAGAACTTTCGGCAGCCATATTGGCACATCTGTCTTTGGCCCACCCCTGACGGAGACAAATGGACTAATTCTGGCACACAAAACACCAAACTGCTAGCAATAACCAATGTGAGATATGAGTCCACTTGGGCCCAGGCAAAACTCATTTTTAGTAATTAGTGATCCTACACCTCCTGAATATCTCAGAAAATGAGTCCAGGTACGACTACAGGTTGATACAACACATCACACGACTGGAGGAATATAGATGATGTTGTGTTAAGCTTCCATCATGACAGAGAGTGGTTGTGACTATAAATGAAGGGTTGTAAAACAGATTAATCTCTGTGTTCTCCCAAGTGGAGGGAAAATTAATCAAGTCCAGAAAGCGCTGTGGCTACGTGAGGCGGAAGAGGATTGTTGCAGAATGAGCACCACAAAGTTCAGGAGTTTATATGGATTTGACGGTAAATGAATAGAGCTTCTGTTCGCTAACTGAAGGGAAAAGTGCAACACAAACATATACCGTCAGGGTTATAAGTCAAGGCTTGTAGATTTTATTTATACACCTTAATACCACACATTTGCCTCATGGGACTTGCAGCAGCCAGGAGGTGCCAATCCAGGGATTAAAAGTGATGAAGTTACTGCTTTCCTGAACACCCGACACGTTTCAACCGGCAGTGATGTTTGCTGCGCCGCCGCCGCCGGTGTGAAGGCTTACATAAAAAAATGTAGTTAAATAGTTAAAGGTGTTTTGACACTTGAGTTACCATGTCGGTGTTTGCCTTTAAATCAGACATTATCATAACTGGTTGAACCGTTTAGCAAAATTGTGAATCATAATGTGTTTTGTGTTTAAAAATGATTAATTTATCAGTTAGGACAAAGATACGTTTTTTTAATTCCCGATTGGTGTTTCACCTTGAACAAAATCTTGTCTGATATTTTAATTAATGATCTTTTTCATTTTTTAGTGTAGTTGGAAGGATTACATTTTTTTCACTGCATTACCTGACTCATAAGTTGTTGAAAAATTGTTATGTCATCAACAATGTATTATTTCATCAATTGGGTAAAGATTAAAAATAATGCTTTAATTCAGTAAAATACTGTTTACAGGAATACAGTGAGGATAAACCATGTGCATAACAGTTTGCCTGCTTCAGTCAGTCAGCTGAAGGAACTACCGAACTGCACAGCAGTCAGAGACACCGTTATTCTGTGTCTTTATATTGGGAACCAGCGTCACACCAGAATACATGTGAAGTCTAAATCAACCTTTCAAGTCACATTTGCGCCTGTGAGACACAGCAGAGCTGTTCCTAGATATCTGTGTAGATCAAAATGAGAGCGTTTTCGATCTGCGAGACGTGCCAGTTACAAACATTCCCTATAAAGACCGGAGGTTTGTGGGTTGGGTTTATTCAAACGCACAATGCAGCAGTGTTTTTTTTGCAGACACATCTGTCCGAGATCTGAATTCTACCGAGTGTCTCCTTCTAGGTTGTTAAGCATTTACTATTGATGTTGTAGGGAATAGCACATCAGAAACTCTCCGAGCTGCAGTCCATTGGGGCTGAAGCACAGACTGAGTAACAAATCACAAAAGGAAAACCCGACGTTGTGAAGCTTAACTACATTTTAGCAAGTGGACGTGTTGAGCAACCCAAGGCTTTACCAACCGAGACTGGGTGCACCACTTATCAATGCAAAAATATACAGAATTATTATGTGAACAGTTGGTGGCTGGGGTGCATAGTGATGGAGGGATGGAATATGTTCACTAAAGGACCTATTTCTGTAGATTTCTAAATGGGTAATGCTAAAAATATTGCCAAAACAACAGTCTCTGAATTTGTATTACTTCCAGACACTTCCAGAATCACAGGGCATATTGTCTTCCTATTGGACCGGATAAATATTGTAATTTAAATTCCACTCTGATTTTCCGCTGTCATTAGAAGCATTTACAAATTATTCCATCATAATTCGTTTCACAAAAAGAAAAACTAACTAACAAAAAAAACGTATCTATGAGGAGTAAAACATCATCATTTACAAATGAATCTGAGTGTCATAAATGGGAGTTTAGTAAGATCTCTGGAATACTTGTTATAATCACCTCCATCTTTTTCATCCATGAAAACCTCCGTTACGGCTGGTGTTTTCACCGCCCCTGTTCCCTGAGGAGTGTGTCCTTGTATCCTTGTAAAATATGTCCCATGCTTTATCCTCCAATGCATACCCCCATCACAGCCTCATAGTCAGGGAGCTTTGCTTTAAAGTCAAGTGCTTCTCTTACATGGATGTCTACTGGGAGCAATCCTCCTCGCGATTCATTAACTCCAGGAGGCAGAGCTCCTTCTGTCGGGCACCATGACAACATGGCATTGCTCTTTTCCCTCCAGTCTTTGTAAGGGGGGTGTCGTGCCGCTAGAGACAAAGTGCACTGCCTTCACGAGAATCCAGACGATTTTCGGGTTGTATAAATTGTAGGTTTCAACGTGTAGAAATGAAAGCAACCGATTCTGAGAGGCATAGTCGCATTTTATATTTGACAAAAAAAAAACTCCAATTGGAGAGTAATGTATGAGTTTATCTCACCGGGAATGCCTCATCAGTGCAATTTCTATTGACGTATTTCTACCAGATAAAAAATAAAGTCAGACACTTGAGGCTTTGGAATTGAGGGTTATTTAAATATCTAAACAAATGGCCCAGGAAAGCAAGAGCAGTGAGTTACCTAATCTTGTTTTCTATTCTCTAATGTACTAATTAAGTTGGATCAACACAGCAATTGATTAAAAATGACACTTCATTCACTTCATTATGTTAGATTTGAGTGGAAAGATTACTAATGATCGTTGGGAACCACAGTGAGTTGGAATAAAACAGTCCGGCTGAGGGGAAATATAATCCACACGTATCAGACAATCGCAGGCTCTTTCAGTGGCTACAACAGCTTGTCAGGATGGCTTCCATCCAAACATCCACGGCTGCTGCAGTAGGAGCTCTATCACTGCAAAGCACAGAGCTTAGGGTAGAAAAAATACAGATATAAAGAAAACACAAATCACTGGAGGGTGGATCGCCTGTTATATGCTATATTATTTATTTGTGGAAGTAGACTAGTAGACTACCATAACATCCAAGGGATTTGAGCTACAGTGGCATGTGCTCTTTACTGTATTTTTAATTCCCCAATTAAGCACAGTTAGCATTTTTCTAACCAACATCAATAATTTCCTACCCTCCCCCCCTGAGCACAGCAAGAACATAAATATTTTAGTGGAAATGAATGCTTCATATCAGTCTGGAATGACATGCAAGTTAATTCAAGACCTTTATTGAAATTGAAATATCATAATACAGTGAAAAAAATGTGAGTTTAGATCGACTTCAGGGTGTAAATCTATATTTTTTTCCATATGTAATGCGCTTACTTATCGGCTTTGCTTTTCCTTTTGGGTTTTTCATTCTACACACGGTTAAAGGGGATCAAGCCTAATGCTTCTGCAAATACATTACGGTACTCCAACTGTTGTGCCGTAATTAAACTAGAACAATAAATCAACAGGAGTGCACTCAAAAGCAAACTACAGCCTATATTGGGCCAAACTGTGAAACAACCGATAATGAAAGCACTATTGGAGAAGATGGGAAAACCTGCAGAGATATAAAAAGGGGGAAATGATGCATAGCCTTGTTCCTGTGGGAGTCTTATGGAGAGTATGATATCATCCCTTACTCCCTCTCCCACACACACGCACACACGCGCACGCACACGCACGCACGCACACGCACACACAAGCCTTAAACAACTTTTAATCACATTTTAGAGTGCAGGTTTGAGGCTACTTACGATGGAGTTCATAACCAAAGCACAGGAAGACGGCACTCATGTGTGAGCCTTATTCCTCAATGCATGGGGCTGATGGGTAAAATACTTTCTCAACATAAAGATTTAAAATATCATCACGTTGTCAAAAAAGAATAATAAGTGCTATGTCTACTTTGCAACGTTTAAAGCATTATATAAACTTCTCCTAAATCTTAAAGGTTACTTACTAATAGAAAATAGTGTGCATATGAACTCTTTGAACTGTATGTATAGAACAACACTACGGATTCAAGAAACTTTCTAAACTTTTACTCCACTGCATTTGCCGCTTGAAGACTTGACTTATTGTCACATTCTTCAAACGTCCTTCTCCTGCACAAGTTTGTAAACTGTAAGATAAACAGCAATGGATGTGGGAGGTTTGTGAAAGAGATGGTTATAGGATTTGAGTCTGGCTTGCACCAGTACCTCCTAGCTTCTAACTAACCCTACTGTGTGCTTTTCTGTTACACTCAGTAGCGAGGAGCAAATGCCCTTAATAACCATTTAGCTGCTACGGCATGCTCGCCGGCCCCCGAGTCACGGCCTTAGCCACTAATTATCTTTCTAAAGCAATGGACGTTTCTGTGTTCCCTCAATGCTTCCCCCGTTCTCAGTACAATCAGCCAGCTGCCTTCCCTGGTAGGAATTAGTTCTGAAATAACGCCAGCTCACCAGCGCTGTGTTTCTTCTGTTTTTGTCCAGCCTCCCTGGATTAAAATCTTTTAGAAATCCTATCTTCTCCAAATGACCAGAAAGAAAAATCATACAATTACACACTAAAGCAAAGCTGGATGTTCCCAAAAACGGTTATGCACTATTTGCATAATAATAAAATACTTTTCTGTCAAATGAAAGATCCTATAACTGAAAAAAGAAATTGAAAAAAAAAAATACGGTGACGCTGCAATCTGGACTTCAAATCAAAGATCTGCACATCCACAATGACAAGAGGAGACAAATGGATGGAAATATATGATTTCAGCAGCGGGACACCAACCACTGTTATAATGGGAAAAAAATGAATGCCCCTTTATAAAAAAACAAACAAAAACATACAACTTTCTTTGCTCTGTTTCTGTATTTGCATATTGTCGTTAACCAATGGGAAAAGAATAAATATTCCATCAGAATAATCATTCTGTTCTGAGCTGTAATTCCCTGTGACAGCACTGGCCCAAGGGCTGTTTGCGGACCTCCAATCCTGTAAATATCCTGCCTTCCTGAGCTCTTCTAGTGAGGTGCCCTCGATCAAAGCACATAACCTCTACTTCCCAACGGAGTAGTTCAACGGCCAACAGAGGTTGTGTTTGTACTGTGTTAATGTTCGTTACAGAATGTGAAGTAGCACTCCTACACAACATTGATGTCTGCTTATTGGAAGTGCTGCCCGCCACAAAAAGCACATTTCCTTGTCTGCCTAACGTGTGAAAAGCAGCAGCGTCCTCAACTAAAAATTAAAAATCATGATTTGGTCAAATTGTGGAATCAGGTTTTGATTTGATTTTTGGCTCATTGATCTCCCTCTGTTTGAGGCTTCAGTATCCATGGATGGCCAAACTGTTACTTGCTATGTAAAGGCATAGTCAGGGACGTATACCGGACGAACGAAGCCACTTTCCTTCAGTGTGTGTTGGAATCTAAGCTTCTCTGGGTTGTGTTTGCATAGTCCTGACTCCAGGACTATCCTGGTCCACTGCGTCTGCAAGATGAGGCCGCCGCGTTAGCTGCTAGCTGTGACTTAGCCGTCCCTCCATGTGGAGGCAAAAGATACCGTCTGAATTTTGTGTAGGGAACATATACGCTTTATTTATCTATAGATAAATAGTAAAAAAAAACTATTGGTTAGTTGTGTGTTTCGTAACACAGTGCGTGACTGTGTGTGTGCACATGGGGCACTATTAATATTATAAATAGCCTGACAATTATTCCAATTAGGCTATATATCATGATTTATGGGAGAACCCAAGCAAAGCTAAGTACAGTCAGACAGTCAGCTCCCCCAACCCAACGGAATTTACCACATTTTACCACCACTGCAATGATTTGGCAATCAAATCAAGCCCCAATAAAAAAACTTCTATTAAACAAAAAGGGATATATAATGGAGACGGAGCACGTTTCTTATTGCTTTTCTTGTCCTCTATGGTATCTGAATATTAAATATATAAGTGAGTGGATACAAAAGTAGTTTGCTACTACAAAACATTGCATCTTGGTAGAGTGTAAATCAATTATGCCTAATTGGCATACAATAATAAATGTACCTATAATAAAGAAAAAATGAACATGAATAACCATCTGTTTTATTGTATGTCGGTGTCAGGTGTTTCTCTCCATTGTGAATTTATTTTATTGGAGATGCTAATGGCGCTGAAAAAAAACAAATTGTCCAGGTACACAATTATACAAATGCAAATTGAGCCCTTCCGGCTCCCGCCGTGAGGAGGAAATAGCGGTGTCTTGAAAAATGGCAGAGAAAAATAGAGGAATTATTTTCAAGATACAGCCGAGGTAAACAAGTCAATGAATGCATTTCCCCTCGAACCGATGTCTCTGGTCACCACACAAATGGGAGCTCACCTGAATAGGACCAATAGGGGTCACCGGCTGCCCTCCGCTCCCTCATTACGCCCGAGGTCCCATGGTGCCGCTCTTCCGCATGGGGAGGTTGGCCACCTGATGCACCTGTGGGAGGCAGACGCAGATGTGAGACGTCTGGAGAAAGACTCTGACAGTATACTTGACAATAGATTTAAAGTGTACATGATTTGGCAGAAAAGGAAAAATTGGATTAATTGAAAATGTGAACATGATGTGACGGAACAAAATCCATGGCTTTTCAGAGCCATCAATGTTAACATGGAAAGCAAATACACTTACATAGAACAGATTTGGAAAGAATATATATATATATGCTCAAACTTGTAGATTACAGTGAAAGTACATCTGAACATCACTTCAGAAACCTTCAGTCAAAGAGCCTAAAAACTCCTCCAACATTTCAGCAGTTGCAGCTCCTCCCAGGAGAGTCTGCCGTCCCAGGTGGCTACAGTGACTGAAGAAGACTTTTAAAAAAAGAGAGCTTTTGACAAGAGATCTATCTTAGCCTGAATATTATATCAAATTTCTGTTTCCTGAACATCCAAGTCTCACAAGCTGAACGAGTGTAAACTGAAGCGGGAGTGGTGACAATGTGCAGGAAAAAAATCACCTGCTTCCAACCTAGATGACATAACTTAACACAATGCCATAATGGGTTGTAACGTTGCTAACCAACCGGGATCTACAGAAAACGAGAGCCACCACTTATACCTGGAACTCGAGTCGCACTACGTTTTTTTTTTAAAGATGTAACATAGAACTTAAATGAACAATGGCTTTCATTGTATGCAATTTAAGCGATACAAATGTCGATGTTCTATAAGAAAATCAATTGGGTGCTACATTTGCCAGTGATCCTACGACTAAGTTTTATAACCGAAAATACTCTGATTACTTGATGTAACCATGTAATTATCGGTAGAATAAATAATGGCTATGAAGCCCCGCGAGCATGCACATAATGGCACAATGGCTTGCCAGCTAAGTTCTTATCCAGGAACTTCATTCAGCAAACTGCAGACAATGTATGTTATCAGTACTGTCGACAAACTCTGTGTCTTTAGGGCACAAATGTCTCTCAAGGGTCCAAGGGCAAATTGCCCAAACAAAATCAAACGTTGTCAACAGAATTACAGCGAATGCCAGAGGCACAAAGTGTCCTAAAGCATACACACGCGCTACTCCCAGACTGGCAATAATCAAACTCATTGGGGAAAGTGTGCTCCACAACGGATGCAGTGTGTGCCAGTATGGAGGACACATTTCTACACAACTCATTGTCAATCAGGTGCTCAACGCAAAACAAGAGTGTTTGTTTTGTCCCGAGCGGTCAAAGCCCACTGTCGCATTGAAAACCCAGACATGTATTGGCTAATATTGGTCGCATTTTGCTAGAAGTATGCAAACAATTGGGTCGGCAGATTGTTTCTGTGTACCAGGGAATGGCAGGAAAAACAAAAACAAAAGAAGGAGAGATGACAATCTGCCAGAATCAAAATGAGGCAGAAATCATTCCCACCAGCTGCAATACAGTTTTTGAATCCATTTGGATAAACCGTGTTGTATAAAAAGATGTATTCACACATTTGCCTAAGCCAAAACAAAACAATGAAACTAACAAAACAGTATATTCCTGTACGTCAAGAATCAAAAGACCGACAAGAAGTATTTATGTACCATAATACAAATAATATACTCAAAACGCTATCTACCGAAACAGATCCAGGCCATGCATCCTTAAAGGATTCTCCAGACAACAATTTAAAACAACATGTGACCTCCACCTACTATGCACCATGACACTGTAACCAGGGCAACGAATGCATATCACACTTGTTTGCATTCTCATGAGGAGGTTAAAAGTAACTTTGGAAAAACCGCAGATCCTAAAGACAGTCAGTTGAGGTTCATGAGCATCTGCACACATCAAATACACACACACACACACACCTCCAGCCACTTCAGACGAGCTCAGCTCTTACTAATGGTTGCATCATTACTGGGGATTAATTAAATTAAACTAAATCAAGTCAAGCATCTCACTGTACTTGCACTATGGAGTGAGCAACTCATACAGCGTGTTCCAAATGTATTGTTTGGAGGGAGGCCGTAGTGGAAACAAATGGGTGAAGGCGAAAACGGCTTCTTTGTTATCATCCGACGTATCAATTCACTGCGGCGAAATCCGGGGGGTTAACGCGGAGTGTGAAACAGAGACGCGGGGTGTCTCCGTGGCAGACACTCGCGGCATATTTGAAGGCAGGTTGTGAAACAGGAGGCCTGCGCCGTCTTTGATCAGAGAGCATAGGAGACAGCACCGTGTCAACAGTTTACTCTCATCCATGTCAGCTGTCCCCCGTGGGCAGAGGATTAAAGCCACAGCATCTCCGATAGAGCCGAGCCGAGAGAGAGACAGCCGAGCCGGCGCTGGGCCTGTAGGAGCCGGAGGAGGGCTGCGCGGCATCAAACAACAGGCGCGAATCCTGCATCCATTAAGCACAAGTGACACGAGTGTATGGCAATCATGCAGGGTGGCGAGGAGATGCTCTAATCAGAGAATACGGCTTAAAAAGGGAGTTTTACCTTTAGACATTTGTGGAACCACGTGTGTTTCGGATTCTGTGCGTTCACAGGAAGCAATGGGGGAATTAAAGGGCCTTGAAACACCCACAAAACAACAGCTTACAGTAGGACTGTCAACTTTAGTCGTTTAGTCGACTAATCGGTCGGATGCAGTCTTGGTCGATTGACATTCTCATTGGTCAACCAGTTGCATTTTTTTTTTTTCTTTTAGAAAGATTTTTTTTTCTCCTTAGTCGACTAATCGTCGACTTAGTCGTCGACTAAGGACAAGACTTTGGTCGACTAAGCATATCTTTGGTTGACTACAGCCCTAGCTTACAGTGATACCCCTAATTATGCAACTTCTGCAGTGGGGGGGGCAGCAGTCTGAGAATCGGTTCGGCCGATCAGGGTGTGGGGGTGGGGTGGGGGCGCCCGCCCTGTTATAGGGGAAACAACAGCTCGTACAACGCCTAGGCATACAAAATCGTTTCCCTCTATTCGTTGCCCCGAGGGCAGTTAAATCTGCACCACCATGAAGCGAAGCTATTTGTTCCATAATATCACACTCAACAACAAGCTAAGAACCCCTGAGAGCCCTTGAAAAACAGCAGCCTAACAACAACCACAGGAACGTTTAACTTCCATTAGTCATCGGGGGCCGGAGTGAAAATATCAATCTTATCGCAAACGCTGGTATTAGTTATGTGAAGGACAGCGCTGGCAGTGTGTCCGTGTCGCCAGGGGGATCGCTTGGGGAGGGAAAATCTATCAAATGCATCCTGAATTTAGGATGTCATTTACACATTAAATGCTGCTGTTAAGGGCTTTTTAAGCGACACTTTCGTCAAGCCTCATGCAGCTAAAAGCGCACAATATATATAGAAGTGAGAGTATTTCTTTCTCCACTGTATATTTGGGTAGATTGCATGTTTGTTTAACACGGTGAACTCCAAATTCATTACCCACCACATAAAACCAAAATACAACTAATGAAAAGAAATAGATTTTATGCTGGCCTAGTTGTGTGGGACCAACATGTAGAACAAGACGAAACTTGCCAGCCTCCCCCATTACACTTAAATAGTAGCCAGATAGTCCGATGCGACAAACATTTGGTTTTACTCCGACGTGAGATTTGACAATGAGAACTGTAACTGTACAGTAAAAAAAACTGCCTTTAATGGTAGCTAATAGTTTATGAAAGCTGAAAATAGAAGCAAATACCAGGTTGAGTTAAGTGATGTGTTCTTTTTAATATCAAGCAATGCATCAATACATGTGTTTTAGCTTCAAATTCAAATTGAACTCAGGTAATCTCTTCTCTATGTCTGTCCAAGTGCCTCTCGGCCTTTCTGTCCTTTCCTTTGCACACCCCGGTAACTGCTCATCGGATCTATTTTACACTTGGCTGTGTTTTTCAGGCGTTATATAAATAAAAAGAAACTTTAATTGGGAGATTTAACTGAGGAAAATAATTGCTTTGTAGTATTTTTCATATCATAGGCCAATACATCCAGATAAAGACTGCCATTGGTGTTAGTGCTGTTTGACAGACGGTTTCACTGTAGTTCATCACCGCGAGAAGGTGCGACATGGCTGTGTGACTCCACCATGTAAAGGCAGGGTGTGCTGTTGGAAGGAAGGAAGGAAGCAAAATGTTGAGCGTCAAGTCTTCTATACCAGCGGGTAGCAGAGAACACCACAGTCCCAGCGCTCCTGTTCTGAACAGGCATGTTTGGATCGGCCCAGTTAGAACTAATGAACACTAATTAGGCCGCCATGAGTCACAAATTAATCTATTATCGTCACCCATCCACAGAATGACGGCCAACGCTGTCAAACAGCCCCATGAAAACGGCAAAACCAATAAGGCATTAGTCCGTCCCTCAATACTTTACAGGAGTTATTAGTGTATTTGATGGGGCCTATTTTCAGCTGCACGCGTGTGAGAGAGTATTTACTGAAGTAGGATTTACCCAAGCAGAATGGTGTACTGTATTTCGGATTGACTAAAAATAAACTACAGCCCCGGGGTTAATTGTAATGAAGGAACAATAGATTCTGAAGTGTTGAGTTTGGTGTTGTGATTTTTAGATCAGGCTGTTGACTGGAATATGGACAGAAATAACATCAAAGAGCAATAGATCAGGGTTGGCACATAGTTCAATGTTGGAATTTATCATCCTTCAATGGAATGAAATTGTGACGGAATAAAAAGAATAGTGATGCACAACAACGTTAATTAAGTGTTTTACCAAAATATACGTTGGAATTAAAGTAAATTCTTCTTCAACTCAGTTAGAGTTGTTATCACTGACATTTTCCTCCAGCATTCCCTGCTTTGCATTTATACAGCCACGCACACACTTCAAGAGCACTTGATGAAGGAGAAGAAAGCATAACCCGGCACGTCAGCCACCTTCGTTTTCTCAACTTGTCCTTCAATTAGCGGGAACGAGAACGCATATCATTAAGTTGACTAATTAGACAAACTGAATGTCTTAACAACTTTTACTTCAATCCGTCAGAAAAAGAAGAAAACGGCAGAGAGTGAAGACGAGGGCTGACTCTCAATGCTCACACCGTCTATGTATATATGAAGGACATAATGTACATACTGAGGGACACCGTCTATGTATGTATGAAGGACATAATGTCCATACCGAGGGACACCGTCTATGTATGTATGAAGGACATAATGTCCATACCGAGGGACACAGTCTATGTATGTATGAAGGACATAATGTACCTACTGAGGGACACCGTCTATGTATGTATGAAGGACATGATGTCCATATCGAGGGACACCGTCCATGTATAAATGAAGACCATCTGCTTGGCTTCCTGTTTTTGCTTCATGACTAACACACCTACATTTCAAATGCGCTCTCTTCTATTTCAGATGCCAAACAGCTGACTAAACTGGCGGTGTGTGGATGTTTGCATGGTTTCCCTGAGCAAGGCGGCATTGGGGAAACCAGGTAGGGGGGTCAAACATCAGAAAGGGGGCAAGTGGGGCTTGATCTTCAGAGTGCGTGTGTTTCTCATTCCTCAGGAAGTGGGCGATGTGGCTCGATAGTTCCCCGGAAGTCTTTTGAGTCACACAAGGACCTCGTTCTGGAACTGCCAAGATCAGCCAAAGATACGGAACGGAGGGAGCCGCGCGCCTTTGGGCTAAAACATCAAGCTCAGAAATAATAATGCAACAACTCAAATCCCAATGCAGATATTTAGGCCTACACAGCTAAACGCAAACCAGCAGTTTCAGCAAAGAGGACATCAGCACCCTTGGGCCAAAGAAAGGCGACCATCCTAAGTTCAATTAAGCCCATTAGTCAAGAGTTCAAATTGATCCTACAGTAACTCAATTCAAAAAACTATTTTCTTTATCTTTTTCCTCAATGACTCATCTTTTTTTCCCCTTCTTTCATGTACATTTGGTCAGTGTGCATGGCACAGCCTGTCTGGATTATTTGGTCATCATGTTAATGGACAGGTCCTGCAACCGGCCAACCGCACATTAAACACAGCTGAGCTTGGACGTTTTTTTTTGGAAACCTTGAAATACAACCTCATGGTGGGATACAGAGACAAGCAGAAACAGTGAAGGGAAACTCACACCGACTTTTAAATAAGTTAAATGAAGACAAGGAATCCCGCACACAAGTATTGTGTGCATCACAGCCTTGGATTTCCTCCCTATGAGAAAACATTTTTCTTTTGTGTCACATGACAGAACAGAGTAAGCTGAGTAGGAGGAAGGTCAACTCCAGTATTATGCTACAAATGCAATGCAGCCTTTTCTCTACATCTGACAAAAAGTGGATGGAGCCATTCAATTCAAACGCGTCGTCAACGGCTTTGCAACTCTCCCTTAAGTGACTTGGCCTATGTGAGTACGTGACCTGTTCTTTAATAATACAGATGTTAGAGAAAGAGACCTTTCACAACAAAGACTAGGTAAGAAGCACAGAACATGTGGGCAAAAAGTTCTTCTTTTGAAGAGAGAATATGTTTTTGCTGAATACACTGGAGACCTTGATACCTTGCAATAATAATTAATTATATATATATATATATATATTATAAATAATTAATTTGCTAATGTTCATATCTTGTTATTAAACAAAGTCAGTTTAGGAATGTCACTCTCATTGGTCCACTCACGCAAATACAAATGCATTCTGCTGCGTGCGAGTTGAACCACGGGTAACACTTCGCCTTGGTTACAGCAGGCGAGGCCGGTGCACGCGCCGAAGCCACAGCTTGTTCCATTAACAAACTCAGAGTGAAAATTGAGTGAAGGAAGTTGAGAGCTGGAAAGAAATCCATTTTGCGATCAATTTGAGGAGCTTTTTTCCACCACTCAAAACGCTTGGACGCTGCGGGTCATCGTTCACCCATTCCATTCATCACTCACCCTCACGCCGATGACACCTGCCCAACGGGACCATCTACACTTCATACCATTCGCACACGGAGCGACAGGAGACATTTGGGGTCAAGTGTTGCGACAACAAACGACACGTCGCCATGGACACGGCCCAATTGAAGCATCTAACCAAAGCCTTGTTAAACTATTCAGGTGAATCCTGCAGGCTCCAGCGCTGACACTTATGACGAGTCTTACTGTAAAATCTGTTGACTCGCCTTGAAGCTTACTTTGCTGCTTGTCAAGATTTGTATTTCTTCATACGTCATTTATGCTGAATAACAAGTGCGAACGATAAATAAACTTGAACGGCTTTTACAAGGGGAATGCATCATTGCCATGACAACAGAGGAAGCGGTGAAGTCAAAGTTCAAGTTGAATCAATTCCTTTAATATTAATGCATATCATGAGTCATTTAGCCTTTTTGACAGCTATGTATTATGTTCCTGATGTTTCTTTAACTGTGCGAGCTGTCTCTGTTTCCAGCTCTTGACCTACTTGTGTCAATATACATTTTTCCAAGTTGATTAATTGAACAAGCTGATGTTTTGGTGAGCCGAATTGCAACGCACGTTGTTCTCTTAAAAGGCGACAATGACGCACGCAAAGCGTTCGAGTAGGCCATCGAGGAACAAACTCACACACACGCAGCGTTTGTATTTGCACAAGTAGACCAACGAGCTTAGGCAATGCCCCTAAGCTGACATCGTCCACCCTACAACGGGAGAAACAATGGCAAATGAATTATACTTCATGCACGTAGATGGACGAAAGTCTCCAGTGTATTTAACCTGAAAGAGAACGATTGTTCTATTGTTTGACCAAAACGGAATGACTCTCTTTTATCATTTAAAAGTGCATGACTTCCTGTGGAGAGGTTTCTGTTTAATGTTGCCCTCCACAATAGATGGCAACACCTGAGAAAGGGCAAAATGATATTGTAAATCTGAATTGTGCTTGTACAGGGGTGTAAGTGCATTAAATAGCCTCCGACTGATGGAGTGCATCGAAAAAAGCATTAACAAGATTAAACAAATCCAAAGGCATGTGACCTCTTTACCCGACCGAGACAGCTCCTTCCCTTCCCAGACTTCAATAAACAATAGTCAAACGTTTTGCCACGCACACTGGCACCAACGTACATAACCGCTCCGACAACTTCAAGAAAATTTACTATGTAAAGTGAGGTTTTAAATTTCCAATATGTGGCAATTGGTTCGCTCAAGTGCCAAGAGCTTATGAGGTCATTCGGGAGGACACGGCGTGTGCAGCCCTGCATGCGCTGTCTCGCGATTGATTCTGCAATGAAATCAGCGGCCTCCGGTGGATACATTACACTCCTCGCGCATTACTGGTTTTCATGAATAGTGATGGTTGATAACGGCTGATTACAGGTGGAGCGCGACACTGGTACCGCCAAGCCGGCGATTTGATCGCGGGAATACCCGGCGTGATGATTAGATTTGCCGTTGCAAAGCCGCACATTCAAGAATCTCTCCGGAATCATATGGTGCGCTTTAGTGGAAAAAAAACACCCGCCGCACACCGGTGAAAAAGCTCCCCGGCCAAATGACTCAACTGTTGGCCGTCCGTAATACCGCCGCGTGACTACATGCATCCATTTCAAGCGGGCTCTCTTCATGTGTGCCCGGGGGCCGTACACGCGGTCCAACGCGCCGCCTTCCTCACAGAAGACTGTTTGATGTGGAACTGTAATCAATACTTAAAGGTTGGATTTAGAAACGATAAATAAAACTACGAGAACGGCTGCGCTTGCTTCCGCTTCAGCAGCCTCACTGGTATTTACCAACAACCAGGGAGCACAAACTATGTTTCTTGAGAAAAGAGAGATGCTGACACTGGACACAGTAAGGCCCAACATTCATCTGATGCAATGAATGAAAAACTGAAATGTTTAATGTGGCTTCGCCTCTTCATATTGTCGAGGTCCTGTTTTTTTCTGTTACTTCCTGTCATCCCCTTGACATCAAATTAAGGGCCGCAACAGGATGTCAGCAGTGCTTACCTCTGCATGCTGGTTCTATGCATCCATTAAGAAAATAAAAATCTTTCTTACCTTTACTCGATAAGCCAAATCAAATTCCATTTTGCAGTTGATTTTTTGCAAACTCAAGCTGAAGCCAAAGTATTCCCGGGATATATTTGCTTTTATGTTTTAATTTCATTATGCTGCCAGAAAGAAAAAAACACCACACTAAAGTGTAATTGTGAGTTCAAGAAAATAAAAGACTTTTTTTTTCAAAAGATATTCACTGCCTCCAATCATTCCCACTGTTTGGGACTTAATTAAATTATGTTTCCAACTGTTAAAACTAATTAATCTTACTATATCAGAATCAAAGAGAATAAAAAGACGCCCATCCCAATTACCAACGGTGCAACTTTTAATCTCATATGCAGTTTCCTCAAAAATAGTCAAATCCAGCGAGAGCCTTTTTTCTAAACTGGACCCAAATTGGTTATCTTGAGTGGCATTTCTTTCACTCTCAAAAGATTACAGCTGATCTCCACACAATGGGCGTCTGGCTGACTTTAGAGGTATCATGATGGAATAAATCTACGGGCATGTCACAATAAGACGGCCACTAATGAGAACATCTGCTCAGCCCAGTGCTCCTCCCCATCCAGGCTCTTGGTGGTTGTCTGTTAGGATATAAAAATGTAATCCCAGTGGGATTTAATCAACAGTAGACTAGACTTAGTATCAATAGGCGACTATAACATGTCTAGATCCCGCTTATTTGAGGCCACCGTGGCCCCGATTTCCTCCTGCGAAGTTACACCTAAACGAACCCAGCGCTAATAAACTTGAGACAGAATGAACTCATGAGCAGGAGCAAACCACGGCTCACAAAAATAAAACATTCAATTGAGCGGTGCTTGGCCGCTAACTTAAGGTAATGATTCTAATCAGGCAGGAACAGCACAGCCGTGAGTGGTGAAATCGATGTGGGGGAGCATCCAGAGGCAGTTCATACGTGGTCGCCAAAGGCAGTACAGCAAAGGGCCCTTCAGGGGAAAACACTTTTAAATGAGATACTGTTGAAGAAATAAGGCTTCTCTTCTGATAAAATATATACATTTTAATAAAGGGAAGATCATTAAGTGAGTTAGCACGATAATCAAAGTTCTATAGTGAACTGCTTTATGCTTATACATTGGTCTATTTGTGTAGTTAATATTGCTCCCTCTGGTGTGAATAGTATTTGAATGGTCCGTACTGTTGAGTGTGCCGCCGTTTGGATGAATCGTTTTGTCCCACTTGTTGTAAATAAATGTGACTGATTCTTGTTATCATTAAGTTAATTACATTGATTTGACTATATGCATTGTCTGTTAAATACGCAGCATGCCGACATGCGTGTATCCATTTATCGCAGTTAGAATATCTGTAGGTGTTGAGCTTGTATAAATGTTGTGTTCACACAGAATAAATAAAAGCCTGTATGTTTGGAATCAGAATGAGGTTATTAGGTTTTTAACTGTAGTGAGATGAGGGAGGCCCAGGTAGAAAACGCACAGCCCACCACTGTCATAGACTTACATTTAGTCTGTATCATTCAATATTTATTGATTATTTAGTTGTTGATTTTCATATCCGAGAAAACAAAGATATGTCTAACAATTTGTGGCAATATTAGGGAAAATATTACCATTTGTCCATCTACATTAGTTCTACTTTGGGCCATGAATACAAACAGAGCCATCAATCACAGAACAACATTTATTCAAAGCAGCTAAATGTTTCCAGTCGTACCTCTTATTTTTATGTTTTAGTTCAGGTGGGTCTGTCAGATCTGATGGCAATTTCATTGATCATGACGCTTTGACTGTGAAGCTCTAATGACACTCTTTAAATGGCACTCACTGGAATAAATCTTTGAATTTTGACCTTTTAAATAGGACATTTGCTTTATATTTCTATGTCTCCTATAATGACAAATGTAGGGCAGCAATTATAAATAATCCAATTAAGATTCTTGATTAATTGGTTTTTCTATAAAATATTGGAACATGGCAGAAAGCGGCTGTTAAAAATACCCACCGTTTAAGGTTCAAATTCATTATTTTGTCCAAGCAACAGTCTAAAACAAATAGATACAGTTCATGGCCAGAAGGAACCATTTTAACTTTGTGCCAAATAGAACCACAGCAGCAGGTAGCAAAGGAGGGTATTTTTCTTCAAATGAACTTATAAGATAAGATAAGATACAGTGATCCCTCGCCACTTCGCGGTTCACTTATCGCGGATTCGCTATTTCGCGGATTTTCATAATGCATTTTTTTTTTTTTTTTTTGGTGCATTGTGCTCTGCATTCTGATTCGCTAAAAACTCACTCCCGCTTCTTGTATCAAAACATGCTACGAATTGTGCTATCATTTTGTCGTCTCGTGCAGTTATGTGTACGTACATAAGGAGTAAGGACTAACGCTTGGTCGCTTAGCAACCATGGTGCGAATGGCCACTGAACTTAAGCGAGTAGCTGAGGAATGGGACCCTTTGATGAGCCGTTCCTTACAGTTCTCCAACGTAATCGATGGTGGCATGTCGGTGTACAAGGATCTTTTTGCAAAGAAGAAAAAAGAGCGACAACAGCTGCCTATCACTATGTTCTTCTCCCGAACAAACACACCTGCACCGCGGGCTTCAGAAGAAGAGAACACTGCAGAGCGCAGTCAGGATGCAGCGGCCCAGTCTGAAGAGCAGTGAAACGGCCTACACGTGAGTCACTGTATTTGTATACATGTAATAGTTGCTAATTGTAAAAAAAAAAAAAGTTTTCTATTTCGCGGATTTCACTTATCGCGGGTCATTTTCGGAACGTAACCCCTGCGTTAAACGAGGGATTACTGTAATCCTTTACGAGTCACGCAGAGGGGAAGTTCACAGGATTTACAGCCGTGTAGGTCAAAGAGCCATAGTTAAAAAAAAACAAGTATTACAAATATGCAGTAGTAAAGATAAAAAAACGACAATCCACAATTGAAATTGATTATTTAACAAATTGTTGCTGCTCTACAGGTAGAAACGAGAAGGTTCAGTGCTGCCAGAGCTAAGTTGAATGTCCTCAACCCTCCTCTCCTTTTGTTCTGTTTTTGTATCTGAGAGCGACCACTTCTTTTTTTATTTGAACATTCTGAGATGCCACTTGTGCCGTGAGCCTTTTAAACTCAACACTAAACACCACAACGGCTCACAAGAGGCCATGGCAACCGAGAGGCTGTCGAGGCGGAGTGGTTGCTAGGTCTCACCTTCGAGGATGGGTACAGGTGATCCCGGGAGTGGATGCCAGGGGATAGGCCTCCTCCGCTGTGGTAAACACTTAGCGGTACAATATACAGCAGCTTTCACCCTCCAGCTTACACCAGATTGTAACAGATAAGAGAAAAAAAAGGCATGAAGGGATTTGTCTGACAATGCGGCTAAAATTACACGGGATCAACGGGAAGGTGTTTTAATTTTAGTTCCTACAGATGTTCGACAAATTCCACCGTTAACCGCAGTGTCATTTCACTGCGTAATGAACACGACGGTTGTCTTTTTGGAGGAAGCAATAAACAACGTCTTTTTGATATATGTAAATGTCCGATGGAAAAGGCCATGGTGTTCCAATCCACAGTTAATTAGGGTTCCACTACCAGTATGGTTTGGATGTTCCCGTTGAAGGAACGGAAACATTTGCATTTCCCAAAGGGGAGCGTGTCAAGAGGATCTATAGGGTACTCTAATCTTCTGTTCTGCCTCCAAAAACTTTCCAACTCAGCACATCTTCCCCTCGGAAGCCTCGGAAATGAACCAACACCAGAATTTCCCACTGGCTCCCTCTGTTATTATTACAATGCCACGCACCACTTACGCAGAAGGCCTGACAGCACCTGAAAGGCTTCCATTTTTAATAACAATGGTAAATACAAATGACCCCCTCTTTGTTATTGTTTTAGAGCTTTCTCACAAAATGAGAGAAAGCTCCCATGGAGACAAAGTGTGTGAGAGAAATAAACAGAACATCAATCTGGATTGAAACCCAAAGGAAAAGTGCCTGGGGACTGATCTCTCAGGGTGTTAACTTAGGCAGAGAGGGGGGGGGTTCCTTTTTCCAAGAGGAATTAATGAGGTTGGTGTAGCACTGCAGAGAAAGATACCCACTCAGCGTTAAACTCAACTATTCCTCTTTATTTAACACTTATGTCAAATTCCCATGGTGAATGACCCTTCATCAGCTATCGCTTCTCCCATCGAGTCCGACAGGCAGTGAACGACCGTACAGTGGAAGACGCCTTGCGTCCATCCCCAAAATAAACAATATGTCTCCCAAACTATGATGAATCACCTTGATCTGTCAAAGCAACGCGATTATCATTCCCACTTGAAAAAAGGAGGATTTTCAATTCCACAGGCACACATTTGTCAATGCATTCCCGACTGGCTTATTTACTGCTGCATCTCTAATTATTGTGATTGCCATCGCTCAGCCAAACAAGCCGTAGGAGAGGTAGTTCATTAGGTCTGTAGCGACAGCAGTTTTCTCCACTTAGCCGTGGACCTTAACACACTTCCTGCAGTCAAAGCCTTCAAACGGCAGTAGTAGTTTACACAACAATGAGATGGATCGGAAATATGAGTTAAATAAATGCTTTGATCAGATACAAAGAAAATGCCAAACTGGAGTTTACAGAGTTGCTGATAAAACTCTTTTGAGTAGATTTATTAAATCCCAATCCTTTGTGAGATGTACACTCAGAAAACAAGGAACAGTTTCAGTAAATATGTAATAACTTTGAATGGATCTAAAAAAGTATCTTAAAAATCCCCCACTAGCAGACATTTTGGGATTGTACCAACATGTTGATATTAGCCTCCAATATTCAATAATAATTCACTATCTTCATAAATAGGCATCCAAAATCATAGCAACGTGTTAAAATAGATATTTTACATAATTCAAATACAAACCGCTATCTTTAAAAACAGCTCACAGAAAACGTACAGCATGGCTCATGTTTTCTTCCAAAGGAAACCGTCAAATCCAAAGATCTTAAGGAACAAACCCTCATTTCAATCATTTCAATCTTCAGCTATATACACAATCACTAACCCTGTTGAGTATTGAAGATTACTTTTATTAGTTTCAGCCATCTTCTACAGTTACTCAAAATAACTATTTATGTAAAGGTCACAATCCATCAAACGCTACTTGACTCTCAATCAGTGGGCTGCTTTTGCATTCTGCAGAGCACCTTGAGTTGGATAAAAACCGGCACAGAGCTAATTTTTATATCTTCAGTGATCGTCGCCGTAATTCACGGCGGAGAAAATGAGCCCTGCGGATGGGATAGCCTACTTTTGAATTTGCTGTTCCTTGCCTCCGAAAAACACAATCTTGAGAGCACAAAGCCAAACACATGCTCATGTGACCCACAATAGCACACAGCAGGAAAGGAAAGGGGGGGAGTGCGGGGGTGAGGTTGAAGCCTGAGGGTCCCATTGTGTCCAGCATCCACAGGGCAGAGTTGACTGACAGTCCAGCTGTAAGTAAAGCCGACACATTTTTACATCCCGGGCGAGACTGTTAAAGGGGAAAAGAGGACGTGGACGCTGAAGGACGCAGGACATTTATTGATATGGCAAAGTCCTTGAGTGCGGCAGAGTACATCCTTCAGTGACTGTGCCTTATTGCCTGGACATTAATCACTATTGTCATGAAGTCCAGGATACAAGTACACTTGTTTTCTAGAAATAGCATTTATCCTCCCATGTTTCAACCAACTTGGTCTAATCTGGTTTGTGTGCGTGTGTTTGTCTGTCTTTTTGTCGCATGTTGCTCGGACAGATGAAATGATTCGGTGTGAAGTGGCCATGAGTCATTCTAAATTATTAAAATGCTACTGTGACCAACTTGGAGTATCTTGGCTGAAGACCGAGTGAACTCAACCGTACACAGCAAGTAATTAAGTGATGACTGATTGCCTTGATTAACATAAGTTACACAAATAAACAGCTTCATCACAATTAATGTCAAATGACTATAATTACCCTTTAAATAAAGCATTGTTCTCGCTATGTTGAGCTCGTATCAACTCAAACATTCCACTTCGGTATCAATGCCGGCATTTCCAGACAGGACGACCTCGCCATTAATCTCCGCCGGTTGCTTAGGTTACGTTCCGGCTCCTGGAAACAATACGCGAGGTATTGATCCTCTTCTAATTCAATTACAACAACATCCAACTAAAGAGCGGTGAGAATTGAAACCAGGTATAGGTGACAGAGTGCATTTACTTCTGGGTTGTATTCGACACGCACCTTACAGGGTAAATGACAGAAAATTACCTGTTGAGTTCTTAACTGCTCGCAGCTCCACGAACCCGTGGTTTTAAGAGGGGTTCTCCAAACTCAGCGCATCCCCGACGCATCCTGCCAGCAGCGAAGACCGAAATATGACAGCTAGAATCCAGATGAGTCCAGTTGGGGGTTTGAAATACTTTTTTTTATATGCTCGACAAAATATGTCATGATTAAGTGAATGCATTCAGCAAACAGCCCTTCAGAATAATCCTTTTGGATGAATAACGCTTATTTGTTTACGAGAGAACTGGAGAGGGCACCTTTAAGAGGCTGCACAGCCTCTAACTGCCAACATTCTGCACTTTCATCTTTATATAGTAGAATTTTATGTTGTGGAAATATGGTCTATAAAAATAAACAAGGCTATTGATTTGATTTCTTAGTGCTTACAATGACTTTTTGCTGTCAGAGGACACAGCAATGTTATATCCAGAGTGGGAATACAGAGCAAGGATTCATTTTTAAGAAGCTAAATACATGACCAAATATTTTGAATGTCGCCAAAAAGCTAATGAAAAAGCGACCGAAAAAATCTGAATTCTAAATTCTAATAATTAATACAGGGTTGAGAATATTTACTGGCCCTGCTACAGCCAGACAAGTGATTACCAATATTGCAACAAAAAAAATTCCATCAGTCGGGACACTCGTGCATCATTAACATTGAACCCCAAAGGAATCATTCGCACAGGAAATCTATTTGAACTTTGAATTATTCGGCGAAAGTTTCCATCGTCTTATCGGTCTACCAAAAAATTGTTTCAATTTAGCTTCAGGGTACTTTAAATGTTATTGAATTCATATTTTTTTGCTATTTTTCAAAGAAGCGCTGTGTAGCATCAACCAAACTGACTTCATGCTTTCAGTAACCATCATTTGTGGAGGCAATAGAAGGACAAAGTGTAGCTCATGTCATCGTTGGGCAAGTGAAATGAAACCAACGCTGATCGGTGTGTGGCGACCAACAGCAGTGGAGTTACCACTTCCGTAACAGTAACAGTAATGCAGAATTTGTTTCCCCCCCGAAAGTGTATCCAGGCTAATTACACATTGATAAGCCGCTCATTAAAGCAATATGCAAAAAGCTGAGTATCACCAGCAAAATAGGATAAACAGCAAGTAATCTGCACAACTGAATGGTGATTACAGTTGCAGTGTTTCCCCATCGGAGCATTTAGAGGGTGGCACATGCAGCCGGTGAAGAGATGGCAGATAAGAGCGCCGCGCTCGCCGCGCACCGTCGAGGCTGAGCATACATTAGTGACGCCGTTTCACAAACAAGCAGACAGTCACTTTTGAGACGTTCCGTCGGTACTGTTCATCCAACCAATTATCCAGAGAATGTACAGGAGGAGGACCGTGATGATAATGGCACCGTTGCCAACATCAGGGATGCCCGGACAGCTGGCATCCTGCTGGCACAGCGGCACATCAGGACCTCATTAATAACATTAACAGCCTGTTTGCTCACCAACATTGTACTCTCAGTGGACAGTGACGGGGGCTTTTTTTATTTCTCTAAAAGGACTTCAAATACAAGACACTTTTTGACAGGTCATTATGCCTGTCAAAAAGTAGTAATTGCTTTTCTTATTCAATTCAGCAAAAATGCTGATCATTTGGGTCCTCTTCCCTTGCAGTAAATTATTCCAGAGTTGTATCACAAGGCTTTATGCCTTTCTCCATTTTTGTATAGCTGTATTCAGAGAACATACAATAATTTTCGCATTAGTTAAGTGATGCAATCACTAGAACGTCTATAATGAATGACCAGCTACGCTTCTTACAAAGACTACCAAGCTAAAAGTCCACCCACACAACTTTCAAACAGACAAGTACAATCTTTATCGACTGAAACTTGACATATTCCAGATATTTACAGATTTACAGGTTTAGCTCTTTCTTATTGTAGGGAGTGAAACATCAGAGACAGTTGAGAAAAAAGAGGTGGAAGACTGCTTTTTCCAAACATGGTGATCATTTTATAATTCATTACCTATACATATACGCATTTGTCGTAAAAAAAAAATCATGCCAAATGTATAGACCGCTATGTCTGTAAATCCTGCATGCGTTGATTTAGGAAGACGAAAAAAAATCCCCGTCCCTTACAAATCTCCTCCTTTGATGTGATCAAGCACCGGTTCGGTAAGACTCTCTACAATGTAAACTCTAAATTCATATGATTGAGATTTAGGTCAACCGGCCTGGTCGGTAGACGACTGCATTATGAGACAGTGTACAAGTAGTACCATTGGATTTATCCTGGGGTCAGCCAGCGTTGCCCGTTTGCTGCGCGTCGGAGCAGAGACACGCCGTGTGAGACGTGTTAGGGGCCTGGAAGGCTGCTACTCAATGAAGCTGCAAACTAAGAAATGGGGGATTTGGGGATGGGGGTCGGGGGTGTGACTCCATCACAGCTCCGGCTTTACTATGGGATGGGGGGGGGGGGGCGACTCAGGCCTGAGAATAAAAAACAGAAGAGTTTATCAGATATCTTTCAGTGTGCATTCTAACAAGTAAGAAGTTGGCCGGGCAGAGAAGCAAATCCAATTAGAGTAACATCACATTGTTTGACCACAAGAGTGCACCACATTCATTTCAGAGCGTCAAATGTCCTGCTAAAATAAGCAACCTTTTCACAAGTATTTCATTAAACCAACATAATGGATATTTTACATACATTTTAGGATTATACATGTATTCCATACTGTCATATTGGTCAGCTCGTTATTACTTGATGCTGACTCAAACATCCATATGGGTATCCACCCCAAAACATACGATGGAGCCTTGTGGAAGGCATATCGGGTGAGTCACACTGCGTGCGTTAGTTACCCCTCCACCCAAATGATAACCCTCACCCGTTAACACGATACCGCCCGTTCACCATTAACACTTTCAATCTCACGGGTCACCAACTACAGTTGAACCCTATTTATCTCCCAACTGGTGGACTACTGGAAGGCGATTATCCAGCGGCTGCGCCTACGTGCCGGCGGCATTAATCGCCCCTCATACATGCACATCACTTCCGAGGGCCAACAGCGCTAACTATCCATCCTCATTTCCTACCTACGCACATGACAGCGCGCTGAGACGTGGACTAAACCTCCTCGTTAACTACAGCACAGCCGAGGAGAAAACTTCAGGACTCCTGTACAAAAAAAATAAACGGGGTTCAACAGTTCGAGAGATATCGCTAATTGCACAGGAGACTAAGTATCCCAAGTGCCCACGGGATTGATATTTTACTAACGTTTCCTGGAATGGGTGGATTGATGAGTCACCGGTGTCCTAGCTTTTAAGGGTAAACATTAGTTGTTAAATCCGGAATTGCACGTTAAAGGCGGGGAATAGTTGTCGCCATTTGTCCGTCTGCCTAGTCAATAACGTGCACTCAAAATCCCGGAGCCTGAACGCCTCGGCGTCAGCGGAACCGTTGGCCGGTGAGACCCGGCTCGGCCCTGTTAACCGTTAACCGTTAGTGGAACCCGCGGCTCTACGGTGCCTCTGGAAGAAAAAAAACATGGCTGTATTCGACATTGAAAACAAGAAGAAGAAAAAAAAGAAAAGTCGCTTTGAAAACAAAATACAATACAACACTAGATCACAAATCAACACTGTGGAGTTGCGCTACACGACGGGAAGCTAACCGCGGTGCGAGTTATACTTACCGGGATGGCAGTTCCCGTGCTCGGGCAAGGTTAAAAACATCACGGATAAAATCCACCAGTAACTCGGTTCCCGTATTCTCGGCATGTCAGACTACTCATGGAGAGCGACGAGGAGGCAACGGGGGACGAAGTTTAAGAGTCTTTTTCTCTTCTTTCACAAAAAAAAAATCACATACACACGGACGAGCCAGAAACGAAGTTGGAACCGCGGCCACGAAGGCAGCGCATCAAAGTAATGCCTCTAGCGATTCGACAGTCACTGTTTGTGGTTGTCGTTGTTGTTGTTGATTTCTCTCTAAAACGACGAATGCATTGGCCTCCAGTCCGAGCAGAGGCTGCTTTTGGCTGCTAGGAACGAACCGCGCGTACGCTGCCGCCGTGCAAAAACTGTTGAAAATGTGCTGGACCCCACCGTGCCTGTAGCGGGCTTCCAGATAGCGACATTCCCGTAGTGACGGAGGGTCAATCGGCGATCAATCGCTGCCTTTAACTAAATCGGAAAAAGAAAAAAAGAAAAGTAGTCGAATAATATCGATTACACGCGGTCATTATTGATGGGAATCCGCGTTGTCGGCGTGACGAAGGGCACTGCACAATGAGAAGGAAAAGCAGCGCTGGGAAAACGTCCCATTCCCCCACCCAGGAAGTGGACTAGCGGTCAGGCACGCATGGATATCAGCCTGCTGGTCCCATCTACAGGACGGGCTGGGGGAGAGAGAGCGAGAAAGCGAGGGCGAGAGAGAGGGAGAGAGAGAGGGGGGGGGAGCAGCGGATGGAGGGGAGGCGGATCTTGGGATTCTTTTTTTTTTTTTTTTGCTGAGTGCAAAAGCAGTTGAAATGGAGCCCGAGTCAGGTTTCGGGTTTTATGCTGCTGCGGATGTGGGCAGACTCCAGAAATCAGGGTCGCTGGTGTCAGACCGTTCAAACCACTGGAGATCGCACGTGGCTGCGCATTTTTTTTTGACGATCCACAGCTACGACTAGAAGCTTTAGCTCACCCATGATGGGTTGGGAGGGGGGGGGGGGGGTATTCTCCCGGCTAAACCTCCAGATTCCAACCCAGGGCCAGGTCCAGTTATCCCAGTGTTTTGTCGCTTCCTCTCAAGCCTCGTTATTAAAACGACCCTCCAGCGGCCGCACACTGATGTCCCGTTGCCTCCTGCTGGCAGAGCTGTGAATGGAATACTTTAGCAGTAATCATCACCTGGAATATCATCATGTATGAGTGTGTGCTGATTGGAGAATTATGCATCCACCAATGACACTCCCTTAGGTAAATGTGTAGTCGGTGGTCTTTTTGCAGAGCCATCCAGCTGGACATTTAATTTGAGGAATCTGATTAAATTTCTCATTTAATTACCCAGTTCTCTGCAGGGCCATTGACGACAGTCACAAGGGCCCTTTGCTTTTAATGTGGGCCATCTGCTTCCTCTCCAAAATGCCTACCTTTTCAAAGCTCCCACAGCCTCGTGGGCATCCTTCGCACGGTCCTCCAGGCTGCGCTACCTCCTCTGTGCACACTGCGAAACATTAGTGTGGTTGACCACACACCGTATTCTGACTGATCAAGTGCAATTAACCCGAAACAGTAGTTTGTCAATTCTCCTCAGTTTTGTTTTCTGTATTGGTCTGTCAGGTGACAAGACAGGATTGTCTTTTGATTAGTCATGTTTTGACACATAGGTTCAGGGATTAGAGGATACGCTTGTAAGCGCAGGGTTGATGGTTAGAATCCTGGCTGCTGCCGCGGGCCCCTGAGCAAGACACCTAACTGCTCCAGAGGCGCCTTTGCGGCAGCCCCCCCCCCCCCCCACTTCACCCACTGTGGGGAGTGGGTTAAACGTAGAGAATGGGCCACAGGGATTATGCATCCTTAGAAAAAAGTATCAAAACGATTCAAAATGAAAAAGACGAAAGCATTTATGGTCACAACCGCACAAAACGAGTGACATGCTCTTCATGACAAATCGTAACATGAGAGTATTAAAAACCCAACGCTTCTGAGGAGTTCTTCACCAGATGAGTGTTTGTCCTTGTAAACTAATATTGTGGCTCCATCTCAGCCGCTGTTGAAACTCAATTTCCTCCCGAACAGTAACACTTAACAGCCTCCATGCACAGAGTGGGTGGTGCGGTTATCTTTTTGCATTCATTTCTTTAATAACGATCACCCAAATTTTTTTAAGGCTAAGTCACATTTCTCAATTTTTGATTCTTTATTTTTAAGGCCTTTCTCACCATTGGTCCCCCGTTGGTTAATTCCAGTCCCGCAGCCTTCACACCTGCACCGTAGAGGAATAATTACAGCTACATGTGAAGTAAAAAAAAGGTGGAATTGTTAATGCAGAAGTAAGTTGTACGAATGGCATCCAACCTGGAATGATGATACTACATTTAATTGGTTCTATTAGTCCTGCTTTTCTGTCTCTTCTTCTGTTGCAAGTACATAAAAACAGCCACCGCCAACATGGTGTTAAATGAGTCATGGACATTATTTACCATCAACCTTAAAAGCAGAGCTTCTTGCCTTGACCTTGAAACATGCGTACGAGGCCTATGTAACGTCGGCATCTGACAATCCAATAATTTATCACTTGAAGGCATTTGAACACTTCCTCTGAAAAAAACACTGTGCCTCAGATTAAAAAAAGTAGAGAAATCTGATATTCATGATTTATGCGAATCCAGCCATGAAACCAGCATTGTCCCCACGGAGCACTCCTTTCTGTTTGCCCTTAAGTGGTTTGAGAGTCACACTTGTATTATTTTTTTAAACACATCTCACATGTTGACAGTTGGTACATAATGTAAGACTGTGCATCAATTATGTAATGCAATTCAGGCTATGACCATATATAATTGATCTCATTCTCAATCTCTTACATTATTTAATCAAAAGCTATTTTTGCCATTATTACTCTACACATCTAATTTTATCTTTTGTTGGTCTGTCTTCTAGTTCTCCACATCAATGTGTCATGTTTCTTCACTGAATCTACTCTGCATTAAATGTTACGTGTCTGTCAGTCAGGTGCAATCTAAAATCGCAAAGAGGGATTCAAAAGTAATCCTCTAAGTCTAAAAAATAAATAAAAAAAGAAGTGGGATGCGCGGTTATACAACGGGATCTTCTATTCCACTGGTGAACAAATGCCGACTTAAATCATTTGACAAATGCAAGTTATGTAAGTGCAAATGCAGGATATTTGCACCAGAAGTACATTATTAAAATAATGCTTGTCCTTTTGAGGCTGCGTTTCTTTTTAAAGGCATCTTTTGGAGTTTATAAGCGGCCGTGAGTCTGAAAGGGCACTTTGGCTCTGATGAAGTCATAGTCAAACTGTGAAACCAAAGGCAAATCATGAATTCCGTTTCAAACATTAAAGCACTATAGCGGCTGATTTTATTTCTGTTGGAGTTCTTGTTTTTGGAATTCTAATACAGCGAGTGATTTGAAAAGTCTGCCAGCCTCTGTAATGCATTCATGTTCTGTGGGAAGTTAGCTGCCAAAAAGGATCTTATTCATGATTTATGCTGATGGAAAGGTGTGAAGACAATCAATAACCAAATAGGCAGATGCTGCCTAGTAAAATGTGATTTTTGTCGCAGCCTGCTGTGTTCTCGGATATTGAATGTTCTCCTCCAATTCCTTTCACGGATTCAAGGTCTGAATTTAACTTTTTCAAAATTGTGCATCAAAACAACGTTGCCCCTGAGAACAGAAGGTTGTCAATACCAGTAATACTCAACACAAGTCCCTGCTAGCAGATGGGAAGCTGTGCTGTTCCTGTGGGAGGCAGAGTACACAACTCCTGAGAAGCAACTACTATCCCGTGTATTGATTATTGATGATATTGCACTTGTCATCCATCAGAAGACTTACACTGGCAATGAGTGTTAAGAAAAATAACCCCATATTCCCGAGTTGACCAGTTTTGTGATTTGTTTTTCAATCGTTATAAAACAATACAAGTTTTTTTTTATTATGTGAAAATCCCTTCTTTCATCAAAGTAATATATCGGTCTCTCCAACGATGAGAGGCTTTGCCATGTTGTAATATGATGTTGGGGTTGACCTACTTCTGAAGGATGAAGACTAGTGTTCTGTAATGTGAAGATAATGAGAGAATCACACACAGCCTTACATTTGGGTGGTCAGTATATGAATAAAGCAAGAGAAAAAAACACACCTTTACAGAAAGATAAAAAGAGAGTTATTACTTGAATTGTTCGTGGAGGTGGTAGTTACTATTTGAAGCCAGTAGGAGGTGTCTGCAAAATTCATGTAACGATTAATCACCGCAGTTGTTCAAACCACCAAGGACCGTCAGCGACGCTCCTGAAGAATATAATAGATTCATTCATCACAGAAGGGCAACGAAGGACTTGGATGGATGATTTAATAGCCGAGAAATCCAGAATATAGAGTCAGAGTGTCAACGTGTTTAATCTAGTTTATTGAGGCCTTAATAATTTACTTGATGTCAGTGATGGAGGCCTCACATAGTGTATGTTTGTCTTCACTGGTAACCGATAGCAACCAAAAAACAAAAAAAGATGGTCCTTATGTACTTACACTGTTACAGGTAAACACGATAGTACTACTTTTCTATTGGGGCTACAATATTGCAGTGAAACACCAGTTCACCTTTGTTAGTGTGTGTTGTCACATAGCAACCGTTGTTCTGCGCATGGCAACCCCTGTGTGGCTTCCAACGTGGAGGAAAAAAAATCATCTGTAAGAAGCCTTGTTAATCATCAATGTTTCTTTTTTTAATTCAACAGATGATTTGCACCGGTCTCAACTCGGGGATCAACTTTCCTTTCACTTCCAACCGTTTCTGCTAATTTGCAAGTCGCTGTGGGTTTTGGGAAGTTATCAGCGTTAATCATTCGGCGCAATGCTGATGGAGAAAAGAGAGAGAATAACTGAACCTTTTGCAATTGCTCAAGGATCTTTAAAGTTATGCACATGGATCGCCGTCAGATGAATTCATTAATTAAAATGCTAACTAGAATGGATACAAATGGGTTATTGATACAAAGAGGGAAAACATGCAATTGTGGTTTAAAAATACAAGCGATTTGCCTTTATAAGATGCCATTTCTCGCGGTCCCCAAATTATGGCAGTAACAGTAACATGTTCTAGCTGCTGCATCTTGGTCGTCCTCCAAATTAGCAAAGGTTTGTGTGTCATCGGTAAGCCTCGTTTCAGTTGATTTGCGATCGCTGCTGTTTCCAAAATAGATTAGGGGTTGTCTCCTTGTTAAATCGGAGGATTCTTTTGTGTCCTTGCTCTGACCGAAAAGAGCAATGACAACCCTCCCATTCCCCATATGTCCAAAGTCATTACCATTAAGATACCTGCGACTTTCCTCAATAATTCAGAAATTGCTGCGTATATTTCCCTGCTGGCACTAGCACACTTCTTCTTAGACTGCTAGAGGTGGCAGATGTTTGGACACATGGATACTCAGTGCTGCACAAAGTAAGCTGTCAGAGTAACGCGTCCCGATGAAAGGAATCAACTTCTCAGCAGAAAGCTACATCCCCTGTGTTGATATGAGTTGAGCACAGTATCACGCGTTTGTGTTTCAGCTCATTTTGAAATCGATTGTGTTAGTTAATGACCGCACACGGTAAGTCTGAAGCTCTCTGGAGCTTGATTGTTTAACTTCAGTTCATTACTGCCACCCACAAACATCAGGGTTCCTGGCACAACTGTTATTTAAATGAGTCTCCACTAGCTTGCATAATTACCAATATAAAACAGCAGCTACAAGCCAAATATGGTATCTCTTATAGACAATTTATTCAAAAACTTAATACACCTGCTGAGGTGGCGAGTGTTGGCCTGATGCAGAATTGTATTATGATAAACAAGGACACATTTTTAACCTTTCAAGTAAGCATTGCAGGGATGCATATTTCATTTCTCAATAATTTGTTTTGTCCTTTTTGTCCTCGATTGAATGAACCAATTACAAAGCAGGTGCTTTTACTTTTTAATGGACTTTTTCACTGACAAGTTTCAGAGACGCTATGTTACACACATTATGTTATGTTATTTCTCTAAAAATAAGAAAGGATTAAACTTTAGGTACTTTTTATTTAAGTAAACGTTTATTCTGACCTAAGCACCAAGCAATGTTTAATCTCTGGAATCTCTCTAGGATTTATTTTTACACAAAACCAATCAAATTAGAGACATCTCACCCACAAGAGACGACAAACTGTGCAGAGGTTGAAGCCAATTACACAGAAACAGATGAAAGTGCTATAAAATGAATAATATCTGTAAAAGTATGCAACTTAATGCGTGGCTGATAATGAGATGTAATTTATGCAAAAGTGAGGAATTAATATTTTACGAGCCTGCTTTTCTGTGTGTGAAAAATGACTATAGCCCAACTCTCAATGCAGCACGAGAGCGCCAAGCACCAGCAGCCATAATAGTGCTTCTGGTTAGGTGCCTGGAGGTCCATTTGTGCAATGTAATTATCAAAATCGAAGTCATGCAGATGAGGAACAGGATTGCTGTGGGGAAATGTGCCACGGTCTTCTATTCTTAGCATGCCAAATAAAACAGAAGAAGGAATAGATTTGTTACAACTCTGTGTCTGTATTGAACAGCCGTAGGTGTCTCTTGTATGTCCGTGGTTTTATTGAGTTGAACCAGTAAAAGAGAAATTACAAACATATTCCAGCATCAGCACTGAGGTCAAAGTGCTTCCAGAGCAACATTACTCAATAAGGTTTCTTTCCTCGTATGAGGGAACAGCTTAAATATCTTCCTGTTGATTTCAATGAAACTAAAATGTTTGATGTTTGAACAGTGCTTCCCTACCGCCTACGTCCATTTTCATTTGAAAATTGACCCCACAGGTAGGACGCAGTCTGTGTATGTCACCAATTATAAGAAGCGCAGAAACCAAGTTGGCTTAAACAGTTGAGTTGAATCACAATTTCCTTCGACATGATCATCATGCTTGTGACAGGATTCCTTGCGAATCCATTTTAATGTTGTCACCATACAATATGTCCCCTGGATTCAAGGCACCCCGCAGGCATATACTGTGCAGAGGTGAAAAAAATATTACACTATGCAGTCAAGTGAGATTAAGGCATATTGTGGTATTTCTATATATAGGAGATGTGATATCGCGTGGAGATGGAAGGACAGAAATCAATTTTACCATCAATGCACCCTCACGAGCCTTCTTTATGTCTCTTTGAAAGGTCAAACATACTGTTGCATTTCTGTGGTGGTCTGGTTATAATAATGAAATCTATATGTGTGACCTTTGTGCAATATTGTTCACACACGAATAGTGACCTCAGGTTGAGCAGCGCCCTGCATAGACGGTTATAATAGAAATAAGTTGGATATTTAAACAGATTATACATTTCATTATTGTGCCTCTTTCACCATGAGCGGGTATCCTTTCAGTGCTGCGCAGAGAGGAACAATCCAGACACCGTTAAAGTGTTTGTTTGCATGCAATCTACATTCGCCCTCCCCACCGAAAGCACTTCAGAATCGATGCAAGCTGAAGATCGTTTTCTGAGCATCTCGTCTGTGTCGTGGCTCACTTCCAGCACTTGCTTTGTTTTAGGTCCGGGGGAAAAAGATGGGCCCAAATACAAGAGCAGACAAATATAAGCTTTTTCGCTACCTGGATGCCAGGATTCTGCCTGAATCAGATTAAACTACATCATCGAACACGCGGAGAAGAGCGAAAATAAATCAGGCTTTATTGTGTGGGGGAGAAGGAAACACGCCCCGGGGGAGATGAATCAGCCAGTTGAATACATGCTAAAGAATTTAAGATTAAAGGCAGTACACAAGTCCTTCAGTTTTCAGTCGCAATAAATGAAGCATGTTTCTCTTAAATTTTCTTGTCCAGCTTTCTTGCATGGGTAAAGCTCTCAGTAAAAAGTACTGGGTCTGTGAAAAAAGACTTTTTCGAGACGAGAGATGACTTCAAAACTACAAATTTCATGTAGTTTTTAAGTCACTCTCACAGCAGGATGCATCGAATTTCTTCAGCCTTCGCCGCGGCATGAATAGCTGCTTTGCAAATGTATGATAGAGGTCTAAATACAGAGCATAGATTCAATACAAACATACGATGGAAAGCCTGGCAGTTGAAAAAAACACCTGCTCTCCTGTGACTCCCTTAGCCTTTGTTTTATCAACCAATTCCCTCCGCAGTCAAAATAAAAATGCATCAGATACGTCTGCCTGTTCTCAGTGCAGCTTTACTCAGGGAGCAGCATGTAGACCTTTATGATCGCTAATGATCCACAGTGTTTAGCAACCATTTGCTTCATTAGGTTCAGTTTCTGCACTCAACCTTTCGCCTGTGTTCCGCCCTTGAAAGCAAAAATGGGGAAGTGATATTGACAAGTGGACAGAGGGATGTTTCTTAGATGGCAGGTATTCATTCAGTCCATTCAGCCCTGTAATAAGGATTTCAGTTCCTGCATTCATTGCTTTTAACTTTGTGCGACACTTGAGGCCCCCTATTTACCCAACAAAGGCCTATATATAGACTTAATAAATTAAGTGGTCAGCAGATACACGGTCATATAGTCAGGCTTTTGTTAATGTATTAGTCCACAACTTCCCCTCAAAGCATCCGGAACTGGGTTACATATGTTGACCTTAAATCCTCGGACTGAGAAATGGAAACTCGACACACACAAAATAAAAAGATAAATAAAGTGCAGGTACTAAATCTCTTCTGAAGCTTTCAGAGATTTTGTGAATAGATTGAGCATACGATACTATAATCAATACCCCATATCTTTGTACATATTAGGATGTATGTATATGATTTTAAATATGTTTTATTGATATATTCTTATGGATCTTTTAAATAATTGTAATTTTTTATACATGCATTGGTAAACACTTAAGATGGCCTCACTGCACATCTGCTTACACTTGCATTATAATCCCATTCACTGTTCATGAATGCTGGGTTAAAATAAAGTATTACCACATTAAGTTGAACCATTCTGCCCCAAGTGTTACTTACAGTTATGCATACAGCTTGTCACAGTATTGAATATTTCAAGGGTTTTTTCCATACTAGAGAAGAAAATTCTACAAGTAACAAGTAAATGCATATCAACAGCCTTAGACTCAGAGTGTGAATAAATGTGATTGAAGTATTTCTTAACTGGAAATTGAGGAAACAATTATCCTCAAACACGTAGCTGTTATTCAGCCAAATTCACGAGGGTGTTTCTTCATTCTTTCTGATCCAAGTTTATAGCTAATATAAAAAAATATGAATGCAATCCCCTAGTGACTGGCTAAACCTCCCCTAAACCGAATACATATGCAACAACAATTTGCACCTTGTATTAATCTGGGCGTTTCAAAATGAAAATGCAACATTCTGCAAATATTATTCAAGATTGGTGAGTTATTCCTATCATTTTTTTGAGTGCAAATAATTCTTATGGTGAATTATCAGCCGCTAATAAAAGAAATTACACTATGAAAAAGGAACTCTAACTCTTATAAGATCTGTTACTTCTACATTTACAAATGAGACCAAAAAATGATAAACTTTTGGAATGACATTCAGTAAAAATTCAAAAAATAGTCCCAACCCATGTGATGCCAGACACATTTGTACATGCTGAGCTACAGCAAAAAGAAAAAAGAGTTCTAGATTTAAATATAAGACTTTTTTGAGAAGATCTACACAGACATACGGTAGTTTGACCTTATGTTCAGTAAAATCCCAGCAGACAGAGAACAGTCCCTTTGTTTGGAAAAATACATAAAACTTTGCGCATGTTAAATGAAATCTCCCTTTCTTTTTCTCCAGCATTCAATGGGAAACAGCTTTATAGTACAGCAGATGCTTTTAATCATGGGCATGGATGTCTTCGCCACGTTAGAACTTTATATTCCTTACAGTCAAATTAGCCCAGTGAGTCTGTGGGTGGAGGCATCATTTAAACCATTTACAGTGAATTCTTCGACTCAGACGCTGACAGAAAGTCGTCGTAATGGAGTTGCTCTGTGAAAGGAGAAAGTAGTCCCAAAAAAGTAATGTGAATAATCCTTGGATTGGTTTGTTTTAGATCGTGGTAAAAACGGTAAACAAGTTTTTGAAAAAAGCAAAGCTAAAACTTTAAATCATCAACCATCATGTAAATTGCCTTACATTTGTTATTTGACACTCTGCTAAGAATCGTCATGGCAATCACACGGCAGCCGTGCATTGCGATATGCATTGTGAAGTGGCGCTGACGCTCCTCTCAGTGATGCCGGGGTCTATAATTGGAGCTGAAAACTATCGCTGCAAGTAGGATGGAAAAGAAGAGGATTTGTTGTTTTAGCATTTCAACCCTGGGAAACTTTCCCGTGAACATGGCCGGTGTGGCTCTGTGGGTTTGAGCCCATGTTGCCATCCACTGATGGAGTGACAAGGTCATGTGGTATCTTCATATTTTACGATAATCATATTGTGTAAGCAACTCTAACCCATTCCTCTCTTTCTTGCACTGGTTGTAGTGAGTTGGGTTCTAGAAAAAATTATGTCTTTATTTTGAGGCTTTACAGAAGTGACAACCAATGCTGGCAGTGTCTCAGTAATAACGCCCCCTCTGCAAAATTTGTCATCCAACCCTCCACTTTCTTTCTCTTCCAGCATAAATGAATGTCCCCAGAGAAGAGTTCGGCTTCTCAGGCTCAATTTTTATGCCTCGTGTTAGTTAAATCGACACTACTAATTTTAGGGGGAAAGAAATCCAAATGATTATGTGCGACACAACATGATGAATGAAAACTTACTGTCAAGAATAATGTAGAAAAATACTTAAAACAGATCACTGTTCCTTCCTGGCATTTATAGATCAATTTGAGACTCGGACCTCCTTATCGTGCAAAGTTCATGTTTGCCTCTACTGTTGTGGCAGCAATCACTAAGTGAGACTATTAACATGTTTAAAAAGGCTTATTCCGTTTTTGCTGGATCCACAATGTTCTATCTCAAGCTGTTATTCTTTCTGTTGAAGACAAAAAAAAACATTTCACATTCAATAATGCTTTTTGCGTGGGATCTGGAGAGCTTGCGTTGATGGGTCTGAAAGCCATTCCACTGTTGACTCTACCCCCAGTGGGAAACAATACTGAAACGCACAGAATTTGCACTAGAATCCCATTAGATTGACGGTCCCATCTTTTAGGTGCATGTTTCATTTCTCTGTTGTTTGCCACTAACAGCAAGGCCACATCTCGGAGTAACTTCCCAGTGTTTGGGTGAAGTTTTGCAAGTCTAATTGCTGCCCTTGAATTGAATTACAATAAAGCGGCCATAGACATTCTGCTTATTTGCATTAGGATCATTTAATATATCGCTGTCAAGCATCGTTAATCTTGCTTCTGTTTCATATACAAATTGCGCATCGATAAGATAGAGGAACAGGAACAGGGAGATATAAATCACAAAGGTAATATTTTTCGATTTATCACATCCAATTTTTTAATCAACAAGCGAAGCAGAAAAAATTAACAACGAATCCATTCTGCTCGTGCTGCTCGGCTCAAGATGAACTATGCCGCGAAAGTCTGTGGCTGGTTCATTCAAACCACACAAACCCTTTAATTTGTTATTCTGGGCTTTAAATTATCACACAATGTGCAAAGACCACAGAAGCATAACTGCAGCTTTACATTTTGACCCTTAAGCCAGCTCCTTTATAGCCTCACAACACCCACGGCTTAATTATGTCTGTCACTATCATTTGCAATTCGGGATGTTTTCACGGCATCTTTTTGATGCTTGGCTGAAAGACCTGTTTCCTCTTCAATTTACTCGGCAACCGATCGTATTACATCTCGCGAGTGTTTTCTCACTTTACTGGGAATTTAGGTGATTTGAGGCCTACATGAAAGCTTATGCTGTAACTCAAAGAGTGTGGGGCACTAATTACGATGATGATTAATGAGCAAGCTCATCTTTTTTTCTGTATTTTAGTATGATCCTTAGGAAATGGTTTCAGAACCCAGACATACCAAGTTCATCCCTATTAGGATAATCAACATATGGATCTCTTTAAAACCTCAGAAGCTGATCTGCTTCAGCTTAATGAGCAAATGTCACCCATCCGGACGGGCTGAGTTTTCTGTTCTCATCATCTACAGCTGAACGCTAGCATGTGAAGAGCTGCAGCTGATACTTCACCACGGTTTGTTTCAAATGTAGATGGCGAAACCTGTAAACACATTCAGATGTTCTTAATTACAGCCAGGAAAAGAAAAGTTGCTATCAACCTTTAAACCCCCTCTATACACTACGATGACTCATTTGTTTTTCCCATTCGCTCTCCATGTGAACCTCTTCAACAGGGCCGTGTGTGAAGCAGGGAACATTTTCATTTGAAATACCAACTAAGGTGAATTATAAGCTTTTCTCAGTGCATAAGCTGTTCTTTTGTTTAGAATTTTTAGAGTCTTTTGCTTTTAATAAGAAAATGATGATTAACATTGATTTGTATCGTAAGTGCTGTTGTGCCTCTGCTAAATCCTCCGTAATCTTTCCAGATCCAACACAGTTTACCTGTTCCCTCATTCCAGCATCGCTGGATTAGCTTTAGTATTTATTTATTATATGCTAATCGTGCATTGTATTTCACTCCACATTTCATTATGCACACTGGAAACATTCCCAGGCTCATTAGCTGGTTGAGATAAATCGTCCCGACCATGTTTTGGTATTAATGTGATTCTCAATTGCTTTATCTCACATCAGAGCCGAGGAATTGGCCTGATGATAAAAGCTTTCTTAAAGGAAACTTATTTTATGGACTTTTAAAAAGATAGCTGTCTCTCTGGAAACGATAAACAGTGTTTATGGTTCAAGCCAACAACAGAGATGAGGATACGGTTATTGTCCTTGAACTGGATGCAAGAAATATCTGCTCAAAAGACCTTAGAAGGTAAGAAAAGATGCTTGATCATTAAACTTAAAAAAATATCTTCACTATGATATGTGAGTTTGAGTTAAAAAATTAAAGTTGTACTGCCTCATGAAGGTTTTGCTACACTTGGATGAGCATATAGATGAGCACCCAAATTAGGAAAAATAATCCATGCATTCAAAGCGAGTGAAGTCACACCAAGCATGACTGTTAAGGTAGTCAAGTGCTTTCATTAATGGTTTATTGCTGAAAAACAAAGTTGTTCATCTCTGACAAGACTACTGTTGCTCAATCCAATCAATTACTGATCAGAGAAAGAAGATTCAACACCGAAGAGAGAAATGGAGAAAACAAAACAACAACATGAACAACAGAAATAGAACAAAGCCAATTATTTTTATTATATCCGCTAAAGTTATTCCAAACTAAACTTTGTTGTCTTCTCTTTGGTCGGAGTTAAGGATTATATTGTATTTAATTCAAAGTAGTACCATATAAAGCCTTTTAAGTAATTTATGAATAAAAGGTTTTCATTAACAGCCGTATTGGCTGACTTGAGTAAATGTCAATTTGCTACTGTTGCAAGAGAATTACTTGTATACAACTTAACTTGTTTATTTGCTTTTGCAGCTAGTTTTTCGTGGATGGGTCCAGTTGCCAGGCAACTAGTAGAAACTCCTTGAAGTTGCTTGTCCCGGCAAAGAAACAGTACACAACGTGAAGCCCCCTTTTGGCCTTTGGCTGTTATTGTTTAAAATCACGCTCCTTCTTCTTCTCCAGCTTTGTATTGGGCACCATATCGCCTTTCACTACTGTGCGAATTACCATTAGAGTCTTTGTTTTCAGTTAGTATGTGGTTTCAGCTTTCATTGCTCTCATTTTCTTTAACACAGAACAGAAAGAACGCCAACACCTCCAAGTTTTCTGACTTACTTAGTTTAGGGAAAAGAAGGCCTGACATACATCACCTGAGAAAGATTTCTGTCACAAGCAAAGTACCGGAGGCCCCACTGTGGTCCAGCTGCTCCTCTTTAAGACGCAGTTCATTGCTGTGCAGGCGTTTCAACGGCGGACACAGACACTTACACGCGATAGTTTGCTTTGCTTATATAAAATGTAATCACATACTGAGCACTTTGAGGAGAAACAAACTTAACTGTAGCCTTATATTTAGACCCCTTAGTGCCAGACAGCATTTCATAAGTGTTCACTGCAGACACATTTCTCTATGATTTAGTCTGTTAAATCTTGAAGCATCACTACAGGCCTGGGTGTCTGTATCTCCATTACAGCGTCCAACCAACGCTGTTCCTGCCGAGGCCGTCTATGAGCCGTAAGTGCCACGCTGTGCAGTGCCACGCTGTGCAGTGCACTGTGGGAAAGGGGGATTTTTATATATATATATATATATATCTATATTTATATATTGTTAAGTTTATTGATGTTTTCTTTTCAAAAATTGCAATCAATGCACACACCTATTTAACATGGAGACACGCAGCAGCTGTGTCTATGTTTTATTATAACATGTGTATAATGTTTATTTGGCTCTTACAGATGGTACGGAGAGTAGAACAGGCATATGCTCTTTTCAAGTTGGAATCACTCATTTATTCCACCTTTGCCCGATGGAATCCATGATAACAAACATGAATTAAATTAACCTAAACAGCAACTGTATCAGTGGCCAAGGATAAAAATCACAAATAATTCAGAAAGATGTATTTTTTAATGTAAAGGCTGAACGCAAAGCTCCAGTCTAGTTGAGCTATTATACCAGTTTCCTCAAATTCCATGCAACTGGTAAGTAGCACCACAATATTTAAATTGTGTCTCTATGTAAAATATTGATTCAATAACAAATCTGTTAATTTCTGAATTTACCGACATTTAGCTGTGAATCCTAATCTAATTTCTCCGTAAGAATGTTCAGAGTGAAACATTAGAATCAAGGACATTTGTTACGGCAGCCCGATCTTATTAAATAGAAAACCAACAGCACACCGTATGCCAACTTAGAATCTGATATATTTTATTTTTGTGAGCCTCAGGGTGTGTGTGCGCGGATTTGAAATGAAAGGTCTTGGAAATACACAATGCGCATGGGTTTTGATGTACGGTCTTAAATAGTCCCTTGCATCCACTCGATAGACTGGCGGGATACATCAATGACCTCATACGCCGTCCACTTGGGCCAAGAAAACACAGAAAGAAACCCACATGTCATGTGCCTCCCGCATGCTTCAGTCCAGACATACACACAGTTCTCTGGAGCCAACTGGGAAATGTTTCAGTCTACGGTAAAAACATGAATAGACAAGATTTGAATGAATAAAACATTACTTTAGACTCCACGTTGCCTAACCCTAACCTTTCTAAACCGTAACTCCAATCACAGAGATCAGTTCTATGGGACACACCCTTCGAAGCGGATGGGAAGTGCTATTCTAAAGAGAAACTAACTTTGATAAAAAAAAAAAAAGACCATCCAGAAGGTGGATTTATGTGACCTTTGAAATTGCTGGTGGGATTGCCCGCACAAGAAGATGCTCACTGTGTACGAATTACATTTAGACATGCTTGAGATCAAATGGATGCAAGCCTGACCTTCTGAACGTGAGGTTCTGTGATTGTATTCTAACCATGACACTGTCTGTGTGCATTCAAAGTCTGGTACCCCGTTACATCGGCATGCATTCACCCTTATGATTTTTGTATATCCAGCTAGGGATTGCATGTTAATGGTGGGCATAAATAAGATCTAAAGTTTACCCTGGGAGTCAATATGAAGAGCCATAATGGATGCAGCATTTTGTTTGGTCAGTGTTTTAAAGCATCCAAAAGGGAAACCACTGGAAATAATCAATCAATGCATCCACCAGGATGGACGGTTAGACCTCTGTGCACTCCGAGCTAAATATGTTACAGATTCAAATAGGGACTTGCTGGTGTTTTGAAAACTGGAATCCAAGGTGAGCTTTAGTACATGGTTACAATGTCAAAGTATCGTTAGGTCGTTCCGCCAATCCTCACTGGCATGCTCAGCGGGAGCTGATGGTGTAACGCTACAATCCGTTTCGTTTCAACTGGGAACACAGCAGGAGGAAATGGGGGGAAAGTTGGTCGCTAACAAAACTTATCAAGCTCTAAATGACAAATTATTTTCTGCAAAGGTCCCAATCGCTTAGCATCAGTAAGATGAAGGGGGAGAAGTATCTTCCTTGGTAAACTTGATGTAGATAATTATATTTAGTGGAGGCAGCAGGAAACTAATTTATTATCCCGTGCAAGCTGCCGAGAGGAGCAAAAGTCTCTAACAGTATGAGGTGTCGGAGTTAGACGTGTTGAGCTGAAAACAGCTTGTGTTCATTTCCTGAAGCAGCAGAAGGAGGCTGGTTGTCTCAGAATGCGCCTGGTCATATGCGAGTATGATCACAGCGACATCAGCAAGAGTGCCAAGGAACCTATTTAAAACCCATTTTATGCAAACACGTCAGTATTTATCTGCTGGTTTGAGCATTAAAATCTGGTCATAGATAAAATGAGACAGAGAGGAGACGCTGTAAGTGCAGCTGGCAGATTTAGATCATTACTTTAAGTTACGGCATGATGCTGTTGTGGTAATTGCAGTATAATGGGCCATCAATGTAAATTTGGACGTTGGTAATTATTGCTGTCTGACAAAAAATGCATTACAAGAAAGAAAGTTAATTTATTGCTTCGGGTGATGCACTTTCATTTTCTCTCTGATGGGTGATAAATAAAAAATAAAACAGTAAAATGATTGTTTGAGTTAAATATTGACATTGCAAACAAGGAGTTTGGATTCGATGATTTTAAGAAGCTTGGAATCCGGAGGAAAATAGTAGACACTACTTGTCTCAATTAAAGAGCCTCACAGTCAATTTATATGAGCATCAACACAACCTGTATGAGAAATAATTTAACACTATAAGTAATGTTCTGCTTGAGTGAAAGGGCACTTAAGGCCTCCCATTAGTGTCTGATTGGTATGCATGAAATAAGATGTGGGCCTGCCAGTATCCTTTTCTTCCCCTTAGCGTTAATTGTTGGCTAAAGTAATGACTTTGACCTTCACTAGAGAGTTGTTTAAGTACACTGTGTTTACTCCGCCACACCTGTGCTGCATCCAACAGTACGAGTCCGCAAAGCATAGAAACATCTACGTTTCCAGCGTTGAGTGCCTTAGTTCTTAACCTTTTGAACTATTTTCAAAATTACAGATCATGAGAACTTTATGAAACTGGAACGTTGCCAATCACATTTTTTTGTTAATCAGAGCATTTGATTTTTCACAAAAATTAAATATTTTTTTATGTAAAAACAAATCAAATCCTGTAGACATCATGTCATTTTAATAAAATACAGAACATGTTCTGTGCTGGCAGGAACTGGATACTCTTGCCAAATATTGGGTGTCTAAAAAAGTTTTGAGGCACAGCGTACCATTGCTGCATGGATAATTCTTATTTTGCAAGGGAATAAATTGGAATTGTTTTGAAACCTGCAATATCTACGGTTTCAACCAGCTTATAAGTATGACATATTCTATCCATAAAGAGGGGAGGATCCTTGAGCCTCAGGGTTCATGCTCAATCAGAGTTCAAATCAGGCCAATGTTTCAGAACGGTGTTCTTGAGAATATGTGCCTGAGGGGTGTGGGTGGTGATTCAGGAGATATAGAGATCGGAGCGGGATTTAGAAAAAGCAACACGGTGGGTTTTTATCATTACACTGTTGAATGTTGCCTCGGCCCACCCCCTTAAAAAATGCGCAGCTTTGTCAATAAATTGATCATTAGAACGAAATGCTGCCGAGCTGATTTAAAACCTTATTTCAGAGCTTTGGGGTGATCCCTGCTCGCTCGGAAGAATGTGTTCCTGTCAGTTTCTTTTTGATGTGAGCGAGTGGGGAGGCTGTCGTTGCATAATTCAATCCACGTATTAAAAAATACACACCTATGATCGAATTTCACCGAGGACTTATGGTCAGGATTCATACTATTGAGGAGATTGACAAAAGCTCATTGCAAGTCTCTTGAAAAAAGGAGATATGTAATCTAGGTACGAAACTATCGACGGGTTCCATAGAGGAAGGCTTTTCTGTTAATATTAAAAAAAGATAACTGTGTTAAAAATAAATGAGCATGTTTGGGAGCAAAAGTAGAGCCCATCAATGTTCCTCCCCGTTGAAGGACAAATATCCAATAAAGGAGAAGTGATTCACTTCAAGGACTAAAGCAGCAGGATCACAGACAAATTCACTGGGTATTTCCTCAGTGCGTCGGCATATCAAGTAATACTCGATGGCCTCAGGTGCTGCCTCGTGAGAGACGTTAGCGCCACAGAGGCTTTAAGACATCAAATCTGACCAGAATGATCATTAGGTTTAATGGTGATATTTTTACATTACATTACATTACGTGTCGTTTAACTGATGCTTTTATCCGAAGCGACTTACAAAAAGTGCATTTCAACCACAGAGATACAAACTCAAAGAACAAGAAACAAGAAAGTACTTTTTCAACATTTACAACCTGATGTAGATAAGAGCCATTATAAGTGCAATTTAAGAGCCAATACAATTTAAGTGATGCAATGTATTAGTCTTTTTAGTCAAAGTGCAGTCTGAAAAGGTGTGTCTCTAGTTTGCAGCAAAAGATGTAGATGCTCTCTGCAGTCCTGATGTCACCAGAGAGCTCGTTCCACCATTTTGGAGCGAGCACAGCAAATCGTGTTGTGATCTTGTGGAGTGTTTTGCTCTCAGTGAGGGAGGAACAAGCAGTTTGGCAGATGCAGAGCAGAGTGTGCTGGTTGGGATGTAGGGTTTGACCACGTCCTGTATGTAGACCAGACCCGACCCATTCACACCATGGTACGTGAGCACCAATGTTTTAAACTGGATGCGGGCAGCTACTAGTAGCCAGTGACGAGAGCGGAGGAGTGGAGGAGTGTGGGACAAAGATATCTTGTTTATTAAAACCTAATATATGATGGATTTGAATGATTTAGAAAAATATTCAACATAGTCTGATAACAGACTGCAATGGATGTCATGTGTACAGAATGACCCATACAGATGTAGAATACATTCAATTTCTATAACAGAAATTATTCAAAGAATTCCACGTAGCCGGCCAGGTGTACGACAGGACCACTGCAGGGCCCACCACCATCAGATCAAACCACCATCCACAGAAGACTGTGGGGAGGGAAAGCAAAGATTTTAGGAAAGGGTAATAGTGATATGAATCATATTTAAAATTATGATGATGATGATGACGGCAGCAGCAGGTGCCAGCAGGGCCACGGCCGGAGTCAGGACCAGGGTCCTGACGGAACTACGATCTGCAGAGACCTGCTCGGCGAGAAAGCACAAAGAACTCCCGAGAAGGAGCTGGATTAATCAAGTGCATTAATGCAACGTGGATTTTAGTAAAAGGGGAGAGAGAGAGGAGTTCGGTGTGTCCTAAGAAGTCCCCCGGCAGTTTAAGCCTATAGCAGCGTAACTAAGAGCTGGTCCAGGCAAACCTAAGCCAGCCCTAAATATAAGCGGTATCAAAGAGGAAAGTTTTAAGCTTTATCTTAAAGGAGCTGACTGAATCTGCCCCCGGACTGAAAGTGGAAGCTGGTTCCACAAAAGAGGAGCTTGATAACTGAAGGCTCTGCCTCCCATCCTACTTTTAGTAACTCTAGGAACAACAAGTAACCCAGCATCTATAGAACGCAGCTGCCTTGCAGGGCAGTACGGTGTTACAAGCTCTTTAAGATAAGAAGGTGCCTCACCAGCAAGCGCCTTGTAGGTGAGGAGAAGAACCTTAAATTCTATTCTTGATTTAACAGGGAGCCAGTGCAAAGCAGATAATACAGGCGTGATATGGTCTCTTTTATTAGTTCTTGTTAATACACGCGCTGCAGCATTCTGAATCAACTGAAGAGGCTTAAGAGATTTACAAGAACACCCTGCAAACAAAGAATTACAGCAGTCTAGTCTGGAGGAAACAAATGCATGAACTAATTTTTCTGCATCACCTTGAGACAGGAAATTCCTGATTTTCGATATATTACGTAGATGAAAAAAGGCAGTCCTTGAAGTTTTCTTTATATGAGAGTTGAAGGACATATCCTGGTCGAAGAGAACTCCAAGATTCTTGACGGTGCTGCTGGATACCAGAGAAATTCCATCCATAGAAACTGTATCACGTGACAGCTGACTTCGAAGGCGCTCTGGGCCTATCAAGATAACTTCTGTTTTTTCTGAGTTTAGCATCAGGAAGTTGCAGGTCATCCAAGTTTTGATGTCTCCAAGACATTCTTGAAGTCTAACGAGCTGTTCGGTCTCCTCTGGCTTGATCGACAGATACAATTGAGTATCGTCTGCGTAACAATGAAAGTTGATGCGGTGTTTTCTGATAACGTCGCCCAAAGGAAGCATATATAGGGTAAATAAAATGGGTCCAAGCACAGAACCTTGTGGGACTCCGTGTCCAACATTGGTGGTCTTCGAGGATTCTCCGTTTACAAGCACAAACTGGGATCGATCCGATAAATAGGATTTAAACCAGTAAGTGCTGTTCCTTAATACCAATCAAATGTTCTAGTCTCTGCAGCAAGATACGATGATCGATGGTGTCAAAGGCGGCACTGAGGTCCAGCAAGACAAGAAAAGAGACATGTCCTTGGTCAAGTAGGAGATCATTCGTAATTTTCACCAGGGCTGTTTCTGTGCTATGATGCACTCGAAATCCGGACTGAAAGTCCTCGAACAAAGCATTGTTTTGAAGAAAGTCACATAGTTGATTTGCAACGGATTTCTCAAGGATCTTCGAGAGGAAGGGAAGATTAGAGATCGGTCTGTAGTTAGCCAACACCTCCGGAGCAAGAGTAGGTTTCTTAAAAAGAGGCTTAATTACAGCTATCTTGAAGGACTGTGGTACATGTCCTGTCAACAAGGACAGATTCATAATATCCAGTAAAGACGTGCTAATTAAAAGAAAAACTTCCTTAAGCAGCTTAGTTGGAATAGGATCCAAGAGACAAGTAGAAGATTTAGACTTCGAAATTGTAGAAGTCAGTTGATCCAGGGTGATGGAAGAGAAGCCATCCAAGTAGGCATCAGGGCCCACTGCTGCACCCAGGGTTCCTACATCCGAGGACGGGTCGGCACTAGTTGAGGGCAGGAGACCATCAATTTTCTCTTTGATAGTCAGAATTTTATCATTGAAGAAGTTCATAAAGTCGTTACTGCTGAGGTCCAGAGGAATACATGGCTCAACAGAGCTGTGACCCTCTGTCAGCCTAGCCACAGTGCTGAAGAGAAACCTGGAGTTGTTTTTATTCAGCGGTCATATTTCATGTAGATGCCAATAACACTGCTCTTTAACACTGCTGCAAACATTTACTGCTGTAACTACTGCTGCTGCTCACATAACATTTCAGTAAATGTATTATTTAATAAGGGGTTATGCCATCAGCCGGATGGAGTTGCAGTGTTGAGTTTGGCATATGCTTGCATGAGTGGGATGAGCGGCGAACTCTGATGTCAAATATCGCCTCTGTACATACAGGCCAACTCCACGAACAAATTGAACTTGGCACAAAAGTGTGGCAAAAAGACTAAGGAGCTTTTGGTCTAGGGCTTGTTTTTAATCCATTATATTTTCACTTAGCATCTGGCGGTTTGGTTCCCTAAATTGTCTAACCTTTTCGATAAGGCTCCGTAAATACACGCTTGAACCTTAAATCATGAACAGACCGGCAAAAAAAAAGGTTGAAGTGAGCTCAAGATGGAAAACGACAAACTTTGGCAGGCCAGCAGGCAGAGACAACAGCTGGAATAAACAAAGAGCAATTCAATGGGGAATGAATGGAAATGGGCCACTGTATGTGATACTGGGCTGATGGGGGAAGTAGGAAGAGGTGGATCCGGTGAGGAGATGGAGAATGACACTCAAGCAGGCGTTACTGCAGGGCAGTCGGGAGTATCTGAAAGGATTCGGGATTAAGAGAGAAAAGTGTCACTCATCGCGGTTGTAATTGTTTCCAGTTTCATTTATTGTAAATGCAACATCACTTTCGAGGCCCCTGCGGTGTTTCATGCAGGATACCTCATTATAAGAGGTTTTGCCGTGCTTGCCGATGGAACAATTTTCAACTTTATGCATCGCAGGAGATTAAAGAGAGAATTTGAACAAAGGGCTGACATCTCAAAGCAAAAACGATGATTTTTTCCCTCAGTCGAAGAGAGCGGCAGGGTAATACGTTTCGACATGAATTACATTTTATTTTTATTTGATTTCTATGTCTTTCTGTGTGTCTCTTGACCTGTATGTACTGTAAATTGTGAAGCCATTTTGTAATTTACAGTTTCATTAATGACCTTCAGACTAAGTCTAAAGCTTTTGATATCAACCTTTAAACCACCTTTAACCATATCCATGCACACCTCATACTCACTTTGACATCACAAAGGCAAAGCGAAAAGCGTTTTCAAAGCATTAATACCTTGACGAAGGTGCACTTTTCATTTGCATGATATTGCTTGTTCTAATAATAGCTTAATTACTAGAATTTATTCTTAAACGTTTCTGCAAAAGCATTTCCCTTACTTCCTCAGATTTGGTCTTTTTACACTGCACTTTGTTTGGCACACTCTCCTAATCCTCTCGATGCTCTCATTCTCACGTTAAAGACCTTGCTTGGGGTTTAGTGAATGGAAATGTGTTTTTCATGGAGAATTACTGTTTTGGCTTGAAGCATATGTCATGTGACGAGCCCCATCTGTAGACCATGTACCTGTATATAAAACCTTAGGCGAGGTTTTAATGAGTTTACAAAACAGAGAAAGCATTATCAAATGGATAGATATTGTCCCTCAAGAAATAATTAATCTCAAGCTTGTTAAAAATATGTGACAGTTAAAGAATAAAAAAATAATAGCAGTGAGGACAAGCGCGACACCCACAATTTTAGAATACCTATATGTTAACCACGTATTCAGTGTGAAAAGTACTCATTAAAAACCTTCTGCTCAAAGCAATCGCATGGCTTGAAGGCTACAGACGCTAAAAATGAAGCTGAAATCCTTCCCATTTGATAGTGTACGGCGCATAATAATGACCACTGCGTTAAGTAACAAGGGAATAATACAAAATATGCGTAAATATCAAACAGCAACGAAAATACCATGACCACTCGAGGAAAATGTGTTCTTGAAAACAAAGTTAAGAGAAGTGACCTTTTCGAAACACATTGCAGAGTGTGAAGGCTATTGCATCAAGTCTTATTTATTTGTGTCCCCTAATCATGTTTTCAACCTCCAAGGCCTTTGAAATAAAAAAGGAGAAAAAAATGGATACCGCATCTCAAAAGAGAACAAATAAACAATGGGACTGATGAAGCAACAACAGGAACATAATCAAACATCATTTGATTATCTTGGTGGGTGCTCTTTCCAGGCTCTGGACTTTTTCGCCCAATCAATTTGTGTTTCAAAAAGCAGATTGATTAAGTCAATGTGACACTGGTTGTTGACACAACACTGGAAAAAACATTTTTGCGTGCATCTAATATCAAAATGATTTTAAGATTGGTAAAATCCCATATGCTATTATCCAGTGTCAACACCTTGTCCATAGGAAGCAGTTCATGAGGCTCCTTCTAGTTCTACTTATGTAAAACTTCCTCCTGAGGTTTAGTGTTACTCGATTTGTTGTGGAGACCGCTAACCGGGCCTCCACCCAATTATTCAGGGATGTCTCTGTTGCTTGGTGGGACGGCGTTTCTTTGCGGCAAAACTTTACGCCGAGAGATGTTCTCTGTTTGTGGGAGCTATTTAAGCCGGAGCTTGTGGCGTAGGTGGCTCTGTCAGTGGGACGGCCTGTTGATGAGTGTCAGGGTGTTTCACCAGCGGGTTTGTCCGACAGCCAGATTCATGCAGCAGTGGGGTTTTTCTGTTTGGTTCCGGCTTTAGGGTTTAATGGCTTTGGATGCTTACAGGAGGCAAAATAATGATCTTTGGTCCAGGTTTATCACTGAGGTGTTTTTCACATTTTTGTGCAAAACAGCATGTGCTGCTAAATGAGGAAGTAGATAGAATAGAATATAAATAGTTTGAATAAAAAGTAACAATATGAAATATTTTAATGTATCTGATAAGACCAAATGAAAATGCAAGAAAAGCCTGTGAACAAATCCCCATGAAAGCACTGAATGGTGACGCTGAAGGCTGATAAATTACAACGATAATTGCCTTCATGCGTGGACTTCATTTTGGATGACCTGAACAATCCAACATATACGGCCGCTTTGGTTTGAACAGGAGAAAACCATTTAACCAGAGTGGTTACACAGTCAGTGAAATCAGCCGGTAACCACGATGAGCTGGGGATCTGTTGACTTTTTGAAGTCAAAGCAAAGCCCACAGTGTTTGATAGGACCACTCTCTCCTTCCCCACGCCTTGTTTCAATTCCCACCCTCAGGGATGCCTTCGGCAAAAAAGAATATTTACAAAAAAGGGTTTTGAGTGCAACTGATATCTTGAACTAAAAAATGTATGTTTTTCTCTGCACTACGAGCATTACTCCCCCGGACCCTGAACTTCACAAAGTGAGGCTATGCACATAGATTTGAATCACACTACATAATGTACCGCGTGGTTGATGGATCGCCTTCATTCAACTATCGCTGAGCTTGGGCCAAGCAGCTAACAGGTGTTCACAGCAATGGCCACATGGCGGGCCAAGCCGCGTTGTTAACCCGGAGGGTCAGGACGCGACACCATCCCGTTATCAGGGGTAACCATCACATGAGCATATGCAAAGCTGAGGAAATTTTTCTAGCAAGTTGGACGCACTCACAGGCGTTCACACGCACTAACAAGCAGATCCGCTGTGTGAACAAAGCAGCAATGTGAAGCTTAGGGAGATAGACTGCATCCTCCACTCAGGTAGACTTTATTCCTCTATATCTTCATACTGGTTTGCTGCCATGTTGATGCTCTGAATTTAGGATATATGACCTTGAAGATGGATAATTATATATAACAGGTTTCGGTGAATGAAAATTGTTGTTTGTCAGGCTGAGATCGAGAAACCGGTTTTGTTGGGATGATTTAAGAAAATGATCCCCAGAGAGAGAAAAGTGATGAGGAACTACTTTAATAATTGATTTGTCTATTCCATCTTTTTCTTTTCACGTGTTGTTTGATGCTTCATCACAGAGGATAATACACTAGGATTTTGTGAGCTCTTGGACAGTCTGATTAGCCAAAGAATTAATCAATACTCAAAGTAATAGTTATTTCAGCATGGATTTGTCATTTACAGAATTATCTAAATGGTCAAATTCAAACCTTTATGATTTATAACAGATGTTAAATGATAAATATCTGCACAGTCTTAATTCATTCAAACCGATAAAAACTGAATCCCCGTAAGTACACGTAGTTTAAAGAGCCATCGTGTTGTGCTCCTACATTGGCTGTAAAAACCAAAATGTGACTTGCTGTTTAAATCGCCCATTTCTCTCTGAGTGATTCATTATACATGCAATGAGATATGTGATTACCATTTTGAGTATCAGACCCCCCTTCAATCATTCGCCCACCCACCCCACCCACTCGCTCTCTCTCACACACACACATAGACTCATGCACAAACGCAGACACACACTTTTTCACCTTAGCACAAAGACACATCCACATTGAAGGTCAGTTTGAAAAGGGAAAAAAAATATTTTCTGTTTTAATTCCTTAAAGTCGAGAGAGTAAAGCCTCCCAGTTTCTGTGTTTCACCACAGAGATCATCTTCCTGACTCAGTACTCAACATCAAACGGCAGTATCACAGCACCTGTTTGGGGTTAGATGCCAGAGTGACGGGCACCGAGCCAGCATGCATTTCCATCTCAATGTTGCTGAAAATAAGTGCTAATGGTTCTGCTCACGGTGACGGTGATGAAACAGTCAAATCAAATCTCACATATAATGCAGTATTTACTATCATTTATTTATTATTCATTATTTACTGAGCTCCACGGACTTTAAAAAGCCATCTGTCAACGTACCTGTCAGCATCTGTTACTGTGACCGTGCAGCAATTATAATAGCAGCATTTTTTTCCAGACAAGAGAAACTGCATTTTAAAGAAAACATTTATGACACAATATGACAGAAGGATCAAGAGAAACAGGCCGCCTAGAATTCTTTAAATGTGTCATTCCCCGTCTATTGTCCTGTCTTTACTCCAATTGTGTTCTCACATCAAAGGGAATGCTCCATTTCTCTTGGACAGAGCTGGACTCTCTCATGTTGCATTCTTGTCTTGTATTTTTTACAGACAGAACTTACAGCATGAAAAAGTGCTTTTACGAGCTACATAATACTGCTTTTCTCCTGCTGTACCAAACCTTCCACTTATGTCTCTTCTTTTCACCCGTCACGTTGGCCTCTTCTGCTCCTTTATCTGCACAAGAAATAACTCAAATGGAAGACGGCACCTGCCAGCTGACTAGCTCGTCATTCATTACAGTCAGTCTTTGTCCACCGTATGCGGCGGGTGAGTCAGCAGCAACCTGCACATCTGAGTTGGAGTATGCACCATGACTGTGGGGTTGACTCAGGGGGCATTTATGGGTTTTACAGCAAAGAGGACGGCAACGGCATCCTAGTCAGACGTCCTGATCGCGGGCCCCGCTTTGCCGCCTGCCACCTCTGACCCAGGCCGCCGCAGCCGGAATACAAATGCGCTACGGGCGGCATTGTCATTGGAGCGAGCGCGCGGAAATGTCATTAGCAACAAGGCCGGCCCCATGCTAATCGCTAACATCTTGAAAAAAGGCTGCCTCCGACATTGGTGCAGGGCCTGAATGAGCCGTGATAGCTGGTGATTGTTATCGGCCCGGGGAGGAGACGTACTCTGCCTGTCGCCGTGCTGCTGCTGCTGCTATGAATGCACCTTGACAGAAAGCCAAATCTCACATGCCGCAAAGAGGATTGATTATGCAGCCAAGGGTGAAACACATTGGCGGCAAGTTGGTATTTTCTCATACAATCGTCATAAAGGACGTCAGTCAAGGCCGTGTATGGGAGGACTTAGTGAAAAGGGGATTTGTCCCAGAGAATCCTGCTTATCCACACAGGATTATTCACTTAAGAGTCACACAACTTCTGTAAAGTCTTTGACTTTATTTCGCACCGAATTATGTTTGTAAATGAGCATTACATTTTATTGCCGAACCAGAGGACCGAGCAACTTCCTGATGTTATGCATACTTTCCAACACAGACATACACATGCATATTGAGATATAAAGGTCCACCAATTAGCAGTTAAAAACAAAACAGAATTAAATGCTTGTGTGTGGTTCACACTGAATTTTCATCTGGTATATAGCGTACCCAATAAACACCCATTGCACAGTGTAAACACTAGTGTTGTTGGGTTGGGATAAGGAATTGCATTGGTTTGACTCACCTCCCATCTGACACATTTGATAGCTGTGGTCATTGGATATTCATTAGGATATATTTAATGAATATAATCAGAAAACAAAGTTTACTTTCCGCTGACAGGTGTTGTTAATGAAATGAGCAGCTTCTAACTGCTGTCAGAACCCTCTGCTGTGTGGCTGTTCCCCAACAAGCACTCGGTATCAACAAACATCGCTAACATAAGACAACAAGACTAATTACTGACCTAAATTAGATAAAACCTTTTAGGCTAATGATGTGTAGACGTCAGTCCACCGAGACAACTGGGGGGGGAAACCCGAACTATCTACACTGGCAATGATAAGTAACAAATTGTGTGAATTGTGCTGTGTGAGGCGGTAATTAGATGGTGATGCTTCGAGGTAGATGCTGACATCCCTGTGCTATAGCATGGTGGCGTGGTAATGTCTTACAGTATGTTGAATGTGTAGTTGTTTCGTGGGAAGGTAAGATTGCAGAACCTTTCTAAAATATGCCTCCACGTCAACGCGTAGACTCTTTGGGGGAACCTTTCTGTTTGGTGGCTGAAAGACATTTTGCTGTCCAAAGCAGAAGACTGACTTTGCAACTGTAAAATAATGATAATCTGTGCATGTCGCCACCAATCGCAGGCTTTGAGTAAATCCTACTTTCATGAAGGTTATTATGGTGAATGTTTGTTGAAAGTCAGGTTTAGGAAAGCTGTGGTTTTTGGTGCGGTCGAACAGCGTCACATTATGCTGACAAATTGCATTGAAATGAAATTGGAATTATCAATTTACCATCAACTGTGTCAAGAAATCTACAGTGTCATTGAAATCTAAATCACTTATCAAATTTCTGTATAGTGTTCCTCCCTCTAGCTTCAGTAAAATGCACTGTAATTTATTTGCACTCAAGAATTTCTCTATTATCCAGTGTAAACGTTTTTCAGGGAACAGACATATGAATTCAGGGAAAGACAAAGTGGTTAAACTGAAATAAAATCCCTCCTGCGTGCAGCTTCTATCATGTTTCTTTGCAGTGTGATCACTAAGGCGTTCGTGGGACTGTGAGGAGCAATAGGGGATACAGCTCATTTGTTCGATCGTAATGTGATGAAAGAAAGATGAGGTCAGCGAGGCATCGCAGTCACCAAAACGGGATCGATTCCAGATCAGATCTCACTTACATGAGAAACATGTGCGTAAACGTATTGATTATGAGGGCTCAGAAATCCTCAGTGTCTGTGGCTAGATTAAAGATGCTGCAGCCAGAATCAGCAGTGTCCTTCTCCTCTCGCCCCGTCCTTCTGACAACATCCTGATTATCTGTGATCTGACTCTGTCAGCTCCTCTCACCGTTGGCTTCATGGCATTATTAACTGGCCAGCATTGCATTACTGGAAATCCCACTGACTGAGGGTGTTTAATTAATAGCTACCAATTCCATTTACAGGAGCATTCCCCGGGTATTACATTTGCAAAGCCGAACTATAACACGTTAACACAAATGCAGTTGAATTTTTTTTGTTACTTACATGGCAAAAAGTAATTAAATGATTAACTAGGGACATACCGCAACAAAGACCTATATGGCCTATATTGCTAGAATGTATCTTTTTTTTCACAGAATATATAAGAAATTCAAAGCTACAGGAGAAAAACTTGCTTCTATACAAATATCTAATCATTCACAAGTTGATACATGTAGACCTCAGAGGCCCTCTTTCACAAGTCTCAATGATAATCTGCACTTACTTACATCACTGATTATATCTGGAAGAGAAGGTCCAGTGGGCATTCACTCCCGCTACTGCACAGAGGTAGAGAAACATGAAACAAACAAGATTAATAATAGCCGGTGGCGGTGCTCATCCCTTGGGCCAAGTGGCTAACAACTCTTGACAAAACATGGTTTAGAGCGGCAGATGGATTGTCTTTATAAATGAAGGGAATGTGCCCTGGGAATGTAATGAAGAGAGAGAAAGTGAGTGCTTGGTGCGTTTGGACGAGCCTATGGAAATTAAATCAGCCTGTGGCAGATCCCATCGACTGGTTCCACCTGAGGGACAGCGACCACAGTTATGAATATACACTAATCTGCCCTTGTTTTTACCGATTACACACAATCCTCTTCAGGTCCTTGAGATAGTTATGGACCAACTAAGAAACTAAATATAGGCATCATCATATCTGTTTACCTGGCTGTGGCCTGTGGAGCGTGTTTGGGTGCAAACATTTTAATTTCCTAATTCGCTTCGCTTCAACATGTTAATTCAGTCTCTGGATGAATCTGGAGGACTTCTGATTTTCATTTTATTACTACACTGTAGACAAACTGTGCATACACAAAACAATGCCAAAGGATAACACTGGTTGTAGCAATTAATTCAATTTCATCAGCAACAATATTGTAGCAACAGATCAACACCAGTAAAGAAAAGTCAGGAGGGGCAACAAACACAGTTAGACAATCACACAGGAAATAGAACAGATTAATTTTATTTAATGTAGGTAGAAGATGAGCTGTAAAATCATTACCCACACAGCCTGCTGCAAGCAGGGCCGGCCCGAGGCATAAGCAAACTAAGCGGCTGCTTAGGGCCCCCTGGCCACCAACTTTTTGACCACGTGTCTGGCTGACCGCTGCCCCCCCGATATGCAAGGGGAGGCTAAGGCCCGTTCAGTGCTGCAAGCAGCCCTAGTTTTGTATTTTAACCTCACTGTATTCGTTTATAATTTTCCCTATAACATTATAGCGTGACATTTGTGCCAATAATCTTCTAGCACAGGTGACTCTGCGTGGTGGGACGGGGGCCCCCAAATCAAATTCTGCTTAGGGCCCCCAAGAGGCTTGGGCCGGCACTGGCTGCAAGTATCCACCTTAGTTCACAGTGTGACCTCCCTGCACAATGCTGATCACGTGTACTCGCCGAAGATTCACGTGCACACTGAAGAATTAATACCAAAACAGCAGGTGTGCTCACTTTGATTTCTACACTCCGACCAGACAACCTATGGCTAGATTAAGATGCAAGGAGCCGAAATGAGTCCTGCTGGGCCTCCCACGGTCTCTGCAATGTTTATAGGTTTTTCTCAACCTTATCGCCAGACAAAAACATCAATATTGGATGATTCTGCAAAACCCTGCATGACATTCACTGACAACCATCAATATCTGATGCTGCACTGAATTCACACTCCCATCACTGTGTGTGGCACTTGTGGCGTGGCGACGGTGAGGGAAAGGGACTGAACGTTGCCTGTGGTTTTCCGATATGAGATTCCGGAATTATGGGGTGTCCAAGGCTCGGCAGGTGGGCCCGGTCTGACACTGTGAGGAAAATCAGCAGTGTGACATCTGACTCCTACAATTTGCATTCGATTGTGCCCCTTGTCTTCAAACCCCAAATTGCTCCCAACAATCGGCGTATGAATATGTGTGAGTGGATGTATGTTGACGTGTAGTTTAGGGCACTTTGAGCGGAGAAGACTAAAAAAGAGCTTTTTAAATGCAAACCAATTTACCAAGTCCGAGACTGCCCTCCCCTAGTGACAGGTGTTAGATTGGTTGGAAAACCTCACTCTGAATGTTTAGCAGGGACACCCATCCACGGTCTGAATAAAACACGTGGGCCTGTTGAGTGAGGCGGGGGTAGTAGTAGCATTAATCATAAGCCATAAGTGCTAATGTTGTACTCAGGTCTGTCTGTTTAAAAAAAAAAAAAGAGATCAGAGATCAAATCCAGGGGCTGTCAGGAAACTACACCCACCGGAAGCCCCCAGGCAGCTGGCATGATTTGAAGACCAAGTAATACCTGACACATTTAATCAAGGGAGAGGGTCCACATTTAGACAGGCGCGGTCCACAGGGAAGGTGCAGAAGGGCCTCACAGAAAAAGCAAGAGAAAGGGAGAAATAGACTTTCTTATCTGATTGATTCTCTCAATTTCTCTCAAAATTCATCCACTGTCATTTAAATACGTGCCTGGAAGGAGGTGTTGAGTTTGAGTACTTTAATTGAATCAATGCACCAATAACTTTTAAGAAACAAATATTTTTATTAAATATATCCCTGATGTTTTTAGTTAGCTTTTAATGAATCATCAATAGCCTACTCATTGCCTTTATTCTGTATTTTGATTGAAGAATAGGACAAAATACACTGGCATGACGCTGTTAAAGTCTCAGCATTTACGTCCCCCTTATTTTGAAATGACGCCATGCAGTTTGTCAAATCATTGGGTTTTTAGTCCCACTCAAAAATCATTCGCTAATTATTTTAAACTAATTAAAGCATTCAATATTTTGGTCACTGTGAAAGTACCATTGTGCCCTCTACTGCTGGAATTCAATACATCCTGAACCTGAGAGCAGATGCTCATAACAATAAATGACTCATTACTGTACACAGGACACTCAACAACAGGTGGCGGTTAGCGGAGGATAATAATATAGCACATCTTTATATGTAGCACTTCGAAAGTATTTCACGAAATGGCATGAAAGAGACAAAACAACAGGATGTTGTCTACTTTTACCTCGACCTGCTGAAGGCGAGAAGATGTCTAACAATGGCCGCCTGAGAAAGATAAACTCGGGCCGATCATGCAAAGGATTCACCATCTTGATCTCCCCGTCTGATGTGCTGGCTGCTCGCACCTGGACTCGTATTGGCGAATTGAAATGGACCGTTTTCAATATGCTTCCTAAGCGGTTGTGTGTCTGCGTGACACCTAGGCCTGAGACGAATCCCCGTCATTTCGGTGATCACACTCATGCAACGCAGCTCTCTCTCTGCAACTTTATGCCATGTCGACTTAATTCAAATGCATGTTCATGTCCGCGCTGTCTCCCGGAGATTAGATTTCCCCTCGGCAGAACTGCGTTGTGAATCACAAAACACACAGGCTTTTACCGGGGGGACGGCTGTTTGTGTCCAGCGTGAGCCACGTTCACTTATTGCCTGAACATAAAACTCCAACTGAACGGATTCAGTTGATTCCGCCGTCTCCACAGGCCTGGGGGCGGGGGGCAAAACCGCTTTCATCCTTAAATTTCAGTTTTACTATACGTCTCCGACTGGTTTGTAACCCGTAACGTTTTTTTTTCTCAACTCAAATTCAAACGACGGTTCTGAAATTGCCAAAGTCTAAGCAAACAGAAACACCAACGTTTATCCGCCGGCAGACCGGTGGCTTATTTATCTGGAGATGGAAACAACTTTAACACACCTAAAGGGACGAGATACATCCTTTATGAGGGGAAATAAGGTACATTAAGTTGTAATGCCTTCTAGCCATTACCAACTGTCGTCTTGCACCAGAAGGCTTTGCCTTGGAGCGAGGGCACATGGTGGCAGATTTTTCCCGCAGCTCTTTTGGGACCGAGGGGAGTCGGCCACTGGCTGCATGAGTCCCCAGCACGTTGTTTCGTTGGGGTTGTGTGGCAGCAGGGAGCTGTTTCAGGCATCGTGTGTGACCAGAGAGTGATTAGTGACTCAAATGAGCAGATCGCACAGCTCTAAGTAGGTGAGTTAACAGCTGAGTAAACAGTGCTTACATAGCATTCATACTAATCTCCATTTCTTACTGTGAGTCTGGGTCCACAAACAACTGTGCACACACAGTTGTTTGATTTCTTCCAGAGAGATCTCTGTGTGATGTGTCGTGATCTTACTTCAGCTCCTTCAATAACCACAGTAGATGTGGACTTATTTCAATAAAACATTATATTACAAAATAGAAAAACAGATCCTATACAATTGCATCCACACACTATATAGTGTATACATATACATGTATTTATGTGGTGTTAGGTAACAATACAAACATTACCCTTTGTTCGACAATATGAGTTTTTTTCAGCAAATCATTTGAGAAATACATTTCTTACCCCGAGGGTGAAGCTTCATAAATTAAATGGAGAGAAGCACATTTTTCAATCTTATCAGGTCACAGTCTTTATTCAAACAAACAGAAGCTGGCACAGTTTTCTCACAAGTTTTATAGTTTTCTTCAAACCAATCTAGAACGTATATAGCAGCACATAAAATGACGTATGTATGCAGGGTGCGATTTGTGGGAGGGGATGGGGGGGATTTCCCCCCTCTGGTTTTCCTATCCCCCCCTCTGCTAAATTATTTTTATCGCCGGGGGGGACAGGGATTTCCCCCCATCTGTTTTTTCTGTCGACCGGTCAGCCGGTCGACAGCACCCCTCCGGTCAGCCCGCATGCCGACACCGGCAGCAAAAAAAAAAAAATCCCCCCCTCTGCTTTTTTGTCAAATCGCATCTTGTATGTATGCATGTATATATAAAATGTATCGACCTCTGCTACACATCTCAAGGAAGATTCCACGTCATGGCCGCACTGAGAGCCTTGCACGCCTGTGTCTTTGTTGTAATGAGGCATTGACAACATTCACGATGGGGTCGTTCATCACCCAAATGACTGCACACTGCTGGAATTCATTTAACTGAACATATGGAGAGTGGCATGAAGGTTTTCAGTGGTTTTCAGACACGCGGAACAATCATCCACCAATGCAACACAAACAGGAGCAGCGCTCGAAATGAATCAAGAGCATCTCTATTAAAACGGACAACTGTTTGTAAATGGCTTTTTTAATTTTTAGTTTTAAAATGGCCTTGCTTTCACAATGAGATGGAGTTTAATGAGTTCAGGATAACAGAAAAGGTTTGAATAGTCTTTTATTCCAGTTCTGTCAATATAATATCCTGCTGAAAAGAGTTTCCTGTTATTCCTGTTAACTATGATTCCCAATTAGTAGGTGCAGATTCACATTGGATCAGTAATGGAGAATTAATTTTGGTTGTTTACCATTTTTTTTTTGTGCTCGTTATTTTTGGCTTATCTGTCGACTGTTTCATGATAAAAAAAGAGCTGAGGAACAGATGATGATTGCACCTTTTGTTTGGAACTCCGCAGAAGAGGTTTGTTTTCGGTTTTGAATGTTTATCTTTTTTGTCTGTTAGCTTTCAATGCGCCTCAAAATGCAGTCCACAATTTCACTTTAAATGGTCGTTTTATTGCTTTCCAAACTCAAATATCAAGGGAATCTAGTGGAATGAAGAGCGGGCTTCATTGTGTTCCATCTGATATTCTTCTTCTTGATCGAGGCAACTGCATTTCAGCACAAAATATAACAAACGCACATTATCTGGTATTGTTTTTTATTGCGTTGCAGATCTGGTTATGGAGGCTGAAATTATCCATGCAAGCAGCTGTGCCTGTCACGTGGCGGCAGAAGTAGGACCCAATCACAGAGAAGAATAGTTTATTAGGAACAACTGTAACGCAGACTAACGACACAACTCAATCAACCGACAACACACACACGGTTTAAATACACTGGGAAGGTGCAGGTGATTGGACGACACAAGAAATATGACGCATGGATTGTTTCAGCAAATGCTCCTAGAAACTACATTTTATGAGATAGCAGAGGTCACAACTGGTGTTTTGAGGTTTTCATTTGGATGCTCTTTCTGTGGCGCCGACGCATCTGAAATCTCTGTCAGCAGCTTAATGTGAAATTATCATAAAAATGTAACTTTAAAATTGTAGCTAAATGATCATTCATTCTCAGATGAGACTAAAGATTCATGATTGACATGTTGGATGGAGGGAAAACCCTGATGATGTAATGGTGAGTTTAGTATCCGTTGCATCCTGGTCATGATGATTCAGTGTTTTCTTGTTTGGAAATGAATCCCCATCCCAATCTGACATTTCCTACTACTGTATCAGATTTTCAGCCGTCACTTGAAACGCTCGCAAACCCGTGTTAATATGAAACAGGCACATCGTAGAATTGCCCGTGGGATCACTTCAGATGGTGCATGAGCAGTAAGTGTGTTGTGTGTCTACAAACAGGCAAAGAAATGACCTCGCCTTTCCATAAAGAAAAAAATCCTTGTAGTAAAAAATAAAAATAAAAAAAGGTGATGCTCTGGAGCTCAGGACGACTCTCCGTGCCTAGAAGACACGTCGGCAGAGGCAGACCTGCTCTGGGATGAGGAGCGACGGAGGGCCCTGCAGGCCCGATCAGTCACTTTGAGGCAGATCTGAGAAAGCCGCTACGGCTGCAGGGGCTGGAGAACTGTCAACCGCACGGTCTCGAACCTGAAAATGAAGCAAGAAGTCTCTCCCTCACTTTCTGGATGATATCAAAGAACAATGAATGAGCCGTTTTTAGTTTGCGTTTATTCACCACACAAGTTGTTTTTATTATTTTAGCCATGCTTGCACGAGGCAGAGGTGGATGCTCAGAAACGGTTTCCATGGCGAGCACAAAGGTGTGCTTCTAAGGCAAAAAGAACAGGGCCAACGGCACCACGCAGGGAATAACAGTCTCTAGACACACAGATAGTAAAGTAAAGATTTAGCCTTAAGTTCAAAATGCCATGCTGGAGAAAATGAAATAATTCCGGCTCTTATCTCACTGTGTACTAGAAATTACTTTTTTATCTTCTGAAGACTGTAGGAACTAAATGCAGAGCATAGGGTGTCCTATAAGCAGAGGAAAAGATTACCTTCCTCTATTGTACAGTAATTTGAAAGTGAGGTAAAGGTTAATGATGAAAGGAGGGTTGCTGTCTCGGGCCAGAGGTGCCACGCAGGCAGACAAAGAATTAGTCACAAATGCTTTATGGGATTGACTCAAACATCAAGGTTTTCATTGACGTGCTAATCAAATATATTGCATTTTTTGTTCCATTTAATTTTAGTGTGACTTAGTTGAATTCAGCCGCCCTCGCTAATGATCTGTCTTGCTAGGTAGATGATTGCATTTGGTCCTGTTTGTATCCAGTTATATTGAAAACCATGTGGTGTCCCATTGCTGAGCACCGTTTTATTGGAGCATTTTGAGATGTAAACAACATCAAGGTTTCAATTCATGAGAATGTTGTTGTATTAAATAGGAAGAAAAAAAATCTACATTTGCCTCCTGATTGATATACAATTTGGGATGACTAGCTGACCTCCCTCTATTAGCATGTTGAACGAGGTCGCTAGCAGAGGAATACAACGGGCCAAGTGTGCATTTGGATTGCTGTTGTTTTCTGTTTCTCCTGTGCAGCTCTGTTATTTCTACAGCAAAACTTTACTGGTGCTTCTTGACACCAGAGACTTTTCAGTTGTTTTCAGCGAGGAAAGTGTTTGAAACAACCTCAGTTTGAGGTCAAGTCTTTTGAGATGCTGCTTGTTGACAGTTCCAGTTTAGGAAATAATCTCAATGCAGGAATTTGGTTTTAATACTGAAATCTGTCCATCTGTATCATCTTGATTTAAAGCAGGAAAACCGGACTTCATATTTTTTCCAGAATCTATATCTGGGTATACATGATGTGTTTGTATGTTACAATAATAAAACGAAAGCTACAATAATAATGCCAGCAAGTTGACCTCTGGTCCATCAAATCAAGAGGCGGAGATTACTATGGCAACATGGAATGATGATAGCAGAGGTATATACTGACTCCATGTTTGACTGAGATAAAACCCATACTGAAAATACAGCATTCTGAAAATACTACAGAGAAACACAGCACATTCAACCCGAGATTTAAAATAATAAATCGTTTCAATACAACAACCTAATAAATGAGACAAAAGTCTGTATTTCACTGTGTGTGTTTGAGGTATGGAGTGTTTCTTTAGTAATGCCAACATGCGCTTTAATATTATATATTACACCTCGCGCTGAGCTCTACAACATTAAGACAATGGAACCATTGTATCCTGAAACAGTTCTCGCTCACAATGTATATTTATATCGAGTCCTCGCTGAAATGCACACTGCATATAAATACCTCCTCTCCTTTCACTTAGAACACCTGGCTTGTAAGTCTTATTTTCCAGCCAGATGGTCTGGGAAGGTCGGCAAGATGCAATTCTCTCAAGTCTAACAAACGGATTACTGAGGAAAAAAAAACATTAAACATTAAACTGAGCTGTCAATCACACAACGAGAGCAATGTCCTCGGGCAGGATTTGGAGATTCTCGTGTCTCTAATAAAAATATACACCACTTATGAACCAAGAAAATGAAATGATAGAGTTCAAGAAATTTCAGGTCTAGCAGTTGTTGGCAGAACTGTTAACACAATTTTTTTGTATTCATGCATATACAATTGAATACAAGTTTGTGAGAAGAAAAAAAAACAGTGAAAAAAACAAAATTGTTTACTGTGTGTCATTTTGATTTGAATCCTTTCTACCCAGTGGTAGTGAAAAATGTTTATTAGCTTAACTGGTCATGAAGTGGGTAACCAACCTAGATTGATAACCAGTGACACACGCTTCAGTTCAGATTGTTCAACAAAAACCTGTAATTATATTTTTCTGGCCCATTTGTCATGGCCAACAATTCTTTGTGTTCACATTGTGTGTTTGAAACAACAAACACACCTCACTGCGCTGTGCTTCTTTGATCATGCTTTATTTACACATCTTTATATCACTTAGGAATAACTATATTACATTAGACAGTCTTAGCTTCTGGCAATCTAAACATTGAAGGTGAATAAAATCCCCAGTGGAGCGGACATTATTATGTGCAGGCATGTGTTGAAGCTATAGCTTGCTTTAGCAAATGCCTCATACTCAGCAGCAAATTAAATTAAAATGATCAATGGGGGTTAGAGAATAGCGTGAGCCAAATTAAACATGTTTACGTTTACACCACTAATGAAAATAAATTCATGTGTTTTGATCAACATGTCATTTACATTCGCTGACTCGGAGGTCATGAAGCCTTCATTCTTGTTAAAGTGTTAAAATCAAGGGTTCTTTGAGCATTTTGACAGTTACTCATTAAAAGTGAGTAAAACCTAAGGAGCAACCACACTCCATTTGAGAGGGATCATTTCCTTTCATCATGTTGCAGGCACAAGACCCTGATTTCCTCCCTCTAGAAATGATTCACGCGTTCATGTCGTGCTGTATTGTTTTCAATAAACTGACAAAACAACAAATCAGTATTATTCATAGCATTATTTTAATTAAACATAATGTTGATTTCAGTCCTTAGACGGAGAAGGACTCCTTTATGAAGAGACTAATGAAACAAGCAGGAAGCCGTTTCTATTTTGGAGAAACTACGAATATTTGCAACATATATATTAACAATGGACAGCAGAGAGGTAAATTATGCAGCACGAATGGTTCAAGACGACTCTGCAAGCCTTTTCTTTTTGTTCAAGCTCACCATATCTGCTGCATTGCAATTCAAAAAGGACAATGGCAAATCTGGCATGAAACATTGCTTGAAACGCACATGCATGCAGGATGCGAGATTAATTCTGAATCCGCTAAATCATTAACAATGTTGGAGCTAAAGATCACAGCATTATTGTAATTCTAATATGATTCTACATGTGTTGTTTTTTCTTAAGACAGGATGTTCTCTTACAAAGATAACACACACAGACCCCTGTGCATTATAATTACTTAACCTGGCAGGCTCTCTTGTTACATTTTCATGAAAAGTATTTATATTTTCATAATTTTTGTACAATAACAACAAAGAAACAAATTGCTTGCAATGCAAATTCATTTTGTTTCCTTCCCCCCACTGATGAGCTATCTCGACCTGCAGAAAGCCACTAACAACCCCAACATTGTCACACTGCCAAGCCTACCTTCAGGGCGGTGTAAACACACACGTGCACGAGCTGGCATATGTGAGCGATCAAGTACACAAGACCAACACCGCTGGGTCTCTCACGAAAAACACAAATTGAAACAAAATACATGGATCTAAAACAAGAAGGACACAGCAAAGGGAACATGGTGAGCAGTTCAGAATGGCAGCGCAGTGTTCTGGTTATAGCCAGAGATGTGCAGCTGTCCCATAGCAGGGTCAAACAAACACACCACTGAGCTCACACCGAAGCTGTGCCAAGAACCACAGTGTCTCCTTCTCTCTCCAACTCACGCACACACACACACACACACACACACACACACACACACACACACACACACACACACACACACACACACACACACACACATTTACAAAGTTGTGACTTTTACAAGAGAGCTTCCCTCCACTATTTCACAGTCTTGACTGTGCAGTAGCAGATTATCTCCCATTAAATGAGCACAGAGCCTCCCCACAGTTGCAGTTTGCCAGACTTAGTGCTTGGCTGCAATAATATCAATGACATCGTTAAGGTAAACAGCTTATTGTTTTATTTTTTCAAATTACTCACAAACCACAGCACCTGGATATGAAGTTGCCATTCGCTAATTAGTTATTGTCTGTCAAGTGTAGCTGAAGTGTATCTGGCTTTGGGAGCTGGAAGTAAGTGCTGGAGAACAAAGACAATGTGTCCTGGTGGACGCAAGAACAACACAAACTTCGAAAGAGACAAATAATTTTTAATGATCAACTACACAACTGGAGTTGTGAAGCCAGTATCAGAAACAATAAGCATTAAATCAAAATAAGTTGTGGGCTGTACTGAGAATTGATACAAAAATTGTGTTTGAAAGTGCTTTCAATCATACCGAGATGTGCTGAATTTGAATTTACACATGTTTGCATCCGGGAGCTTTCGCTTCGCCCCTCTGCCTTGAACCATTGGCCACCGTGCCGTAACTCAGTGGCATTCCTCTTGCATAGTTCACTGGATCGAGACCTCTAACAATAATTTACTGTGTTCAAAGCGGAGACCATGATGAGTGGGAATTAAAAAAGCCTGAAAAACCTCCCCTTTATCTGACTCACCATTCACGCGCCTTGTCAAAGCATTAATAGAACCTGAATGGGAACGAGCTAGTGGCTTCGGCAAAAGAACAAGTTTGGTGTTGCCAGCTCTCGTCATGTGAGGGGGGATTTTGCGGTAATTGCTATAAAAATCATCCACGTCTCTCCCCCGTTTTTTTTGGACACCTAAATGATCTAGGGCACGCAACATCCTTTTCAGTCCAACTCTGTGTTCACTGCTTGGATGGGTTTCTCTGTAGCGCTTTGTTCCCTGAAAAAGCACTGACCAGCATTGACATCACGTTAATGAGATCCACAAGATCATTTTTACGACCACAGTGCAAACGTGTAACTAGACAGCAAACGGCATCTATTGATGGAGTGTATCATACCAGTTTGTCATCGTGGATAAAGCTCCAAAGTTATACTAGATTTGTAGAAGGAAAAAACGGGTTTGGATCTCTTCAAAAGCTTTAAAACCGCTTCAAAAACTTCAAAGCTTTCTACAATTCTCTAATAATAACCTGTTGGAACAAAGCAACAATAAACCTATGGCATTCAGAAGATGGATGACGTTCCAAGGTAGATGGAAAACAAGGTCCAAAGTGCTCGCCATCCAAATGGGGAAAACACCATTCAATAATATATTTAAATAACCAGATCAGAGAAAGCTTTTTCAACGGTGTTCCTCAGGGTCTTGTCTTAATATGTTGTTTTTGTACGGATTTCTGAACGTTCACAAAGGGTTGGATTTGGTCATACGTTTATTACAGTCTTTCAAGTTCCCAGTTTCTAGAATACATACAGCACTTCTGTGTGGCATTTACGGTTGATCACCTTCCTAGTGTATTCAACCCGTGTGTGTCACTTGTCGGTACATTAAAAGTGTTTCCCAAGTACTCTGCATGTGTTTCCCACAACGGTGAGGTTCTGTTTGTTCCTCTTCCTGATCCCTGTTTTGCCCATTTTATTGCTGGTGTCTGTCGTATGGTTCCTGCTTCCGTCACCCTCCACCGTGACAGAACGAACCGACAAGAGACACACATAGTTTAAATACACTGGGAAGGTGCAGGTGATTGGACACAGGTGGAAACAATCAGGTCCACAGGAGACAATCACAGGGGACACCACACCAGGGAAGGAAGTAACTAACCCAGGTACCATGAGAGACAGGCAACTACAAAATAAAACAGGAAACAAACCTCCACCGTGCAGCCAGGGGTGGGTTGATGGACCAGCCAGAGAGGGTAAAAGAGTAAACATAAGTTTATTTCATATTTGCTTGCTTGTACTGCATGGACTTCATAAGAAGTGATGAAACTGTTTTACTTAGCGTTCATAACATAAGCGTGAGTGAGTGGCAAAACACACCCGCGATGGACATTTTGTGCTTGCAGGACTTTAGAAAAGCAAATTAGCCAGCAAATATAATATAAGAACAGACTGCAGGCCGGGCCCCGGTTGGAATTGAGGTCTTGCGCATGTTGTGCTTCAGTCTTTTCATCCTCCTAGGTAAGAAATTATATTAGACAGGGGGGTTAGTTGAGCATGGGTGACTTAATGTGGCATAGTTCATATTTCATCATTTCCTTTCTGGAGCTAACCTGGTGCAGAGCTATCCGGTTATCTTCACAGTGACAAAAGCAATGTATTCTCATCATTGCCTCGTGGCCCAATCCAATTCAAAGATCACCAGCTTAGTGTCGACATTTCACAGACACACTCGTCAAGCGCTGCTGCTCCAAAAGCCTTGTCTCAGGGCACAGTTGCGGTGAAGATGAAACACAGAAAGGGTTGTACTTTAGAGCGACGCCAACGTGTCTCCTCTTTATCTGCTACCCTGCAGTTGGAGCAATAAACCTCCATCACGACAGGTGTGATTATCCAAATTCAGCCCCCTCAACACAGAAAGCAGCCCTTCTGTCCGTAACCATGTGAGTGAATTATAGCTTGTCATTGAGGTGACCCGTTCTTTCAGAGCTGGAAAGAAATGAAATTTGCAAAACGCACACTTTGAGAAATTAATCAACACACTCCCTCGTGCCGGATACTTTACTGACTTTGGCGTTTGCCTCAAGCTAACTTCAAATAAATAACATTGCCTTTGTCATCATCAGTTTCCACCTCACTCTTGGGTGCAGGCCAATTCAAGGGTGATGCTTGATAATATCAGAGTACATTTTTATCCTAAGAAATGGAGGAATAAAAATGTCTTCTTAATTTGAAGGAATTTGACGTAAGCCTGATTCGGTGTGGCGAGTTGAAGCTTTCATATATATCGTTCCATAATCTTAAAGTGGTACTGATTTATTACTTGAATCACTTTGGAGTTTCCATTGCATAGGTTATTTCAGAACATTCATCATCAGCAGAGGGACGTGTCTTCAGTTTGTTAACAGACACTCTGACGCTCAGAAATGGATTGATCGCCACGCTGTTATCCAATGTCAATTTCAAACTAAAGAGAAAGATGTGGTTATTGAATAAAACATTAATGTTCTGTTTAAAATTAAATTGTTTAATGTATATGTTTTATATAAAATGATACGTGAATTTAAGTCAGTCTAGAGCTTTAATATGAAATATGTTTTGTAATGAAGTATTAACGACACCTTATAGTGAAATTTACAATTCATTTTACTAGTCTTACAAGTCTTTAGAATACATTTTACTGATAAAAGAAAAAGTGACGTAGTTCAATGTCAGTTTATCTGTTACTTCTGTCAATAAATCTCAAGGACTTTTTCACAGCAAACACAAACACATTATAGTCGCAAACACATTATAGTCAGACAGAGCCTCTAGTCACTGTGGACCTATTACGCTGAACATGCCACAATCTAGTTTAATACTAATGCAATAGCATTGTCAAATCATATCAATTACAAAATGGCTGGAAAATCTCCCAAATGTGATGATTTTGGACTATGCAACCTTGTAGAACAAAACACAGACAAGAGTGACTTAAATATTTCTTCAGAAAATACAACAAGAATAGGCCTTTGAGTTAATACCGTTTGTTGGGCCTGAAGCTGAGCCCTCCACTCAGCTCCTGTAGATGCAGTTTTTGCAGAAAGTCTAGTTACATTTTGGAAAAAGTTATAACTTAATCAAGACAAAATTGAGTAATACAATTAGACCAAGTATTGGCACTAAATCACTGACAATTACAACCAGCACTCTTATCCTACTCAAGAGAAGCACACAAAGGTGCAAAAATATTGAGCAATACAAAAAAATTCCAGACATCGTGATCGATGCAGACAGCCTGCATTTTAATTTGAAATCAACTATATGGGGATTAAAAAGTGCTGGTTAATCTTATTACGTTCCCCATCTATGATGAAAACAAGTCCTCCTCACTTTGTGAATCGATGTTTTACTTTGAAATAATTCAGCCTATGCTTCAGTGATCATGAGAATTAGGGCGGGTAACACAGACTGGATCAATAAAAATGTGTTTAGTCAGCAGCTGTATATGCTCTGAGCTGCATTTACTAATATTAAGGGTTACTCCCTGAACCCCTATTTCCCCAAAACAAGCTCTTGAGGAAAGATGTAATGAAAAACTTTGTAAGTATTTTTGTTCAAGGTAACATTGATTTTCATTCCGAATGTCATAGAAAAATATGTTTTGGGATCATCAGCAACATCAATTTGGTCAATTTCAATAACAAAAACAGCTTCTGTTGCTGTAACTCTTTGGTACATCAACACTAACATTGTCAACACTAATTGAACGTGTTTTGACTGATTAAAATTAATAGATCCTTTTCAAAATAATAAGTAAATAATTAGTCATGATTAGGTACGCTAACAGTCACAGATTTATTAACTGATTTCTCCATACTGGCTTTGTCAGTGTTCACTGCATGGCAGGCTTTATTTTAATGATGCTGTCTGTCCCAATTAGTGTCAAGCCATTCCTGCAGAGAAAAAAAAGTTAATTATGAGACTTTCCCTGTGCCATGCTCAGTCGATGCTGTTTCTATATTACATAATTATGTATTGAGTGTCATAATAAAGCAGTAAAACTGGGGGGAAACTCTGCGGTGATTATTAGTTTGGAAGAAATGCTATAGAGTTCAACAAGTGGCGTTCATTACAGTTGAGATGAATTGTGGTCAAGATACTTGCAACACAAGTTTATGTCTACACAGAGGTTCATATGGGAAGTTCATTGTCCCGAATTACAATTCCCCTTGTCAAAGATGACAGGCTTTTCAAGGTGAGGAAAGAAGGAGAACATTCGCAATGCAAGATGTTACAAAGAAGCTCCTGGATTTACAATACTGTGAAAGTGAAACGTGTGCAAGGAGAGGCGGACCAACCAACTCAAACTGCGTGTTAGATGGAGATAAACCATCTCAGATGCAGAGTTGGCCCCATCTGGACACGCTGATATGGTGTTTTTTTTAGTTCAATGTTTCCTAAAGATCTATTGGATGTCACAACTAGCTAAGGTTAAGACAAGGAGGACCAATTCTTGGAAGCGATAGAAGATGTGGCACCCAGCTTCTTTTGTTCCATACTGTATTCTTGTAATTCATTGTGAACATTTTTTGAGGGCAGAGAGGCTTAGCTTTTTTAGTATCACCACAATAAGCCTGAACACAGACCATAAAAATACAAAAAAATACAAATAGTGACAGTGATACTAAACGTTGTAGTGGCGCTTGTTCAAGAACAATGAGACTCAGCAGTATTCAAAGGTGTGACAGGACAGATCTTGTTTTTTTGTGGTGTCTTTTGTTCTATGTCCATAAATAACCTGAGACCGCCATGTGTTTGAAGTCAGATATATGCAGAAATTGTTAATAAATGGAAAGCCATACAGTTGTACTTACGGATGTGGTCTCCCTCTGTAGCTAATTAAAAATACATCTTTTTGATCTCACAATAGCCCTGCTGCCAGGGTAAACAAAGCAGGGGACAATGACACAATAACGGGGTTTTGCATTTCAAGAGTGAAGACAATCTGTGTACAGGTTTTTTTTTTTCAAGCAACATTAAAAAAAAAAAAAACCCTATCACGCTCAATGAACTCCATTATGAATGTCTGGCATGAGAATCTATTGTTTTTCCCTTGAGGAGTCCGGTGATGAGATTGGAGAGTGCAGAGTTACGAGATGAAATGCTTTCCATATCAGCAGAACAGCTGGAATTTAATCAAATAAACACAATTCTGTGAAAGGATGTGCAATGAAATAAAGTTTGATAAAGTCAACCTGGTCAAGTTTGAGTTCCATTTTCACGTCATATGTTATGCAAGCATTTATTCATTTGACTATCTAATTCACACATTTTTTTGTATTGAATACGTTTGACCATAAAGCATATGAACCGAAATACATTGACCAATAAATAGGCCTGTGAAAGTAACAGCAACATGATGGCAATAAGTAATGCTGCTCAGTTTCATGTTGAAGATTAGCAGCGTTTCAATTACCCAAAGCCTTTTTAAACAGGTGTAGTGTCGGATATTATTTCCACGCCAATATGTGTATTCCCCATCCTGGAGGTTTCCTTACAACTGGGGGGGAACCTTTGTCATAACACCTGCTCGGGTGAAACGTGTCAGTGGCCGCAGGTAACCATGGAAACGCATGGTGGCGTTAGCAACGCGCGGTGCTTTTTGGGCTAACGCGAATGAAGCTAATAATAGTAACTAAATGATAGTAATAAGAGAGAGACAAACTGCATAACGTCGGGGTTAAACCACGCACTTCAAATAGCCGTTTTCTACCACTGACGTAACGGATAATGTTCAGGACGAATTATCAGGTAACGTACGTTTATTTTAACCCAACTAACTTTTCGGCCTTCTTTTTTCGTTAGCATGCTCTCGTTTTGAGCTACTGTTAGCATTAGCTCGATGTGACATAGCATTAACTGAGGTGTAATAGTGCATGCTGCCTCGCAGGGCGGAGCTGTGGTGGAAGTCTTTAGCGGACAGGGAAAAGACCCCGTGGCCAAATGGAAACTCTGCGGGGGTCCGTCACACATACACAAGGTGACTTTTCAGTGCTGTTCATTTAACTTACCAAAGTTTATTTATAACGCGATTATATGTGGTCACTGTTACACATCCCACTGGCTAGATAATAACACAAATACAATCTAATGAGGTTCTATCAACGTCAATCAGTTAACAAAGTTATTAACGTAACTGCATTTATGAAGCAATGAGGCATTGAACTCCAGGCTGATCATGGTAAACTCAACCCAGTGCAGGTTTTGTACAAGTTCCCACAGGCGTCATCCTTTTAAGGGATAAGATGAGGGTCACAAATTGTGTAATAAAATAATATGAAATGTCCTGATCGTATTGTAGCTGCAATGAAACAAACAAAAACACCTTCACCATAAAAGAGCTCCTCTTGGCTCAAACGCACACATAATCCTTATATTTCAAACCATACATATTTTTAATATTTTAATTTGTTCACACAAAAACACGCACATTCAGCTGCTGGTCACCGTGTTTAAGTAGATCCGAGGACATAACATGGCCTCTTGTATGTTATGTCTTCCCTTAGGAGTACAACAGAGAAGTGAAAGGCTTTGTTTACTGCCTGGAGGGTAGAAGTCGTCCAGTCAAGATGCAAATGCCGGAGAATGCGAAAAGTTCTCGTTAGTCAAAACAAACATTTTAAAAATATAATTTGTCAATGCTCATATATATATATATATATATATATATATATATATATATATTCAGAACAGTCCAGAGATGTGAATTAATATATATATATATATATATATATTAATTCACATCTCTGGCCGTTTTCTTTCGTAGTCGGACTTCTTCAACGTTTCTTGGTCCTTCAAGTAAATATTCCCCAGTTCAAGGATTTTTCCGTTGAGCTTGTGTAAGTACAAGATTAATACATCTTTAATATGCTTTTTAGCAGCGGACTGTTCTGAATTAATCGTTAATGATGTTGTTAATAAAGGATTTGTATTACAGGTATTGTGGCTCAATTTGGTAACCACATTTATCTTTAATGGAGTTAACACTTTCTTGCATTATAATTATAACCCACGCTGAAATAAAGGAAGTGTAACATAATTCAATCAGTGACTTTCCTTTGGACCACTAAAAAAAACATTAAAATACATTTAGTATGTTAACACCCCTAAGACATCTGAAAAGATTATCATTAGCAATCACTCTCATTTATAGTAATTTCCCCTTAATAATAAAATAAATACTGCTAGATTCAAAACCATTTATTTATGGACACAAGAATCACACTTTTTAAATGAATAAAAAGATACATTCTCACTTTGAAGTTATCTACTTTTTTACTCACACACTAATTGACTTTAAAATAAATATTGCTGTGGTTGCTTTTTACCATTACAGTGTCATGACAGCAGACTTCACGGCACCGTCTTGAGTGAAAGCACCGTTAAAAGCTCATCTCACACAGTGATAAAGCTTGTGCTTCTCTGCTCACAACTTCTTCATGACGCTGGTAATAATTTATGCTCTGTTGTTTGTTATTTGCAGGATAACTGATTTAGAGCACCTGAAAAGAAGACTTCACCTATCAACAGTGCATAAAGAGTTGTCTGCCACCCTTTTGCATGCAAGGATTCCTTTTGTAGGATTGAAACGCAGTATTGTGAGTTTCCAACCCATCCATGACGGAGCCGTTTTGTACTTTTACCCTTACCATCCCTTACCAGCTGAAAAGTATTGAACTGCATCACTAAGAGATCCTTTTACTGTTTCTGTGGTCTCAGTGGTCCAATTTATGCATCGACCTTGAATCCTTCGGCGGTGAACTCTTCAAGGGTTTCTTGACACTGGATGCCATCACATTGTTTGCCACCTGCAAAGTCCGCAGAATCTTCACCATGAAATCAGAGCCTGGAGGAGTGTCGAACGATGGTAATCATTCAAAAAGAGTTTTACCAGCTTCGCTTAAAGTCCCCTCTGTGGAGGGGTAATCAAAAGGTACAGTAAATAAACACGGAGGTATCATCAGACAGCGGCCTTCCGTTTAACTGGACTGGTTCTGTCCTAATAATAATTTGTGCGGTCATGTGTGCGGAGGGTGAGAAACCGTTGGCTTATTTCTGTGGCAGTTGGCTGAGAGTCGCTGGGGGTTTCTGTTAAACTCTTGGAATGGATCAGTGGAGCCAATTGCTGCACTTGGCGCTTGCTAGTCAATGCACACCTACACTACGAGACAGCCTGTCACTTGTATTTTTCTGTTGATCAAAGTGTTAACATTGCTGATATGTCATGATGAAGTGTTTCTTTTTGTTCCACGGGCTAAATATGAGATGTGTCTCTTTCTATCTAGATATGTTTCTCAGTGGAGCTGGTATTATGGACTTGACACCTCGCAGTTGCCATTTCCCTCCAGATGTAAACCATGTCACTCAGGTGTTGAACATGGAGAATTTGCTGAAAGCACACATGAGCTCTGACTGTGGTGAGTTAGAGCAAATCTTACAGTGTTAGTATTCTCATTTTATGCTTCTCCACTACATTTTAGAGGATATTTATTTAGCTAATATCTACCAGTGAAACGGTTACTCTACATACAGAAGCATCAGGGTGCAGATATTGTTGCACATAGGCAAATTGTTTTCTTCTAAGAGATTGTGATAATAATCCATTTGTTTCCCTGGCATGAAATTCCTGTGTCCTCATTTTTATGTTCATTTGCACCTCACCTGTAGTCAGAGAGCTGCAATTATCTCCTCATATGAGACGACATGCATCAGTAATCCTGTTCAGCCGCCTCTGTGGCCTTTTTTATCAGCGCTTATTTATTTGTTCTGACAGCTGTCTAAGTCATGTGGAATCAACCGGCAATGCCCATAGAAGAGAGCTGTGACCACACACAAGGAATAGCTTTTCATAATTAGCATCTGCATTATTAGCATAACATTCTTAATGACAATTAGAACGATTGCTATTAAAGTAGGCATGCAATTTAACTGTGACGAAGTTGCTCGGTGAACATTGTTGCTTTAGTACCCAATCTGTCAGAAACGGTTAAAGGTAAGCTACAGCAGTTAAAACAATGCAGCAACAAACACCAAAGACACTCGGTTTCAAGGTCAATTAATGTTATAGATCAAAATTGCTCCTTAAAAATGTCTGTTGGTTGATCAACTGATCTCATTTTATTCCTTATTGTCACTACATTCTTTACATGGACTGCTGCAGATGTGAATTACACTGAACTTTACTCACTCTTACACCTCGGTGTCGAGTCTGCCGCATCAAAGCAGCATGACTTCATTTTCTTCATTCTCAGCATACGTTCGACTCAGCTGTGTCTCTATCATCTCGCCGAGCGTGTGTTTCGTGGCATGAAAGTGCCTGCTCTCGGCTCTGATGATCAGAATGACACAGAAAGGGCGAGTCAGCTGAGGTAGTCCTAAGCAGCCCTGCAACAGATACAGTAGGGTCAGGGGTCGGCCCCTTAATCATGACTCCCTCCACAGCACATTATCATCCGCAGCGGTTATTAATGGTGAAGGAAAAAGGCCAACTCAATCTGTTGTCAGTAGCAGTAGAGTGTGCTTTATCGAAAACCTCAACTATTAGCTGTGTTCTGTAATCAGTAGGTTGTAACATGAAATGGAAAAGGCAAAGGCTTTGTAAGAAACAAAGAAAAAACGCTGAAAGGACTTTGTAGCTGCTGCGGAAGCTCTTTAAGCTGCTGTTTACATTCCTCCACATTGAACCAGGTTTAAGTGTGCATTTTTCAGCTACATAAACTATGTCGCTTTTGTAAATGTGAACCGTATGCTCGGGAAGTTGCTTTGTCTACTTCATCGTTGACCTGACTTGATAACAGATTACGCTCTACTTCCTTATTAGACCTAAGCTTACTTAGAATATGTTTGAATGTAATATGTAATAAAATGATTACAACGGTCAGTAACTGGATATTCTTTGCAGTTCCTGATCACTGTACCTCTGTCTCATCAACGAGTTATCCACGATCCAGACCCAACAGGGTTTTACACACAGCTTCAGGCTCCAGGCTTTCAGGAACAAGCACTCAAACTGGAAGAAGGAGCAGCGCAGCCTCAAACAGAATGGATAGAACGGTGCTCTATTTCCCAAATGTGGATTCAAATCTCTTGAACCTCACAAAAACCTACTGTATATCCTTGTATGTCGTACATTACCATGAGTATAAAATGGAACATGTTGTCTTTGAAGTCCTTGTTCTGCTTCGTGTGCTGTTCCTCACAGAGATCCCCGTCCAAAAGAATAAACCCAAAAGGTACTGCAGAGAGGGAGAGCATCGTCGAGATGAGTGAGAATGTATCATAAATGAAACTTACAACCTACATTCGTATTCGGGGTAGATTTGAAACAGTCTTCATAGTATTGTTTTATCTAGTCTGCATGCTTCCTACACCTCTTCATGTTCGCTTTGATTATTATGAGATCAAATCACATTTCAAATCACACCACTGTATTAATTGTATTGTCAATTTTTTTGCGTCATGCAAGGTATCCATAAGGTAACCCATATGGGTGGTGCATGTGTTGCTATGGCAACTCTGATTGGGTTATCTGGACGAATAGTTTCTACCTTTCTTTTGCATTTCTCAGCATCGTGTACTTATCATTTTTTTTTACCTAATTATCAATTATTCAATTCAATATGAACAACAATTATAGAATATATTCATTTAAAAATACATCAACACTAAATGTGGAGAAATTATAGCATTCAATGCAAATTGAGCCTCACACCTTTATAACATGCAAATCTGTTTACTGAAACTTACTGTAAGATACCAAACACGCCATCGCAAAATATTTAACAGGTAATTTACAAAATAATTAATACCAAGAAAAGGTACTTATATGAATAAGATATCCAGTGAATTAAGCGGAGCTCATGTCTTTAAGTGAACTGCTTTCCTTCCCTCTCATCAGCTACCCTGTGTTTAAAAACTCACTGGAGCTCATTGGAGGTTCAATGATATCGTATGATCTTGTTTTCTAAACGTGTATTTATGACCCACTTTACCAACCACCGCTTAATGGTGAGTCTGTGAACGTTTCTTAATAAAGCCCATACACAACTGATTCTTTCTATGATTGGATGTTAAAACCCACACCTGCCATTTTCATTTAAATCTCAATACAGCAATCATTTGCTTTCCAAAGCAGATAACAGAAAGGGAGAACGGACAGAATAAATTGTTAAATCTTCAGTCTAAGTTGTAATGTGGACCCAGAAGCATGCGGCAGAGCTAAATCAGTTATCTAAAAAGGCAGAGGATTACTTGTTTTCTGTTCAAAAGCACGCCCAATCATTGGTAAGCAATCAGCAAAGGCACAGATAAGGGAGATGACAGGCTGGCTTGTATAATGCTCATAAGACGCACAGGGAGTGAGTTGGTGAACCAATTGCCAACAAAGCAAATCGACAATTTAAATAGTTGTGTTCGTGTTTTTTCACCTTACAGTTTTTGTCAAATAATGGTTAGTATTTACCGTGATGTCATATTACCAAGCTCAAATCCCAAAACAATCTCTCATATCACAGTGACACTATAATATTGATATCTTTCCTAAATGTACCAATTTGGCGACTTTGTTAAGCGGACGCGGAGCCAGAAAAAACAGCTGTTCTTTATTAGTATTATTGTACATTGGTAAAAGCATTTCAAATGAACTAACAAAACAAGAGCCCATATCTCTCAAAGCACGTTCTCCTCAGCATCCAATAACATATTATAGTTGGTAATACAACATCCTTTGAGCATGACTGAATGCAAAAAATGATGATTAAAATTCCTTAATTTGGCTGAAGATAATGTATTCTTCCTGCACCGAATGAATGTAAGAAGCTCAGTTACTGAAAGGCTTCTTCCTTCATTAATAGGGATTCTCACAGTGCATAATCAGTTCACAGATATGCTTCTGGCAAACCATAATAACATTGTTGTTTGACTGTTTTGTGTTATAAATCTTTTTCTTTTTAACGTTGTAAGGACTGCGCGCAGGAAGCCTTGGCTCTCTACAGCCCCATCCCCCAAAAGACACAATGTTTGATAAGCAGGGTTCTGAGAAGCTGCAGGTCTCCAGCACTGGAAGACAGAGGCGAGTATCGTCAGGTAAAAGTGGGCACTGCATTATATATATTGATTTTCTATGCTAGAATACTGAATATTGTTTTGGTCGACACACCCATTGTAAGGGGTTTAATTCTGTTTAAAAGCCTCTCCAGGTGCTGTATCTGGTGGCCACAAAAAGAGAAGTAACACGGGGCAGAAGCACAGGCCTCCATACTGTCAAAAAGAGAGCAAGCAGCAACCTCTGACCCGAACAGAAAAGACCAATCACCCAACAGCAGGTGAGGTTAACATCTGCCTGAATAGACGGCGAGCATGACAGCGGGAAGCAGCAGCAAGAAGACGCGTGCGCGTCGGGCTGAGTGGTGGCTAGAAAAGTCCAGAGAGACAGTGAAGGACGCAGGGAAAGAGAACAATATGTATATTTGATTGTCTACTTTGCATGTTTGGATTTTTACCAGGAGGTTCCTTTGTGCTTGAGAAAAATACTCATCCCTACCTCATAGAACGCGTTGAAGATATTACATGCATTCGAGTGAGCCTCCAGGCGGCACACACCATCGCTTTTGTTCCCCTTTTTAAATTTTGCATAGCCCACGTCAAGGCTATTTGTAGAATTTTTGCTGGAGTCGGTTCTCCTGCGCCTACCCATGAAGTCCCACCAGCACCAGAAAAAAACACTCACAAACGTGCACACCAACATTGTCCTCACAAAATTAGTGCGCGTGCTCTGGAAGCTCATTTATCGATGTTACTCCACAGCAACAAGCTTCTTTGCTGCTGCCCTACCCATGGACAGGACCTAGTTAGTTCATTAACGGTAATGTGGCACATTAAATAAAAGTCAGAGGGAGTTCTCCTGAGCTCAGGATTTGCCCCACGCTGAGCAATTAGAGAAAGTGATTATACAGTTAAGAGGTTCAGATCTGCTCACTCATTCAGATAGAGGTGCCTCTTTCTTTGATCTCAGGGCTATCAGGAAGTTTAAGGATTCAGTTTGTCTTGCCCGTATACATGAATGGAAGCGTCTTTCATTTAAGGCTTAAGAATATTCACCCACATATTCAAGGCCAGATTGGGCAATGTTTTTACACTCCTGTAGGAAGTTGTCTTCTGTGTTAACAAACATTGAAAAACGGAAGAAAACGGCAATATTTCTTGGTAAATATGTGTTTTTTTGTAAGTTTTTGCTTTTAAAATCTCATGAGTCTAAACTTTGCTGTAAACTACTGTTCGTCATATTATGCTTTTAGCGTTGTTATATTATCATTGAGGTGTTAGCATAGCTCAACTAAAAAAATTGAAAAATGAATATTGTCTTTTCGCAAGCAATGTAATTCCGTACAAGTTAGCATTTTGTTGTATTGAATTTGTATTTGTATATTCTCATCATCTAAAAGATTGGAAGAATTATTATTGCTCCCTGTAGTTAGATTCCTATCATTATTAAGACATGCATGTGTATTGGGAAAGGCGTATTGATATATCATACCCTTTGTACATTAAAAGCCTCTTTATTTATGCAATGTACGATTCGTATAGAGAATGTGAGTTTTCTGTTCATGGTTCTGTTTAAAAGTGTAGATCTGTACAGCTGCACTCCCGCCAGCGAAAGTTCAGGAGCTGCTCCGAGACCAGCGGAGTCTCTCCGTCCAGGTTCCTCCAGTGACCTGCAGGACGGCAGCAGCTGGGAGAGTAATGAGGGGCCCGAGCCCCGGCTCACTCTGCGGAGGGAGGCGTTCACTTTCTCATCCCAGCCGCACTCACCCAGACGAGGGCACGGCCGGGCAGCGCAGGGGAAGAGGGAGATCGCAGGTGACCAGGTTCAGAACAGGAATGGGAGGCGGCACGAAGCGCAGCCTGAGGATGACTTTATCGGCAGTGAAAGTGATGAGGTACGTCTGCTCTCAGGGGAGAGTCACGCAAGCTGCACGATGAAAGGCTACACATTTGAAGTGTGTTGTTCTGACACAAATGAACATTTGCCTTAAATGAAGGATGACTTATATTTAGGTTTGTAATGTTCAAGATTATTTTATTTTTTCAAGATGTTATGTATCCTTGACTGTTGTAGTCATGATAGCAGTCTGATGTTTAATGATGCTTGTAAAACAGGAAGATTAGCATAATATGACTACTTATTAACAGGTTGGTTATTAGCTGATGAAAAAAAGGCTTTGTGCAGCAATATACAGAAAATTAAGGATGTAATACATAGAGAGGATTTGAAATTACTAGCAGAAAGACCATTCACATTCAGTGAGTCATTATGGAAATGACTGTGCTTCACAAGAGGGGAGCAACAATATCCAAAGAAAACACAGTTTTTCTAAAAAAAATTAGGATCAGTTATCCACAAAGATCATAATTACCACATAACAATAGCCTTTTTCAAGTACACGACTCCTCAAAAGGCTTGCGTCTGCTCAAATGTTTCCCTGGGATAGATTTTTATGATGGCCAATGAAGCAAGCGTATTTTATGAACATTTCTTTGGACATATTGTTGGATACCTAAAATTGTGTGACACATATTGGGAGAATGTCAACAACTTTCTACATATTTTTACTTTGTCACTAAATACTTTGACACAAACATATTTTGGTATTTACAATGACAGGATGTCAAAAAAATACTCCATGCTTCCCATTTTTGGCAGCGAATGCTGAAAAACAAGTTTTGTACTATGAAAGAGAAATATAAAGTTTGTGTTGAGGGATTATCTAACTTCTCAACATCAGTAAATAAGGCGCAAGAATTGTTGATATACTGGTCTTCTTTGAAATATCAATACCTGCGCTAATAAGCAAATCCAGTAGTCTTTGTGTGGATCCTCCACAGGCTGCAAAACATCAATCGCCTCAGACGGACTAAAGAATTACGTGCCAGTTTTGTCTTAGGGATTGTCGAGGTGAATACTGATGTCGATTCATGTGTTGAGATGTCAGAAAACAGCTCATTGAAGTTACCAAGGCTCCATCAAAACTCGCTGGTTAAATAAATACAGTAGGATTCTTGTTACTGAGACTAATTTACCACATAATTACTGGCTTGCACTGAAGTTAGTCTTTATATTTTTTTGAGCAACAGCATCATCTATCCCTTCAGGTTGTGAAACATTCATCAAAGTGTTGTCGGGCCGACTCCGGGAGAAGCGTTGTACTGCCACTATTATCTAACAAGGTTGCAGTTAAAAGACTAGAATCCAGATTATGTGAAATTCCTCGTAGTTTGCCAGAAGCTTAAAACCGGTGGCGGAGCGGGATGCCGAGGGGCCTCGGGGAAGAGAAAATGAGGTAAAGAGAAGGAAGGGACTGGAGGCAAGTTTGGTTCCAGCTGTGACCAGTTCTTTCATTTGGTCAGTAAACTCCAGGGGAGGAGGTAAAGCGCTTTGTATGAAACATTGAAAGCATGGAGGGAAAAGTACCAAGAAACATAATATAAAAGATAAAAAACTGAAGGAATAGAATGCATGCAATAAGAAAATGAGTGGTCCCTGTTCTTTTCTGTGGAGGGGATTTGAATTTTTTAAGACAAAGACATATGAAGAACGTTACTCCTCACAGGTGGCAATGGATGTGGGGTAGAGACTCTTGATTCGGACATCCCTTGGGTTTTAAATTACGGTTGGTAATCTGAAGAAACTAGCACGCTATATTCATATATTTTGTATATATTTTTATTTAGGACCCAACTCCAAAATACTAGCCCATTGTCTTCTCACCATTTCCAATGAAAGCGGCTCCAAAAGCTGCTAAATCTTGTAAGAAATTTGTCAAGTCAGCAACAGTGACACCCGTGCCGTCATGTGCCTTCGAAACCACTACCCCAAAATGTTTATTAAAAACCCAAAGATACTATTCTGAACAATTTATCCCCAGAACGGCCAGTGCTGAGTAATGACAGTAATGAGAATTTCAACAACGTTATAAAAGGTGGAGGATTCAATAGACGGGAGCATTAATCCACAAGAAACTAATCAGACAACAACGTACGGGCAGAAGCAGGTGGAAAGCAAACACAAGCGATTAATAAGACACGAAAGAAGAAAAGTAAGTAAAAGAACCACAGAACTCGGAAGGGAGCGAACTTCAAAATAAAACAGGAAACAGGCTTAATTAAAAACAGAGATCATGACAGCTAGAAGCTTTAGGATATTCAAGCCACCATATCCTGACATCTCGACTGTAGCGAACAATCAGATTGTGTTTTACTACAGGAATGCAGCTCATCACTCAACTTGAAACAATATCATCTTTCAAGGCGTTGCATCAGTTTTATGCAATTCTTTTGACCTAACGTTTGTTCTTAAACATAGAGAAATATTAAAGCCAAAAATCTGCAGAAACTGGCATGGAATTCAATGGGTCATTTTAAAATGTACACAGCATTGCAACATGCAATACAAAGACAGGCTTCCACACACATAAACACACATAAACACCGATGAAAGTCCCTTCAACAATACATAAAGGTTATTGATAATTCACTGGTACTCATGAAAATGATAAAGATTGTAAAGCAAAAAGGAAACAAATAAAAGGTGGATGATTTAAGATTAAAAAATCCCTCTGCCTTAAACACCAAAACAAGAGAGATAAAGAGAGAGTGCAGTTCTTTGGACAGCTTCAAACTTTTTCTGAGATATTCATTTCTACAATATGAATGTACAGAATGTAGGTGGGCTGGCAATCTGGTTCTAGTTGCCTTGTTGACTGTAAGATGGTGTATAATGTTGGCATTAATAAAGGAGCCATGTCTGTTTTGAATATGAAACATTCACTCCTTGTCTTCAGCGGTAGCTTGGAAAGGTTTTGTAGCTTTCTACGTGGACAATGGCAGCTGCAGTCAGCTTTGATTGAATAGTTCAAATGGATTCCAACTGTGATCCAGTTTCAAAATATATCAACGCATACTGCATGCTCAGTCTGGTGCCCAAAAAATGCCCATTCTCTCCAGTGTCGCTTATTACCTAGCTTTCAGCTACTGCTCTGTGTTGGTGGAGCATTGACTACACTTAGTTTATTGTGTTATTGTTTCTAGGGGTGAGTGTTTGATATTCAAAACTCTGATTTTCCTTTAATGTTGAACAGGGCCATGTGCTGCGTCTGTATGTGCAGTGTGTTATGTAACCTGATTGGTGAGCGACACATTGTGAATCATATCACTGAGTGTAAACTTTGCTTCTTAAGCTGGGAGAGATTAGCAGACTTAAAGAGAAAGCCATTACCCTTTTTAAACGTGAGGTTAATTTAACCTGGTCAATCCCAATGACCATCTCGTTATCTTATTTCCTTAAGCACACGTCAAGCTAGGGGGCAGAACATTCAAATTATTCAGGTGACATTAGAAACAGTCTCCCGTTTCTTCTTAGGACATTAAAATAATTTATAATGAGTGTATTTGTCCCTCTATTTCTTTCAGGATAACAGCTACAACTTGTTCAACCCAGTCACTCCCAGATCTCCAAGTCCAACCTTAAATATGAAACTCGAAATCCATCCGTTCCCCAAAGTTATTCAAACACCACCAAAGGAGCTCAGTCCATCGACTGCTGGTTTGCAGTCTTCATCCAGCGTGAGCACTGAAGCAGGCGGGATCGCACCCACGCGCTGCCTCTCACCCGGAGCGACACCCGGCAGACAGGAAGTCGAGCCTGTCTCTCGTAGATCAGAGGTGTTGAGCCAGGTTGCGGATGTGAACAGCAGTGTATCGCTTTTAAGGCGACTCCTTCAAGAAGTCAAATTGGATGACTCAACACAGCACAAGGTAGAGCTTATATCCGTAACGGCGCGCATCCACAGCGCTGTGGCTCGACGTGTTTACTTGGCGACAGGGAGACAAGGTAGTCTAGGTAGACTTGCAGGAGAGTTTGTAATGCCGGGAAGGATCAAACTATTCAGTCTGTTACATATCGAAGATTGGCCGCCGCACCAGTTGAAAAGATCCAGGATCACAGGATAGTCAACTGGAAAGATCACAAGGCCTGAAGTGAGATCTGTCACTTGGCTGTTGCCTTTCCGCATTTACAAAACTCACTGCTGAGACATGTCCCGGCATCCTTCATCACGGCAGCTCCTGACTGCTGATTTGTGCCAACTCCAGCCAGCAGCATGCGGCGAGGGCTTTGACTGAAAGGATCTCAGATAAATATGACATGGAGTTTGTTTCCCTCCCTGCAGCCCTGGTTTATTGACTGCTGCCATTTATTCGATACGTCCTTGCATAACCTTGCATAAGCCAGGTTAGCATAGCGCTCTCCCGAACCTGAAGACATTTCCTCCGAGGGTCAAAACTGAGGCTGTCCAGCACGGCCTTAAGCTCTGCCTGGGCCTCTTGTCTGCTGTTTTGAGATGAACTCAACTTTGTACCAACCAGGATTCAGAACAACAACAGTGGATTTATTACATGGAAATATGCAGATCTATTATGAATTAACACGGATGGTGCAGGAGTAATTGTTCTAGTTTTGGGAGAAGACAGGAATACATTATTACTCTGGTATGTGATTGTGACAGGAGAGTCACAAAGTCTTTCTATGGGAGTGAGATGGGAAAACCCAGTCTAGTTTACCTAATGTGGTATGTGACTATTACTGTGACTATTGCTGTTAAGTAGTTTCTTTTTGATTTGTTCTCAGCTAAACGTTTTGAAGGTGGAGACAGCAACCAACTGAAGCCTGTTGACTTGGGCGATTGTAAGTCTCACGTTGTTAGCAGACCACGAACGCGTGGCGATGATGAGCACGAGCTTCGAATGCTGGCGAGTCTAAAACGAGAGCAGGAAGAATATGAATGCGGAGCCTCGGGCCTCAGTGCATCTCAGATCCACCACTGCAATGTCAGCATCAGCATGAGCAGCGACGACGCCTCCACCTGGACCCACATCTCCACGGTGTGTGCCGATCCTATGCCACTTTTGATCCTTTATTGTTGATTCTTCACTAACGAGCGACACTCGTTTGCACCTCATCTAATATTTACAATCGTTAGTACGTCGTCCTTCTCTCTATCCCCCGTCATGAATAATTTTTTTGACCCGGGTTGATCCTCACCCTTGTTAATTTCCATTTCAAGCATTCAACTTATGCCTCCGTGAAGAGCTAATGCACCTCGTTCTCTGGCGTGTTTTTTGCATTACAAAAGATTATGGAGATAGAAGCACATTAATTGGCCTCTTACAGCTTTTAAAAGTGCACTCGCATAATATCCACGTCCCTGTCAGTGACAAGAAAATGATTTAGGTCACATGACATGATCTCCAGACGTCTTGGCTGTTGAAGGTCATCCAGATATATGGCTCATTAGCATAAGCACATTGCACTCACGAGGAGAGAGCGCTGCCCTGCCTGGCTGTACTGGGTCCACCGTGGTAGGATCATTAAAGATGCTAGCGCTATAGGCCTACCACTGCTATACTTGCAGATGTGCACTAGGTAGATTTTATTTTGCCGCAAAGATGATAATTTCACAGCTTCTCTTAGGGGAAAACAGTGATGTGGGGACCAATTAAAACATATATGAATGGATGGAATTGTTACCCGTGGGGAGAGGATGCAATTCGCTTTTGACTTGATCAAACCCCACAGTGTTGTTTTTCTGAATAAGCTGCAGGGCTTAACAATTACCTGTTTATAACATATGGCAACAGCACCACCATCAGCTTGTAAAACAAATGCTTTGCCAAAATACTGAGAAGAGAAGAAGAAACATACAAGTCATGTTCTAAACAGAAAGTGTTTTTTTTGTCATTTAGAAATTATTTAATTAGTGTCTGTGATGGTTGGGGACCTGAGAATAGTTCCTGTCTGGAGCTGTGACTCGAGTGGCCTGTGGTTGTCACCTATAATGTTGCTGTCTCTGCTGCTAAAAATACTTTAACAGTAACTTCACCCGCAGGCAAATAATTGTGAGATTTGATACGTATTCTCTAGCATATAACTGTCAAGTCTGTTCTTTTTTCTGTTGGCCCACGGTGTTGGTTTACAGCTTGAAGAAAGAAAACTCTGAAAAAGAGTAAAACCGCAACCACAAACTCATTGCCTCTTGGCTTGAAGACCGTCAGTTTTCATCCTCTGTTGTGAAGTAAACTCCAGTGGGAATGTTGAATAGGTGTTTTGACCTGGAGGGGATTCATCAAATATTGTAATGGGATGAAAGGTTTATTCAAATATTCTACATTTTCACTTTTGTTGGTAACAGAGGGGACTTTAACAATTCACAAGAGCAGCGAAGGAGGACTGATTTCATTCTGAAATGGGTTTGACTGAACTGAACGACCGTATTGGCACTTTTAAAACAAGACAAATGTACGATTATAATGATTTAGATTATGGGATGATTTTTCATGTTTGTTTTTGTGCCAGAAGCTCTCTCAGGGCTTCCCTCATTTTATTCAGCAACAAAGTGTTCAGGAGTTGTACAACAAAGCATCTGTTTCTTAGAAATCAACACATGCACCTTTACTGTGTTCTAAATCTCAGGCCGACACAACCAGCATAATCCAAAAGATTTATGAGTAGCACAGCTTTGCATTAGCGCCGGCCAAACAGTCCAGGCAGCTACGTTGTTTTGTTTTCCCAGACGCCGGGTCAGAACCCACACCCAAGTCGTAGCATCTTTTACTAGCTTCTCCCTTCAAACAAATTGGCTCATCTCTCCCTTTGTGTTTTTACTTTGAGAGCACACTTTGAGTCTCGTGCCTGGATGTTGGAATTGTTCTTATAACAGCATCCTTCTTATAACATTATATTTATCTATAAAATATTTCAAGTCTGTATGTGATTTCAATAACACAGTTTTGATTTATTAAAGATGCATCTCTCATGGTGACTTATTTCTAGATGATATAATGTGAAGGAAATGGAAGCACAAATAGTCAGAAATGTTCCTTTACTCACAAATTGGTTCATAAGGCCTATTGTCATTTGGAAGAAGTGGGTTCTCAGAAAAAGAAATTGGGAGGCACCGCTCTAAATGAGTATGTGTAAATGTGTGCACACGCTCAGCTCAGAGAAGAGAGCGGGGAATCTTTGTCATGCAGAATTGTATTGATTGGCTAGTAAAGGTACAGTAAAGGTTTGAATACATAATTAAAGTAAAAGTGTGGCCTAATGATTCATGATAAAAAAATGTTTTGATCAATCAGGAATAGGCATGGTTTAAAATATACATAGTTATTTACAGACTGGTTACAGTGAAGAATAATTAAGTCAGTATATGTAAAGGAATAGTGTTATTACAATGTCCCACAAACTGTAGATTTGGGCTTTGGCTGCCATTTTATTTCTCCGGGGGGAAATACCCCCTCGCCACCCGAACTCGCGTTGTTTCTTGCGCTCATTATAACCGACAGGCCCAGCTAAATTAATATTTCTAATTAAGTGGTTTATTGAAACACTGGCAATGAGCCAGGTTTCTGTGGTGGTAAAACAACATCTGGTGTATTCTTGCCAAATAACACATATACAAAGTCCAATTTGGGAATAAACCTTCTTATGTAAACGTATATTGAGTGGGAGAGGGAGTAATATGAAGCGTTAGAGTACTGATAGGTCTGACATTTGCTATTTTTGCTCAGCTCTGCAATTTTGCACGGGTTATTAATAGGAATACTGTAGCATGTACGGAGAAAAAGGGCCACTAGGCTGGTGCTGATCCACCAGCATCCATGGTGGATTTTAAAGAATCTGATTTGGCACTGGCAGTGTTTTGGGTCGAACGTCTATGCCACACAGGTCGGAGCAGTTCAGAAATGCTGTGCGGCGCAGTTTGTTACACGCAAACGTTTTGACCCAAAGTTTTTGGCTGAGATGATGTGACCAAAACAGCACCCAAAAACGGCGCCGCGCCAGAAGAAAAAAAAAAACAATGCTGATCAGAGACAAAGCAGAGCTCTTTTATGTTTCCTGATTGTTGTAGCATCAGCAGGATAACAGACTGGTGAATATGTCAGAAGCAGGACGGCTTGAGCGCCACGGTCGCTAAATGTTTGAGTCCACAGCGACCCATCATCAAGGACACTCTGGAAACCGAGATGCATGCTACAGTTTTTGTTGTGTCGAGGACCGAGGCGTGTGCAGAAACCTTTCAACCGAGACGCTTCCCTTTGGTGGTATTTTTGGGATGCTGGACAGCAGGGTGGTGTTTTAGACGTCATCACATGGACTTTGCAGCTACAGGCAGCCGGGTGTTGTTGTGTTCGCTCACTGACCGCACCGTGCTGCTGAATAAAGACGTGAACAAAATAAGTTCTGTACTTCCGTTAGCGGCAGATGTACGTCTAAATCTTTTGGAGATTTCGCTTTGACTTCGAGTTTAAATGAAATTTGAGGCACTGGGTTAAAAATGACTGATACTTGGTGTGGTTCGGCTCCCACCAGCTTGACGTTTCTATGTTCTAAGTAACTAATCATCATCAGTCTATATTACTGGCAGAATTCCACATGGGACAATTTAAGGACTTGTCTTTTTCTTGAGGACCTCATAAAGAAGGCACTGGAGCACACAGATAGCTCAACATTTACTTAAGCATTGCAAGGAGTACAGTTTCAGCATGACTGCTTCTTCATCAACGCCATGTACCCTAATAGCCTTTAAACAGGCCCTAGATTTAAATAGCCCCCTGAGGCGTTAATATGGTCTTTAGCTTTGACAAGATAGAGGTTAATGTGCTTGTGTTTCGTACAGCTGAATATTATTATGTATTGAATGTGAAAGCGTTCTTATCTCACACCTTGGTTAAAGGTGTCTTTTACGACCACCTTTCATTGAATGCAGATTTATTTTCTAAAGCCCCCAATCTCAAATACAACCCAGAATACACCTACATGCTTTTATACGATTCCTCATAATCTTGGTTTGTTAATTCTTCATGTTTTCTGCGTCTTGCTGCTCATCCTTGTGTTTTTTCTGCTTGTTTCTTTTCCAGAAAGGCAGCGACGCTTTGTATATTTACAGGCAGTTAATATAATACGGCACACGACATAGAGATTGTTGTGTTTTCTTATCGTGACCTGAAGCAGCTTTATATGGATTTGCATAAACGTAAGAAATGTAAGAAATAATTTAAGGTTGAACTAACACCGCGGAGAAAATATTCTTTGTGCTCTGTTGGGAAATGATGTTGACGCGTGCCTGAACATCTCAATGAGGTATTGTGTGTAACTGAATTAATGCGCTCGTCAAAGGTACACCAATAAACCTGTGGATGGCTGTTACAATTCTGCTCTGAGACATCGATGATCTGTCAAGCAATCAAGCTTAAGTAGTCATCTGGTGGTGCAATAGTGATAGCATTTATTAGGTCATTCGGAGATAACTGAATATTATATAACCAGTCCTTTTTGGAAGCATTCTCTTAGTACTTGAGGTATTTAATATGTGGGAACACTTTTAACACAACCTTTGACCTTTTTCTGATATTTCTGTTTAAGCCAGCTAACCAGGGTCCCCACTATCAGAAGGAAATGAACCCCCTTCTCCAATCAAACCCCAGGTAAGAAGCACGTCTCACATGCTACATACTCTATATAGCATAAGTAACAGTCTGCAGCTACAAACAATACTCTTGTCTAGTGATAACCACGCATTTCTAAATATTTCTGGTATGTGGTGCATGAAGTTCATTCTATGGATTGAGTAGTTTGATTTTTAAAAGAACAGCATCCTGTCTCCACACACCTCTTGGTAAGTAGAAGTGATGATATTGGAGAAAGATATATTTCATGTAATAGCCTCAAGTAGCCTTTTTTTTATTTGGCACCATGTACATGCAACTCAGCCTAAATTTCCTGATCAGATTGTACCCGCACCGTGTGCAGGATTAAGGCTAAATGTGAACTGTCAGATGAATATGCAAATTGGGCATTTTCTAGAATCAGAGTCAATGAATTGAGTGCATGACAGCGGCTGTAATTTTTCTTCTCCGATAAATGCTTTTGTTAGCTCCATCATATTGTCATCTGTAGATTTTAGGATGCAAAGGCTAAAAGCAATTAATACATTATCATTAATATTATCATTCACACCTGTTATACTTTTAGAAAAAACTGACATCCAAAAGATTGGGAGAAATCTTGACATTTGACATATTGTCAAACATCCTGTGCATTTTCCTCGCCTGATTTTTGACAGAATTGTCAATTGTCTGCCATTGCCAATGTATCTGCCTGAATCGAATGAGATTTTAAGTTGACACTGATAGAAGTGACGCTAATATACTGGTTTACCAGTGTTTTAAAGGAATGTATTTTCTACCTATCTACCAAGCCGCCTCAAAGAAAAAAACTCACCTAAAAGCTTCATTATCCGTTCAAGGTTACGGTAAGTTTAGAATTCCGCCAGAGGAATTCACTAATATCTCTTCAAAGCCTTTAGCCGTCATGACAAAACACGGATATGTTTCACACACATATCGTTTCCCAGTCCAAAAATGTTAAACAAACATAGTGTGAGGAATCTGGATCCAAGTCAGACACACGGGCTGCCGGCGGGGCTTTATTTACAAAAACACAAAAACAATTGTCGAGTTTTGTGGGCTAATCCGGCTTCGTCCACTTGCTGCTGGACCTACCGGGATCAAACTTAAATCAAAAGGGGTCAACTTAAAGAGTCCTCCTATTAACAGGATTCCCTGGGCCTTGATTTGCCAGTTCCTTGACGCTCCACAATTTCCGTTCACCCAACCTAGTTAGGGGGGCAATCTTGGCCCCGGGTTGGATTTGCCTAAGACAGAAATGTATTCATTAGCCAGGGGTTGATTTTAACACCATTTCCCTGCAGGGTCGAATGAAGTGGCATTTCAACTTACCGTCCGATAGTGAGCGTTCTGCCCAGGATATGAGCCAGGCACACACAGAGGCCAGAGTGCAGCTCCTGTTTTACCGCTACTTTGATTAGCAACTCAACACAGCCGTGCTCCTGCGAGTAGGGCTGGGAACACATCACATTGATTGAGGATTAATCGGGGGACATACCTCCCATCAATGACACGCCCCAAGAGCTGCACCCGGCCTCCTCTGCGTACGCCGGTGCTGCAATAGAAACTTTCACCTGATCGGGGGCAGGTTAGGGCTGAGACTCCACAACAGTCTACACTTGACTGACTGAATTTCTTACCTGACTAAACGTGGTAAACAGACGTTTATGTTCTCAACTGCTATAGTTTCTCGTTTTATTCCACACAGCATGATGTTCATTTAATGGTCCCATTCAGAGTAAAATTGGGCTTACTGCGACTACTACTAGTACTACATGAGCTGTGTACTGTGTCTCCACGTTACTCCTTTGCATCCCATGAACCTGTTTTCATCACTAGATAACTGTAGAAATCTAAAGCAAGGGTCCCATTAATTAAGCACTGCCTTTCAGCAGGCATACAAGAAGAAATCCATCATTGATGAAGCAAAGGCAAACCTCTGCAAGGCATGAGCCGTGTTGTTCATAATGCAAAGCAACCAGGAGACATGTTGCAGCTTGTTTTACCAGCCTGCAGAATGAAACCAGAGTACAGTTACAGTTCTAAACTAAAAAGCGAAAACATATTGATGAATGGGCTTGTATTGCTGGAGGAGGTTGCATAATTTAGAACTGATATTGTGCGGGGGAAGTGCATCAAATATCAACTGCGGGTTTATGTGGTGGTTAAAAAAAATACATTGTTGTAGTTCAGAAAGTTGAAAATGTAAATGGAGAAAAAGTGGTTGATTGTACCAAAAGGCAAAATACAACGCTTAATCTGACAATGTGCTTTACAGATTTCTGTGGTGTAGCAATAAAAGATTATCTGGTGGAACTATTTATTTCCTTTAAATGAAGCTAAAGGGGCTTCTTCATTTTCAAGACAAGATGATATGTTGTTCTGAAAACTGTAACCCAAAAATCAGTCCATTTTTGGTTTTATTCCTCCAAGGATTTAAGGTAGTCCATTATAGTCCAAAATCTCTTGCAGGTAGACTCAATATTTATATAGAATAAGATATTATAACGTATTTATCACCATCACTGGTAATACACTATCACACATAACCATGTGAGCTGAAGGCTTACAAGCTCAGTTTATCCTTGTTGAGACCCTTCTCTTGTCGGCATTAGGGGGGATCCAAAATCCCCCCACTAACCCACTCAGCTCTGTTTCTGCACATCTTCATCTCTGCGTCGCTGTACACAACCATGCAGCACGTTACAAGACAAGACAAAGGGATTGCATCATAGGTCCGCTACTCAAATTATGCAACCATCGCTTCTCTAACACTTTTGATTTATTGATGAAAAGCCAGGCGGCGAGAACGTGTGGGTAATTTAATGTTTCAGTTCTAATATGCTTTTGGGATATTAAAATATTCAGTGGTTATGCTGTTTGATTGACTGTCCACTGAAATTAATATTACCACTGACAGCTACCTCAAACACTCTCCCCAAACTACAGCATCCTCATCTGTACTTGATAGATTCTAAAGCAAGCCTTGATTTACAGATCTAAAGACCAGCTGCACAGTATTCGCCATTGTTCCTTTTATTTTAGGCGTCGCATTGTGAGACACACTGGCAGTGAATTTTATCACGCTATTCTTCAAGCATCATTGCAAGGCCTCCTCGCTTTGAGATTGGTTTTTGACAACCTAAATGGTCCTATTGCTTTGCTTAACGTTTCCACGGCTTTTCTTGCCTTTCATCGTGTTCCAGTGCACGTGACGCAATTTGACTGTGAAACATTACATCAGAGAGACCTTGAGTAGCAATTTAATTCAATCTATTTTTCTACCTTTTTTTCTGATGCGAGTAGAAGGCAATTTGTAATTTTCACCAGCGTTGTCATAGTGACTTAATGCCCTGAACATAGACTATTGTTATGTAGAAAGTCTTTCAACTGATTTTGGAGAGGAAAGGAAGGTTAGAAACAGTTCAATGAAATCAAGACTGGGCTTCTTAAGGAGATGTTTAACCGACAGCTACCTTGAAGGAGTGTTTGTTGTAATTGGCAGAAAAGGCATTTCAACAAGGCAACTCAAAGTGCTTAACATAAAACCACTAAAAGGATCAAAACATAAGACAAAAGAAAAGCATATCGGAAACAAAAAAAAGACATTAAAACAATAAACTAGTATATAATAAAAGGTTGCAATGTTTTTAGAGATAAAATACAGTAGTAGATTGTCATTTCAAGGCAGCATCTAACAGGAAAGTTTTTTTATTCTTGATGATTTGAAGCAACCGACTCTCAGCAGACCCGCTGCCTTCTGGGAGTTGTTTTTTTCAGAAAACGTTGCTTCTTTATGTTTGGTTCTGACTCTGGGATTTAGCCCTAAACCATTCAGGGCTTTATAAACCAGCAGCAGGTGTTTAAAGTCAACAGTGCAGAGACCTCAGCACTGGAGTGATCCGTGTGATCCACTCTTTGGTCTCAGAGAGGACTCGAGCTGCAGACGTCTGATTTACTCTTTACAGAAACCTTAAACTTTGTTTAATTAAAGTCAGATTGATTATATCTACTAAAGAGGTGCTACTTGAATGTTGAAAACTGCTTTAAGCAGCCTAGTTGTGATAGATTCGAAGAGTCAAAAGTTTACATGTACAATAAAACAAGTGTTAAAGGCTGTACCCATGGCAGGATGTCAAGCACTGGGAGATATTTGGTAAAGTTTATTTCAATAGACTTCCTTACCGTTCAAAATCAGTGTTCTCACTCGTTTATATCAAACTCATTTATTCCCTTTATTGCCTGTTCTTCCGTATCTGATTAATAATACCATTAGAATTGAATCAGTCTCTCAAAGTTCCTTTTGACATTTGAAGTTCGATTTTCAGCTCTAAAGAGGCCTTTGTCCTTGAAAATTGCACTCATTAACATTTGTACTATTCTTGCCTATCACACAGTTTAAAAGCTGTTAAAGTAAAGTAAATGCACGAGAATCCAAGCCTCAGAAGAGGCACTTGAAACGCTTTGGTTTACTCTGAAGAAATCTCTTATTCAGGTTAAATTACATGGGGAGATGAAATATAATTTGACCTGCATGGCTGGTTTAATTATTTAATCCATGGTAACAATGGTGCTCAAACATCTATGTGTGAGGGGCTATTTCAGATAATAGTTCATTAGAAGCCGGGAATTTGACCATTTGACATCCTTGACCATCAACCATGTCTCAGAAATAGTGTTTTGATCTTTGGTATTTTGACTTTCCTCGTGTAGTTGGTTGCAGAAACCCTCTCACTACACATACACACACCAACATTTTAATACATACATATATTTATATAATGTTTACCTAAATAATGACGTGGGGTATTCATTAGAAGCCATTAAAAAAAGATCCTGTTAAGTCTGCAACACTACAGTTCATCAGAGAAGATAATGAAAATGTAAATCTTTTGAAGTAAGTCTGCTGAAAATATGAACACAGGATTTTAGTCTATAGTCAACATACTTTAATGTGATGAGTAAATGTACTTTCCCTTTCTCAGAGGGACTAACATTATCAATCATTGATAATGAACGTTTGAATTGTCTGCTGTCAGCTAAATGTTGTACAGAAAAAGATTATAGTACCTCATTAAATATGTTGTGATGTGCACTTATGAGATGGTATCTCCAGAGGCGAAAGATGTTAATGGAAATTGCGTAACTGACTATTATGAATTCATTTTAAGAAGAAAAGGCAAGAAGAACTCGCAGTGCTTCCGAGTAATAATTCATCTGGTGGCATTTCCCTCTAATCTGTTGCTTCGTACTAAAAGAGCAGTGTTGCACTTTACTGGAAAATGATTGATGTTTGGTTCCAGTCTCTGTAGCTCTCCTTCGGGGAAGATAAACCCATTTAGAGAGAAAGGAAGTCCTGATCCCCCAGACACAGGCAGGGTTAAGACACAACTACTCTGAGCCAGAATGCGGACACTTGGAAATCGCAGCTGGAGTCAGAATCTAATAAATGATCCTTCAGGTAAAACTGTGAGGTGCTGAGGCTGAGTGTGTGCAGGAGACGTGGCTCAAGGACAACGGAGGCTTAGACGGGCTCGTGAGAGCGCACCATGATGGGACTTTGTTGTTAAAATGTCATATGGAGGCAATTTGAGCGGCGCGGTACAGTAGGATGGGGTTGTGTAACGGCCTGTGTTGTCATGACTGTGTGCTTTTATGGTCTTTTTTTTCCCAGGGAGTGGATGGACGTGCTCAGCCCTCCCATTATGCCTGCGGGCCAGCGGAGAAGGTCAGACAACACTTGGAACCATTTAGGAGATCTAATCGGAGGTACGGTGACCTAAAATGTGCTCCTTTTGCCCCCAGACACTCTATTATGTCCCTTACACTCAGGCAAACCGCAAACAATACAAAACCTTAACATTAACCACACTAATTACGCGAATGCTCTGAGCCAGCGGAAACATTCGCCCGTGTCAGAGTGTCCAGCCGAGGACTGAACTCAACATGGGGGGAACATGTAAAACTATATCTAATTAAAGGCAAAGGCCCATAAGAGTGGAGCTCTCTGTCCTCCATATAACTCCATAGGTCATATAAGACAGGCTCATTACAGGTCTGCACCCCCAAGACACATCGACGAGGTTAATTTACAAAACCTTTTCGGTTTACAACATAATTTTTAAACCTCTTACACGATGTGTCTTATAATTAGTTTTCATTATCGTCGCCGAAGTTCTGATAAGATAAAAAGGTTCCTCCTGGAGCATTCCATAACCTTTTTAGCATTTAACTGCCCATCAATTTAACGGCTAAATTCTAGCACTTTAAAGCAGTCGGGATTACAGAGAATACCTTTACAGCTTGATAATGTGGTACAAGGACTCGGTGTCTTAGGTCTTGATTGATGAGAGAAAAAAATGGCAGCGACAGAAAACTTTTAAATCCACCTGAGTCTGAAGGTCACCTCACTATCCACGCAAGTCATTTCATTCCAGCAACAGCTGATAGAGGAGCCCGCTGCTCATGTCTGGCATGGAAAATAAAATATACGTTTTACATTTTCTTTTATCTGTGTGAATTTAATGAATATGAATTTCCAATGCAGAGTCATCTATGAATGTTTTTAACAATTACTATCAAGTGTTGCAGAGTGATGGTCTTGCGTTGTTGCAGGACGGGAGGAGTCCGTGAACGAAGAGGAGAAGGAGGATGAGTATTTGAACCTGCTCTATGATCCCTGCTTGAACTGCTATTTCGATCCGGAGACGGGGAAGTACTACGAACTAGCTTGACTCAAAGCTTGAGAGAATCTGAATGAATAAATCAGATGTTATTGAAAGTGGATGAATGGCATCATCGATTGTTGAGTTCTAAATGAATGCATAGTTCACAGAAATCTAGTCGAGTAGTTGCCCTTTCAGGAGCACATCCGATGGAAGAAAGAGTCTTTTCGGAAGTCTTGGCTAGCATATTAATATTTGAGATTTTGAAAGAACTTCCTCGACCGTCTTTTAACAAAGATTTCTGACATTTACATTTGGTTTGGATTAGTATAAACAACAGAGGTCATTTAGTTCTTTATTTATTAAAATTTGTTTTTAAAGGGGCAATTAAAGATATGTTGATTTTCTTTTATACATTGGTTGAAATAAATATGAATTGAAGTGACAATGTTGCTGTTTTAATGTGTGAATTTACTTGAAATAATAATGAGGATTGATTTTGAATGCATTCATCAAAGTCAATCAGTCATGGGGTTGAAGTCGCCACAATTATAATAATCTTGTTGTTATGTGAACCTGTACTAGATTTATTTAATGTAACCATTGGTAACACCAGGCGGGGAGTTCTTTTCATCAGTCCTGCCAAAGCACTGATCATACCTGATGAGTGGCTGATAGGACATCGATTCATGTTCAGCCTGAGATGAATTGTCCGGAAAATAATGAAATGAAAGGAGAACCCATATCCATTTATCAAATTGTGATTCCCTGTAGTTTTAATCAAACAATAAATCCATCTGGATCAAAGGCTGACCTTTTAGATGGCCCTGCAGCCAGCATACTGGGACTCAGAGCAGGGCAAGTCTCTCTTTGTCAAATACTGACATTTGTACACTGTTATGTGAAATGTCCAATAAGTCTGTATGCATTTGCAACACAAACCCTTTTCGCTAAGTTTATGTGTAGTAGAATTATTAAAAAGACGAACCAAAGCTGATTGCTAGGAATTGTGCCTTGAGGATGACACAATATGTGTTTGTATGTTTCCTTCTTTTAAATAATTTATTCCCAACTGTAGAAATGCCATTTTAAAATAAATATGCTGCCTAAAAAATAGTTGAACTCGAGACTTTAATTTGCTTTGAGAGTGTATACCAGAAGCAGCAGCAACAGCAACCACAAACTTCTTTTATCGGATGGCCATGTGACACAAAACTGTCCGTCACATGACGTCGCCTAAAAGGGGGCGTGAAAATATGGCCCACAACAGGTGACAGCAACCAGGAAGTAAACAACTGGCGTTCGACCCAGTTACAGTCGGACAGAAAACGTTTCTATTGAATTATCGAAATGCGCCTCATCAATTTAGGTCTCGACTATACATGTACTACGCTTTATTTGCTCCCTTAATATAAGTGGGCCGACCAGGCGCTAAAGTCACGAGGAGGATGTCAGCACAACAGGTAACTTTGAGAGCGGTTTGGTCCGTTGAAATCCAGCCGTGGTTGGAATACACATAACACGTGAAAAAGTGGAAATACATTCATCATTATGTGTGCAATACCACATTATTACTGGATTCAAAGTGGAAACTGTTTAAACTTGATATTAATATGCATATATATTGTCCTGTTCATGGGATTATTATTATTATTATTATTATTATTATTATATTCCAGTTGTTAAATCCACCTGCCATCATGTGAGCAGAAATGACATATAAATGAATGTAAAACAACGTTAGTGGTTGGAAACAGTGAATTCATGTTGTAGGAAGTTAGAAAAATGTGCCTTTATCTGGCCTCCACGTGCATTTAAACACATTCCACAAGGATAAAGAAAATGACAAAAGTGTATTGACTGTTACGAAATAACATGGATAAGTGGATATCTAACATAACCAATTCCTTCCTCATGGGTTTGATTTGTAGTAACTTTTAAGGGAATGTGGCTTCCAATTATCACCCAAAAAGTTCTGGCAGTACTCCGTACATATGATCTTATGCGTAGCTTTGATATAAGAGATATTGGCTTGTGATCATAGTTCTGAAGTGAGTGATCATTTATAAAAGATTACATGAGTCCTGCTTGGCATGTGAATCACACCCCTGCTGTGGAGCTGCTGGGTCACACATCAGTGTGATCCATAACACACATGCTGTTCAGCTGTCATACCTCCTGCCCATATTTCCTTTTTTTATCCCAGCAACTCATCATGAACTGCACTGTTATGATTATGGGCTCTTTAACCACCCCACTGTTAGATCTCATTGGATACATTTTTCTTTTTAGGCCGGGTTAAGACTTCACCCCGGAATTATCGCGTCAGTGATCTTTGTCTCTGTGGCGGCAATATTTGCTGCTCTATTGATCATCCGAAAATACTGCCACCCGGTCAAGTAAGCAGACCTTATAAATGCGATTATTTGAGAATTCTTATCCCAGCAGCAACACATCACCCCGTTCTGTCCCATGACTTTATTTCAGTGAGGCCAGATACAGATACTCCCAGCTGAGGCGGATGGAGGACCAGGGTTCAGCAGTGACAGAGGGTGAAGGCGACAGGGGGCCCGGCCCAGTCGGAGAGGAATCAGACGAGGTCAGTGCATCCTCCCTGATTGCAGCTTTCTTTGTCATTTGTGCCGTGCACAAGATGACACAGCTGTAACTTTCCTTATCGCTTCTCATGTCATTTGGTGAATTCATTTTTTCCTCCTCACAGGATCTTCTGGAATGAAGCTCAGAACAAGACCCGGATGAGCCGACAAAAAAAGACTCTTATCGTGGATGAATTGTGTTCTTTTAGCGCTGCAGCTAATGATTATTTCTATTTTATACTAAAAACATCATTAGCTCCACACACCATCCGAAAACACTTGAGAAAATACCCATAACACATTTTCCTACACCCCATTGTGACATTATCAATATGTGTTGTTTTGTTCACACAAGAGTCCAAAGCCCCAACATTTTCAATTTAATAGATTTTAAAAATGCTTTAGAAGCTGGAACCAACAAATGTGAGTATTTTATTATTGATTGCTAAGCTAAAAGTTTTAGTAGGTTGTGTTTGGAAAACACAACAAGAAAAGGCTAGATCTAAAAATCGAAATGTCTAACCAAAGAAGGTCAGTCTTGCCAGCTCAGGAATAGCTCCAAAAGCAGATAAATCTCTTGAGAAGGTTTAGGAATTTGGCAACAGTGACATTATCCCACCCAAACCACTCTCCCAAAACGATCATTATGAGTGTAAACGACCTCAATTAGCGGTAGAATCTTATGCTGCGTTGGTACCAATATGGCAAAATTGCAGGCAGAGCGAGCAGCAATTACCTGAAAATAAACCACGGCTTTATCAGTATGAGCACAGGGCGGATCAGTGTAGCTGCTCGTTAATAATTTAACGGCAGCAACGTCACTAGTCTTAAGTGGGGTTGAATAGGCCTCAAATTAATAAAAATCAAGTGATGGCATTAATTCACTTGCATTGTACATATTACAATCTTTCAGCATCATTTTCCAGTGCTTGTGATATAAATTATTTCTGCAGAGCTTCACATTGAGGTTTGCCATTTAATGTTTTTTCAACTCCATAGCCGACAATAACTACCAGCGGGCCGGTCATTCGCCTAGAAATATATTTCCGTTTTCACGCTAAACCTCAACCCACTTAAACTCAATTTGCTCTTTAATGGTGTTAAGGCTGAGGTTGCAGCATATTCTTTAGACTGCGTTATTTGCCACGCAGAACAATAAAACTGTTAGAAACTCACGATTGAACACAATTTGGGGTGAACACAGCTCACACAGATTCATCATTTATCAGAAGGTTACACATATACACCCCTTACAAAAAGAGTATATTTTGAGTGACGTCATTCAGTCAAATGTTTCTGAATGCAAAACGTTCCCTTTTGTCAGTCAAATGTGGTACACATGGCCCCTCTGCTGGTTATCTTTAGTACTACACCATGTGAGCAATATGCGTTAAGATGCTGTCACAATGAAAATCCACTAACACTAAACCCATAATTTAAATATGTTCCAGCAAATAGTTAAAGGAATTCAGATACTGTCCAAGCAGAATCGAATGTTAGTGCTCAAACTTGCTGAGTAAATTCTCTCTGTAAATATCAGTACTCTGTACTATTTCAGTTGGTTTTATGCTCGTTTGTTGCAGCTGAAGCTATTTATTACATCTTGTGATTTGTCAGCCATCTTTATGTGAGTGGTTTATTTGTCACAATAGGGCTTTAATTCCCTAATCACCCTCTCAACTGTGTGTTGATGGATAAATGATGGCCGTACTATGAGTGACCACAGTATTTGAATAATAATCATAGGATCAGGTCATTACTGCCTGGGAAGCAGAAGATTAGTCACACAAAGGCTTGGTCTCTGGGATTAACATGAAAAATAAAGAAATAAAACCGTGAGATTTGCCATGTTGTTTATTGAAAATGCTTTCTAGTGAACACCAACTGCAGTGATGTCCATATATCAGAGCTATGGAATTCATTCATCACACATTTATACATACTTATATACTTATTTTGTATTTTTTTTAAATGTCTCAGCGACATTTACCCACAACAACAAGGGAAATAATGCTACAGTGTTGTTCTGTGAAGTGAGTCTGACGTTTCTTTGTGCCTCTCTCATTTATATATTTATTTGCTTTCGGTGAGAGTTTTCCCTTTTATGCTATGACTATTAGCATTGTTTCTGTACATATAACATATGGGATTTACAAAAAATGTACATGATCTTTTCTACATTGATTCTCCCAGTTTTTAAGGTTCTTTTGCGCCCTGCCTGCTGTCGTTCACCACAAGGACTTTCTATTACTGCTCCCGTGTTTGCCGCTGTGTACAGTGTGATCCGCAATGGCTGTGTGATCCGCATTGGCTGTGTGCGCGGTGGAGCCACATCCTGGTCTGCATGGTGCACAAAGGGGAGCTGCTTTTTGCTAAGGCATAACCAAACAACCCTCCCCGCAGGTTGGGTTCAAGGAACGATCAGTGTGCATGCGTGTTCACACATTCGATGACAGCAAAGCTCTGCCGCATCTGCAAGACTTTGGGAAATACTTGTGTATTGCAGCTATGAGAAATAGAGGTGAGATTTTACTTTAATGCAAAAACAGGTATTTCTGTTCTCATCTCTGCCGACCCTCATCTCTTTGTGGTTGACAGCTATTTTGCCCCTCGCTGGTGTAGTTTTTATCCTCTATATAACCTCAAGATTTACCACCGACTCATTTGATGTTTGGAAGAATGCAGAAAATCTTTTTGGTGAGATAAATTCTACTTCTACTGAGCCACCTCTTTTTATTTACTTTTATTTGACTATTTTGAATAACACTGCCTCATTGCTTTTATTTTAGGGGTTGATGACAAAGATCAAATCAAACCAGAATTGAAAAAAGGTAAATTCTAACATTAAACCACTCAAATGTTTAACATTTAACACATGGCTGCCACATAGAATTAGTGTGTGGCTTCCTTCATGATCAGACCTACTTTTCTCTGAGCCTTTTTTCAGCCTCAACCACCAAGGCAAAGTGCAGCCTCTCCAGAGTTTGTTCACCCGACCATTTCGCTTTGCAAATCACCAGCGGAGCAGCAAATGTCGTTGGGCCGAAGATCTGTTTTGATGGTGAAATGTGCGTGTATCATGTCGTCGTACTGGACTTGACAATCACAATGTGTGTGACTGAGGGAAACTCAACCGTGTCTGTATCTCAACAGCATCATGAGCACTGTGTTGAATGATGTGGGACCAGGACTGAACATTGTGCTGGTTAATGGTGAGTTGATTTAGTAAAGTACTGCGCTGTAAATTATTTAGACTTTCTTAAACAACTCCTTAAAACATTCACATTTTTGTATAGTTGTGGGCTTTAAAGTTTCAACATCATCATCATCATCATCTTTGACTTCAGTTGAAAAATCTTAAATGCAGACCAAAAATTAGCTGCTTTGGAGCTTTTGTTGACATAAACCTGATCAGCAGTTGCTTCAGATCCTTGTTCCTTGTCTGTTGAGTGTTTGAAAACCAAACGTTATATTTCCCACCACAGGTAGAAATGGAAAAGTGGAAAAATATGGCTACTTTAATATGAAAAGTGGAAGTAAGTTATATGCTTTTTGTGTCTTTAAATCTCATCTTAAAGTTCATGGTTGTGGGGGTTTCTTTTGTATTTTAAAATCACCTTTACCAAAAGACCAAAAAGACACCCTGGCATACCTGAAGGACATAAAACCTGGAATGATTGCCTTGGTGGCTTCGTTTGATGATGTGACAACAAAGTAAGTCCAACTTTCAATGGTCCAACCGCAGCACGTTCCTAGAAACATTAAACGGCTCCTTTCGTTTCCTTTCTGGCAGAATGACAGACGAAATGAGGGAGGTGTTCGTTGGAATGGGAAGCACTTTGATCAAGTCTTTAAAACTCAGAGATGGCTGGGTGTTTGCTGGGAGAGCTGGGACAGAAAATAAAAGCCTCCTCGAGAAGGTCAGCACGCCTCTTCTATTTGTGTGTGAAAAGACCCATCTATTTTTAAATAATTTTTTAAAAAAGCAACAAAATTGAAGTTGAAAGAAATGACCTATTCCCCGTTCATCCACCAGCGAGCTGTTAGCGACGCAAAGACCAACGTCTACGGCAGCTGGCCGGAGGTGGTGGAGATAAGCGGCTGCATCCCGAGGACCCCGACTGAGGAATGAAAAGGAGAATATTTAGGATTTCCATGTAAGAAATGATGCCACTCAACTTTCTGAAGCCCACAATTGAACAATATATTTATTGGCAATGTGGATACATTATTTATTGAGTGGTGCTTCTCTACATTGTGCTATTTATTTCTGTCTGCAATGTGTATAAGGGCATCACCCTGCAAGATGGATCCACCTCTGTAACTCTTGCTGGAGTTTTTGCTCATTTTAAATTGTGGCTCTTGGGACCTCACACACATTGTAAAGACTGCTGATGCAACAGCTTTGTGGTTCTGAGCTTTATAAATAAATTGTACTGAACTTCACTGGTGCTGTTGTTAATAATAACTGTTGAAAGAATGGAGTGAAATGAACATTTCACACGCTGACAGGTGAGTGGCTGCTGGGCAAATATTTATTCCTATAGTAGACTATTCGTTTGATGGGATCCTGCTAGTCCAGTTCCAATTAAAACCAGTGTTTTGACCTTTTTTAATTCTCTCCAGGTCTTTACTTTCGACGGAAGCCCATTTGTTTACTTTTTCATTTTGTGCGGAACACCAGTTCTGTAAGAAGTGCTCTTTTACTTTATTAAAAGTAAAGATACAAATGGGCATGAAGACTGTAAGCGAAATACATTTTGTTCAATTATACTGGTTTGACGGTGGCGGATGGAGTTGTGTGGTGTGCTGGGAACTGAAAGGTTGGTGGTTCAAATCCCAGCTGCTACCTTTGCCATATTGAAGTGTCCCTGAGCAAGACACCTAACCCCCAAATGCTCCTCAGGTAAACAATGTAAACATGGGTTATAAATGCAATGTAAGTTGCTTTGGATAAAAGTGTCAGCTCAATGACCTGTAATGTAATTCAAGCTGTTGAGCTGGTGCTAGTTGAAGCTACTTTATGTAGAGTTCGGTAGTTTAGTTCACTGGCCACCTTCCGAAAATTCACTGATAACACACAAAATATTCTTCCAGCATTTTTGGCCTGTTCTCAGGGTTTGTCTTCCACTTGAATACTTATTATCATCCCAAGCACAGAACATATTCCTTTCTCCTGGCATTCTTGGATGCTGGAGGAGAGAGAGAGAGAGAGAGAGAGAGAGAGAGAGAGAGAGAGAGAGAGAGAGAGAGAGAAGAGAGAGAGAGAGAGAGAGAGAGAGAGAGAGAGAGAGAGAGACCTCAAAATATTGTTGAAACTGTCCGTTTTAAACCCAGGAGCAGTTTGTGCAGATATTCAATCTGGACACATACTGAGGACATGGGAGTCACTCATGGAAAGAAGGTAAATATGTTGATTTTTTTTCTTTCTTTATTCACATTCTTCTTTGTCTGTGAGATGTAACAAAAGTCTGGTTGTGCCGATGCAGCAGATGCGTTCATGTGGCAAAAATACTTTCTTCGGGATACCTTATGTGTTTGAGAGCACTGTGAACTAATGAAGAAACCAACCGTTACACTATGTTCTGTATCATCACAAATGCCAAATATTGTACAAATCATGGATTCCTGATCACATTTAAGCTTTTATTTTCCAGAACGGAATCATTTTCCTTTGGCAGCTCTATCTGTCGATGCTATCTCTGCGGTTTATTTCCCACAGACAGCTGGCAGTTTCTGAACCAAATACCAATCTTTATTGAATAAAAAACCAACACTACAGAGTGGGCCCAGCAATGTATTTTAAAGTCATGTCTTATTAAATCTTGTCCACACAATATCCACTGTCTGAGTTTCAGCCAAACAGTGTAGCGCTTCCCTTGTCATAGCAGCCTGCACCACATCTGTCATTAAAAGGCTTAGATTGCACCTTTTCAACTATTTAAAGTATATATTTTTTTTAATTACTTAAATGCAGATTTATTTGGCAAAGGCACCGGATGCCGGACACGATGCAGCTGAATTGCAACTAATGCCAATACCTCAACCAATATTATGTAACATGTTCATGTTACTAAAGTAGGTAATTCTAATAGCTATAGTTTGACATGTTTCTTCCTGAAATAGTCATCAAATATTTAATGAAACAACGAAAACACATTATTTAGCAGCCCACTCGGATTCCCACAGGGGAATAACTCTCTCGACTAATTCTGCTCAAACTCTAGCAAAAGAGAAAGTCAGTGGGAATGAAACAGTGTTTTGTTTGAGACCTTAATTAAGTAATGAATGAGGTGGCAGCCATCCACCTCACCAGTAAGGGCTGCCGCTTCACTGGACATGCTGAACTGGAGCTTTGTCTGTCGCCATCATGTAGCACGACTTTGTGTTGCTCTGAACTCGCGCGGCCATTTGCTTGAACCTGCATCGGCGACCCGACCGAGAGATTTCCGATTGGAGAGTTGTTCATGTGTCCGTACTACACGCTCGGATTTTCATAAAGGAAAAAGTGTTGCCTACATATTATGTTGTATTTGACAGTGCTAATTACTTTCTCTGTTGACAGAGAGCACTCCAACATTCTCCAGAGACACACCTTTATGAATCTGGTGAGAAATATTTTATCACAACAATCTGTGTGACGTTTGTCTTTGATGTGTGACTCTGAAGAACTCGTGCGGCACAGATGAAGCCTTTCGGTGGCTTTGTCAAAAAGATGCTGTGTGAAGCCAAATCCAGGTCAAAAGTTTTGATTATTTGAAAAACACAAATGTGAACCTGGTTTTTGGTTTTTTAACCTACTGGTTTGCCTGCGTGTTTGTGTTCTTCTAACAGCGACAGACGACTGCGCTGAGCGATCAGCCACATGAGCTTGACAGAGTTCTGTGATTTTCCTTAACTTTTTATTAAACTGTAAACCTTCAGCGGCCTGGAAATCTTTTGGTTCAGGGTGAACCAGGACAACTGTTTTTTTTTTTTGTGGAACCAGTAGGTTCAAGGTAAACTAGGACAACTGGTTTTTGAGTAGGCACGTAACACCGGGAAGTCCGAATCTGTGAATTTCTTTCCAACTTTACGCAACTGAGACGCCATCGCACGGACGAGATTCAAGTGTGTTTAAAGAATGGCACAATGTGAGATACGTGATTGCTCTTGTTGGCAAGTAGCGTCCGAAACAGAAATGGTTTTACATCCAATTCTAAATATAGTGTATAGAAGGTGTCTAGAAACCGCCTCTACTCAAATACGGCCTATCATTCTGCAGTCACAGACCAAGTCATATTTGGGTTGTGTCTGAAACTTAACCAGCTGAATGAATACTGGTGAATGTATGATGAATACTGTATTACATGAAGAATGTTGCATCCCAAACTAAAAAGACATGTTTGAAAATACAGTACGTGATGTGTGTTTTTCTCTTCAGCCTCAGCACGGACGCACCAACACGCCGAGCTTCAGGCTCCTTCTACCCAACAACAGAGTGAGGAGGAGAGCTGCATCATCCGACCACAAAAACCCCTCCATCCTTTAAAGGCCTCCAAGAGCCACCAAGAGCTTCACAGAGAACTGCGGATGACCCACAAGAGGTGGGAAAAGACATTTTGACGTTTGCTCATTCGTTGTTTTTATGAACCGTCTTCCCGTTTTTCGTCAGGAAAGTGTCTCAAGAAGGAAAGACTGAACTCCAGAGAGCGTTGGAACGTCGAAGATGGGAACAAACGATGAAGGCGAGAAAAGAGCAGGAAGAAGCAAAGAAGAACAGCTCCCCACTTCATCAGGAGCTGTTGAAAAGAAACCAAAGGATGGAAAGGGTGATTTTTGGTTTGTTTTTTTCCTCCATTTTCCCAAAAGGTCTTATCACATTTGACTAACGCATTGTCATAGTGGTTGACATTGAATTTAATGATCTATTCTTAGGGAAGAAATGACTGTGTTGCATGAACATGCTTAGTATTCCCTCACAGAAGATTGACATTGGCAGCATGTGGAGCATGATGTTGTTCTCCTGTCAGCCATTGGAGAGCAGTGTGAATGTTGTTTCACTGTCAGGGCTCCTTAAAGGAAAGAAAAAAACATAAACATGTTAGATATTTATAAATGCAGCTTGATGGACTAAAAGACAAATAGCTGGCTTTATTCAACAACCACAGACTGTATGTATTTCCAAGGCCTTTGATTTGAGAGAATTGGCTCTCAACCTTGACATTCATAAACTATCTTGAAAATGTTGCTTAGTTACTGTGGCGAATACACATGTGAGTTCAAATTTAGTTTGTGTAATTCCCTTCCTCCACAGCTAGAGCGCGACAAAGGACAACCAGTCGAGGGCCCAGAGTTCCTCCGGGTCAAAGAGAGACTGAGAAGGACCGCTGTGGTGGAGGAAAAGATGAGTGACGGCTGTGATTTGTGATTGTATGTTCACGTATTGTATTGAGCCCAATGAGACATCGAGAATGACATGATTAAGTCCATACAGCTGAATAAGGCATCTGGATGTTGACGTGGTGACATCTGAATGTGCCGTATAAACAGCAGCTGTAAGGGTGACATTTTCACGACAATGCAAATACAACATCTTTGTTCAATGCATGTCTCACGTGTCTGTACACATTGTGCCTTGTTACTGTTTCTGTAACATCATCCGGATACACTGAGAACTAATGTAACACAGCGGTGACTATTAAGACATTATTATTCAAATGTTTTCTCATAACACCATGAATGACGGAAAAGGAAAATTTATTTTTGTACATAAATATTTTAATGAAATCAAATCAATCAGTATACAAGTATACAATGTGTAGAAGAATAAACATAGTATCACCCTATACTAATTGTTGTAGTCATTTTTTAGGCTGATTTACAGGGGCACTATTTGGATTACATGTGCGGATTACATGTGCTTCTATTGTATCTTCATGATGTTTTACATTTTGCTCACCCAGTAAGACAATAGGATGGTTACATAATAAATGCATAAAGCAAGTAAAGTACACATTTATTTCAGTGATCAGCAAATTTTAAATGTTAAATTGCTTTTTACTTTTTACAGATCACTGTTTCACTTGTTCATCTTAAAGTTAAATGATTGCATAATGACCAAACACACAATGCATAGACAAGGAAGTTTAATTTCATTTCCTGCAATCAAATCTCTGTGGGTAGAAATCATTGTATTTCCGTACAACTTGTTCAATAACCCATGATGCATTGCATCCATACATTTGTAGCTCAAAACAGCTTTTACAAAAAGGGATATACAATATATACTTATATCTATATATATATATATATATATATAATATACATGTGTTTCTTTATGCATTTAGATGTGTTTGTAATGGGTAAAATATGTTTTTTTTTTAAAAACACAGCCAAGTGGAAACAAATTCCAGGTAAGGTTCAATATAAGATCATTACCAAACAAATATTTGCCAGCTTATCAAAGTCATCGACGTTGGCTATCCTACAGTTAACATGGAGCCCTTCACACACAGTTTGCATATTCTTCACAATTGCATTCATGTAAATTCAGAGTGGTTTCCTTCATTTATTGTTCTATGGACCTGTAAATATATATGGCAAAATTGAGGGAAATGGTTTTATGTGGGCAACAATTTTTTTCAGTGATTGGTTTATGATCTCTTCAGCTAACTAATAATGTGGAATTGTATCATGGCATACCTTAAATATAACATATAGCAATGGAATGGTATGACTAAAATAAGGATTAAAGTATTTCCAGTACATTAAATGTTATGCTGAAACGTCGCCATGGTTCATCCAAGTATTTCTAAGACGAAAACACATCTGAAGCTAAAGTAAAAAATATCTCCACTCATGGCTTCAGCTGTTATTTATCTCCCCAGGGTGACAAGGGGACAGGCTGCTCCCATGGCAGACAGGGGATGCTTATGACATGTACGATGTGTGTGTTTTTCTGCCTGTGCCTCGGCATCACAAAGGAATAGATCGATTCTACAAAAGCAACGGCAAGAAAACAGAAGAAAAAAAAAAGTTGACACGTCATTCAGGAAGCGATTCGACCATCATGGTCAATGCAAAATGGTAAGTTCACTGTGCTGTGTTGTACTCTGTCAACAACATTAACTTTCTGGTGTTACTCACTTCACATTATATATCTCAAAGTTACAGTATTACATATTTTTTTCAATACAACATAGTAATAATAATCATGTGTGTTTATACTAATTGATCATCATTCATGTAAACATATTTAACCAGGTCATGCAAACAGTAGACCAAAACTTTATCCACTAGAGGTGCACAGTACGGAGCAGGCGGAGCGCCCGAACTAAGATCCCACCTGACTCAGCGTGAGAGACTGACAGCAGACGGATCCTAAGACGCCTGTCAGAAACAGAACAGGGGGAACGAGCGTGACAAAATAACTGCCCCTAACATAAAGTGAGCCTATAGGGGGGGGGGGGGGGGGGATCTCAGTTTGAGCCTCTGATAACAGAACATCCATAAAACAAACAAAAAAAATAAAAGTCTTCTTTTGAAATTCATTCATTTTGATTTCCCACTTCCCAAACTACAGCATGCAACACACTCCGGGTCACAAAAATTCTTCACACACACTGTTTGGGCCAGAATATAGAGTCCATGACCCCCAAGTCACCCACCACTTTTCAACAGAGGGTCTAAATAAAATAACTTTTACAATGACAGAAACACTTAATATGAGTACGAGAACCGGATTGATGTTGTGATAAGAGGTAGATGTGATAGACCATGCGAGAAGATAACAATGTAGAAGACGGCCTTTAGGCTACCGCCTCATCTTTGATTGAGACTTCGGAGGCTCGGATCCTGCCTGCTAGCAAACACCCAGAGCCAGCAGTCAATACAAATAATGCCTGTCTGCTCACGCTGACCAAATAACAGCTAGTTAACCCGGCTGACTGGCCCTTTCGCTAAAGCCCCCTCCACTCGGCGTAGCAAAAGAAAAAAGTCAGCGTGTCAGGATGTGTTTTTTTTTTTTTTTACATGGGAAAAATAATCCTCACAGTATGTTTTCTTTGTGGATGTACTCTGGTGGACACTTGCTGATAACTACTACGCATTCCTGGCCAGACCGGAGGTGCTGCGGGTTAAACAATGTCACCAGTTGCTCAGACGCGACTGGCCGGCCTGCAGCAGTAGGTGCAGCTTCTCAGGCTGTCCCGGTCCGCGCTGCCCTCGGTGCTCCCGCGACGGCCATCCTCATAGTGGGACACTGCGGATGACAGCGAAAACACGCGAGCATCGTGAAGTCAAGTGGAAGTTCTAGTATTTTTTTATTTTTCATAATAATGGCTTTTCTGTTTGGGGGAAGAGGGGGGGGGGGGGGGGGGTTGCACTGACAACCGTTCCTTCAAAACAACATATCAGCAGGAGCCACCTAATTAAGTGTAACATATAAAAAAAGAATGATTTCCTCCACCCATAAAATAAGGCCTTTCATATATAGCTAATAGTTGGTGCGAAAGTTCTAACCGACAAAATTAAGAGATTAACACTGAATATGGTTGAAAATGCAAATACGGTTCCTTAAAGTCGAAAACTTCTCTTCACCTGTCAAACCTTAGTGGTTGACGCCATCCTCTCCTGTTCTGTTTCATTTTTCTCGACTCCCTTTTGTTGGGAGCCATTCTATACGTATACACTATATACTCTATACCACTGGTTCTCAAACTTTTTACACCAAGTACCACCTCAGAAAATACGTGGCTCTCCAAGTACCAGCATAATGACCAATACTATACAGTAGCGCAGTATTCATCAAACACAAGGCAGAGGTTTTATTCCTAAAGAATTATTATTATTAATTATTATTACATTATTTTTATGTTTTATTTCAATTTATTTTAGTGATTCTTTGGCGTACCACTAGAGGGAGCCCCGCGCACCACTAGTGGTACGCGTACCACACTTTGAGAATCACTGCTCTATACTATATACGTTTACTCCATAAAACAGCTTATTCCTCCTCTCATGCTCCTTTTCAAAGCGGCATCGCCCTCTTCCATTCAATCCTGTGCAAGCCTCTCCCATCTTCCCCTTCTCTACTGTCTGAGGCTCAAAGTTGGATGAAGAAGATGTTTTCCTTTGTGCCGTTAATACATTTTTAATAAACCAACCCTGTGTCCTGTGTCAAAGTTGACAGCAAGAAGGTTAAAAATACTGTTAAATTGCCATTGTATCACCGTTTACATATTAGGTCACTAACCCTTTAACTGCACACTGTGGCATGATTCTCGCATGTGAAGAGAAGCAGACGTCTGAAATAGACTGAGTGTTCACTGTTGACTTACAGCTCTCCTCCTCCCCATTCCCCAAGTCGTCGTCCTCCTCCTCCTCCTCTGGGAGCAGATGTCCGTGGCAGGGACTGGTGGGAGTAATTTGACTCGGTCCCTCGAGACTAGTACCCAGCTGCAACTTCCGCATGTGGCGCACCACCGCTGTGGCATTAAATGCTTGCTGCATGGACAGAGATAAAGGAAGGAAAAGCCCGTCTGTGTCTGACAGAGACTGAAGGAGGGAAACAGCAAAGCTGCACAAAATGCACGTGGGACAATCTTGATACTGCGCTGGGATTCAGACACAGCACTGACCTTCCATTTACTTTTGGCAAAGTTCTTCTTGATTTGGGCGCTGAACAGATTCGTGGATATTCTTGTCCAGAGCCGTGTCCCCGCAGATCCTGAAAAGTCAAAAGGAATTACAGAATATACAGGACTTTTCTTTTCTTATTTGTCAATTAGCGAATTGACGGAAAACAAATCATTGATCCTCTTTGATCAAAATCAATGAATCATTTTTAAAGCGCAATGCAAAACTTCAGCATTTCTATAGACAAAGAGATTAATGCATTTACTGAGGTGCAGCCATACATTTCTTCGATTTAAAGATACATTTTTCTTTCTTTTTCCCCTCAAGTTATTATTTTGGTCCTAAATAAAACCCGCAAATTATCATGAACCCAAAGGTTTTTTGACCCACTGTCCAAATGCGAAATAGTATGAATTTACAATATAAAACATCTTGAAATGCAAACATAAACATTAAAAAGTATAGGATTTGTCTTTAGATAATATTTTAGATATGGAGATTATGAGGATTTTGACTTTCTTACCACGGATGCTGGAGGGCCTGCTCACACGTATATCTCTTCAATGGTTCCTTCTCCATTAGGTGACAGATAAAGTCTTTGGCTGCAAACAAAAATCAGGTTCTTGGTGCGATAGTCAACGCTGACTTTGCGGTCTTCACGTTTGGATTTCCTGTACACATTTTTGATAATTCTGTAGTACCTGAATCTGAGATGTCGTCCCAGTAAGGAGAGTCAAATTCATACTCTGCTTTCAGAATCTGCTCAAATAACTTGGAATCGTTTTCATCATAAAACGGAGGATATCCACATAAGCTGAGGGAGCGATATTGGAACATGTTCAATACTAATACTCACTTTAGATCACTTTACATTGTGTAGTGATAAATGCAGTCAGACTTACAGAATATAAGAAATAACTCCTATGGACCAGCAGTCTACTGCTTTGCTGTACGGCTTCTGAGCGAGCACCTCAGGAGCTGTGAAACACACACGCACGCACACACACACACACACACACACACACACACACACACACACACACACACACATGCACACATTCAGGAAAAGAGGAAAATAAAGCAGAGCGGGTGAATTCAAGTAATCTTGACCTTTTCTGCAATACTATGTGATCCAGGTCCCGGTAAACAGGAGGAGGGCACTTGTGAAACACTTCCATTTGATTCAGTAGTGGATGAAAGATCTTCTCTCGGAGCAATGAATGAAGAGGCGATGTCAGCTGAAACAGCATGTGCCGTCACATGACATGGAGCGAGAGAAGAGTCTGGCTGAACCAGTCGGAAAAAAGGCCTTACCCACATATCCGGGGGTACCGCAGGCTGTGGACATGACACTCCCTGATCCCTCAATCTTTGACAGTCCAAAGTCACTGATCATGATTTTGGAGTCCTCATCCATACTGTAATACAATAGATTCTCTGGCTGCAGAGCAATGGAAGAAGGAGGGTTAGAAAAAGGGGAGAGAAAGCGTCAGCTGGGAGTCAGATTGAGCTGTTTTATTTCTGTCTACTGTGAGCCATAATACCTTCAAGTCCCTGTGAACGATTCCCATATCGTGGAGATATTTGACTGCGTCCAAGATCTGGTGGATGAGTTGGCTGGCGTCTCTCTCTGTGTAGAATCCTTTCTCCACAATCCTGTCGAACAACTCGCCACCAGATACCCTGCCAGGTGAAAATCAAGGCTGTTTTTGTATTTCATTTGGGCTGCTTGTAGCGCTCAAGCTGTGCAGCCAAATACTGAATCAAACCACAAAAATATAATTTTAATTCTAGATATTCACATGGCTGTAAATGTACATAACAGCAACATTTTTATGGCAATATAATTATAATAAGAGGATCCCGAAAGCTTTTGCGGTGAAACCAGAGGGGAAAGAGTTGTTGTTGTTGTTGTAAGTGTAATTAAACAGAGAAATGTTCTCAGATAACTTCTCGACATTTGTAAATATTTATCTTTTTCCGAAAAAAGCACCAATTCGATTGTATAAATGGCCCTTGAATAAGAGAAAGAAAAACTTACAGCTGCATGACCAGATATAGGTGGGATGTACTTTCAAAGATGTCCTCCAGCGTAACAATGTTGGCATGCTTGATTCTGAGAAAGTGGACAGAAACCGTGGACAGAAACCATGAAATTTCTCTCATTTTTCAAAATGGTTCTCAGGTGGCATTACTGCGGAATTGTTTAAACTCCAAACTGTGCTATGTCGCATTGAGTGAATGGGAATTAGATAATAGAGTTGGCTATTTATACGGGGCATGACAGATTAATACAAATCTGACCAATTTGGTTGTTAATTGTTGAGCATCTCTGGCGCTTCCCTGGTCAAGTTGACGAGGCATCGCAGCAGCACATCAGCAGCTCGGAAAGGATTGTTGGAAGAATTTTTATTTTTCCACATTAACTTCCTTCAAGTCTCTTTCTCTCATGCTTCTCTCATTTATTTAACAGGGAATTTGTATTTGACCAAACTCCCCTCTTCCCTTTCTGCCGTATAGCTCTTCCTTCCATCATACCTCCCCCCCCCGCCCCATCCCCCTCCCCCTCCCTCCTCTCCCCACCATCTCTGTCTCTTTCTCTTTCTTCAATACACTGCTGCAGGGAACTCCACACCATCTCCGCCTCTGCAGTGCTGTTGCCCTGGCAACAGGGACACTAAAAATAGGTTTATCTTCTTTACTCCTGACATTTCCGGTGCAAAAGCATACTGTTTCTACTGACACCATGCATTTAGTCAGTCACCCGTTCAATTGCATCTGCGCTTGAATCGCTGGAAGAGACCGCAGCGACTAATTAGTCCCGTTGGACACGACGCACCAGCTGAGCAACTTAGGGGACCTCACCTGTGCAGGACAGCAATCTCATTTTCAATGTTGTTCTCTTTGCCTTCCAATGCCTTCTTGGGGATGCACTTGATGGCTACCAGTCTCTGAGTCCTCTTCTCCTCTGCTAATACCACTTCTGAGAAAGCTCCCCTGAAACCCAGGCAGTGGAAACACACGCACACACACACACACACACACACACGCACACACACACACACACACACACCCCAACAGATGCAAACATTAAAGAAAGTATTGGTGGGGTTGACATAGACAAGGTGGGAGTATTGTTCTTAGGGTGTACAGGCCCTGACAGATTTAAATTTGAGAAGGAACTAATAATAAAAAAACACCTGCAGAGCTTTTAAAATAAATCATTTTGTAATTATTATTTTTTCTCTGAGCAAAGATGACTTTTTGGTTGATCCTCCCAAAGCTGCATCTCAGAAATCAACAACGTTTCGAAAAATATCTCCAAATACCTGCCATTTGTGTGTCCTCTAGTCTGCTTGTCTATGTGTGTTTGTGGTGTTTAGATAAATAATTCAAAGTAGTGACATAACCGAGAGCTTTTTGGGGCTGAGAGGTGCCGTAACAGATGCATACGGACATTTATATCACTGGTTTAAAAAGAATAAATCTATTTTTAATCCCTTCAATAATAGATACAGTAAATGTGCTGTGGCTGTTTCGGGGGGAAACTCAACTGCATTATGTATCACGATGATGGTGAGAGGCAGAATAGTGTGTATTTACACAGCCTCCCCAGAGGAGCGTGGGAGGGAGCTCGGGAGGACAAACATTGTTAGCAACCGCACGGATCCTTTACACGTGTGTCAAACAGCACCGTCATGTAATGTACCATGGGAGTTTAATATTCATGTTCCAGCATATATTCTCTTTTCTTTTCCACGGCCCCCCACGGTCGGGCACCTTGAGGACACCTAAATCTAAAGTTCACTTACGTGTGCAAGCTTAAATGAAGGATGCAGACATCCCATGCCAACAACAACCACGTGATAAGGAGGCAAGCGTCTCTCCCGTTCTATTTATTCTGCTTTTAACGGTTATTAACAGTTCATTAAAGAGTCCTGGAGTCATTTGCTCGGTGCACATCGTTCCATCACCGTGTCATAATAAATGCCCACTGGGGAACTGCGGTAATCCTTGAGATGGCTTTGTAGCGTGGCCATCTTGTGCTCAACAAGCCAGCGCGGGAGAAACGTTTGCAGAGCAAAGCTGATGCACACGAGGAGAAGCGATTCTCACACACATCGCCGCGTTCGGTTTTTAAACAGTCCTTGAAAACCTCTCAAAGCAAAATCGCATAAAGCTCAAATTCTCATCGACCCATAACAGCATTTTAATGTGTTTAAGTCTGCAGCATTTATTCCTCAGGGGATCAGGGGCAACGGAACTCTATAAATGTATTCAGTCTTACTGGCTGTTGACGGTAAAATGTCAGAGGCGTCAATTTTTTTGCCGGGACACACAGAGGGGCAAGTCGGAGTGACTGAATATTGACCAAAAAAAAATCGGTTTCTGGTAATGCATGTAACAAAGCTTTGATTATATAATATATTACAAAATGGCACGCTGTCCAAGAAGCCATACCAACAGATCACAACAAAAAGATATTCAGCAAAGAAGAAGAAGGAAACGCTTGCTCCTGTGTTGCCGTGAGACACATTATAATTACTGTAAGCACCCAGTTGCTAATTTCCTCTTGGAGACGTAGTAGGGATGGGCTCCCAGGAGGGCGGCAGTCAGAGGAAGACTGGAAGCGAGTGCTGTTATTCACAAAGGGGGAGATTTAGTTAACAGCTAAGGTGTAAATCTTGGCATTAAGGCTGGAGTGAACATGTTGCCAACACTTATTTTTAGATAAATCTCCCTAAGATGGGTGGATGGATGGATAGATAGATAAAGTCCACGACATGTGACTGTCTGACACACAAACGCACACACAGGTTGTTGAAGGCCCTTTAAACCCAGCTGTCTTTGTGGGAAAATATTGATTCACACATTCTCATACTTCCTGCTTTTCACTGTGACAAATGTGCTCTTCTTACACTCTTCCATGTCATAAAGGCTTTGCCTGACGAGAGAGTGTGATGTAATTAAATCCCATTTCCTCTGAAAATGATGGATGTCTACTTCCATGTCAAATGTTCTTTGCTTTTTTCGAAAGATGCATTGTCAATAAGGTCAGTGAGACCCCTCAGCTCTGTGGCAAACAGATTCCAGCAAGAATATCGATATCACTTGAAGGCGCCCTTTGAGTGCAACTGCCTCCAACTTGCAAAAAAAGTCTTCTCTTTTTAGCCTAATCAATATTCCGTTTGTGTTTCTTTGTGCGTGTGTGTGTGTGTGTGTGTGTGTGTTTGAGAAAAAAAGACAAACCACAGAGTGTATATGTACGGGCAGTATTATGTCATTTCAAACAATCTCCACATTCATTGTTAAATCCAACTATAAATTCATATGAACAAAGCGTTGGACTGGATCATTCACTTTTCTATCTACTCTAGTAAAGCCACGCATAAGTCAAACCTCTTCACTCCTCTGCACTTCTCTATAAACAACCATCATGAAAAGGTTTCCAATCGTCTTTAGTATTAAACGCAGTGTTTAGGCCCCAACACATTATCCAGCTGGACTGCACGAGGAGTTCTTAGAACTCACCTCCCCCATATCTTATACAGTTGTTTCTTTTTTGAAAGGCACCAACTCTTTATTTCTGAGTTTAATATTCAACCATCTAACCTTTGCTTAACATCTCACACTGAATTTCCAACTCGATGTTAATACTTAACTGAACTAATGAGTATTCTGATATTCAATAAAATATCCTTGGAATAAAAGTATTGCATTTGTGCTTGTGGGGAAGTCTGTACGTAGGACTCAAACACTGAACTAATGTTCGTCCCTCAGTATCACCACTAGGCCAACATTCTATCTATTTCAGGCATTCTACAGACATCAGAAGAAAAGGTATGGGACATTTAATCAAACTGTTTAGTCTTTTTACAGACTTGGCTACCAGATGCAACGCTCCTTGTTGATTTTGAATTCACAGGATCACAACTCTAGAGGTATTACATTTACTGTGAATGAAAGCAAAAAAGTGATAGTTAAAAAAGCTAAAAGCTTGCGATGGAAGGTTGACCGCCTTGGTAACGTGGGGAATTGATTCAATCTCCTAACCCTTGGACATGCTTGTTCGGAAGTGGACTCTAAGCTGTGGACTAGAAGTGTGCGGATTAGCTGGATCTGAATATAATATTTCAAAATAAATCAATTAACTTCATGGACTGAATTCCTGGATAAAGCTCCTCTGTAATCTTCTCTCTCGAGCATAAGGAGCTTTGCGTCAACACATTAATTCTGCCCTCTGCCAGGTCCGGCTAAGGCGACAGTAGGGAGAGAATACTACTACAGCCCCCCATCTTTTTTAAGAAATGTGGAACTGGCTTTCCTGGAAATTTGCTCTTCAAAATCCCTCTTAAATAACACATTATATTATACTTCAAATTACAATCACTGTTGCAAGTTCCTGTAAGTCTTATTCGACTCATAATAGAAGTTCAACAGCCGTTTTCCCAGATAAACTGTCTGCATTCGCCGCTCTGAGACTTCATGAGACCGATGGAGTCTTATTTGACGTCCTCCAACAGCACTCGCCATAACCAGACAGCCTGCTATCCTACTTTTTGGGATGTGAACCAGAGTTGCACAGTCATTAAAATCTGATTCTGTGCAGCCTCTCCGGGGAAGCAGGTGTGATTCCAAGAAGAGAAGAAAACCAACGCGGTCCATATGGCCCGCTTTTTTCATCACAGGTGGACGTGGGATAGGTCAATTCTACTTGGTTCTGTAGGGATGGGTGGGTGTGTGTGTGGGGGAGGGGGGGGCTGACCATCTGAGTTGGCCCCCTGGGAAGTGCAGTTACTGGCCTGTGCGGGTCCTCCCCATAACAAGGCACCCCTGTCCCTGCTGCTTGGAGATTCATGTATAACATAGTAACGGTGTATTATTTTATATATATAAAACTCCTCGCAACAAGCAAGTCAGAGCCGGCGTGACGCTCAAACTGCCTGAACGTCATGTGTTCTACACGTTATGCACATTACACAGTATCTACGCTGGCCGGACAGGATCAGCTTGAATAAACGATGTACATCATTTCTGGTGAGTTGTTTAAAAACTCTTGGTTTCTGAAACAGAACACATTTCAAAAACTCATGTTCACAAAAGCAGTTGTGATGTAAAAACTAAATTAATAATAACGCTCACAAACAAACACGTTATTGCAGTTGCAACTCATTTATGGCTGCAATTAAGCCCATTAACCTGAACAACATTGCGTTGCTTTTGTTATTACATACTCTGCTATTTACTTTTCCAATATCTTTGAATAGACAATGCATACAAACTTTAATCCATTTTCAATGTTTCGGCAGAGTTCAGAAGAAAGAAATCTGTTTGAAATGCTTCTAGGGGAATGGGAAACCGTTGAGTTAGCATCCAACAGCAGCCAAGAACAAGACACGTCCGAGTCGAAATAGGCAGAAGTGACAGGCACGTCCAAAATGTCAGTCAAATTTCTAGAGACACAAACTCACACACTCCAGCCCTGACAGCATGCATCGGGGAATTAATGCGATGCACCCCCTGTTGACCACTTGGTTTCTCCAAACTGCCATACCTGCAAGTTAACTGAAGGTGTTTGGGACCACTGAGGGTCTTTGGTCAGCCATGACCGGACGACAGCACTAAACTACCTGTGCAACTTACGTTCCCAGCACTTCTTTGAAGTCATAATGTTCTTTGATGTCTGTTGTCTTCTTTTTCCATCCATTTCCATCCTCTCCGAGAGGCATTCTACAGCTGATCGGTTTCGCGACACTACAGCTGTGGGGCAAATAGAAAAAAGTAAAACAAAATAGAGTGAATGTACGCAAGAGGATGCATGATGAAGTTTTGAACCTTAGCGTGTATAATCAAACCAATGTATACTGTATCTCTGATCAGGAGGATTGTACTAAAGCAAACCAAACGACTTAATGTTAATTAGAGAAGATATTTTTCGTATAAATGGTGTATACAAGCTGAAAGGCAAAAGAAAACCGTGAAGCTGTAACGTGATCTCTGAATTCAATGTCTTGTATTTTACAGACATAAAACAGGAGAAAACAAATCCGAGTAAATATTTATACGGCTGCGAAAAATGTCGTGTAAGACAATAATGAATGAATCAGCTCACTTTGCTCACAACCGACTGGACACCAATAAATAGCAACAAATTACAGAAAGTAGGGCAAACAGCCCAGCGGACACGGGGAACATGCACCGCCGCCAGAAAGCCATCGCATGGTCAAAAGAGGCAGAAACTAGCCGGGGGACATGTGCTATAATTAACTAAACAACTGAAGCTTTAAACAATGCACGCGCTTCCAAAGAAGAAGATGCAACGTCTACAGGCAAGCTGCATTCCACCGAGAAACACTGGGTAACCTGCAGGGCGTGAATGGCAAGCAGCGGGGATGAATGGGAAGTGAAAGGTTTTGCCATAGGTCCGCATTACTGAAAAGGAGTCCCATCTTTGTGCTGGTGGTGATCATGCAAGGGAGAGGGAAAAGGCGGTGTGGGTCTGCTGCAGCGCTCAAGGGTACACGGCAGTCAAATGAAGGCGGCATCGTTGGGCTAAACCGGGAGGCTGCAGGCATGCGACATAGAGGCGCACGCAAACCTTCACAAGTTCTGGTGCCAACAGAAAAATATATACATATATGTATATATGAACAAAAACGCACGACCGGTGATACCTCTCCGACTGCAAGAAAACACGTACCTAAATTGCGATCCGCGGCTGTGATGTGTTGCCCTTCCCCGTGGGAGCGTTCTGGGTGCTTGTGCGCAGAGCTGGATCCGCTCACACTTCTCCTGACGTCAAGGAAAGCACACGCATGTGGACGTATGTGTGCGGCAGAAAATCCTGCACTGTTCGCCTAATAATACGATCCGCGCTTCAACCGTACAAGAGTCAAGACAACATCTGTCATATGTTAATAACAGCTTTTTAAAAATATATATATATATATTTTTACAGTTTTCAAAAAGCTTCTCGCGGCGCGGTGAACTGCGCTCCCGCTGTAGCAGAGTATGCAGTGTGCGGACAATTTGTAGAGGCTTTGAGGAACAGTCAGAACGTGTCACCGTGAATAATGTAGTCTGTGAGCCTATCATCATGGAGAGCTGAACAAAGCGCACACAGGCCGCGCTGGCAGTTTAAATACAAGTATTCTTACAGGCTACTTTACGAATAATAGTGTGCTTTAAACAAATAGGCCCAATTCACACATGGCGGAATTTCCAGTGAGTTTAAGGCAACGCCCTGCTTTGCTCTCCCAAAGCATTAACACTGCACCTACACAAGAGGTCACAGGGCCCAGAAGAGGCCTAATTGTAAGCAGAGTATGGCAAAAGAAAAAATACAACAGCACAGGGCTAAAAAAAGGGGTATGTGCACAAGCTGTTCTTGCAGTCATGTTAGAACTTCAAAGGACGTTTTTGTTGCTAAGCTACTTGTTTTTGAAACACATTTCTAGTTGGCCAAGCTCATCTCTATTATTATTGTCCACAAGCTAAAGGACATTAATGAGAACCTTATATTAATATGGAATCTGTGTGTTCTGAAAAAAAGAAACCACAGATGATACTAATATATAAATATATATATATATATATATATATATATATATATATATATATATAAGGGGAAAGTAGAAAGTAGAAACTTTCCCCTTACACTACCGTCCAAGGAATATTAGCACTAAAAAAACATACGACGCCCACTAGGTATCGACGATACCTAGTGGGCGTATTACTACTCCTGCACTGAAGGGGCAGCACTGTTCCCCGTGGCGCACAAATGCAAAATAACCTCAACATCCGGGGCAACAGAAGTTTTCAAACAACACAAGCTAGCCGTTACACATTTTTGCTCAGGGATCTAACGTAACGGGGAACTTCTGCTTAGTTCTGGGTGAGATTTTGCTATCGAAAGTAATTTAGTATGTTTAAATCATCCCAGGTTTCATGTCCCCCCCCCCCGGTAACGTCAGAATAATTTATTCATTTGCGTTGTTAGGCAAGCGGCGAGCAAGATAGCATGCTAGCAAAGAGCTAACTGCCGCTTCGCTGCTTTGTTTCCTACATCCAGCTAACGCTAGCCGGTTAAGTCTGCTGTCGTTCCCTTTTTTTAGCCTTTATGCAAATAGCGAGATGCACGACCAATGTTTCCTTTGACTAGAATGAATGGCGTGTCAATAGGATTATTACCTACAATAACGTCATCTTTTGTTTGCAGCTAGCGGCTAGCCTGTTGTTAAACGAGCGATGTCAGCGAGCTCCAAGAGGAGAAGGGCCACTTCGCCCTCCAGCAGTGTCAGTGGAGGAGGAGACCTAGATGATTCCTCCTCCACACCTGGGAGTGGCAGAAAAAGAAGAAGAACATCAAACGTTTCTCCAGTAGATACAGTAAAGACACTTTTTACACGTTTTATACTATCACTACAACCGCCGCTTGGGGCATCTTTTTGCGTGAATTAGCAAACCCGTTTTGATCCTTCACGACTTGATGTCTTTAGATTGCTGTGTGCCACGAGCTGTTCAACGCTGTCAGGGACCACAAGGACACCCAAGGGAGACAACTTTGTGAAGTTTTCCAAAGGGTACCAAAGAGAAGGTATTGTCACCCAAAGGCCATCATGGAGCTTTACACTGTTATACATATAGTGTGTGCGCACCTGTCCCACTTCTCTTGCAATTTGTAGACGGACTATCCTACACTGTACAAACATACACATGTTCAAATAAGCCTGATTACTCTTCCCAGGAATCAGCCCGATTATTATGAAGCAGTGTCCCAGCCAATTGATATGACAAAAATTCTGTACAAACTGAAGTCAGAGGATTATAATGATGTCGAGCAGCTCACTGCAGATTTCCAGCTCATGTTCAACAATGCCAAATCATTCTACAAGGTAAGTACTCTTAAAGTGTTCATGCCCCTTCATATAGTGAAATGGAACATTTTATTAATTTGCATAATTCCTTTCATGTTCAACAATTAAGAGTGATACTGACGAGTATCAAGCTGCATGCAAATTGTGGGAGGTATACTTGCAAACGAGGAATGAGTTTGTGCAACCTGGGGACGGCGATGAGGATGATGAAGACGGTGACGATATGATGGATAATCCAGGAATGTCAAACGAAGATGAGGTAAGTTATTTTCCTCTTTAAATGCATTGTTGAGTTGCCTTGCCTGCTTGTGTGTCATGCAAAAAATATATTAGAGGTGCTTTGTATGCAATAGCAACTAACTAATTTCAAAGTACCAATTCATACAAATATCTCTTTTAGACCCCAACTGGAAATTTGAAGGAATTGTTTGAGCAACTCTTGGAGGCTGTAGTGTCACACGCTGATCCCTCAGGTCGTCTAGTCAGTGAACTGTTCCAGAAATTGCCGTCCAAAGTGGTAAGTCCTTGTAGGGTTTTTAGCCTTTCATTTGTCCCGTGAAATAGCCAATTGACATATATTGGCCTCTCTTTCCTAGCATTACCCAGACTACTACGCCATTATAAAGGAGCCAATAGATCTCAGAACGATCGCTCAAAGAATACAGGTAGGGACTGATCCACCTGTTGTTCATCATTGATCTTAAAAATCACACATTTCAGAACTTCATGTTGTTGTTTTTATAGCCAGCTAAATTGTTGTATTATTTGTGTCATTTGCATAGATTGGATACTATAAAAGTGTCAACGCTATGGCCAAGGACATTGACCTGATGGCCAAAAATGCCAAAACGTACAATGAACCAGGATCTCAGGTTTTTAAGGTAAACTCTTTTTTGTTTTTCCTTTTTAGAAGATATTACATTCAAACGTTTAACAATCTTTCTCTGTTTTTTTGTATTAGGATGCTAACACCATAAAGAAAGTCTTCCTCCAGCGAAAGACTGAACTTGAACATGCTGAACCCACTAAATCTAGTCTTCGCATTCGGTATTAAGTGACACACTTATTTTAATCTCAAACACAAATCAACAATTGATTCTCATTAAAAAAAAACACCTGGTTTATGTCATGCGTATTTTCCCCTTACTATTCAGAAATCGCAGGTCTGGCCAGGGTGATCAACTTTCTGGCGTCAGTGTAGCTCTGCACTATGGTTCAGAGAGTGAAGATGACCCTGTGCTCTCTGGTAATTATCAGCAACAGATGGTATCTTTAGTGTTTGTGTTGAAATAATAAAATTCCACCATTAAATGTCTAAAGGCTCGGTGTGCTACGACGAGGGAGAGTCAGAGGCTGAGAGTCAGAGTTCCAGCATGGAGATGAGCAACCCGATCTTCCAGCTTTATGAAGCTGTGAGGGGTGCGAGGAACAACCAGGGCCAGGTCTTCTCCGAACCTTTTCAGCAGCTGCCCTCACGCAGGGAGTATCCTGACTACTATCAGCAGATCAAACAACCAATCGCTCTGCAGCAGATTCGGTAAGGAATAATGATGGGTAGTGGGTATCACGTTGAGAGGCAGTGACAGATTGTGAAAAACTTAATTTTTAATATTGTGGTCTGGTTTTATTATTAAGGGCAAAAATGAAGAACTGCGAGTATGAAAGTGTGGAGCAGATGGAGGCTGACCTCACTCTGATGTTTGAGAATGCAAAGCGCTACAACATGCCTAACTCAAGCATTTACAAACGGGCCTTTAGGCTGCAGCAGATCTTGCAGGTTTTTATTTTTTTTACTTCAACTATTGTCAGGCCACGAATGAAAATAATGTGCTGTAATTTGAAACAAATAATGAAGCATTTTGCCGAAATTAGGGTCTTTGTCTACTAACATATCCACATGTCTGTTGGACTAGGCAAAAAAGAGGGCACTTGTGAGGAGGGACGATGAGGAAGGAGACAGCATTCTGTCATCTGATGCGGGGAGCATCAAAAGGAAAAGGTATCAACGTTTTTCTCCCCTCCCCCCTCAGATTTTTAACGACTTTGAGAAAAGTATTTCTCAAAGAAAATATTTAGTATTCTTGCTAACAACAAATTAAAATACACCTCATCTGAAGCTTTGTTTTGTGTCTGTGTTGTCAGCCAAGCTCATTCATATTCTATTTTTGATTCGTTTGAAGCCACAAGAAAAATGTCAAAAAGAACCGAATGAAGGCGTTGTACGCTGCGGTGACTGAGGCCAGGGAGGCCGGCACCAACCGTCGTCTCTGTGATCTGTTTATGGTCAAACCATCCAAGAAGGACTACCCCGACTACTACAAAGTCATCCTTGAACCGATGGATCTGAAGACCATTGAGCACAGCATCCACACTGAACGCTACGTGTCGGAGGATGCTTTGATGGAAGACATGAGGTTGATGTTCCGAAACGCCCGGCATTACAACGAGGAGGGATCTCAGGTAAGCGGTGCATACAGTTAGTAAAACAATCTCGGCAACGACTACATTTTTCTGATACTAACAATATGAGGATGGCGGGGGGGTCACAATCAATGTAGGTGTATAATGATGCTGATATTCTGGAGAAGATACTGAAAGACAAGCGCAAGGAGATGGGCCCTTTCCCCGAAGAAGAAGATTTGGTATCTCCCAAGCTGAAACTAAGTAAGTTTGATTGTGTCAGTGTTTTTTCACATTTTAGCCCATCAAAAATCAGATGGACATGATCCTGTTTGACCCCCAACAACAGAATATGCTACCATTCAATGATTTTAGTAATTTTACTATTTACTAAAATGTAATTTGAAGAGGCTCTCCAATATATTATAGCAAACCAACTTCTATCCCATTCATTTGATTTGCACGATGGTAACTGAAAACAATGCCCTGTCTATTAGTAGAAAGGGCATTAGCAGACAATCACAGGTCTGTACTTTATTAAGGGCGCTGGTGTTGCTTTTGGTGCAGCTATTTCTAGAATGACCTTTTGGTTTTACAATGATCTATTTTCGTATCCAGGAAAGATTGGTGTTTCTCCTAAGAAGTCCAAATACCTCACCCCTCTGCAGCAGAGGTTAAATGAGCTCTACGATGCAGTGCGCAACTTCACCGACCGACGAGGCCGCCGCCTGAGCACAATCTTTCTTCGCCTTCCATCTCGTGCCGAGTTGCCCGACTATTACGCCACTATCAAGAGACCCATCGATATGGAGCGCATCCGAAGCCACATGGCGGCCGGTCGTTACCAAGACGTTGAAGCCATGGTTGAGGAATTTTCTCTTATGTTCAACAACGCCTGCATTTACAATGAGCCGGAGTCTCTCATCTATCGGGATGCTCTGGTGTTGCACCGGGTGCTGCTGGGGACGCGCAAGCAGCAGGAAGGAGGCGAGGACTCCGGGCCTCCCAATGTGGGACATCTGGTGCGAGAGCTGATCAGGAACCTGTTTGTATCCGTGATGGGCCACCAGGATGAAGAGGGCCGATGCTACAGCGACTCTCTGGCCGAGATACCCGCCGTGGATCCAGCGGCCCCTGAAAAGCCTCCGTTAAACTTTGATGTCATCAGGATGAACGTGGAACGTGGCCACTACAGGAGACTGGACGTCTTCCAGGAACACATGTTTGAGATGTTGGAGAAGGGGAGGAGGCTGCACAGGTATATCAACTCTTCCTCGCTTATGTCTGTAAGAATGAAAGTTTGTTTTGCTGAGTTTGGGGGGGGGAAACGCAGGCCCGGACAGATAACCTTGAGGAGACTCATGCAGAAAATACAGTACGAGTAAAAAGTTTTGTCATAACTTCCTTTTTATTTCAATGAGAAGCTGATGTGGTCTTTTTGTAACAGTTCTGTGAGATCAGGATGACGACATATTACAAAGTTTTAAATTTATACAATTTAAAAATAGCGCTGTTCCAATCAGAGACTACCCCAACTGTAGATAGTTTTTTAGTGTCTAATATGCTTGTTAATAACTTTCAATGTTTTTTCTTACATTCTTTTGTTTTACTGTTACAAAGGATAATGTGATGTGATTTTTATAACGTCCAGTTTGTGGGTTGGGCCCTTATTTAACCTCTTTCAAGTTCTTCTCAGAATTAAACATACATTCAATTCTTTACCGTTTTAATAAAAAATATTACACTGAGTGAATTAAATTATACCCTTTTTGCATTTGCAGGACTGACTCTGAGATATTTGACGATGCAGTGGAGCTACAACAATTTTTCATTAAAATCAGGGATGAGCTATGCAAGAATGGGGAGATTCTGCAGTCATCTTCACTGATCTACACTTCCAAACACCTGCACAGCGACGTGGAGCAGGAGAAGAGGGAGAAAATTCCCAAAGAGATTGAGGAGGACAGGCTAAAGGCTGAGGAAGAGAAGCAGGAAAACAAAGGTAAGTGAACACCATTGACTTATCAAACAGATATTAGAAATGTAGTAAAAAGATTACGTGAAATTGTTTGACTTCTTTTTCATTTAAAGAGGGGGTGAAAGCCGATGACCTGCAGGGAGAGTCAGGTCAATCAGATCCTGACTCAGAGCGTGTCTGCACTCAGGAGTGCAGCTTTGAGAACATCACCTACCACGTGGGGGACTTTGTCTACGTGGAGCCATCAGAGGTCAACCTGAAACCACACATTGTCTGTATTGAGCGCCTGTGGGAGGATAAAGCAGGTAACGCACATCCAGTCATGAGTTTGCTACAGTTCGGACCTCATTTACGCAAACTGTATCATACAAACGGCTGGTCTTGTATCATTTAAATGACAGATTATAAGAAAGAACCGTAAATTATGTTTAGTGTTTATTTTATTTTCTCAATACTTTCTTTCTTCTTTTGGTTGTTTGTTCATCATGGCTCGTGTGTGAAGGTGGGAAATGGCTCTATGGCTGCTGGTTCTACAGGCCAAGTGAAACCTTCCACGTGGCAACACGCAAGTTTCTCGAAAAGGAGGTCTTCAAGAGCGACTACTATAACAAAGTGTCTCTCAGTAAAGTTCTAGGCAAGTGTGTGGTCCTCTGTGTAAAGGTAAGACTTCCTACACAACATGAATCACTCATGCAAATAGTTTTGTCTTCATGCAAGGATCTGTATAATTTGTTTTTCTTTGTTCTGCTGTCTTTAGGATTATTTCAAAATGCAACCCGAGGGCTACAAAGCAGAGGACGTGTATATCTGTGAATCTCGCTACGCTGCCAGGAACAAGTCATTCAAGAAGATCAAGATAATGGCCGTGCCTGTGAGCTCAGTGAAACTCGTCCCCCGGGAGGTGCCGTTGCCCGTCGTCCGCGTCGCCTCCATGTTCGCCAAGCCGGACTATGACAAGCTGACAATTTCATATGCAGGCAGCGGGAGCGCCATTGACAAGGTGAGGTGATGTTACTCAAAGGAAAAATAAACTCCACACTAGATATATATTATATGGTTAACTCTGAGTACTAGCAGGCATGTCTCGACAAGGAGCATGGTGGTGGAGGAGTAGTTACTTCACGATATTACCGTTTATTTGTCTTTTTTAAACCTTTTAATCCTCTCGGTGTCCGTGTTTATTGGCTCAGGAGAGAGAGGACGTCCCCATTGAGATGAGTGGAGCTGATCCCGGCTGTCAGCACTATGAACAGTTGCACTACAACAAAATGTGGTTTAAAGTGGGAGACTGTGTTTACATCCAGTCACATGGCCTGTCAAAGCCCCGGGTTGCCAGGTGGGTGAAAGTATTTTATATAGAACGGTTACTGGATTACTTACTGGATTTTTAGCTATCGGTAACATTGCTCTCTTCGTTCGGTTGCAGGATAGAAAAGCTGTGGGTGCAGAACGGAACTACTTTCTTCTTTGGGCCCATTTTTATCCACCCTGAGGAAACGGAGCACGAACCCACGAAGATGTTCTACAAGCGAGAAGTGTTTCTGAGCCACCTGGAGGAGACCTTGCCCATCACCTGTGTCACAGGTTCTGCTTTGATAACTTATCTTGACACATCACAGTTAATGCACTTATGGGAATAGCTCAACATTTTTGCAATATCTCAAATCAAGTTAAATAAAACCATTGATGTCGCTCTCATAGCTGTCACCCAATTATTGCCAACCAGAACAGGGTGTAAGCATGCTGCCGCTGTCAAACTAATATTCAGCTGCCTGTTTTTTTTCACCATTATTAATATTGATGATACTTTACATACTTGTATTAACTAAGTTTTCATCTCCAGGCAAATGTCTGGTGTCCTCCTTTAAGGACTACCTGTCATGCAGACCAACCGAGGTTTCGGAGGAGGATGTCCTGCTGTGTGAGAGCCGCTACATTGACATGGAAAAGCAGATGAAAAAGTTCAAGGGTCTGAAACGCTTCTCGTACTCTTCCAAAGTGGTGGAGGATGAGATCTACTATTTCAGGTTGGTCAATCAAGCAGAGCGCTGTTTCTGATGGGAGGAAGTTTCTCTCCAAGTCTGAATTGTTTTTTTGTTTTTGTTTTTCTGTGCAGAAAATTAATCGTACCACAGAAAGAAGCGTCCCCCCTTTTAGACAAGAAAATCAATGAGCTTGAGGTTAAACTGGCAGATATAGAGGATGGAGATGATGATTTGGAAGATATGGACGATGACGACGAGGCTCCACGGACACCATCTATGCCTCAGATGCAAACCCCTTTAGCAAATGATATGGATACCCTGCCATACACTCCTCAGGTATTTATACAACCCCTAAGCCAAGGGGAACACATCCCCACACTGTCATATTAAAAATAAGACTCTTAACTCTCCAATTTTTTTTCTCCAATGAAGTCCACTCCGAAGGTAAAAGGCATGTCTAAGAAGGAAGGGGCCAAGAGGAAGATCAACATGAGTGGCTATATCTTGTTCAGCAGTGAGATGCGGGCAGTCATCAAAGCTCGACACCCAGACTTCTCCTTTGGGGAGTTGAGTCGCCTGGTGGGCACCGAGTGGAGGAACCTTGAGGCGACCAAGAAAGCTGATTATGAAGGTGAGAATGAGCTATTTTGCCGGCGTTGAAGTGTGACGATCAGAACTGAAGTCAAGACCGCAACTGTTTGGTTCATTTCAGAACGTGCGGCCAAGATAGTGGATCAACAAGAGCGTGAAAGACCGCCTCCGAAGCAAGCGTCTCCACGAGCAGGTACCCCCGTAGGGACACTAATGGGGGGGGGGGGTGTCTTCGCCTAGCACTGAGGGAATGATAAACCAGACCAAGACACCTGTGTCAGGTAACCCCTCTCCGAGGCAGCACGAGTGTTTGACAACCAGGAAAATGCGGCTGGACGGTTGAAAAGATAATCCCTTCCCTTTCTAGCATTTTAAACAACCGGTTTGTTTTGTAGCTGTTTCACGTTTAGTTTTTTTTCTTTTACCAGCTTTATGTTATGAAAGTGCATGAGAGGGACTGCATGATTTATTTAAAACCATTTATAACTTCTAAAAACTATATTTCACCTAATGTTTGCCTGCTTTCATTCTCAGACCCGTTTATATCTTGCGCACTTTACCCACATTGAACCTTTAACATTGTCAGCTCTGAGTGTGTTTTTCTGTCATCCACACATTGGTCTCTTAATACAGCATAAGTCTCTTATGACATGCATGGCTTTTTTGGAATGGAAAAATAGTTTTCTTTTGTCAGGCTAGCTTAAAAAAAGGGGGGGAAAAATACCTCTAAATTGTAAGGAGTTTTCATTTAAATTATGTCAAAAATAATGTCACTATTTAATGAAATGTGCAATTATATAATTGTAAAACCATAACCAAGCAAGACTATTCATTTCCATTCAAGTTGGACTTGCACATTTGTTAATGTCCAACCACTCCTAAACAGACCGAAAAATGATGACAGCATGAGCAGCGGAAGGTGCATGTGTGAAAAGCGCCGCAGTGTGCAGTAGTAGTGCATGTAATAATAGTCAGCTGCATGTCACTTATGCATGTATATGTTGTTGTCCTCTCCTTGCCTCCTTCCCAAAGGCATGATGGGAGCTTATGGCCAACCTTACATGCCCATGCAGGGCCCCCATGAGGGCTTGTTGAGTGTGGCTACTATGTTACCTCACCATGCAGGGGGGCCCCTTCTGCCTCACCACCATCTCCAGCAAAGTATGCCAGGGTACCCTGGCATGCTTCATCAGGGTAAGGTTCAATGTCCCAGTCACACCTCCTCAGTTCCATCCAGTCGTGTCCGTCTTGCTGCAGGGGTTTACCTGGTCCACAGCCTGCCCTGCCTGTTCTACGCACTGAGCAGTCGTTTTACTCTCCAACAACGTCTCTCAAAGTCTTCTTGTATGCTAGACCCAAAATATTCACCATCCACATTCACATTTAACGTAATAATTCATTTGATAACCACCCAAGCTACTAATATTCAGCTTATTTTGGAAAAAGACATACAAGTCTTTGTAAAACATTTTTGTAGTTTTTAACTCACTAACTGAATTAATTATTAAAATACACAGCAACTAAATTATGTCATTAAACAGGTATGATGGGCGCTGGTATGAATGGAATGGCAGGAAGTCCGACACAAGGAAACTTTATGCAACAGGTGAGCTACAGTCCAGAACATTCTACTCAGTTCACACATTTTTTTTCTACTAAATTGTTTTCTACTAAAATGTTTTCACTGATTGATGTGGCAAGTCATGTGTGGCAATTTGCAAATTTGAAAACATTTCATTCTTTATGATTTCATAATCCACACATTGTCCGAATACTAAGAAAGTGTATTTTTCTTATTTCAGCCTGGGATGTTCAGCCCAGGACCGCATGCTCCACCACCATATCCAGGACAAGGCTCTCCCTCACACCTGCAGCCCACCACACCCATGTTTGTGGCTCCGCCCCCAAAGACCCAGAGGGTGCTCCACTCAGAGGCCTACCTGAAGTACATCGAAGGCTTGAATTCAGAGTCTGCAAGTGTCAGCAAGTGGGACCAAACACTCAAAGGTGGTGTTCCTCTCCTCATCGATGGAAGCTCTTGATTTTGTTTGCTTGAAGTAAAGGGGAAAACAACAACAACGTCATCCTCCTTAGATGAGTACTTTAACCCTGTATTTCTATCACAGCTCAGAGGCGTGACGCGCACATGACCAAAGAGCAGGAGAGCCGGCTGCCGGCGCACTGGCTGAAGAGCAAAGGAGCTCACACAACTATGGCAGACGCACTGTGGCGCCTGCGTAACCTGATGCTGAGAGACTCTCTGAACATCTGTCAGGGCTACAACCTGTGACCTGTCAGAATAACCACCCAAGCCAGCTCACCCACTGCTGTTATCCTTTAGTGTAAGCAGGACAATAGAAGCAATATTTTAGTTAATCATGATCGACTTTATATTTATTAGCCAACATAATGAGCTTCATAGTTATTTGTGTGCGTGTTTTACAACATGGGATTGATGGTGCTGCAAAACCAGTGTGTTGTTTTGTGTGTTGGCTTATCGGTACAACCAAAATAAAATTATGAATACCCAGTTTACACTGCATGTCTCAGACAAGCCTTCCTTTGTGCTCGTGTGCTGGAGAATTGGGATATCTCTTCACAAATGAATCCGGCATTATTGTGGAAGCACTTCCTCCCAGCTGATGTCACTTCCCGGAAAGAGGGTCCAGACAGCCATTCTCTTTAGTGTTTGCCCTGTTCTCCCAAAGTCCACTACCTCCCGGCCCGCACTTTGATAAATTAAACAACATAGACTGACTCTTCAAACTGACCACTAGCCTAAAGCGAACGATAGGGAACCAAAGTGTATTATGGAGTACTTTTAAAAACTGAACAAAGGGAACGACGAGGTGAGGTTCATTTTTTGGCAACGACTTACTTATCGTGGGGGTTAGCTAGCGGTAGCTAGCGAGCGAGCAATTTCACCGGCTCGTCCCAGCCGTCCCGGGAATTATCATAAGACGTGTAACTGGCTGGTACAACTTGTGTCAAGTACCGCTGCTAATAAGCCTTTTGTGCCCAGACACCCCGTCGCTGCAACCGTTGAGCTAACGTTAAGTGTTACGGGGGGTTTCTGCAGAGTATCTCTTCTCCCCCATCATCTCCACCCGCTGCCGCTGCACCTACAAGCTAAGTTAGCTTGTAGGTGCAGAGGACCCGGTTAGCTAAGTTAGCTAAGCTAACCGGGTCCTCTGGCGGGGGGAAGCTCACAAAGCTACCGAACCGGTAGTGCTGCTTTTCTTTACAGCTCGTTGTCCGGACCGTGATGTCACTCATTATGGGATGCACAAGCGCAATCGTGCGGGGATGAGCTCCATAATGTGACAGCTAGCCAAGTTAGCGTGCTGTCTAATCTTACAAATAATGGCATGTTGAAGGAGAGTTTAAAAAAAAAAAACACTAATTTGTACCTCTACGTTCAGTCAGCTGTGAATACTTACTAGCACAAGTCACGTGTTAAAATTGGTTTATTTGCATTTTAATTAATTCGCTGAGGCTCCAAAAGGCCCCACGACACCCAGACAGTGACAGACTGCTCACGATGACATTAAGGGTCTTGTATTGAGAAACCAAGTGGTGGAAAAACAATGGAAGCTAAAGGCCTCAGTAAGAGGGGTTGTGTTAACGTCGCTTTTGCTTTGACAACACGTCGTATTAAATCGATCAACGTGAAGATGGCGTTAGGGGTGTCGTCCTGTGTTGGGACCCTGCACAAAGATCTCCACCTGTGTGCATCACCACGGGAGGAATATAACAATATTATGTGACATGCATTCTGATTCTCATGTTTAAATCAATGCACATGAGTAAAGGGCAGTAGCCACAAGAGTTGTCTTTGTGTTGAACTTTTTGTAAATAAAGTTACAATGAAACAAAGTGAATTCCCTAATAATACATTCTGTCACTTTGAATAAATCTGAAATGATAAGTTAATGTAACTTTTGACTAATGACAATCCACAAACCAGGACACAACAGAAACATTTATTTGGAAGTTAATTTGAGTGGATCATGCTGCTTTTTGTCGCTTTTTTTCTGGATTGACAGACATGTTCTATATACTATTCTAAGTTGAACAATTGTTACAATCAAAGGTGCAAAACATGTCTTTTATGGTATTAAGTTCAATATGAGGGTGCATAAGCTACCTGAGAAGCTGCACAACAACAACAGCAAAGTCAGGTTAACCAGCTTTGGCTTTTTTTCTTTAGTTTTTGGCACGTTCTCTTCATTGACTCCCTCACACAATCCAAACGTGCAAATTCCTTCATTTGCGCGCTACTTTGTCCACAAATGTGAATGTGGTTTGTATAATGACCCAGGCATCTTCATGGAGGCTGCGGTATCTGCGATGGTGCATTTCGTACACAGGGATAGAAAACAATGACATTTACTTCCTTTGTAGAAATGGACACGTCTCACTTACTTATCTTATTCTCTGACTTTCCAGGCAGAGCTCACATTCAGACGTCCTCGCTCAACAGTTCCTTCCCACCCCGGCATTCACCATTGTTGCACTACCCAGCTCTCATCGCGAACCTCAGCCGAACATTGACTAAGCTGCGAGCGCCACCGACGACGATGTCCCAGCTCCAGTTTCAGTGCCCGGCGAGCCCCATGCCTGCTGCCTCTGCCCCGATGCAGCCGCAGCCCTGCTACAGCATCCCCTGTTCCTCAGGCACCTTAACCTCAGGAGAGCGCCAGCCAGCCCATCAGGAGCTCCGCTCTCCCTGCAGGCTCGGCCACTCCCTATAACACAGGTCTGTTTCATGCATTTGGTTGCTAAAAAGACAACTTTTTTTGTGTAGCCACTAACATTTGAAGGGCCCTCTGTATGACATAGTGTGTTTGAAATATTTTGGATTGGATGCGTCTTATTTTTAAAAGGATCATGAAGCCCTGCGCCTCTTTTTAAGACTCTTGGGAGTAGACGTCATGTCTGCTTGCTTGGTTGTGAGTATTTTGCATTTCATTTTTGCTTTGTCACAGTATCTAACATGGCAAACCCTAAAGAGAAGACCCCCATGTGTTTGGTGAATGAGTTAGGCCCGTTTCAACAAGATCCAACCTGAGTATAAGCTACTGTGTGAGCAAGGTCCAGCTCACTCCAAGGTACTTTCACAGTTGTCTTGACCGAGGAACAATGCTGGTATCGCCACAGCGACGGCCAATCTGTTGTGTCTCCTTTAGATTTTCTCAGTTCGACTCACACTGGGAGATCAGCACTGGGAGGCAGAGGGCACCAGCATCAAGAAAGCCCAGCATTCGGCTGCTGCATCTGCCCTCACTGAGACGACACTGCCCAAGCCCACCGTGAGGATGCCCCGCAACACAGGCAAGAACCCTGGTGGTCGCTTTCTATTGGATGTTAATGCTTGGCAAGAGTAAATAAGAGGCAAGAAGAGTTTTCTCATGTATGTTTTTTTTGTGTGTGCTGGCCTTACAGCAGATGGCATGACAAACACCATGGAGTTAAATGCACTATGTATGAAGATTGGTAAAAAGCCTATGTATAAACCCATCGACCCATATCCGGGGATGAGACCACCAAACTTCAATTATAACGTTCGGGCTCCAGGACCTTACCAGCGCTCTATGCAACAGTGAGTTTCCTTAAGAGGACATTCTTCCATTTCTGTTCTGATTAGGGAACATTTAATGAAGTTTGAAATGCAGGTGACAACCTTTTCTCTTATGTTCAGGTACTATTACCCATTTCCTTCAGTGGGACCATTAATATACCATATGGAGCTTTCCATCGGAGGCCAGCAGTTTATTGGCAAGGGACGCACACGGCAGTTGGCCAAACACGAAGCTGCTGCCAAGGCCCTGAAAGTGCTTCACAAGGAGCCAATACTGCAACAGTTGCCAGTGGTGAGAGAATAAGTGCACCATTCAGGCGTTAGAAAGCCATTGTGCAATAGGATCTAGGCAATTTCCTTCATTTATATTCTCATCCTCTTGACAGATGAATGGCGAGTCCGAGGAGGAGGAGAACCTCAACAAATCGGAAATCAGTCAAGTCTTTGAAATTGCACTTAGACGCAACTTACCTGTCAACTTTGAGGTTATTTGTGCATGCAGCAAGTGTTTATAGGAAAACATTAGCTCAGTGACATGTAGACAACATGCATGACAAAGCCCAGTTTCTGTATCATGATTTGGCGCTGTTGTTTCCCAGGTTTTAAAGGAGGAAGGCCCTCCTCATATGAAGAGTTTTGTAGTATGTGTGACAGTCGGGGAGTTTACTGGACAGGGCGAAGGAAAGAGTAAAAAAATTGCCAAGAAGCTTGCAGCAGCTGCAGTGCTGGCGGAGTTGAGGAGGCTCCCCCACATACCCAGTGTGGAGAAGACACTGCCCCGCATCAAAAAGAAAACAAAATCCATTATTAAGGTAACGTACCGGGGAGCCGCAGTGAGTAACGATTGGTTCTGGCCTAAAGACTCTTCACAAAGTAATGATTCATTTGTCTTCACCAACAGCTGCAGACCAGCCCAGAATATGGCCAGGGAATGAATCCCATCAGCCGCCTGGCTCAGATCCAGCAGGCCAAGAAGGAGAAGGAACCAGAGTACAGCATGGTGACGGAGAGAGGTCTGCCTCGGCGCAGGGAGTTCGTCATGCAGGTGATAGAACAGCAACAAAGGCATGCCGACCCTATTCCGGCCTTTTCCGTATTGATTTCTCACCCGTGTGTGTCTTTGCTCTGCGACCGCCGGGGGTCCGATGCTACAGGTGACAGTGTGCGGCCAGACAGCCGAAGGAATGGGTCCGAGTAAGAAGGTGGCCAAGAGGAACGCAGCGGAGAAGATGCTGGAGCTCTTGGGATACAAAGTGCCTCAGCCTCAGCCCCCGAAACCGGCGCTCAAAACCGACGAAAAGGTACCGCAGCGACGTTTGTCCAATGGACATTCCAGACAAGAAATATATGATATCTTTGACAAGTTTTCGTTCTTTTACATCGGCTTGTGTATTATTTAGATCCCAGTGAAGAAACCCGGTGACGGGCGCAAAGTGACCTTTTTTGAGCCCGGCTCTATAGAGGAGGCGGCGTTGTGTAAGCGTCAGTAGATCTACAGACTCAAATATTTGGTAGTTGTCATATTGTGTCATTATTTCTTATTCACCCTTTTAAAATGGGCGCTTTCTGTGAAGGTTCCAAGGAGGAGGACTTCCGCCTGCCTTACTTGAGCCACCAGCAGCTCCCTGCAGGTATCCTGCCCATGGTCCCTGAAGTGGCTCAAGCAGTGGGGGCCTTCCAAGCATCCCAGGCTAAAGACTACAGTCGAGCTGTACCCAACCCCGGCAAGGCCACGATCACTGCCATGATTGCCAACGAGCTGCTTTACGCAGGGACGTCCCTGACTGCCGAGACAATCCTAAAGAACAAAAATAATCTGCACCAACTTCCCCACGGACCACTCACCAGGCCTTCAGAACAGCTCAGCTTTCTGGCCTCAGTACAAAGCCTGCAGGTAACTGACTTGATGTTCTTCGTTGGTGACTTCAGTAACGCTGTTTACTTTGCATTGCATTCAATTTAGATGGAAAAGATTAATTGACCGTTTTTATTTGCTTGCAGGTGGAATACAAAGATTTTCCCAAAAACAATAAAAATGAGTTTGTATCGCTAATTAACTGCTCCTTTCAACCACCGCTCATCAGTCACGGGATTGGAAAAGATGTAGAATCATGTCATGATATGGTGAGTTTTGGGGAGTTACTACAAAATGTATCCTTTTGGTTTAATAAAATAACCAATAGACATTAAATGCGTTTTCAGTTTAATAAAATGTGAAAATTGCAGTTTTTAGTTTTGCAAAAGCATCGTTCAACAATAACAAAGCATTTAGGAGTATTTTACACTGTGTCTTCCTGCAAAAATACAGATTGTATATTTTTATTATCAGTCAGATTTTCATAAAATAGAAATATATATTTTTTGGAACGCATACATGATAACACAAACGATACCACGGATTAATCCATTCCTTGAGAAGTTAAAATGACTCAATTACTGATGATAGTGGATGCGAATCCTTGGAGGCGGGAGAGCTGGGTGATGTTAGCTGATAGCAGCTGGTGGCCTAAATAGCACAGTTGCGTTTTTTGCATTTTTATTCCTTTAAAATTATTGAGAGCTAAGGTTAAACAACGTTATCACAATGTGTTCACACATGTTATTTGATGAAGTGGTTTTAACAGCAACATTAATACAAAGAGAAGGAATTATAATATTTTGTTTTTATGCCAATAATCAATGCATTAAACAGGTAGATCCCTTTATTAAAAAAAGGATGCCAAATAGGATCGTAATCATTCTTTTCGGCCGGCGCTGTACCTTGCACTGTTCTTCTCCCCCACAGGCTGCGTTGAATATATTAAAGTTGCTGTCGGAGTTGGACCAGCAGTCCGGGGAAAGGACAGGAAACGGACCAGTCTCCCGGTAAGCTTTGACAAACACTGTCTCTCAGCCTTCCATTCTGAGTAATTATTCCATAATGAGTAATCAGACTAAAAATGCCACATGTAAACACTTCAATTAGCATGAAATGGAGGTGTTGTTTGGCACTTGTGCTCTACTAATTCCCCAAGTGCTGGATGTTTCCTAGGGAACCTGTGGCGATAATCCATTGATTTTGTGAATACAAACCAAAGGCTTTTCTTCTGCTTAGTATCTCGGGTCGTAGGATAAACCCGTAAAAGAAAAATCTTCGAGGATTAAAAGCACTAAGCCCTAAATCAGTGACATTTTGCAGCATTCAATGCGGCCCATGATCAAGGGTTGGATTTGGTGTAAAAAGGACGGTTTTATCGTATCATTTTATTCAGTACACACATGTAGATACATTTGCAGGTACTGCCGTGAAAGGAAGATAACAGTGACACGCTATGTGTCTTATTTTCTACAGGTGTGGCAAACAGGAAATGGAGGGTGACTTCAAACTAACACAGGCTAACTCAAGCACATTGGCACAGATCCTGGACGGCACCGTTTAGACGATCAGGTTTGGTTGTGTGTAAAAGCACTACAGAAAACTCAAGACACTCATTAGGTGGAGAAAGCTACAGGACGCGTCGGGCACTGTGGACTCTGAACCATCACTCTGCATATTTATCGTTCCCAAATGTTTCACAGTTAAACCAGATTGATTTGGTTTGACTGTACGCAGTATTTATTTTGTTGCTTGGTAGAAGAAGCAGCTGCATCCTAGTTAATACGTTAGGGGCTTCACTTGGGAGAGAAAGAAAGAATGCAAAGAAAGCAATTAACTGTGAATTTTGTTTTATTTTGCCTGGAACCTTTTTCCTCCGTGTGACCTTATTTCATTCTCTTCCTTAACGTTTCATTCCCCGCTGAGTTACTTCGTTCATCAAACAAGATCTTGCGGCGGTTTGGACCCTCCTCTTCGTTTCGGGTGCGGCTGGCGAACCTCTTGTCTATTTTCCTAGAGTGCTTTATATCAACAACCTCAAGTGAAGTGTTACTGACATTACCATGTAGGGCCGGGAAGCGTTTGTGACTAAATGTAGCGTGTGATGTAATGTGAAGTTGTCTCTGCCGTGTGTGAACGGGGGCGTTTCCCTGTTGCGTCAGTTTTACCGATACTCCACTTCCCGTATGTCAACCTCCTCCTTTCTCGCTCCCCATGGTAATTAAACCTCCGTGCACACGTGCGCAAAACAAAGACTTTGGTTATCGTGTCTTTTTTGGAATCAAAGGTTGGTGTTATCCTGTGGCTGTTGGATGATCACTGTCGATTGCTGTTATTTATTATCTTTTCACATGAAATTAAATGTGTTATTCATTTTTATAAGAATATTTTAATATTATTTTTATTAGAATTTACCTGCTAGATATTTCATATATTCATATTCATATCACAAAAAGCTATACATGTTGTATAGCTATGTTTCTTTTTGATACGTGTCTAGAAAAAAAAAATTCTAATAATTTTATGCAAAGGTTTGTTGAGTTCTGGAAAGAGACATTTCAAACCGTACGTTCTTGCGTTATGCTGAAGGAAAAGGAGTCATATCTGCTTCCTTGCATCAGTGTTATTACTCCATTTGCTTATTTTCATTCTTTGGTGAGTTTAAAAGAACTGAATCACACGCTGTGTTTTAGAGTCCGGGTTTTCATTCATTTTATTTTATGTAAACACAAGGCGGAACAATACTGTGGTACATTATTCAATTAGAGATATTGAAGTAATCCAATTCCCCCTTTGGCTGGTTCAGATCTCTGTACAGTATTGTGTCATTTCACAGGTGTGTGTGTGTGTGTGTGTGATTCTGTTGCTGAAGTGTTTTTAGCGTGCTGATGACCACTTGGCTGAGTCGTTATCTAGCACTCATTTTGGAACGGATCCCTCTTAAGATCCCATACATTTGCTTTCCCAGAACATTTGATTTCAATTTGACGGTTTTGACTCCAAAAAGTTGTCTTTAGTCCACTTGTGTCAAACTATCCAACCGTGACCGCGCCATTAAGTGTTTGTTCCTTCTTGGTGTCAATGAAAGGGTACATGCACTTGTCAGACCCCATGAAACGATACGTAATCACGTTAGATTCCCATGGCAACAATCTGAAAAGGAACAGAACATGCCACACATGAGCTGCTAAGCAATGACTTTTGAAAGGTCACCAGTTAATATGATGATTTGGCTTTGTCCTTACGCTCTGGAGAGGAAAGGCAGGTACGTGAGGCGGGGGATGCACACCAGTGGTTGGTCTATCAGGATGGCGTTCATGGCCTGCTCGACGCAGTACTGGGGCTCCAGAGGAGGAAGGAGCAGTTCCACTTCCTCCCTAGAGGCGGCGTGCAAGTACAAGCAGGCTGTCACTTACCAGTGAGTGTTTTGGCTTTTTGAAACACACAAGTTTTGTGGCTGCTCACAAATGTGAGTGGCTGTTCACAAGTCCATTTAACCATATCGCTGGCATGTCATTTGTGCAGCTGTTTACGTGAGTTTAGGTTAGCCTTCGTTGACGTTTCAGAACCATGGCTGCAAGGGAATACAATGCAAACCTATATAGAGCGGCACAAGATGGCATTTAGTCCACTAGACTGTTGTTTACGTACCGTATCTTGCAGCCTTCGAACATGCCCGTGTCTACGATGTAAGGGCACACCAGGGTGGTCTTCACTCCTTCAACCTCGTCGGCCAGCAGCTCATGTGCCAGAGACTCATGGAAGCCCACTGCAGCAAACTTACTGGCACAGTAATCCTGTGCGGCACAAAAATCCAAACCTCCATTGAAAAATTCAAACAATCACACAATTGAATTGGAAATATGTCAGACCTGCCCAGACAGCTCTTTTTGTGTGCTTTATTTGCTGATTTGAGGACTGAGAAACGAGGCAGCAGTGAAGCTGCCGCGTGTTGGCGTTGTGTAGTGGTCCGTCTCCGCCTCACCTCGACGTAAGCTGTGCTGAAGAGGCCGAGGACGCTGGCAATGGTGACAATGTGTCCGTGATTCTGGGCCTTCATCTGAGGGAGGAAGGCCTTCACCGTCTTGAGGCAGGCACACACACACATAGGTTTTTAAAACGGCAGTATGTTATCGTGGGGCAACAAACTGTGCAGTGTTCATGCAACTTAAATGACTTAAATGTTGCTCAACAGGAACTAAGCTTATTTTGTCAAGCAGCTTCATCTTAAGAGGATTTATTCGGGGATCCTGCTGTGTAGCATAGTGTGACGGGGATAAAGCTATTAACGAAACACACGTTACATGTCATGCGTCACACTGCGCACAATAAGGCGCTCTGCACAGCTGCAAATGCTGAGAGCATTGTACATTGTGAAAAATTGAATCATCGTTCTAAACGTCGGTCCGTGCTAAATCAGCGTCTCGTCTGGTGTGCCAACTGCAAAACTCAGCATGCACCAGGTTTGAGTTTGAGAATTAAATAGAGGTTACTACTAATTAGGGGGCACATTAGAATAAGTGGCCCCCCATCAAAGCTGTCAATGTGTGTGCAGCTTTATATTTGACTGAATTAGTATTGTTGAGGTGTTAAAGCATGAATCGAAATTCACTTAAAAACCTACTAAGACGACTGAATTTCACCAACTTGTGGTGATTGTGTTGAATTGTCTTATGCAAATGTAATTTGCTGCTAATATCCATTGAGGATGGTCACAGAAGGAAATTTTTTGGATATCATGCCGCCTTTAGTTTTTCTTTTAGGTATACACTGAGTTATTCACAAGAAGAGTTACTGTTTAGAAAATACTATTGTACACTCCTTTACCATAATTACAGAAGCAAATACTATTCTAGATGAGCTGAATAATAAAAAGTTGCATCCTTATTAGCTGTGCAGAGCGAATAATAAACCCGCAGATCGTCCTCGGTCCTCGAGGCAACCGGACGTTTAGCGTCACGTAATAAGTCGGTTTGGTCGACACTTCGGGCGGGATTCGACGACGAAACGTCTAAACACATCTCAAGCCTCACTGAAGCGTTCTCACCCAGAAGAGGGCGTGGCAGTTGACCTTCAGGGTCCTCTCGATGAGCTCATCGGGACAGTCCAAGAGGCGACGCCCGGCCACCACTCCGGCGTTGTTCACCAGCACCGTGACGTCCCGGCCCAAGTCCTTCCGCACCAACTCCGCGCTGCGGTACACGTCGACCCTGTCGGTCACGTCCACCGTGTACGCATGCGCCTTGCCCCCCATCTCGCCCACCAGCCTGGCCGTCTGCTCGTTGTGCGCGCTGTCCACGTCCCAGAGCACCACGTCCGCCCCGTGCTTGGTGAACTCCTGGGCGAAGAGGCGGCCCAGGCCGCCGCCCGCCCCGGTGATCAGCACCAGCTCGCCGTCGATGGGCTTGGTGCGCGGGCGCAGGACCACCCGGACAGAGTTGCGCAGGATGAAGTAGATCACGTCCAGCAGCATCATCTGGAGGTCCATGAGGAAGATCATTTTCGGTCTGCTTCACTGCTGCTGGTGGTGGTGTCGATCAGCCGCCCGGCGGGGATTTCACTTCGCACCTAGTAGCCGGGAAGATGTGTTTCCTGCGGAACGAACTGGTCGTTCCCTCCTTCTGTGGGACCATCAGGCTCCTCCGAGGTTTATTTAAGCACTCCACTCGGATTAGAGGAAATACCTCGAAGCTCCTAATGAAATCACTGTGAATGCCAGTTGGGAATGTTTGCCTTTTTTACCACAACTGCAACACATGGCATCACACTGAGTTCAAGATTTGACAGCATTATGAAGTTAACAGTACAAAGTGTACCGGATAAATGCAATTCATAATATACTACACTGTTTTACACATAAGAAATTAATATTTACATATGTATGTGTATTTATGTGATAGTATTTTAGGTACTACTAGATAAATAATAAGAATGAATATTTGCTTATTGTGCTGTAACCTTATGGGCTCTCAGACATCACGGTGAAGTTGTAGTTTGGTTCCTCCGTGGACACACTTTAGTCCCAGGTCTACCTCTCACCCACAATCACATCAAATAAGAACATAAGGGGATTATGTTAAAAGGAAATGTGAATCAGTATTGTTACTTAACAATGCAGCCTTTTGTGTATCACATTTGAGTTTTTTCTGGCGAACACGGTCAGCCTTGTTTATTCTTTGTGTTGGCACGTGAGCCATTTGCATGTTCTAACCTAACAATTATAAATCCTGAGAATTACCGGCCTTAAAGACCTAATATGTACAATGATCACCTTCATTTACTGTTGCAATTTAGCTAATTCACTACCAAAAATTAAAAAAAACATGTTTATTTCAAAGGTATTAAACAACCATGGTGGAATTGTTTATCTCTCTTTTATTTTACAACAATATGATTTGCGGACGAATATAAACAAAAATCAATATTTTTCTATAACGGAATGTATTTACAGAAATAGGCCACAGCTGTACAAGGAGTTTAGTTTAAATACTGCCAAGAATCTTGCCCTGCTGCGACTTGTTGAGCAACACTCAACAACGCCAGCGCCTTAAATGTGATGCAGCTTGAGTGATGTGGGTTGAGTGTGGAGCCGATTCCTGATTGTTTGCCAGCTTTTCCTGTTGAATAATCCATGAAAATGTTTGACTATAGTGTTTGCTGCTGGCAGGAAGCCGTCCAACTGCAGGCTATTTATGTCTTTTCAGAACCGAGCTAATCGACTCTGCAACATTTAAGAGACGATCCATGGCCCCAATGCACTCTATAGTTTTGTCCATGATTTAGAAATGAAGACAATTATTATTTTGAAAAAGGTGACACTGTGATGATACTGTGATAAGAGAGGGCCAGGGATCGTATCCAGTTAGTGCTGACCGTCTTTTAAATGGATGAATCATCACTACAAGCCAACACTTACTTGTGGCTTTTACAGAAAAACCTCAAATATATGAGTTCTATATCTTATTTTTTACTCAGATTCTCACACTCAAGTAATTACGTTTGCTTTTTGTGGCAAGACCCAGGAACATGAAGTAACCATAGAATCCTGTTAAAATATATTATAAGGATTTATATAATAATGAGTATAATATGTCTTATGTAAAGCTTGCCTAATTGAGTTGTTTCTGTCCCAGTCTAACATTTCATTAAATGTTTTTATCTGCAGTGGTGAACTGTTCCTTTAAGAGGCAGAGTTGACACGTGAATAACTTCCAACTCAATGATCAGTGCCTCAACTACAGTTGGTCGCATCACCCCCCAAACCGAGCACATATGAGACAAGTGAGTTAATATTAAGACTTTGAAACACAACTATAAAACAAACTGGGATTATTGCATCCAGACAATTGCTGCATTCTAACAAAGCTCACTCAAGGAGTTCAGTTGCATGTTGTGTGGACATGATGACAGTCCAGAGGAGAAGTTCTGTCCCCTTGGTTTTGTCTCTGGGACCCGTGGTGCATCAGCAAAGGCACGGAGGTCTGACCGGTCCTTTGGGCCCTGCTAATGTGACCAAGCCTGTGTCTCCACTCTGGACTGCTGCCACGACTACGACACAGCGTGCGCAGGTGGGTTTGTTGATTTTAGTGAAACAGATTTTTTAAACTATCAATGGAACAGCATTTATCCTATAGTCTATACTGGAGAAAAAAAATACCCTCGAACCAAACCGATGCGTTTATCTATAGCCAAACTCGCTGTGGAACTTGAATCTAGACTCCCATTTACTGGACGTCCTGATGTGGCTGAAAGGTCATAATTTGTTGTCATTTTCCTGAGACAATGGGTTGTGGCTTTTTCCTCGGCTGCGTGCTCTCCGTCTCTTGTCCCTTTCAGCTCTGCCCTCTGTGCTGAGCGAGTGGACGCAGGCAGAACCTGCCCCGAACTGGAGGAGCGAGCCGGCTGTGCAGAGTACCGGTCCGAACGAGCCGAATGTCACAACCCAAAATTGCAGATTTTGACAACCCATCATTTTCTTTTAGTCATTTACAGGGATTTTTACAACTGTACAGAACATGTTGTTTCTATGTATGTTTTTGCTGTAAAAGAGTGACGGGGATACTGATGCATGTGGTCTTAAGACATTACAAGCAGTAATTTAAAACCATCCGATGAGACATGTGACTAAATTAGTTTCTTCCCGTCTGTTTCACAGCAGGTAGTCTTACTTTGGTGAACATGTTTCCAGCAAATGCTCATTTTGAATGCATTATTTAATGCAAGGTGTAATGTTGACGTGGAAGCTCCCTCTGCAGTCCCAACAATGATCATCACGGGTGGCTATGGCAACGCCAGGAAGAAAAGAGACATCCCTGACAGCAGCGACATTATAGGGTAACAACTTCTTTTTTTTTTTTTTTTTGCCTTTGATATATTCTCATGTATTGTCCCAATGTATTTTATCTGTGTCTGGTTTGTGTGTATGTGTGTGTTAGTTGACCTAACCAAAGGATGCCAGCAGAGTTGGGGCCCACACACCTAGTGGATGCAGCACCTGAGGGAGGGGCACCAGCACTTGAACCCTAACCACTACATAGGAAAAACATTGTTGCACTGCGTAAACAGAGGGCCTCAATCCAGATGGCATAAGACTGTTCGGCCTGTTTCGGACACATTGACCGCGTCTGTGTTTCAAGCGGTGCAGTTGTGGGATGCATCACTATTGTGTGGATCAGCTTCGATGAATCCCTTAGATCGGATTGGTTAAAATACGGATTACCACTAGATGGCACAATTGTTGGATTTAAAGACAAATCTTGCCATCGCTGACTCCAGCCTCTCTCCATGATTCCTGCAGAAGACCATCTTTCCAGTGGCAGGCGGTCGGGAATCCTCGATGCAGAGGCGTGTGGGCAGGCTAGAGGCCTGTTCCTGCCCAACAGCCCACAGCTTCCTCTTCATCTAACCTTCTTCTTCTCCTCCTCTTCCTCCTCCTCCTGCTCTATATTTTGACTCAGACTCGTGGTAAAAGAACAGCCTGCCAAAATATTAAACACTGGCTTCATTACAATGATCTATTGTGCTTTTTCCCAGATTGGAGCAACTACATGTAAACATTTTATTGATGCAGCTTGATTTGTTCAAATGAAAAATCCTTACTGCTCAACAGATGCTTTGATATTACATATATTCCTGCGTCGGTTTGCATAAGAAACTGCAAATTACCAGTAAAATGAAAGTCAGGATTCCCTAATCAAAATGTAAAGTGATTTGATTTATTTCATTTTAGTCATCCAAGGGAGATTTTGCTAGTCTTATGAAATAGAAACATCTGCGGACATTGAGACATTGTTTGTTTTACGTGACAGGTACTGGCTCTGTGTGAATCACAACCAGTTACAAAGCCAGAGTTACAACATGCACAGAACAATAGAACATATACACAGGAATGACAGCATAGAAACTCAACAGGTAAAAATTTGTTTTTTTTTTACAAAACAGACAGCCTCGTGACCTACAAACAACATTGTATAAGACCTGGCTACGGTTGTTCAAATATATTTTTTCAATTATCTGGAAACTGTACTTTTATAAAGACTGATGGCTTAGGCAAGGTTGGGGTCAAGTTCACTGAGAGTTTAAAAACAAAAGAAACTACAGTTTGTGTTTTAATTCATACATTTGATTGGTCATGCTCTAACACTGGTTCATTTTATTGTGTAATGTGTGTTCTACTCCATCAAGGCATTCTGAATCGACCCCAACCCTGTAATACAGTGCTAGATTCAGAGTATGTGGGGAGTAATTGGGCTCTACTTGCTAAAGCGGTGGTTCTCACCTGGTTTGGAAAGTATCACCTCCTTGAAAAGGTTTCTATCGGGTTCTAACAGAAAATTAAAAAGACCTGAACCTCATATTGGCTAAATTTAGCAGCTAGCATGACAAACAAGTTCTATTATAAATGACAAAAAACGCATTTACAGTACAGTTGGGAGCCTTGTCATTTAAAGGTCTGAGAATCTGTGCTCTTTGTATCAATAAATGAGAAATACAACAAGTCCCTTGATTGTGTTTTCTTCATGACACATGGTGGTTTAGTCCTTTGAATCACTCCACGAGGATCTCAGTAAAATTAAAAGCTCTTTTAGACTACTTCATTTGCTCCCTTGGAAATGGAAAATAGTGAAATGTGATCGACATTTTTTTTAAATTATGATGGTACCATGTCACAGTATCACAGTCATATATAAAATCACAACATCAGGTTTGATGCTTCTTCTGCAAAACCCGATGAGTATCAATACTAGTTTGGGGATATCTGTGTGTATGCTCATGGCTGAGTATTTGGGTAGTATTTTCCCCGTAATACATTCGAGTTATCTAAAATAATACTATGTCTGTTCATGGAATATTGATTGTCATCATTATTGGGAATATTTCAGTAAAACGTGGGGTTAAAACACATACCGTGGTGTAAATCTTTTTTTTCTTCATGAATTTCTTTTATCTGTCATTTTACTTTTACTTTTACTAAAGTCACCTAGCCTACCATTTGTTACAAGTATTGTACCTAGATTTCAAGTCGCTACAGATTAAAACAAAGGTCACATGATAAAGTCCTGATACATTTTGTGAGAATGGAACAGAACAAAACAGATACATCAGAAGCTGCAGTAGAGACGAAACTGCAGGTGATCCCGGAAATGACGACTTTATAAACGTTTGCGCTCGCGGGAGCTAATTCTAGTACTTCAATCAAATAAGATCGCATGTTTAGCTGTTAGCGCACCTTGGCACGGTCTAAACAGCCTTCCAAGCATGCTACCCGGGTCGGAGCTACGTTACCACGGTGGACATTTCGTGGTGTCCGGTGGGGACGGCGTGTCCTCACACCAGGATATGGAGCCAGAGGGCCGCTTGTGGTTGCTTCCGGGACAGATGAGTTCTACGCGCTGCTGGACTCGGCAGAACGTCGGCAACCGCGTTGTTGCCTAGCAACCGGTTTGCATGCGCGCGCTAAAGTGTGTAGAAACTGTGCGGTCTCTACTTTGCTGTCTACATCGTTTACAATGACATGTCCATATTCTGCGCTTCGGTGACGCGTTTTGCTACTCCGCCCACAGCTCGTTTTATTTGTTGTCTATTCTTTTTTTGTCTAATTCTTTTATTTACTTTGGAAGGCAGTTATATATTTATATTTATATAGCGTTAATTTAATTAGTCGTATTTCCAGTCTGCAGATGTAAAGGGGTCTTCTTGTTGATGTATATCCACTTGTGTAGAAGTGGACATTTAATGCAATTTCATTTCTAGCCTTAACATGTTTAAAATGTATTTATACCAGTAATTTTGCTTGAGTACAACGATACCAGGCTACTCTTTAAATCTCTGTGTAATACAGAGGCTCAAATGTTGCTTTATGACAGATTGTGTGATGAAAATTCAATTTGAAATTTCAATTTCACTACATGAAGACAAATAGAATTTTTGGAGTGATGAAATTGACTCATTAGGACACGTGTGATGGAAATGTTGTTTACAATTTAAGAAAACATTTTGGAGAAATGACAGGGTAAAAGATATCGGCATACATTGGCCTTTTTATAAGATGAAGATAAATATGGAGTGAAATGTCAATCAGGAACCAAATGTTTCTTCTAGCTCACACTTACGTTTTCTAACCAAAAGAAAATGAAATGTAACAGCCAAAGTTTGAATGTATGCATCTTTTCTTTGTAAGATTGAACTTGTGCCAATGCCCCCTTGTAAATTGACATCAATATTTTTATAGTGGGGATAGTTAATCAATGTGTGATTAAAATCAAAGGAGCCAAACAAATAATACATTCTAAATATCACCACAAGTCATCTAAAACATGTTAATAACTACTTTCTAATGTTATGCCGTAGGACATTTTCTAAATCAAAGAAATCAAATCAATCATTTGGTAACCCCTTTTTGCAAACAATATCTAAGTTTAAGATCTCTGACAGTGGCCATTTTCTCTTTTTGTGAACTTAGCTTCTAATATTAGCAGATGTGCAAAAAAGGACAATTATTAGATATTCTAACAGATATTTCTCTTAAATAAAATCAAACTTTATGTTGAAGCAGCATAAAAGGAATTTTTCACCAGTTCAAACATCCATCCGTGCTTAATTATATGGTGTCTGTCAAGATTCATGAAATGTACCTTTTTCTTCTTAGCAGTAAATGAACCTGCACAAAAAAAATAAGTAATCTTAATATATCATGTGATTAGACTGCCACGTTAGTCAGAACTGCAGTTACAATATGTGGGGAACAGAAGCAGGTTTCCCCCCGAGGTGCAGCTCATTCTTTTCCATTAAGCGGAACGGCTCTAATGCCTTGGCTTCACTCCCGGCACACACGTTTACTCGGCCTCGCATAGTCATTGCTATTCCTTCCACACCTCTCCTTGTCTCACTATAGGAGAGCACTATGAAATGCTTCAACTTTGTGATTAAAACAGGAAATGAAATCAGGGTTTGTGATGAAACTCTTAACAACACTAAAGTACACATGATGTTCTTCTTTCGACTTTGGAGTAACATTTTACACAACACCTACATTTATATTACTGCATGAACTCTATTATTTATATCTCTCAGCTTGTGTCGGGAAAAGCTTTTACTGTTTGCTACGTTTTCTTTGAGAATTTGTTTAGTTTTCAGTGAGGTTCTGCTGCACTGACATTTTCAAGGTTTGTATTATGTTTGAAAAAAAAGGGCTTTTGTCTCTATTTAGTGTCAGGTATTTCATGTAATAATGTTAATAATGTATTTAATGTAGTAATTGTCAGTAATTGTCAGGTATATATAAGTTTCTTTTTGCTATTTTGGAATAAAAGCAGATAATAGAGAATGCATTCAGGGGAATTGTAGTATTTATGAATTTAGACATAAACATAAAAACTTACAAGGTTCATACATCATAATGCTGTTTCTACACAGTACTTGATATGCGCAGTGAGGAGTGGCTGCTAACATGTGACTGCGTATTGTCACTTAACAGGTACATGCCAATGTGTCTGTTCTTGTATATGTGTTGAACATAGGTTACATGCAACCAATTCCTTCAGGCCCCAATTAACAAAGGTTTCTGAGCTGCTGCCAGCCTTTGATAACAGCTACGACAACAGCTTCTGTCTCCATGGAAACTAAATGTGTCTATATATTCATAAAATTGTCATTCATACTTCTCTTTATCTTTCGTGGGTATGCTCATGCATGGGTCAGGCCAGGCATTTTGCAGCTGATTTATGGTAGAGTTAATCGGCGTTAAAGCGGCGTTTATTTTGTGTCATTAAAGTTTATTTCGTGCCAAGTTTATTTTGATAATAAAAGGAAGAAAGACGTGATGGAAAACGACCCTTCTATAAATACACGTATATTCCATTATCTGAGTGTGGTCCCTTTGGATGCTTTTGTGTTGGTCAATGGAAGGCCAATGCATGCTGAACATCTGTACTGTAATCTAAACATTGTGTCAGTAAACATACATGGTAAACATAAATAAATTATATCTAAGAATCTTTCATATTTTTCATTCCATGTTTTTGTATGTTGACCGTTTGCGTGCATGCATGATTCATAAATGTGCTCTTTGTGCAGCTATCAAGATTACTGGCTCTTTTGTTGTTCTCAAAAAGTCAAGGTCTACTGCCATCCCTCAAAAGATGATACTGAGATGCACAATATATACTGGTCGAGAAGTATTGGCTATTCTAACCATGGCATGATAACATGGGGAGGGCAAAATACTGTTAAAGAAAGAGCACGCCTTATTATGGATCATTGGCTAGAGCTGCAGCCTCTGTGCCAAGACATTGCATTTTACACAGAATTACTTTCCACATTTGACACAGCAGACTACCAAATCATACATTGCAATAATTACCATTCTTTTATCTAGACTATATAAAAATAAATCAAGTAAGACAATCTCAAGAGTGTGTATGAACTACCGTTAGATCACCCGTCAACATTCACACTCACCCACAACATTCACACTCACTTACAACGTGCACACACACTCACACACACACACGCTTACAGAATATCCAGATATGCACACCCCTACAAATGTAAATGACTAAGGCCAGTTTTTGGAATGGAGGGCACCAGTAAGTAGCTTATAGGCTTCTAGGTCCTCTCCTGTATCTCCGTGACTACAAAATTAATTGGGATAGTGGGCGGCTGGGATTTCCTTTTCTTAGAGAGTCTAGAGAAATCCCTCATGCCGCTAAACCATCATTCAGTTTGGTCATAGCAGCTATAGCCATGTTTCATTTTCTCTGACTCCTCTGCTCCCACGTGGGTCAACAAACAGACCTCTTTTTTGTCTAATAACACTAATAGGAATGAGTTGAAGGAGGGGCAGTGACATTCTCAGAATTAGTAGGGTTTTGCTCCCAGAGTATTCAGCACACATCTTGACCCAGAGCCTAGTACCCGATGGCATGCTCAGGTAGTGTGTGGAATGTTTTTGTGAGACCCATTTTGTCTCTTCCACTTCCCTTTTCTCCGTCTTCTAGAGTGTTTTAAGATTGTCTGATGTCTCCATCACAAACACTCTGGCCCCATTATCCTGTTTGTTTCTGCTGCACTTGGACTTCAGAGGCTTTTATCTAAAGTATTTTGACGCCCCCTCTCAACCTTTGGTCTCCGTGCCATCTCAGGTACTACGTGATTCTCGTGAGCCCCCCCGCGAATCCCTTCAATGGGGAACAGACAGTTATGGCCTAGCATTTTTTGGGCTGCTTCTAAATGGTTGCAGCCTTTCTGATAATTGATGCCTCGTTTCGGGCTTGAGCCAGCCAAAAGACACTCTGAGGGACTGATATCAGAGATGTCGCGAAGGTGCTCGTCATCATCTGTATCAGCGTCGATGTATTTGCTGATGGACGAGTCATGGAAGGTGAAAACGGTTGCGGCCAGGGTGGTGCTCTCTGGGGACTTTGGTGGAGTCCTGCTGCTGGCAGTGGTGTAGATAGAGACTTCGGGGCTCAATAGTGAGTTGTCCGACATGACTGAGCTGTCCGAGAGAGGGGATGGGCCGGATCCCCCGTCGCTGAGACAGCCTCCTTTGGGCTTAAGACTTTTTGAAGAGTTGCCAGAAAAGAAGAACCTCCGTGTATTCTCCGTGCCCGAGGGCTTTATGATAGACCCAGGGGTCAGAATAGGTTTACGCTTCCCAATGTTTTTTTGGCCTGATTTTGTGCTGCTGTGCTGAGAGAAAGCTGTAGCTGGACTGTAGGGGTACCGGTTGCTTTCCTGAAGACCAAGTTCCATTGCAGGACTTTGGGGGTATCGTGGATTCTCTTGGAAGTCTGTTGCACAGCTGATGTAGCTGTCAATGCTGGACAAGCTTTTTATGTCCCCCACTCCTTCTCTAACTCCTATCACTGGTGGCCTGTGATCTTGGATAGCCCCCAGCTCTATCTCATCCCTTTGTTTTCCAATTCTTGAGCCCCTCTCTTTAGCATTGAGGTTTGGCTGGGATTGTGTCTTGGCCATCTGGTTGTACATCTCCTCGAGCTTCTGAACATTTAGCCTTTGGGGACTAGTGGCTTGGGCCTTGTTGGGAGAGCCTTGCTCCTGGGCGTAGGAACGGTTTGAGCTTGTCTCTGATGCAGCTCTTTTGGGGTTCCATTTCCAACGGCTTGGAGAAAGATTGTTGTCGTGTGGCCTCTCACTCTTCTCTACCACCACATCCATCAGTTCTGCACTACGAGCAAATGCTTCTTTCAAGTTCATTGAGACAATGGAACCATTTCTCTTTGCCCTCTCCAGGGCCTCTCTTCGTTTAAGTGCTTTTTCCTGCCTTTTCTGCTCCTTATAGAATTCGGAGAAGTTATTTACAATAATCGGAATTGGTAGAGCAATCACAAGCACTCCAGCTATGCAGCATAAACCCCCCACTATCTTTCCCAGTAGAGTTTTGGGGTAAATATCTCCATAGCCTACGGTGGTCATAGTAATGGTAGCCCACCAGAAAGAAGCTGGAATGCTTTTAAACTTTGTATCCTCCTCATCCTTCTCCGCAAAGAACACAAGACTGGAGAAGATCATGATGCCCATGGCCAGGAAGAGAATTAGCAGGCCCAGCTCATTGTAACTCCTCTTAAGAGTGAAGCCTAGAGACTGAAGACCTGTCGAGTGACGAGCCAACTTTAAAATACGTAGGATGCGCATGATCCGAAAGATCTGAACCACGCGGCGGACATTCTGAAATTGTAGTACACTCTTGTTGGATTCTGTCAAGAAGATGGTGACGTAGTACGGCAAGATGGCTAGCAGGTCAATGACATTCAGAGGACCCTTAAAGAACTTCCACTTGTTGGGAGAGGAGAGGAAGCGAAGCAGGTACTCCATGGTAAACCAGGCAATGCACACAGCTTCCACATGGGCCAGTTGTGGGTTGTCTGAAGACTGGCCAAACTCATCTGTGTCCTGCAGCTCTGGAAGCGTGTTCAGAGACAAGGCAATGGTGGATAGAACAATGAAGAGGATGGAGATAATGGCCAGGATCTGAAAGAAAACATTATTATTATTAAAGTCATATTAGTACGGCTTGTATGATAAGGGTATTATGCATTAAAATACAATTTCCTGTGTATTCAAGCATAAACTCCTTCTTTTTCCCCTTTACAATACAATATACACACATTAAGTACAGTATTTCATGGAAAAGTGAATAAATCGAGAAAGTGTTAATGATAATTAATTAATTAATAGTGTGTGAAGTGTGATTGGCTGACAGCTAATGGATTAGCTTGGCTTTGACTACTTATTTATTCATGACTTGTCAGGCTTATTCACATGAGTGAGTTTCCTTGAGTGGAAAAGTAGTGCTTAACAACCAACCCATAAACAAAAGCAAGAGCATCACAGAATACAATGTACTGTAACTTCTCCACAATCGTCCGTTATTTAGTAAATTATGTCAAACTCAAATTCCAAATTGAAGTTGGATGTGTCTGTGCAATAGATGGCAATAGATCTAATAGCTGTATATTCTGGTAAGACTTGGATTGTAATTCCTCTTTAATTTTGATATGTATCTGCACTTGAAAATGTCGATTTATCCAGAGTATCCACCAAATCAGTGACATGGTGAATACTAATTAACATAGCAAGCTGAAAAGACTTTGGGGCTCCTGCTCTGATCATAAGCAGGGTTACAAAATGTTAATCTCAGCCTGTTCCTCCTTCTATTGGTCCTCCTGGAATTACCAAAAACACCTTTTTGTCACTTGCACCACCTGCTTTGGCACCACCAAGCATAAAAATGAACATGCAGTAGTCACATAAAAGCAGAATGTCTGCAGAATCCACTAAAATGCAGTAGATGATGCCTGATTCATCTAACACAGCACACAGAACTGGGAAGTTTGTCAGAAAACCGCACCCTGACACACGCAAGCACACATACACACATACACACACACACACACGCACACACACACACACACACACACACACACACACACACGCACCCACAATCACTCACACTACCCCTCCTACACTCCACCAATCATGCTAACAAGCAAGTACCATGTGGTGGTAGACCACACTTCTCTAAGCACTGTATGACAGCTCCCATCTCAACTAGCATTCATGGCGAAAACAACAAAATCATTGCATTCACTTTGAAGCCTATTATTATTCTTGTAAATTGTGGTTGTTTGATCCGAATAACAGACTACTTTGATGTCCACCCTGTAATTTCCCAACCAACCCACAAAAAACAGTTAAGCGAGGTAATTGATGGCACCGTATTTTGTGATAAAAAACTGATTATTACTGCTTTGTGCTACGACAGATGCTATATTTTGTCCCCAAGACATATCAACGTAAGCTGCGTACAATTCTGCTTCTGAAAACACATCTTTCTAAAACGTTACAGTCACTTCTATTTGAGGTTTCAGAACTACTACAGAAACCATGAAAACTGGTCTGTAGATGATCCAATAGGAACACGTGGGAAAGTGTATATTTTAAATTAGATTTTTGAGTACACAGACATTTTATTTTTAAACTTCTTATGCTGCCCTTTGGGCTGTGATAGTAGTTTTAAGAGATTCTGATATCAGCTTTTCATCAAAATGGGGACAGAAAGCCCAAATTGAACAGCTCTCCCTTGATCCTGGTGTCCAGGTTTAAAAGCAGGGCTCCTGCCGGACCAGAGTGATCATGATTCACAGAGGCGACATAATCCAGCAGTGTTTATTCATCATAGTACGCTGATATAATACACCCCATTCATATTCTTTTACACTGGCTGTTGACTGATGACTGTTCTATGTGTGCCTTTATTATCCAGTCTAAACGCACCTTTCCAGGAGGCAGCAGGAATACAGAATGTGAAACTTGTTAACTCTGAATAAACCTTAGAAAACTCGGGACAAAACAGAACAACTTGGAGGAAAGGAGGTTACAGCTGGAATGCAGTAGCCCACCCAAAGATGATTAAAGAATATCCTTGAAAAACAATTTGTGGGACATTGAAAGCATAGATGAGCATGACATTCATTATTTCAATGTGATTCAGTTTTAGTAAAACGGTGCAAAGTGATACTTTCCTACTTATTAAGCTGGATCCAGATTTCACCCATAGACTGGATCTACTTATTAAACAAAGCCACTTGTGTAAAGAAACAGACCAAAGGCCAGCATGGAGCATTTGATGCAGGGTTTCCCTTTGCATCATCCGGAGGAAACAAAAGCACAGCAGCAGAAATAGAGCAATAGCAAATGTCGTTAGGTTGTGATTGACAGCATAGACCTCGACGACGGCCTGATAGTTCAGGAGCCCCCTCCTAAGAGTAAAAGTGATGGCCAAAGAGGCAACCTTATCTACAACCAATCGGAGCAGGAGGACACTGTTGCCATAGCGTCACGGCAGCAATGAATAATGACCCTATCTGTTTATTCCCCCTTCCCCAATGTGATCCTCCCTGGAAATTTAGTCAAATCAAACACTTCAAGAGAGGGAGGTGCTGGAACCAGAGAGCAAAGGTCAGATGACGAGTGCCACACAAAACACAATGCCGAGAGAAAACATTTGTACAAAGTGAATTACAGAGTGTAGGGTTATTTTAAGTTTTGTGTAACATGTTATATTATTTTCTACTATAAAGCATTTTTATGTTGCATTGAGAAACACACACAGGCCATATTGAGGACTTGCCTTTAATCAAGCAGTCAGGATGTCTCCACCAAACGTAAACCATTTATCAGCCTTAAACGTAAACAATGTCTCCAAGCGTATTCACGGTTGCAGTGTGTACTAAGGACATTAGCTGACAGGAAATAGACATAGGCCAAAACTGTTGCTTAGCAACACAATTCCAGTGAAACAAACTGAGATTGACAGTTGCAGATAAAGGGTAAATAAAAGTATATTCAGACAGACAGTAGAAATTTTGTTCTTTTACTTTTACATTAAATTATGTAAACATTTTCTATACGTATCCTTTTAAAGTTAAGAGTTGTGATGAGTCAGGAAAAGGACGTGGATGAAAAATCCTGAAACCACCGAAGATTGTTGCAACATAATAGCATGTGTGAGGAAAAGGGCAAAAGTAATATGATCGAGAAGCCATAATAACGTCTCTAATGAAGGCATACTCGTGCTGCTGTGTAACATCCTGCTTATGAGGTCAAGTTCCACAAGGAAAGCCTGCTCATTTCCCACACGGCCTCTGTCCCCGTGGCCACTATCTCTACACACTCTGTGCTCACTCACTCTGCCTCGCCGCTCTTTATCTCTTACTATCCTGGGTTGTTTAATGTCATGGGGTTGCGAATCTCATCAACTATTGCGCTCTAAATTTCAGGTAAAGATAATAACAGTGCACAAAAAAGAAGGAAGCAAACAAACACATGCAAATAGTTGAATGGAACCTCAGACATGATTGCAATGTTTTCATCGCAATCACAGGCTATTTATAGACTCTCAGTGGACGCATGTGTATGTGTGATGAATACTCCATTATTCCAACTAGATAATGTGGACACGAGATGTGAGTGTGACTCCCAGGGAATACTCCTTGGTGGCCCAAAAAGGGAGGGGAACATGATGGGGGGGAGATATTTATATTGAAAGGAGAGGAAAAGTCAACATGTGTCCAAGAGATGAGGAGGGAGGGAACAAGAGGGAGCGAGTAAGAGAGCGGATTGACAGGAAATCCAACTGTGACCTGAAACAAAGCACCTGTTTCCGTTTCTTGCGACATCGTCGTGTAGCTCAGAAGACCAATTTGTCCACGCAGACCCCCATTTCACCAGGACCAGGGGACACTAACCCTCATTAGGCTTAATGAAATCTGATTGACCAACATCCTCATTTAAGGGACAGCCCCAAACAGCACCACATATGTTAATGTAAAATACACAACCTGTGACATTCTCCTCCAGGCTACATATGGGTGGGAATTTATCGCATATCAAGGAATATGCCTGCAGACAAGAAAGTAATTGCATGGGGAATGCGATGACTGTTCCCTGTTCATACACCAAAACTATTTCTGTTCTCGAGAAGCACACACACTTGGGGCTCAGAGAGAAGAAAAACATATTCAAATACAATTAGTCTGTATAATGTAGTTGTGCGTGCTGTTTGCTCCCTCTCCAGCTCCCACTCAAATGGCCTGGTTTTATATTGGCCGTGTCCCAGCAGCTGTGATTAACTTCCTTTGTGCTACATTGGGTTTTGTCAGGGTCGCCTCCATTCATCTGCCAAGTCAGCACTCGCCCAACAAGGAGAAAACCGTGAACTTTTGGACGTTTTATATAGACTTAAACAAAATGATGAGCATTGTCACACTGATGTGAATGTGAGAACAAGGCTGAGGGAAATTGTAGTGATGGTCACTAAGGCATCAGCTACCAAAGAATAAAATATTTACTGTTATATTTATCATACTGAATAAGGGCTGGATAAAATATTGACTAGATTTTGTTGTTAAAAGAAGGCATTAGTGTTGTCTGCTCATACATTATTTTAGCCCTAACTAAATGTAGTTGGTCACTACCTATTCCGTTTGGTAACATACAGTTTGTGTGTCTGAGATTTTCTGCTTGAAACATTTGGTTTTAAATTTGCTGTAAAACCAGTTAAAAGAAAATGCTCTGTAAAGCTCAGGGCAGCTGCTTATCCTTCATACGCGGTCGCAGGGGGGCTGGAGTCCATCTCAGCCAAGATCGGGCGACAGACAGGGTACACGCCAGTCGATTGCGAGCAAATGAGTTCCACTTTTTATTCTTAAGAAAAATACAGTCTTTTTTCTGCTTTTAAACGGATCTGCACTGCTTGGCTGGTTGGCTTAGGTTTGATTTAGTTATTTTCTATGTTCAGCCACTTGTAAAAAAAAGGTGCAGCTCACGTCAGTGCTTTCACATTGTGTTAAGTGCTGTGGTTTCCGCAAGTGACAGTTCAGGAAGTCCCAGACTCCCAGTGCTCCAAGTGGCACCTTCCTCATTAGCAGCCACAGGAGCAACAGACACACTGCTGAGCTCCAGTAGTGGAAACCCTTGTTCTGCCTTTGTCCCGAGACGAGAGGTTGTTAACTATGCAAGAGGTCACCCAGGGAAACATAAGATCCACCTACATTCATCATGTGATAGTCCTTGACACTAAGACAGGCATGGAATGAAAATGTTTTATTTAAGCTGTATTTAGATTATGGGTGCTCGATCACTAAGGTCCTCTCACCAGCTGACTCCCATCATCCCCCTGAGGCACATCCGAGGCCACAGGGATACCATGCCACGCTCTCTCTTGCTCGACTACCAGCCGCTGTCACCATGACAACCCCTTGAAGCACGACAGGAGGTGGCTAAGTAGACCTGCTTGTGAAAAGCAAGTCTGACAGAGTTTCCTACTCTCCCTCCCTCCTTCCTTCTCTCCCTGATTTGTAGCTTATTCAAAGCTCACCCAGCTCTGAACCGTCTGCACTGCATGTCAATGTTCGATAGTTTTTTTTCACTCAATCATGTCAGATTGTTGTTTGTATTTCATTTGATGTGCTGCCTTCTTTCATGCATGTTTAACATTGTTTTTTTTTAAAGCAAAGGACTACTCAACTACCACGCTAAATCTTCATTAGCTGATGTTTAAATTGTATGCCACACTTCAGCTGTTATGTCATTTGATTTGATTAACAGGCACCACAGAACCACAGTATTGATCTTCATCTGATAGTGGCTGATAGCATGGGCGTTAAATAAAGTGTAATAATTAACACCTTTGCTTCTGTATGTAGAAGGTCTCTGCCTCACTGCCTGTGAAAGAAATGGGTTTCCATGGTGACGGGAGGAGACTGTGTCTTCCACATTTCGCACAGCACGATAGCTTGAAGCACACACTCTTAGAGTCGCCCAGCTGTAGTCTCCCCACCCTACATCACTTCTGATTGTATTCTAGAGAAGCAGAACCTCACTAAACCTAACCTCCTCCATCTTTCAAAAAATACATCTGTTGTGTCTTTGGGTTCCTCAAGGGACCTACTGACAGATTAGCTTTTTCAAAAAACAGGCGTGCACAGGCCTGCAAATTTCATCTCGTGACATACGTGTCACCACCTGTATGATCATGATCTTTCTCCTGGAACACTGTTGTAATCCTCATCTTAGTGATTGAAAGACCCTCATACAGAAGGCTTCAATACCGTAAATTCCATTGTCAAGTGCTTAGCCAATCGACCCATACTTTACATTGCAAAAGAAAGTGTGCAAGTCACATTAGCCCGATAGATTCATTGAATTCCACATATTTGCCATGTTCATTTGACAATATCATTTTCATTAGATTGGATGTGTAAGTGGTATATTAAAATGATCCTAGTGCATCCAATAATGCCTGAAATGCTTTTTTTGTCATTTTTTCGCAAAGGCATCCCATTAATAGATTTAAATCACTTCGGGGGGCTTCGTCAAAACTTTCCCGTGACTCATGCAGTGTTTACATGCAGGGTGCTCGACCATTCCATTCGAAAAAACTGCTAATGTAGGTACGAAAACTAAGCCTGGGACATCCATGTTGTGAATGAATCCACCTCATCTCCTCTCCCTCTCAATTATTCATGCATTTCAGATGAAGAAGAGAATCCAGACTCAGCATCTATATTTAAACTCTGACTGGTCCATAGTGGCTGTATAAATAGAAACAGTATAGGGGTTTGGTCTCGAACACCAAAAGAGGCTGTCTTCATCAGGAATTGAACGTCGGAGTATGCAGCATTTATTGGAACAAGATGAAAGACATCTTAGTCGTCAGCGATGGAAGGGGCATTTCTGGATTTAGGAAATATCGTAGAGTAGTTATGGTTGGTAAGGGAATGTGTGGAAAACCCTAACCTGCTTCTGCTGTAGACGAACTGTCTCACCCTTAATCTGTATCACAGATACAAGTTATTGTCTAAAAATGACGTACGATGCAGTTCACGTAGTCTTGCAGTCTGTGATCCTTTATTCATTACAGAAACCAGAAAACGCCACAGCACACACTGCAGACAGCTGCACACAGGGACGTTGTAAACATTAGAGAAGCATTGATTTGAAACGCATGGAAAGATAAAGAGAGAAAGGCACACGTAGCCCTTGTATAGACACACAAACACACACACACACGCATCATTCAATGATGACTGAATAGAAGCCAGCTGTAAAAAGTATCATGAAATGACAGTTGCCATGGTGATAGGGACAGTGAACTTTTAAACATTTTGTGGACAACAGCGAGAAATGAAAGAGAGAAACTGAGACGACTGTGAATGTAGCGTGTTTTCATAAAGCAAGAACGTTACGAAGCAAAATTACAGTTAACCCTGAAGTCAAACTCAGGCTTACTGCAGAGAGTCTACTTGCCATATAGTCCATATTTCAGTCTGTTAGAGCTCATTGCCATTCAGTATCAGTAGTGTTAATCCTGTTGGCCATCGGACAAGTATCTAAGTTTTATACTTCATTGTTCAATGGAAGTATAAATTCAATTCAATAACAGCATTAATTTCATACAGTTATACTATTATGTTAGGTCTGTGGATGTAAATTTAGAACTTCTAGGCTGAAATTTAAGGTTTCCAGTTGACCCGTTGTGCAAGGACACTTTCTTAAAATTGCACTTTGGCTACAGATGAACACGATAAGGGCCATGCACATGTTAACGTCAGCTGTGCCACTTTCATCCTTCTATCCGAGGTGTTTGCACAAACAAAAAAGTTAAAAACATGTGCCATTAGATCACAATTCCTAGTATCAGAATGTAGACTTACTGATGAAACCTTGGATGAGGAGTTTGGCTGTGACATGTGGAGAACTCTCAAGCTTGATAGACCTCCCGTCTCTTGTCACGGTTGTCAACCTACAATTGGACAAGCACTGTTTGTGGGAGGAGCTAAGTGAAGGTTTTTTTTTATTTGAATGTAGAAGGTATGGTATAATTATTATTGTTGTTATTATTATTTTTGAAGTAATTGTGTCATGATGCACATGTGCAAATAGTGTGTTTATGATAATGTGTGTGCCTGTGGTAGCGTTAGTAGTAGTAGTAGTAGTAGTAGTCGTAGTAGTAGTGGTAGTAGTAGTAGTAGTAGTCATTGTCAGTCGAAAGGGATCATCAAGGGAAAAAGCACCTCACACCAGTAGTCAAGTGCTCACGCCCGCCCTACCTCTCTTGAAATCACCCGTGGGCTTGATGAAGGTTTCTACTCTCCTTTAGTGGATTCTATTTCCGTCTCAGTCCTTCACACTTTCCTCAAGGTCATTCCTTCACCTCACCGCACGACCCACACACGGCGGATTGAAACGGGCCAAGTGAAAAACTACAAGTGGCACAGCCTCTGGATCATCGGCATATGTTATGATCCCTAATGTTGTGGATGTGTTGTTGCATTTCACAACAATGGTTTGCATGGACACAACAATGTTTTTCTTTTAGTATATTATGCTCTTCCTTCCTAATAGGGCCACTGGATCGGCTGATAAAGCAATGTGCCTCATTACCTCGCGTTCATTGAGACACAAAGGTTTTCTCTGCTAAAGAGGGAATCCAGTCACGTGTTTGTGCATTTCTTTTTTTTTAAAGAGGGTAGAATCTGTGAAGATTTGTTGCAAAACCTTCGGAAATCACCAATTACACTAATTGCTGATTATTGTTGATCCGTAACAACTGATATCTTGATTATACCAGTGGGCCACGAGGATCCGGACTACTTAATTTGTCACGTCCCAAAAATAATTTCAACCGCTCTGAAGTCTGTTATCTATAAATCGTAAACTGTGTGATTAATCTGTGTTTCTGAACCCTGAGGGGCTCTTCCTGCTATTTGCAGACCAGTATCTGTTGAGACAGCTCAGGGTTAGAATTTATTTAGAAGAGGGGGGTCTTCCATGCTGAGCTTTTTCTTCTATGCAGAAACAAAATACTAAGTGGATGCTTCTGTTGTTTTAGCCTTTGGGAATGGGGAATATTTTGCTGCGTAGCCTCATCTTTTAAAATTTAATGTGGTCCAAAAGGCAACCACAAACTCAAATGGCTTATGAAAGCCATTCTCCAGTAAGTCGTTTACAATTACAAAGGTGATTTCTTTTGTTGCCTTTATTAGAGCAGCAGGACAATAGAAGGGAAAAGGGGGAGAGTGCGACGGGACGTCATCTTGCAAAGGGCAGCGGATTGGAATTGAACCTGAGCGAGGGGGCTCAATGCTAAATGCTTCTGGTTTTGTTATTATGCGGCATTCTTTCTGTGTGTTGTACAAAGGTCCAAAAGCATCACCTGCATTTCACCAGCAATTAAGTTTAGATTGGTGTAGATGTTAAAGGTATTATGTTGCCATTGTTGGGAACTTTGAAGACACAATTCTATGTTGTATTGATTCCCATACCTAAAAGTAAGAGCAATAATTCAACGTCATACACCGATAACCGGGATTTGAAGTGTTCCCACAGACTAAAGGAGAGAGAACATTCAATAATATGAATATTCTGATTTAACGTTCATGTTTCACAGTGATTTTATCTCCCATTAACAGTCCTTCACTTACCAGATCTCTTGATCTATTGCTGTTTTATCTCCCTCACACTCTTTGCTCCTCAGACTTCGTCCTCTTGGGTATTGTGAAGTCTTGTCTTTTACTCAGTGCTCATGTAACAGCTCAACACTAAATTGAACGAACAAAAGAGCTGTCACGCTTTGCAGTGGCAGAGTGCTATTCTTGACCAGCTTCACTTTCTTGTCATGAACATTTCAGAGCCGTTCCTATGGAGTGATGGTATATTCTGTTCATCGGTGGCAAAAGCAGTGGCTTTTTATCAATTCCTTCTTTTCAGCGAATGTGAGCAATCACTTTGCATGAACCCCAGGTTACTTTGATGACCACAGTTATGTAACTTATTACACATTTATGAGTTTTAGTCACCAATATGAAAGAATGCACACACTGAAATACATTCTGCCCCAGTGAAAAGCAGTGTGTACGTTTCCTTACCAAACATATCCTGGACAAAAACATAGTGTGAGAAAGCTGTGTCCTGGTGCAAAGCAGAAAAGCTGAGTACCACTACAAATCCTCAACTATCTCTTACAAAATGCAGGACATGACTCGTATAATACTTACAAGCACGACTCCACCACTAGAGACCACTGCACATTAACAGTGAATGAGCATTGGCACGTGCAGCACAATGTTAAAACGGATACAAAATAATCCCAAACTCCTTCCAAAACATCCGTCCAACATGAACTAATTCTATGAATACATTAACATGATAATCCCGATTGTCAGCGTGGTTTTGTAATCACCTCAGTTCCTTTCTTCTCAGGAGAAGAAACACTGAACCGCCACTGGAGTTCAGGCTCCTTTTGTCAACTCGTTTAAAAATACATTTGATACATTCTCGTCAACAAAGGATATTTTGTGTAATTTTAAATCTATAATTTATTTTAGAATATAGTGTGATGTTTTTTTTTTTGCATTGTTTGTTGGAGTTGTTAGAGAGTCTGTTGATAAAGATATATCATGTACTAGAACTATTTCTGAAAATGTGTATCTATGTACATGATATACTGCTATTGACAATAACAGGGATATTTAAAAAAATATATATTGATCTGTTAAAAGCATTTTAGTAATCTTAATAATCATTTTAGTAATCTTCTCCAAAAACATTTTTGTTATCTTTGTTGACATTCTCATTACACCCTGATAGCAATCGATGAATCAACTGCTCTGACAAAACAAAGAGGGGGGGATTCAGTTATCTCGGGCGTTTGCAGGGCTCGGATGTAAACATGTACCTCTCCCATCACTTAGTGCGACCAGAATGTAACAATTGGGCTGTCGACCTGCCCGCGGCTCCCTGCACTCACGGTTGTCGCATGTGTCTTTACCAGCTGTGAGTACTAACAAAGCCACGTTTGTTGTTTATGCCCGCAATCTTTTTTGGCAACTTTCTTGCTAGATTTAACGACTTTTGGATCTGCCGGCAACTTCCATTGGAAAATGATTCCCATGAAAGTTCTCCTGAAACAAACAAAAGACTCAGCAGCGAATGGAACAAATGACGTATGACGTGAAAGGGGTCAGTTATATGATGGACATTAAGGAACATTTTAGAGACAGCAGCTCAGCTTCCTAAACATCTGCCATTTTGCCTTGTATTTCATCAATATTATATTTTTACTGTCACACTTACATAGAAATTATGTAAAAAGCACCATTCATCCCTTTAATGTAAAAAGATGTCTGTTCCACATGTCAGCCTGAATCTCCTGTGGTTTCTCGTCATAAGAATCATAAATTGTGCTTAAATACTCTGAAAACTATAAAACGTCTGCAGTAAAAGGGTATCTGTGGGAGTGAGTGTGTCTGTGTGTGCATGCTTTTGTTCTCCTAAAAGTGACAAAAAAATTGGTCATAGGTGTGAGCTGCTAATCAATTCCCATTGCTCTTCCCTCCCTCACAGGCAGAACGGCATGAATGCAATCATTGAGGCACTCAAGTGCACATGATCCTAGTTTATTATCTCAGCGCCACGCAAATGAAGACAACATTGACGAATAACCTGCGAAAGTCTGTTATGTTCGTGACTTCAGTGTTGCATGGTCACTCAGCACCCTGCGCACTCTTGCTTTGGAAGAAGATATTTTGTAAATGTAGTCGTTTGTCACCTGATTTGTTTTTCTCCAGTGTGACGTCAGTCAATCGGGTTAAGTTTGTTGACTCAGTGTTGTGAGAATGTGCTGAAATGGCCGGCTTAACATCATCGTGTTTTCATGGCTCAGGCTTTCATGAAGACAAGCAAGAAATATTTAAAGTTGTTGGATTGCACAAAAAACGCTTCGTTGTATCAACTGATTCGGAGGTTTAGAAGCTTCCAGGCGATGTGGGAAAGCAGAGCGATGAGTCCATCAGGACTAAAGTCTCATACTGTCAAAAGGCGGCCATAAGCGGCCACGAGGAGGCCGTCTCAATGCATTGGCAGTAAAACCTGGGTTTTAAAATCAATTGGTGGGCGGATCTCGATAGACGGGCCAGGCTGAAGCTGTGCCTCTTACCCAAATGAAGCAGTCTGGCTTTCCAGACATCAAACACAGTTAATGAGCCTGGCGGCCTCTCAGACATCTGAAAGATGATTTATCGGATTTTACAAGAGTTTAGGCACTTAATTTACTTCATGGTTTGAATTTAAAGTGTTTTTATTGCTTTTATGACTCTGGAGAATCTAGCCCCTGAATTAGGACACAGCATTGTGTCCTAGTGATATTGATATTAGTAAAAGTGATATTCCCAGCACCATGAAGTCCACAATTTATTTTGGGAAACAATCCATATTACTCATGGCATTACCTATAAGGGCTTCTCTTGCTACCAGTCAACTGTTACGAGCTGCTTTCGTAAGCGTACACAATCTTGTTTTATGGTGACTCAAATCTGATTTGAGCGAGAGACAGACAATGCTGTGGCTTACAAAGAATGTAAACAGAGAGAAAAGAAAGCTTCAAAATTGGGCCTCAAGTCTCCTAGAGAATAATTAACGTGACATTTCCCTGACATTTAGCCAGAGGTATAGCGGAGGAGCCTGAAGAAGGGAGGAAGAAAGCAGAGATATGAGCCAATAGAGGTAAAAGAGAGACGGGAAGGATGACAGGACAGAAAGAATACAGGCTGGATTTTTCCCTGCACATTAACAAATAATTTAGTAACAACATGCTGTCTTGTGTTGCTCTGTGCAGACATTTAAATGTAGGAACTAAACAGGGGTGCGCATGCAGACACACACACACAGAAACACAAATAGACTTAGGCCAATGTTGAGTACCCACTTCTTCAGTGATGATACAATTATAGTTTTGCTGCTCAGTGCTCAACTCCACGATTCACCACCTGTTTGCGAGCGGTCGAACACGCATTTCCATCTCTGACCCGACGTTGGGCCGACCTGTGGTCGGCGCTGGACCGCGTGACAAGCCCACAACGCGCCCCAGACTATTAAAGAAAGACCAAGACCGTACATTCAACCCCCATCAATGCTTTAAGCAATTTGATCTGTGGTTTCACGTTGACCTTTTAAGCTAATTAGAATTTGGTCAACTCTGCCCCTGACTGTGTCAAGGTTGCTCTGTTTTTTCTGGCATGACATCTTCCGCTATGAACTCCTAATGAGAGAAGCGATTAACACTTAAAAAAAAATGGTAAGCAAGGACTGCACCCACTCATTAAATGGTAGCTATTGGGAGACACAGATTAGCAGCAAACAATATGCACAAGCATCTTGCTGCATCATTATTTAAAGGGAAGGAGTCACATCTAATGCTGCTTCTTAACTGGTCTCCAGCATTGTTTTGATAAACTGCAGATATTAGAATGGTACAATGGAGACAGCAGCGTATGATCTTCTCCTTTTTATACTCCACTTCCTTAGCTCAAACACAATAAGCATTGATTTTACATCTCTTTGATTCCTACGAAGAAGACGTTTCACTGACAGGCTCCCAGCACTCATCTCTCACTTTCTCTCTGCGTCTGCGCTGACAGTCCTCACTGCGAAACATCAGCTGGCACACACTGCTAATAGGTTCATTTCCTTCACATTTCACAAACTAGGCACTGTGCTTCCCTTTAAAACCATGTAGAAAAGAAACAGCATCCTCTTTGATCTCTCCAATTCAATGTCAGGTAACGAGATCAAAGGCGAATCATTTCTGACTCCGCTGCAGGTCTCCGAGGTTGCGGCTGCAGGGCAACTCTGTGTTTTTGTTAAAGACTAAAGGTGAGTACATAAAATAAATCAGCACGCTATGTCATGCCTTAAAGATAAGAAGATATCGTTTAGGAGGATTCCCTTGTCATTTAATACAGATTACAGACTAAATGCAGGGTTCCTAAAGTATACTGAAAACATACTGCTCAGGTACGGTCTTACCTCTTTTTTAACTGATGTAACTATGAGACAAACTAAACGTGGGAAACAGAATGTCTTACTTGATAACATCTATATTTTATTGTAGTTGAATATTGAAATATGTTCAATAATGTCATGTCACAAACACCGTGCATTGATGAAAAAGTGCCCTCTCCAAACATTGATTAATGCAAAAGACTCAAACAATTCAAAATAATTTTGGTTTGTTGTTTATGTGGTAAAATATCAAATTAATTTCCCTAGATTCCTGCAGTATATTAAATTAAATTGGCCCAGGATGATGTAACAAAATAAATTACTTTGTTTTGTGTTGTTTTGTAAGCAAAAGTATCTAAGAGATATTTGACTGATTTACTGGATTTAATGAATCCACTAGATGATCAGTTCACAAAGTGGGACAAAGTGTAAGTATTCATGTTGGGATGCTTAAGAATCTGAAAATAGGTGTGTTTGAAATGTGTGTGTGTGTGTGTGTGTGTGTGATCAGTGTGCTCACATGTTTTCAAAAGCGAGCTAAAAATATGACAATGACCTTTTGTTACAAGTCTGGTAATAAGAGTATAACCTTAAATACAGATAATGAATCTTGTGTCATATCATAAAGATGCATCCAGGGAGCTACTTTCACTTTGAGACTCAGACATTTTTTTTTCCAGTAATGGCAGATAATAGCGTGCACATCCCAGACTGATAAGTCCCGACTGCTGGCATTCTCTTTCTATGATTTCCACTCTTTAGTTCATGTTACAACCTTGGAACAATAAAAAAATATGAGTAAACACAGTTTATCCTGATTGACTAATTCTAATATCAGTATTACACTCAATACAATGGCTCCCAGTCCCATTTCGGACTGACTAGAAAGTCCTACTACTCATCCGTAAATGCATAAGTGGACCTTCTCCTTCCTCCCCAAACCTGCACGCACACACTCAAATCTGCAAGCAGGCGTTATAAATAAAATGTATTATTATTTTACGTTTAATATGTTCAGCACTTTTGTTTTGCGTGTTTGCAATCTTACATTTTTTTCATTTGCATTCGTTTTTTCATTATTTTTGCATGTTTCTTTGACGTTGCAAATGCTCACAATGCTGGGGGAGGTTTGCTCCAACCAACCACCAACCTCATCTTCCACCCATCATCCAAAGACAGTTACCTTTGCAGCAACAGATGAGCTTGGCTTTTCCAGAAGGTCCCAAAGCTTCTTTCGCTTTTCGGCACAGCAAGTGTTGTCAAACTCTTCTCCATCTCGGTCCTTCATATTGTCTGCTTCTCGTTTGAGCTCCTCATTCATTTGCTCCTTCTTCTGATGGTACCTCGCCTGGCAACACGACTCTAGGTAGATCTCATCGATGCCCCAGTAGTCGAGTTCTTGACTGAACGACAGGGCACACATTTCTTCCATCATGTGCAGCTTACCCGTGCGGTAGAAGTTCAAAATTGAGGTGAATGCCCCTGGATGTCGATCGAAAAAGTACTCATTCTCCTCGAGGTTGTAGTCGTCGCATACTTCCATCAGAGATTCGTGGGTGTTGCAATCTCTTAATTTTCCCAGACGTGTTCGTGGTAGCCTATCTAATGTTCGCCACAAAACCTCATGTGGGAGACCCCCAACGTTCAGCCGGACTCTGCGGAAACATGACTTGCTGTGAATTATGTCCACCGGTTCAGGGGGCAGCGATGATGTTGACTGTGAGCCAGCTTTATTCAACTCGGCCAAGGATTTCTCCATGATGGGTTTAAGTTGAGGAATCAGGCAAACACCCAAGGCTGTGGACTACAGTTGTTTCTGTTTCCTTTCATAATTTCACCTGATGGATTGAAAAAACAAACATTTAGAAATCATTAGTATCTCATCCCACGTTTCAAGGCGCACAGCTCAATCATCTGACTGTTTGATGGTAATTAAAGGCTGTGGTTCCGAACATGGGGCCAAGAGGCAAAGGCTATAAGATACATTTGACAGGTCACGAGACGATTTCAGAAGAAAGGAACAAAACAAAAATATATTTGTTTGTACAATATCTGTGTTTATTTTTAAACACAGACACAATAATACAAACTGGCTTACATTGATTGACTATAACTGCAAGGTCCAAGACCAAACTCCCAAATGCATTGTGTGAAGAACTGACGGAAAATAAAAGACAGATTTGAGTATTGTTTGAAGACATTTCTGTCTTTCGATTATTGCCACATCTTTGTTCTTGAGAACCCTCAATATTTAAAACCAGTAAGGGGAGAGATATAGATAAATTACACTACTATCTTTTGATTTCAAGTTCATATGTTCTTTTTTATTTGTTTTAATTAAAAATAAATAAACCATCACAGTGATTTATGTAATTGATCAATAATTGACCTACTGTAAGATAGGGATTCTTCTTAGTTGACTAAAACTCACAGTGTGCAGAATCACACATTTATAAAACATTAGGGAACCACGAAAACCTTTTTGAATACTGCCCACCAAAAAGTTTCCAACGAGCACGCACCGATCCTATTTTTTGGAGGTATCTATGTGTCGACTGATGCAACATCATCATCCATTTAATAAAATATTTACAGTAATTGGCTGATCACCGCGGTGCAACGTGTGCGCTGTCCACTCTGACGGTGCTGAAACACCAGGAAGCGCTGTTCACTCCCGTGATCACCACGGCGAGGACCCCCTCCTGTCAACCCCCCCCCTCCCTCCCCCTCTCTCAAGGGGAAGACAGGCTGACACGGAGAAGACACACAGCCTACATCATGTCCAGACAAAACATGTCCAACGCTTTCATCGCTCATCCCTGACTGAAGACGTGGCACCGGTCGCACATTTCTTTTTTTTCTCCTTCTTTTTGGTCCGGCTGTTCATTTGGTTTAATGTCGGTGGGAGGAGAGCGTGGAAAGCCAAACAACACCTCGGCCCTGCAGACGTGATCATTGATGGCTGTCCCGCAAAGTTTTTTAACACCTCACTTGCATACTTGCGTGCACAATGTCAACGTCAATTACAAAGCTCATCGGAAATAAAGACATGAACGCGGGCTCTGTAATAAAGGATGAAGACATTGTTATGTGGGGTTTTGCAGTAACCGGCTGCGGGGAAGAGGTAAAAAAGAAATTGTTCATTTTGAAGAAGCCTCCACCCTCTTGTTGTCAATACCTCGACAATTAGCATTTGGCCTAATAAACATTCTCCATCATTGTCTACAAAATGTGGGACGGTTGTGTGCAGCTAAGCTTTTGACTGAGAATAAGCTCATTGAGATTTTTAATCATCGATTCAATGTTGTGAATCCAAATCCTCCATCGTTATGCATTTCCCTGTTTGTCGAAGGCTGCCTGCTCAATACTGGTGCAGTTTCAATTCAGAATTTCCCATATGCCACTGATAATCGATTACAATAGCTAGGTTACATGTGATTCAAAGTCAAATAAGCTTTAAAATAAAATACCGTGGTGAGTTGTCATCCTGCACTGAATCAAACCAGGGCGCATCGCTCCGTGCAGAAGCAGAGAGAGAGAAAAAAAAGAAAGAAAACAGAAGAGGCGACGTTGTTGGTTTGCTATTGTCATGGTTTAACCCAATCCATTTCCCCTTCTTCTGCCTCCGACATGGCAGAAGGATTCATGCCCACCCGCCGCTCTGCCGCTCTGCATCTCGCACCGGTGTGTCTCGGGCTCGACGATCAACAAGTATTCGACCGGAGTCCGTTCGGTCAGCTGGAGACTCCCCGCGATCTGTGTGAGGAGGCGCCGCATCTCTCCCAAAGCGGATCCATGGCAGCTCAGCGCCGTCTTCCACGTCCGATTAACTCTTTCAGCACCGCGTCCTGACGTCTGCACGCAGCTTCCTATCAATGAAAAAATACACTCGGAGCCGCTGTTAGTCGTCGTTAGGGTGTGCTGTTAGATAGAGGCGCCATGTATTGACAGCGCACATCAAATATGGATGATCAGCAGATCTGAAAGCACTGAGCGAGCAACAACGAGAACCACTGCTACATGGTCTTCAGAGAAAATAAAAATGCTGCTTAATATGGCAAGAATAGCTGAGTTTACCCTTCTTTTTCTACATAAGCAATGAGTATTCAGGTCCCAGGAAAAGTCCTGCATTCAGAATTGTACAACGTAAAAGTACATACCGAATATATGTGTCCTATTATCATACCATTAGACTGTATGGCCTGAGCTAAAGTTCAACTACGAGGTTGGGCGATTTAGTTAAAGGTTTCCCAACCAAGGGGTTGAGCCCCATTTAAAAGATCACGCGACAAAACTGCCGGTCTAAGTGGCAGACAAGAGCTCTCCTCAATTTTCTGTTTATTTGTAATGCTCAAATTCTCCTTCTTCCACCTTCGAAGATCCTCTGTCCACCATTGAAACAAACCCCTCTCTGGCGTCACCCCATGAAAGGACTCCAACTGATCCAGAACGCATCCATCAGACTTCTAACCAAACCCTAAATCCTGAGCCCTCAAAGCCATTTGTGCCAACTATTTATCTAGGTGTTGCCCTATACAATAATACAATTAGATATACATTAGGTTTATTATTTTTTGAAAATATTAAGAACAAACAAGTTAAATAGTCTACAATACATATATTCACTCTCAATATAAAATGGTAAATAGTGTGGCAGTACATAAAACAAATCAATCAATAAACATTTTTACAGCTATATACAGTTAATCAAATTCTTCACATGTCACACAGCGTGCTCTTGAGCCTGAAAGACACCTGCAGATCTCCGTCTGGCTGCAGCATCCCATAGCCGTAGCGACTGGGATTAACTGGTGGCATTTTGGCCTCTGGGTCACACATCTCCAGATCAAGATTGGTCAGGAGCAGGAACACAAATCTAGAAAAATAGGCGGCAAAAGCAGTTCAGAATTACAGATCGCTCACTAATGAACACGACTTGTGAGTAGGGTTGGGTACCGAGAACCGGTACCAATATAGTACCGGTTCCTACACGTCCGGTACCTACCGTACCGAAACACAACGCAGATTTCGGTGCTTCATTTCGGTGCCTGAGTCGATTGAAAAACTTTATTTACACTACGCTGATGACCCTATTCCCGCAACAGCTAATGACGACAGCTTACCGTTTGTGTAGCAACAGCAGCTAGCTAACCATCTACCTTATATTCATATTTATTTAAGTCAGTGTTTCGCCGAACAGTCTAGAAGTGTTTTCGGTGCGCGCGCGGCACTACCGCCCCGATGGGCACAGGCTCAGTGCGCGCGTCTACAACGCCCCCCTTCTCTTATTTTTACAAACCTCCAATGACTCGGTTAGTTAACGATAGTTCATCATTCGTAGCGTATAGCTACAGTAGCTAGCTAGAAAATGCCAAAGGTAAACTGTCAAAAGTGTGGCACAGTCGCTCCGGTCCGAACCTACACTGCTCAACAACAGCCTGCCCCCCCCCCCCACACCCACTAACCCCCCCTCCTGATGGGAAGGAGCGCACCCTAAACAATTTAAGTTAAAAAGTTTAAATCCAAGTTTTTTTCTTTTTCAGTTAATATATAATTTCATATGTGTTTGTTAAAATGTTACCTTTTTTGCCTTGGCAACAAAAAAAAGCCTTTCATTAATGCTGTCACTTTTTTCAAAAAAAGTACAGATTCAGGCACCGTTTAGGCACCGGTATCGTTTTAAAAGTACCGGGTTAGCACCGGTATCGGAAAAAAAAAAAAACAATACCCATCCCTGCTTGTGAGACAGTAAAATTTTAAGTTTCACTCATTTATGTAGTGCATCAATTCTGTGAAAATCTCATCAAGTAATATGACATTTAATAGAAAAAAAGCCAAAATAATAAAAAAAAATGTTTTGTTTACTACTGGTAAGGATTGACCTTTAACCTTTACTACTAGACTTTCATAGAGGTCGGTGCCAAGTCTATTTTTACTTATAGGTACAAATTATAATTTGGATTTATTTATTTCCCAAATAACAGAGGCCCAAAATGATTTCCTTTCATCTGGAGTTTCGCCCACATTTAAAGCCACCCAATGCAGATTTCCAGGATACTTGAAATGCTCGCTTACAATTCAGTTTATTGAATGTCTTTACTGGCTGCCATTTTCTCGCAAGATGTTGTAGCAATAACGCTTAACTCTCATCCGAGATGAAAGCTTAAGTCTTTTTTACAACTTCCTGGATCAGGCAAGTGACTTGCAAGATTTACCAGCCTTGTTGTTTCCCTTGGCCTGGGGAAAGCTGGCCCGCCCTATTTCTAGTAGAACCGAATATTATATCAGCTTGTTGATGAAAATGACAGGAAAAAGGAAGCGGGGCTGAAAATAATAGCGGAATTGTTATGTAGAGATATTCTTTGATGGTCCTGTAATCGGGGTCATATGGCAGGAAAGGCTGTGATCATTAACGTACCATTTTAAAACCCTCAGTGCAGCGTGATTGAAAAGCACCGTATTTCTATACTCACTGTTTAATGGCTGTGACAGCAAACTGTTTCCCAACACAGATGCTACTCCCTCCACCCCAAGGCATGGTGGCGTACTTCAGCTTTTTTCCATCTTTGTAGAATTCATCCTTCACTGTGGAATCGTCATTTAAGAAACGGTCATACTTGAAAATCTGTTCAGATAAGATATGAAAGAAAAAAGGCGTGAAATGTGCACATTATGAAATCAAGCAAATAGGTTTAATCCCCAAACTCTTTTTTGGTCAAATATAATATTGAAATATCACCTTTGAGAACACAATAAACTTATATAATATGTAACTATCACGTGGGAGACATAAACAGAATGAACATAGGGAATCAATCTCGTTCTCTTGCAAGTCAACTCCTACTCACTTCATTTGTAGGCATTTAGCAGCTCATCCCAAAGGATGCTAGTAATTTAAATCACACTGCTTAATCCTTCCTCCTCAAGATTGCTTAGTGCTCCACAATATGAAATCACAATAGAGGTACACAGGTATTATGACAGTGGAGGCCACAGAATATTAAGTGATAACGTCTTGAGCACATCATAGGAACAGTTTTTAATGTGTGTGACATTAATACATGTAAATAACGGACCTGTGGTTCTTGGTGGATCTGTGGGTCCATCTGAGGGCTGAGGAAGGGGAACAGACAAACCCGGTCCCCCTTTCTGAGGCGGTATTTCTCTCCGCCGGCCATGAGCAGGGTCTTGTCCTGCACCACCTCTCTCTTTATCATTACCGCAGCGGTGAGCCGCAGGGTCTCACTCAAAACGCTGTCTGCGGAATGGAAACGACAGAAGAGCAGAAGATGTAACAAGGGTGGCAGCCTCGGTTCGATCAGCCCTCGGGCTTAATCTGCAGAGCTACAAACAATGGCAAGGAAATTACAACGTATGAAAAAGACATTTACTAGTTTAATTCAAAAGGTCAAACTTGTATTGACGCTGCCATTGTTTCAAGCATGCAGCACTTATCTTGTTCCTATCAACGAGTCAAATGAGCCTTTGATTCCACCTCACTGGGGAGGCTCAACCACTAGCTGTAAGAGTAAGCAGGTGAAAAGGTGCTGCTGGCGGCTGTCGCGTACCGAGCACAGGTGTGCTGTGTGCCTCCAGCAGGGCAATGGCGGGGTGCTGTTGGTCGGTGCCCCGGAGGCCTCGGATCTCGGATTTAACTGCCTCCATGGCCTCCGGGTGAGTGAGCAGGAAGCCGAGGAGCCAAAAAGCTGCAGGTCCAGCATTGCACTTAAAGAAAAACACCCAACTTAGCACAAACTCCATGCAAGATTTTAGTATGAACAACTTTTACATTGTGTATACAAAGACAGACAATGCATTTAACGTGGATATGGTAAATATGGATCTCTCCGTAATGCTGCTGTGTGAAGTTGACGGATGTGAGGTGGAGCTGAGGAATCAGTCCACAAAAAACCCAACCAGCTCAGGATGAACTGGAATGTGGCGTCGGTGAAATCCCAGCACTGCCTGTAACTCGTGAATAAGCCACATTAACTTTGGCACGTCCCACTGGACTTGCATCTAATGCCTCTATTCTCTGCAGTGGTGCTCCAGTTTCCTTCCCAGGCCAAGAGTGTGTGCTTTAATACCCCAGACGACAGGATAAAGCACAAACAGACATGTTTAGTGAATAGCGGCCTTTCCCAAACCATCCGAAAGAGCCTGTAGCAGTTGGACTGGCTAATGTGTCTCCTAAACAATTATTGATAAAGTGAGACTGGTATTTAAAAAGCTATTGCAGCTAAAATGTAGCATAAATGAACAGCAGACGCTCGGACAATTAAACAACTTGCTGTCTCCCCCACCTGGCAGCACAGAGCCAACAGTGTGGACAATTCTGTGTTCACACCTGTTGTAATAGTGGTGAATAATACTTGACAAGAGATGTCTTGCACTAAAGGAAGCGAAGCAGAAAACCGGATTGACTGCACACATCCTGTACATGACCTCCTGAAACTATGTGGTTTCCTTTCAATATCAGAGAAACAGGAAGTAGCTCCAACAGAATCCCATAAGTCTGTAACTCACTTGTACAGCTGTGTAATTACACAACCTCAAGGGTTGTGTAATTACAGAAAGGGTGTCATGGAAACTGATTCACGTCAACACACATGCTAAAGCCTCGCTCTAAGTTACAAGTTGAGGCAGGTAGCTCTGAGTAACTGCTGGAGAAGCTGTTTTGGCGGGCTGAGTACACATCCTGGAACTTTTGTATGTTTTGGTATCTGTATGAGGCCCTGTGTGTGTGTGTGTGTGTTTTATATATTCTGTGTGGCACATAGAGGCAGACAGTACAACCCGCTCCCACCTGTGTGGTCCACAGCTGCAACAGTAAAGCTCTTTTTTGCATTTCTCCATCCACTCCCTCCTCCTGCAGGAAGCAGTGGTAGCTCCGCTGCCAAGAGTTTGACCCCGACTCTCCGCTCAGACATTTTGGGGACAGCAGCTCCCACAGTCGCACCCGGCACGAGTCGACTGTCTTGCTTTCCCCTGTTGGAAAACACAGGATCCTTTCATGCATACTTACCGTATGTGCTGTACACATGTGGAGACAGAGGAGGGAAGCAAAAGCAAAAACGAGTTTTCTTCTGTTCGCCATTGTTGAGCTTACCTCGCTTCAGTGACCCACTAGCCAGTTTGGCGAGAAGGTCGTCAAACTTGCGAAACTCTTCGTAGACTGCGGAAGCATCGTCTCTCCTTTCAAACAATGTGAGGTATCCGGCCCTGAGATCAATGACGAAGTGACAGATCTTGTCTGTGACGACTCTTGGTATAAACAGTGACCATCATTTTGTCGCAGGGTTTCCAGCACTGTGTGTTACCTGAAGAGTAAGCTGTAACAAAGACTGAAGAGTCCATCCTGCCTCCACCCCGAGGGGGGGAATTCTTTCTGGTACCTGAGCAGCAGGCTGTGAAGGTGAGCGCTCATGGAGCTGTTGAGCTTTGACAGACTGACACCTTGAAAATGCCTGAGGAAAAAAAAACAAAAGATAGTGAGATCCTAGTGCAATCCTTATTGAAGGCAACGTTTATCTTATCGTTTTTTTTAACTGTAAAGTTTGTTTAAATGAGGCATTCATTACTGTTCCATCCACTCCCGCTCTGCTTGAGGTTTGATATTCGGCCGCTGCAGACCGAAGACCCTTTTCAAGAGCTTGTTTTTGCTGCGGGGGAAGTTTGTGAAGGAGACTGTGTCGTTGATCACAGCATCGAAAGAGTTGGGGTCCAACAGCACGGTCAGGTAAAAACCAGCAACACGGACCTGGGAGGACATCATTTTGGTTAGTCCAATATTCATTCATTTAAATTGCAATATTTGTTTTTCTATTTAAAAAGAATGTAATTTTTTTCAGAGGCGGGTTACAGCGGCCTGTGCAGAAATCATTTCAGACATAACAACAGAAGAATTATAAAGAGGGACTATTGAACTCGCTCTTGCCACATGCATAGTGAAAAAGTTAGTTGCTGTCCTGTGAAAAAACAATTTGCATTTCAGATCATACATCTGATAAGCAGACAGACTTCTTGTTCATGTTTGCAAAAACATCGTTCAATATTTTCTATAACTCCTTTAAATATTCCTTTTAATCAAATCTTCCCATAGGCTTCACACGAACTTACTGTGAAAATATCCCCGTGTTTGTCTTTCATCCGGGCCAAATATTTTGCAGCATCTTTTCCAAACTCGAGAGCGTGCCCCAACCACGGAAGGAAACCTTTGTCCAGAGGAGGCTCATTACTGTGTCTGCGAAGTTTAAGAAAAGTCGTTAAAATGACAACAACGGGAAGCTCAGCGTTGTCTCAGGATCCCGTTCAATGATCCCATTCATAAATCTGCCGGCCACTGGACGGCTCCATTGGAGCAGTTTTACAACAGTGATCAAGTGGTTTAATACGAATTACGAGGTATAATGATAACACTTATAATACTATTCATGAATGTCTTTGATTGATATCAGATACACAGCACAAATATATATAGAGCATTAGAATCACATTATGTATATAATATCTGCACATATCAACACATTAATAAATGTCTTTACCTTGTGCGAGTGGAGTAAAGGAGAACTAGTGTGAGTAGTCCACTAAGCAGTAAGAATATGGTCCACAGCATGTTTCAGAGAGGTCTTTGGTCCTGTCCCGAAGATCATGTAATCCGTAGCTACTGACAACTCAGTTTTATGTTTGAGATAATACGCTCAACCGTTTGTCAGGAGGCGTGGAAAGGTGTGGCCTGTGAGTCAAAGAGTTACACTGCGCTTTACAGCACAGTGTCCCACACACCACAAAAACAACCCACTGACACACACGTTCTCAGTCACACAACGTGGCACTCAACTATTTCAAATATTTAGAGTTGAAGACTTGCCAAAGGGGGGTTACTCATCCTGCAGAAAATCCTTTATTCGCGGACAGAAAAGCCACCTGGCCCAACATGTCTCAGCAGTGACATCATTAAGGAAAAGAAAGTCACGTTGCATTTTGTAACAAGTGATGTCATTTTGTGGAGGGTGTCATTAAGTCAAGTCATTTTGTAACAAGTGATGTCATTTCGTGGAGGGTGTCATTAAGTCAAGTCCTAGTGGTTTTTTGTAAATGTTGCCCTGACAACATACAACTCCATTGAACATTGTGAAATGTTTATTTGTATTACTACCCGTAATAAGACAGTCACAGGTACCCGTCCTGAAACCAGTGATTTATTTACATCACTAAAGTGTCACAGACAAGAAACCTTGTTTCTAAGGGAACAGAAATAACATTAAAAATCATGTTGGGCTTCTGGATGTCTTCAGCATTACTTAAAGATGTCACCAGATATGTGACACTGTGATTCAATTCATATTTTTCCTAGTAGATGAAGGAATGTCGTGTTTGTCATAATTTAAGATGTGATACACGAGAAAGAATGGCAGACACCAGAGGAAAGATACAAGCCCTTATTACCAGCAGAGGGTAGTCATGCACCGCCTAAAGCACAAATAATCAAATGCCCATGAAATAAGAACTTAAACAATACATCCTCCCGTCTATATATATAAGGAAAGTCCATGATGTCACAGCAAAAACCCAGCGGTCTTACGAGGACTAGAGAAATTTCAACACTTTAATTTCCGCCTACGGTAGGTAAGTTAACATCGAGTGTGCTCTCCGCTAACGGGGCCGACTAGAAACAACCACGTCGTCTTTCCGTTCCATTTACACGAAAAATGTGCATGAATTGTCAAAAGATGAATAGGAACAAAAACATTTTTGTCTCTGACTATTGTACTCTAGAACTTAGCTATACATTGCTGCTGAGATAGATAGAATTCAACAACATATTGATATATTATTATTTATTATCATTGTTATTATTACATTACAGTCATTTATCTGACGCTTTTATCCAAAGCGACTTTCAATAATGCATGTCAACCATAAAGATACAAACCATAAGGATGTTATCATCATGGGAAGGGAAGGGACCAGAAATACTGCCAGCCAATAAAGCCAGCTTCTCAGGAGTTAATGTATGTTATTAGGTCAATGACCTTAAGCTGCCTGCTACATAAAAGATCAGTGTGGTGCTGTGGAAACCAATCGACATAGCACAACTCAACAAACATCACACACAATTTCACATACAACAAAATGTTACATATAACAATTTTCTTAAAACATTTACACCGAAGTTTAAATGTCTGGTGATTTGAATCTGTACATGAACGCATTTTATTTTAAAACTAATCGACCAAACTTACTAACTAACTAATAAACTAACTGCACTAATGACAGCTGTGAGACAACGGTAGTGGAGATAAAAAATAAAACTCTTCAGCCTCATGATATGTATGGACGTATATTAGCAAGTATGGTCACATGTAGAAGCATCTACACGTGAAGCCCTACAATACTTGAGTATAGTGACTCTTCAATCTGACCAATGATTTAACTGCATATTAAATGCATTTTGTATTTTAAATGTAAATATTCTTCCGGGTTCAGCCAGTTAACTGATAAGCACATGACATTTAAGAATAAGAAATGTTTTCAGTACTTTATAACGGCATTTAAAATATATCTTTAAAATACATCCTGAATGTCTTCGATACCACATCAAAATATTTCCCACTGGCATGGACATTTTTGTAACAGACAAAGTGCTCAACATTTAAGATAGATCTCGGGTCTTGAGCTCTATCAGTTGCTTTCTGCTACTGTGAATATAAAGACTTATCTTATAGTTTAGAATTTTACTTACTGAAGTTTTTTTTATTTTGCACTTAATTGTCAGTTCTTTCAGGGCACCTGTATAATTTAAAGCTGTTTAGTACAGATACTAGGCAGCTTTACATTATGCATCTTTTGTACAGATACCCAAGTGGATATGAGGTACTAAAAAACGTGAGACTTATTTTAGTTTATGATTAAATAGTAAATACAAAGTCATCTTCTTACAATGATAAAATTGACTTGATGAACATAAGATATATCCCTTAATACATCCACAAAAACTGCTGGACACTTTATTAGCCTCCTTAAGAAAACAAATCTTTTGTATAACTCAGTAATGATCTTTCCTCCCATAAAGGCAAATAAGTGGATGGTGTAAAAGTTTCCCTGGCCTAGTTAGACACAGCTTTTTCACATTATTTCCAAACTTTTATCAGGCTTACCTTGAGGTTGAATCATAACAGTTAAAAGGTTGTTGCTTTCTCCCAGCTTTAAAGGTTGTCACAAGCAGTAGGCCACAGACCCCCTGGGAACTTGGGTTCAAAGGCACAGAAAGATTATCAGACACAGTTCAAATTGCAGTCTCAAAACTAGAGTGCTCAATTATTCCTGCGCTAGGCATCCGTTTACGTTGCTTTGAGACAAAAGGTGTTTTGGTGTTTGGTGTAGTGATAATAACATGGTGGACGTGGCACACAGTTACACTTGGGAAGCCAGAGTAAGTTAGTTGAGAGCATTGGTCAGAAAAGTGTGCAGCATGTAAGGAGATCAGTTTCTATGATTTGAGTTGGTTGACTCCAGTTTTTCTGATTCTATTCAACAAAATGAATGTTTTCAGTTAATATTTGCACTATCATTTTGAAATCCTTTTTGAAGTTGTAATTGTTGATGCACTTAAACATATAGCTAAAACACATTAGAGAAGCTTTGTATGTCAGTTCACTCCAACAAACCTTAACCCATCCATGAGGAGAAGAGTGGTTAAAGGGGAGGGGGGTCTGGGGGAGGAGCCTCACGTCGACTTTCACATCCATTCAGCCTTTATTCTTGCAGCAACATTGAACTTGCAGAGGGAAGAAGAGACAGACCGAAAGGGGGAAAAAGGCAGACTGGACAAACTGCAGACAGCTCAACGCCGCAATCGTCGAGGCTGCTAAAGCGGTTTCTCCCAAAGCTCCAGCCATGGCTTTATGAAATGTGCATCACACGTGACATGATTTGTCATTCAGCGAACAGTGCCGCTGGAAAAGGAGTGGTCGGGCACGCAGATCACCGCGCACTTCCAGGCTCGACGTCGCGTTGAACGCGAGCGCAACGACGAGAGAGAGAGAGAGAGAGAGAGAGAGCCTCACATGCGGTCGATTCCCTCCCCACCCCCGGCCCCCAGCACACCCCATCCTCACCGCACACCCTCCTTCCCTCCCTCCCTCCCCCCGAAGTTTGTGTGTGTGCAGCGGCCGGTGATTCGCATCTGATCGCCGCCGCTCAGCCGCCCGGAGAAGACTGCGGACGGGCGAAACGCTGCATTGTGGCCGCGGAGACGCTGATTCCTGCAGCGGGCGGGAGGGAGGTGGAGGGGGGATTGCGCAATCCGCTGTGCCCCAAAATGTCATCTCACGGGAAACTCAAGAAGGACAAAGAGATTATCGCCGAGTATGAGACCCAAGTGAAAGGTTGGTGAGGCGCATTGTTGTTTCTCTTCTGTGTCAGGGCGCTATTGCGTAACTTCACCGCATGCTTTGTGCTGTTGGGCGGGACAGCTCGCATACTTATAGATCACAGCTAATTTTTTTTAAAACAAAATTGATCAAATTCGTGTCATCCTGTCATCTGGGATCCAGAGATGTTTAAGATGAATAGGTTTCTCTGTGCTGAAGGTGTTGCTGCTTATTCCCATGTCACGCGCTACATGTGTGGTCAAACGGCTTACGTGGATGTTTTGTTTTCAAAGTGCAGCCGTTTTTTTATGTGAGACTGCTCGAATGCTGCAAACCCACCAGGGGAATGTACCGTTTCACCTTGTATGATCCTTCCAGCGGACTGGAGGTCACTGGGGTCATGCACCTCAGGTATTCATAAAGGACATTTTGAGGGGTACATTTTTATAACTTCTATGAAGGTGTGAAGGTTGAGAAATGCATTGAATGGCATCATTGCGACCATCATTTAAATACAGTAAAATCTGAATGGAATGCTTGAGAAGATCACACAACAAACAGTTCAGAAAGCCCATAAATAATGAATGCTGTCTGTATGAATTATGAACCGTGAAAGGATTTTACTGTCTGCCGCTAAATATGTGACTAGCTGAACCACCCAGAGAGAGAAGAGGGTCAGGAACAGCGGCACTGTATTGAAACAGACATGGCAGGACGTGTGAAGGCTGGTTGTCCTTTCAGCCTCTTGGAGACAACTTCAGGCGGTGTGACCCTGGTATATGACCCGGTGTCCCCTTAAAACACTCAGGCCTTATAGACGCTTACACACGCATGTACTCCAAAAACATCGACACCATTACATCTTCTTTATATTTTGTTGTTTATGTATGATTCATTTTCATACATTATCTTCGTTATAATTTTGAAATTTTTTAATATTATTTAGATGGAGGCTTGTGCCAAGTTGCTTTCCCCCCAATTCCTGCACTCATTTTTTATCTTATCTATGTTTGTTTATTCTTAAATTGGGCAAATAGATCAACATAACACTTCTGTGCATCAACCTGTCACAGTAGTGTTTTTTTTTTGTCAGTGTTAGGTGTTATTTTCCAGACACAGACAGGTTTCCTTCTACAACAAGTTACTATTCTAAACCCGGATAACTGTTATAACTGTTAGCTAGTGTTTTATCGACCGTAGTGATCAATGTCTGCAATGAAGATAGTTGTGTCAGTTTTTAAAAAGCCCATTATACAGTAGGCTGTATATTCACGAGGTGCAATAATGGCCTCGGCACAAGAGTCAATTTTTTTTGTAGAAAAAACACCAACCATGTTTGGTGTTCAGGCCCGGTGAAGCTATCGGTCATTGGGCTCCCTGTCCCTGTTGGAGACTGGGCATAGTTTGGATTGACTGCATGCCATGTGGGGACAGTTTGAGCGCCCCCCAAAGTCTGGAATTAGGGAAGAAATACAAATAAAAATCCCTGAGCACTGCAGTTGTGCACCGACGCGTTGTAAACCTAAACACCGGGACATGTAGCTCATGTGCTGCATCTGCATTTCAGTTTGCAGTGTGATTTGAACTCCAGCATCAAAGGAGGAATATTTTATACAGCGCTAAATATAAAGGGTTATTGTTATCTTTGGACAGAGCACGGCCAGCCTTTATGCTATGCTGCGCTAAGCTAACTCTCTATACCTTCATGTTGGATCCACACATGAGAGTGTCATGAATCTTTTTTATCTAAGTCAACAAATAAATTAAAAAGTGTTAGAATGGTGTAGACAAATCCTATTTACATTTTTTACTTTAAATCATATAATATTTTATATAATACGAGACTACCCAGAACCGTTCCATTCTTAAAAAGGCATTTTTTACGAATGGGGATGTTGTTATTGATGAAGTCAACATAGATATAGTGCAAATATATGTAGAGCTTTATGAAAGTCTTACCCTCCTTCTACAGGCTTGATTTAGACTCAACTGCTCTTGAAGAATTTATTGAGCAGACATTGCCAATCATTGCCAGGAATGAAGAGTAGGATCAGCTTTTTGTAGACCGGTGTGGTTTATGTTCTCCCTGTTTTCTCTTTGACTGTTTGTTTGACTGCTTTCCTCCTCCCTTCCTCTCTCTCTCTGACTCCCTCCTCTCCACACCAGCCTTGTGGCTGTGAGAGAGCCATCACATTCTCTCGTCTCAGTTTCAGGAAAAGCTTTTAAGCTGACATCTTAGGCTCATTTGCTAACTGGCCTTAGATCAGTTTGGAGCTGTGGGGGCTTTACTCTGACACTGACACTGGCCTCCATTAATGCAGAGTTGCTGACTGCGGAGCAGTTCAATCAGGCAAACATACCTAATGTACAGTGTTTTCTTACTTGCCACATTACAGGCTGGGGCTGGGTTCCTAACACATAGCATTGTAACATATCCATCCTAATCAATTGTGTGTAACAGTGTTGGGAAATATTTTAAAAAAAAGGAAATAAGAGATAGCCATCCTTCCTCACACTTCCTCAGCTGAGCAGTTTAAATATCATGCACAAATTGCTCTCATATGTAAACCGTTTGTAGCGAGATTTGCTGTTGCTAAGGGAACATGTAGCCACGTGGTAGTTACGTGACCTTGTCTTGAGTTGTCTGATAGTGAGATACGGTTTTACTGGTGTGTCGGAAGTCTTACTGCTGTAAAGTAATATCTCACTTCTACTGCAACCATATTCGCTGCAGAGTTGCATTCCTCCAGGAGCATGCAGACACAGCCCTCTGTGTGCATTGAGCATAATGAAAGAATGCCTGGACTGATACTGCCTCAAATGTCACAGTTTCTACCGAGAAACAATGTTGTTTGTCTCCATGCCTCGGCACCACGGTTGTTTGGGTGACAGGTACCTGCCAGGAGTTGAGCGACGTTAGATTTAAAGAGAGAGGAGCTTTGAATTCGACTCCCTACATCCTCCCGTGTCCTGTGGGTGCAGCAAGCGCGACGCCTTTTCTTGTAAGAGATATTGCGAATAGGCAGTAAAGACATAGCACGGCCATTAATGAACCCAGAAATGTTCACAGAACACAGCCTCGATCTGTACCAAATGATGTCAATGTGTCAGTCTGGGTTAAGACCCATGTGACTAACCACGCGTGGCTGACTGCCGACACCGCCGCAGAGACTGCTGCTGGCCGCTGCAATAGCTGTGCTAAGCTAATTTGCGCTACCGTGGTGAGGATCCCCGCGCTATTTGATTTTTTGGTGATGTCTGTTGCATTGCAGGGGCCTCACATAGTTTCCCTCTATTTCATTACATCAGACATCCGGCCATGTAGTCTCTGCAGACACGCTGGCTTTCGAGTTGGCACGCAGATGTGGTTTGTTGTTTTGAATGTGCAGAGTCGAAGAGGAGCTCCAGGCGGGTACTTTCCTGTTCGAACTTCAAGACGTGGCTCAACAATGCGGCTGATGAGAAGGATGCTCCTGTTGAGTTTTATGTATTCAGAAAATTCACGCAAAATTCTCAATGACTACCATGTCTGGCATCTTGAGAAGTTCTTTCCATTTGCTTCAGTGTTACCCTCAGGTCACTGGTAAATAATGTATGCACCCTAAAAAAAAATACCCAGAAAGTTCCCCAGAACACTCAGGATGTTAGCCAACTGGGAAAGGAGGAAACGAAACATTATAAATGGGTAAAGTCCTATTAGTGAGGATTCCAAAAGCCTTTGCGGGTGGACCATATTATCAATTTTGGCTGTACCTTTTCCCAGGCAGACAACTTGGTTTAGCGTACGACTCTGCCTTTCATTTAAAAGACACGTGTGCCATTGTGTCATCAATGAAAAGATGCAGAAGAGGCTACATTTATATTTTTTGAGGCTTACTTTTCTGCATATTATTCACTTGAGCTCCTCGCCAGCTTCCTCGTAATTATGCATTACTCTGCAAAGGCTTGAATCATTCATCGAATGGAGCGTTGTGTTGCACAGTCCCTAGTAACAGTTTAAGTTCTAAAAATAACACGCTCACAAGAGAGCGAATGCAAATACGAGTTTATTTGATGTCTTTGGTGATAAGATCTGCTCATTATATTATACGTTATCGTTATATACTGATCGTTCTTTTTCACTGCCACTGTATGATTCAGAGAAATTAAAGTCATGCAGGCCAGAAAAATGCGTTGTCCAGTGATTTACTCTCCCACCCGCTCTCAGATTTTTGCACAGAAGTACATTGCAGTGATGTATCTTTCTATTTTAAACTTGATCGCTGCCTCGTTCATCAGGCTATTTATTGAGTATTTCAAAGTAGAGAGAGTTGCGCTTGTCGTCGGCCATTATGCTAAACCGTCTGACTGCTGTGACTATCAGAGAAGGGAACTGGCCAGCTCTCGCTGAGATGCCTCCAGAGGCGTAACCAGGCAACTGGGCAACTATGGGGACCATGAGGGGTACATTTCCAAACAGCAAGGGATTTCATATTTGCTCTGTTCTTCTCGGGCTGGCTCTTTCTTTCACATTCTCGCTCACACTTGCAGACATGTTTGACATCCTTTTATTTTGTGCATACAGAAACTGCATTTAAAAGTGAACAAGGGGACGTTTCTTCTACTGGGTGCTCTTCCCCATTGATGTCAGGGTTTCTTTCTGTGAGCAGCTATCATGTGCATAGCTGAAACAGTCTGTCGTGGAATCTTCAGCCACCTCAATGTTGCTCAACTGAGTGAAGCTTTGTTTCCCCTCCTGCTTTTGTGTTTGTGTGTAGAACGATGTACAGATGTGAGTTCAATATTATGTTGGGATCATTTTACCTTTCCCTCCGCCAAATGATGAACAACAATTATAAAAAGGGCCTGAAACCAGATGGACCTGAGTCTGCTCCAATTAATTACAGGTAAACCATGTCAAAGTCCTTTTAGGCAAGTCATGCCACTCGCCGCCATCTTCGCAACCCCTCCGGGCAGCTATTTTTGCTCTAACAAGACCACCCTCATCTAAATCAATGGGCAGATAGTCAGAACTGCACTTTCTCGGGTCATCGGGACATAAAAACTACATGTATAGAAACAGCAGTAGAATATGATAAAAATCGCTGGAAATGATTGATGACTTTGCCCCAAAATAAGGTTTAAAACGCCTTTTCCCCCCCAGGTTACTGTTACTGCGCATGCGCAAGGCTTCACGACATCAACCTTAATTTACGCCTCTATCCAGAATGCTGGTCGCAAAACCTCAACTGTGCGCATGCGTCAGTGAAACCAGACGATAGGCTTAAATGTTTCCCGGCTTGACTGTTAAAAAGCAGATGATTGGCTTTCCAGCGGGAGGTGCGGGACATGCGCATACAACCGCCATCTATGCCGTTGCAGGTTTTCCTACGGGAGTTGTATTGACGATTGAGGAAGTGGCATGTCTCCTTATATATAGTCTCTGACCATGTCCAATAGATCAATAGGATGAGCCAACAGTACAAGTTGCCCAGTTAGGAGCCTGTGGACATTTAGTCCCATCATTTAGAAAAAGCTTTAGTTTAATTGACTGTATTGTAAATACACAAGTGTCGTTAAAAGGTGATTCATTTAGCCTACCGTACTTAAAACAATTGTAATTGTAAATGCCATATCAACCACATTTTCAAAATTTAGACCAAAACATAATTTTCCTCATTCTCAGCCAATAAATAGGAACAGCGAATTTCCATACCTAAGAAACCGCAAACCACAGCAATGTCTAACACAATAGAATGCCCCCTAATTTGTTTTTTCAAGACAAACCTCTCCAAAGGCTCACCCAGCACAATGCATTCTGAGAAGCTGACCTATTTTCTATTTTCCGTGCCGTCTGCTGCAATCATCAGACATGCATCTCATGTGCACGTGCTACCCCAGAATTTGGGCATCCCCACTCTCCCTCTCACTGCACACACATGCACTCGCACATACACGCAGCAGACAAATGCCCTTTGACATCCAGCTTTACCAATTATGACAACTTTGTTTTTCTTGACTGCCTTACATCTACATATTTACTCCATCCACTTCCAAAGGACTGTGGGCTGAATGCACAGAGTGAGACCCAACATGCAAGCCCACATGTATAAATATGTATTTATAAATATATATTCTGAAGATGGTCTCTCTTTTTCTTAAAATATCCAGAGATCCGCAACCAGCTGGTGGAGCAGTTCCGTTGTCTGGAGCAGCAGTCCGAGTCCCGGCTGCAGTTGCTGCAGGACCTGCAAGAGTTCTTCCGTCGAAAGGCCGAGCTCCAGCTGGAGTACTCCAGAGGCCTGGACAAACTGGCCGAGCGCTTCTCTAGTAAAATACGAACTTCGAGAGAGCACCATCACTTCAAGTGAGTCCTCAGCACTGCCACGTCGACATCCAACGGGTCTCCTCCGATCAACGCGACTGTTACATATTTCATAGCGATTGCTGGCACGCCATGCAGAGATGGGAAAGAGAGAGAACTAGGTGGACAGAGAAAGATAGACAACAAAGAGGCCAGGAGGGATAAAGCAGGAGAGATGACCTGAAATGAAGCCAGGGCCAAAGAAGCTCGTGGCCTCAGGCTGCTGCGTTCGCCCCAACTAGGTCAGACTCCCCCCCCCGTCTTTTCTTTGCGGCTGTCATTTCATTTCTATTCTCACACTAAACTTCCTGCTGACGGCTACACAAATACTCCTATTTTCTAAACGGACACTGAAAACAAATTAGAGCTTCAGCGAGGAGTCTGAAAGCAACTAAATGGGTTATTTTACGTGTTGTTGTAAATGTTTGTGGTCGTAAAACAAACGTACCCCACAGTTATGTTGAGGAATTGCTGCTTACAGGCTTTGACCAGCCTGCAGCGCGCTGTGACTTTCAGATAATTTTCTAACTGTATACGCTGCCCGTGGCCATGGGGTTCATTTGAATCAGTGGTCAGAAATAACAAGAAATGCATCTTCAAAAATAATTTACATTACCGTGAGCCTTGGAAATGGCCAAAATAAGGCGTCTGAATGTGTTGTGAAAAAGAAAGTACTTGGACACAAGTCGATTTTGAAGAATCTTCTCTCGTCTTAAATAAGGGCACTACAGTAAAGATGGTATAATTCATGGATAAGCAGATGCGCAGCCTTTCGTGTGACCTGGCTGCGTCAGTCATGCGTAACAAACACGTCGGTTCAGTCAGGTCCCTCCGTTCTTCTGTCAGTTGGACGTGAAGAGTAATTGTGGCAAAGAGCTCCCGTCGCTGGGACATTGATAGATGGAGCGTTCCTTTTAAAGGGAGAACCCTGGAAGAGACTTACATTGCATGACTTCTCTCTGTCCCAGATTCTCCCCCGTCACATTAGGTGGTCATAATATTTGTCAAAGGCTGGATTCCCACTCCCAGACTACCACAATACATAGACTCATCATTAATGATGGCGCACAGTCGTCTGGCTCACCAATCTCTCTTTTTTTTTATTTGACAATTTGACAATTTTTAATTTATTTTATTTCTGGTTATTAAAAAATCTGCATCAAAGCTATACGGTCTCATCCTAATTCCAGAGCAGCCAAGAGCAATATGTGCAGCCTGCTGACCCATGCACGGGACCAGACACCTGCTCTGCTTTACAGGGAGGCCTATAGGGAACGTTTGTTCTGGTCTTGTGTTAAAGGATGAAAGGATCATAAATGTGCTGTACGGATAAAGTCATAAAGTGAACTAGAAAGTAAACACAACATCATTTTAGACTTCCTTATTGTGGTAATACAAAGTAAGCCTTTTTTGAGAAAAACAAAAGGTTCCTTAAATTCAGTTAGTAGAGGTGCTGTGACCAGCCTTGTAAAAATAAATAGCTACAGAATATGTACTGTGTGGAAACCATGAATGAATTGATCGTAATTATTATTACTTACAGCACTCTTCACCTCTCGCTAGTCGTTAAAGGAGAAATTAAGTTAAATTTGGATGGGATCCCAGCTTAGGTCAACTATCGGCCAAGAGCAGAAGGTTTTCACACACAGCCGTTATTCAAGCAGCGTACAAAAAGTGTCATGCAGCATTTTCATATTACAGTTACAATTGTTGGAGGTCAGAATAACAGCTTGAAGCTCTCTAAAGCCAAAAGGAGAAGAAAAACTCTTTGGTGTGAGAATAATTTAACTCACATGTTTCGTTGAGCAACTGCAGTCAGAATGGTTTCCTGTGTGGGTGTGTGTGTGTGTGTGCACAGCTTTCTTCTTTATTGCTGATTCATTACCACATGCGTAGTGACCCCATGATCTCCAATACGTGGAGCTCCACTACCAATGGATCGTATGTAAGAGATGTGCGGTCTGTTGGAGAGTCTTCCACATAGTTCATGTTACACAAATTTCCTTTACATAGTGTGCGGTCGCGATTGTTCAATTACTCTACGCAGCTTCATAGGAATTGGTTACTGAATTGGACCAGTGTGTTCATCTTTTGTGAAGCCTCTCCTTCTGTGTTTCAGAAAAGAGCAGAATCTGGTGTCCACTGTTAACTGCTGGTATTTGGTCTTGGACCAGACCAGGCGGGAGAGCAGAGACCACGCTACTCTCAGCGACATCTACAACAACAACGTCATTGTCCGTCTGGCACACGTGGGCGAGGATGTCATCAGACTCTTTAAAAAGGTCAGAATCTGAATTAATGGACGAGGGCACGTAACCCTGACCGTTACTAACGCACACAGTCACGGAACTTCCGTGCTCATCATGGCATGACTGGTTCCCACAGCCTGGGACTTGACGCCACATTGACGAAATTATGTTAAAATATGTTGAAATGTTTCCATGAGTACAGTATATTTTATGCCTTACGGTTCTCATACAGAAGCAACTCAAGTATGATTTGACGATTTTATTACTGGGCTGTAATGGATGGAAATCCAAGTTTTCACTTTGTATCTGTGATCTTGGTTTGTTGATCATACTATCAATGTATTGTTTTACCCATTCCCCTCACTGAGGTTTTTCCTACCTGAGGGCGTCAACATGCCGTACTTGCTACTGGAAGTAGTAACTGTGTCCACATTAAAGCTTAACACGTTTGGCAAGATGTTTTTCTGTCTTGTTTGAACCTCCCCCATTCATCACGTGTATTGTCATTCTCAGTATCATGCTCAGTGCTCCCTATTTAGATCACTAACCTTTTGTTCATGCTCTCTGCAGCATCATTCCGTTTCACACCAAATTACCAATAACTTAAAACTCATTCAGTAAACTGCAGATACAGAGAATAAGATGCAACTTTAGTCTTTTGATTAAAATGTTAACGCCATAGAATGCAACACTCTCGTTCTGGGTTTTAGGGTAATATTACCAGTGTGTAAATGATGGCGTGTGTGAAAGTAGCAGAGGGGAAATGATCCAAGGGCGGGGATGAACAATCTGCCCCGGGGATCCTAGATCAGCATTGTTTCGACAGCGGCATGAGCCCACAGTCATTTATGCCCTCCAGGGGGCTCTGCGCTGTCACAACGGGAGCCTCGATAAGACTGAGATAGCTTGCGGCCAGCATAAAGAGGAGGACCAAACTGCCTTCTTCTGGTAGAAGCTAACCAGTATTGTAAGAGAGTTCTTCAAAACAATAATCCCGTTGTGCTGCAGCGTTGTGGTTCAGCTGCAGTGCCGTCTCGCTGCTGACGAATTAGACATGTGACAAAACGAATGAACTCCGTCACTACCATCGAGCCAAAGTGGTACTGAATGTGCTGAAATTTAATTCTTGTAACACGTAAAATTCAAGGTTGCTGTTTTGACAAGAGGTCCCAGAGAAGCTGCAAAAAGGCGGGATTGATTGCGCTCTGCGTCGCTTCATATCTCCTCAACAGGATTTCCAGTCCTCCTCTTGGGCTACAGGCCCTGTTTTGGGACATGTCCAATTCATCATAGGTTCTTAGCCCCTGTAACTGAGCTGCCACTGTGACACTACTCCTTGGAAAATGTTCTGCAGCGTTGTCACTGCTCTATTTTTGTCTGCATGTGCGCTTTGGGCATTGTATTAGATATTTTCCGGTGCAGAGTAATGACAGCATTTCAGCGCCTGCTGACATCCCTCACACACAGAAATGTAGCTGGCACACAACACTTTAGTTTTTCACTTGTAGGAAGGTAGTTCTATTGGAAAGCCCTGTTCTTGGTCTTATGTGTTCAAATACCTGGCTTGATTTTACCTTAAAATCACCTGTTTTTTTCTGTTTTACAGAGCAAGGACATTGGGGTGCAGATGCATGAGGAGTTGGTGAAAGTCACTAACGAGCTCTACACTGTGAGTTGAACATGTGTCATTGCCCCTTCTAATGCCTGACCTTTCTTTGCCTGCAGCAACCTGACTTTTTGCCTTTCCCCTCAGTTAGCCTGTGTGTCGTCAAACCGGAGCCAGAGCTTTTTTCAGACCTGTAAAACTGTGAAACAGCTGGCCTGACACAGCAAATATGCCTTATCGGCAATGCAGCCTCCAACAGGTCGTTTCTTCCGTCTCCCTGAGGTCGTGAAAGGAGAACATTTGCATCCCTCCACCCACTGAGACAACCCTCGACCCACCTACAACAGTTTGAAGGGGAGAACGTTCTTGCCCCTGGCAACGCTCCGAGCAGACTCAGCAGTTTGTGCTGCAGAACTGCATTATGCTCACTGGAAAACATGAGCGGCTGCTATAATTTCAGCTAATATTACGTGTTATCGCAGCATATGCAATAGACGGCAGGTGTGAAAGAAACAGCGTCGACACATGAAATCGAATGCACAGAATTGGTGAAGATGAACAAAAGCGGTGTTCAGCGGTGATGCCTCTTCATTTGACAGAAGACAATTACCTTACGTAGTGATATCATCTGCCATATGTGGGACACACACCAGTGTGCCTCCCTTTTGGGTCGCATTTCCGTAGTTACTGAGTCCGTCGATAGTCGTGTAGTTTTCATCTTCAGATGCATTGTAATTTGATTCTGCTGTTGTTTATAGAATTCAATACTAGGGAATCTATCTCTGCCTAATAATTTGGTTTTTAATAACTCTTTGGCTAATTGCTGCACAGCTAATTATCTGCATTACTAATATCCTACTTGTTATTGAGTAAATACTCAATATGCTTGGTTAGGTCTTTTACCTAAAATAGATTTGACCTATACTATAACTAAAACAAAGTTAACAATGCTTGAAGGATCTTTTATATTTGTTTGAATAAACAGCTCATAAAAAATACAATATACATATTGTTTAATTGCAGTGTAATTTCAGGTTATTGATCATTTAAGGAATGTTTGGTACAAGTGAAGATGCCCTGAATTGCTAATACTGATATTCGTACATGTAACATTATACAGCACTTTACTGCTTTGATAATATTGATTTTCCCTGTCTGTTATTCATGAATTATTAAACGTCTCTCTGCAGCGACTGAGCGAGCACAGGAAATTGCGGTAGTCTTTGAAGATTTGAGATAGATAAAGTATACAGCTTCAATCCATTTAATCATTTATTCATTGTATAATTTATGTTCTATTATTAGTTAAGAGTCCCATTTAAAATGTAATATCAGCTATTATGTGGCTTTATTTGTTGAGCCTACTGGACTAATCGGCTGTTTTGATTTTTGAGGAAATCAAGCAGTTTCTTGCTTCAAGGGCAGCAGAAGAAGGTTGATCTCTGTCGCTTTGTAGCCTTCTTCATCCCCTGCTGATCAATCTCGCCGTCCTTGGCACGTCCGTTTCTATCAGGGTTGCTAGGAAACCAGAACATGAGAGTGTGCTACGGAGGACCAGATGTTGTTTAACTTCATTGTTTATTCAATAACAAATATTTATTTGTGATCCTTTTAATGATGCTGTTAAAAAATAAATCCGTTCAAGACACGTGATGCGAAATTCCTCCAAAGGAATCCGAGTAATGTGGTTGGAGAAACATTAAAGAGTCAGCTTGTAAAGCATCTCCAGTGTGTAATTACACACGTGTATGTTCCAGGGTTACATTAGGTCATGCATGGGAAACATTAGGTAACCATATCACAATCATGTGATCATAATATGTACTATTTCATATACCTGCCTAATTTAAAATTCTTTGGAGGAAATTCAGGGAATCTGCCATTTAGGGACAAATTCTTTAAATGTTACTAAATAATAACATTATTCTTATTAGCCACATTTTTAAGTGAGACTTTCTGGTAATATTTTTTTTTAAATCTAGGGCTGATCAACAAAACATGAGGCTGATGTTCTACTCATCCCATCCTTCATACGTTTGACTCCGTTGGTACTTAACTTTCGTTGTTGTTGTTGACAACAGGTGATGAAGACGTACCACATGTACCACACTGAGAGTCTCAATGCTGAGAGCAAGCTGAAGGAGGCAGAGAAGCAGGAAGAGAAGCACATTGGCAAAGCCAACGACATCGGTTCCGGCCTGCTGCGTTACGGTCATGATGAACGTCCCCCGCGACGCAGCTCAGTCAAGAAGATGGAGAAAATGAAGGAGAAGGTCTGTTTTAGTAAACAGGTTTATAATATGAGGCCATAATATGATCCCTTTAATGTACTGCACATAATATGTGCAGTACATTAAAGGGATAATATCTACACTCAAGTTGATGCTAAGAGGAAGGAGCCCATCTCTACAGTGCGCAAAGCATCAAATATATTGACAGATTACAGAATATCTGAAAAAAATCTAATTAACACTGTGTTGAGTCCATTAGGAATCCATTTTACATTCTGGCATTGATGGGACTGCTTCTTGCCCCTCTCTCCCTAGAGGCAAGCCAAGTACTCTGAAAACAAGCTGAAATGCACAAAGGCCCGGAACGACTATCTTCTCAATCTGGCAGCTACAAATGCCCTGGTGGCCAAGTACTACATCCATGATGTATCCGACCTGATAGATGTAAGTAACTTCTGTCTGAACTAAAAACTGGAAATGTTGAAAGAACCAACCTTTGGTCTACTTCTTGCATGAGTTATCTGCCCTTTGCCTTTTATTGGTTTGTTTCAAAATTCTTTGAATCTTGTTCTCAGTGCTGTGACTTGGGTTTCCACGCAAGCCTGGCGCGCACTTTGAGAACCTACCTGTCGGCCGAGTATAGCCTGGAGACTTCTCGCCACGAGGGCTTGGACCTGCTGGAGGGAGCCGTTGACGCCATGGACACCAGAGGAGACAAGCTGAAATGCATGGACGCACACAGCCAGATCTTCTGCCCTCCGGCACGCTTCGACTGTCAGCCACACATGGGGGATGAGGTGAGTCACCGAGGGAATAAAAGGACTGCGAAAGGTCATCACGTTTGCTGTTCTCAATGTTCAACCTCCCCTTTCTTTCCCAATCCCAGGTGTGTCAGGTGAGCGCACAGCAGCCTGTCCAGACAGAGCTCCTGATGCGCTACCACCAGCTGCAGTCTCGACTGGCCACGCTGAGGATAGAAAACGAAGAGGTGATGGTGCACACAAGGCTCACAGCGCTGAAGGCGGCCAGTGTCAGCATTTCATTTATAAAGTGCAGCAGGCTCACTGCTGCGGCGCCGTACACAGGAATACTCTTTCCTACTGACTCAGGAGAGGGCTTACGGCCAAATGAACGCGTACACAACATACATAAGGTTTCCTCCAAGCAACCACGTAGCTGAGGTGATCAGTCACTCAATTCTGTCACGTGGTCTTTGTGGCCCATTTCTGCTGGAAAACGCGGCGTGACACCCTGAAATGGGACAACTTGTGGTGTGTGTGTGTGTGTGTGTGTGTGTGTGTGTGTGTATTAATGACTAAATGCCTGGCTTTGTTATTGGAATGGAAAAATTTTTAATGATTAAATGAAATGAAAGATTTTGTCCTAGCTTCATTTTCCAAATCACAAAGAAATTCTACTGAGAGTCAAAAAATGTGTTCAAAAGGAACGTCCTTGAATGTTAATGAAAAAGATAAAAGTCAAACTGTATGATGACGCTCAGTCTGCACACAATAGTCTAGGCACAGAGGTTTAAAAACGCCAAGGCCAATGCATATCACCAGGTTTTTGCAACATACTGTGGCAGGAAATGAATGTCTTAATCGTTTAAACTATCAATCAAGTTGGGCCCCAGTGAGCAGACGTAGAAACATGTCTTAAAGAGATCTGCTGCTCTGATGTAGGACGGCCAATAACACAATGTTAGGCTGTGGCGCAGTTCACAAAACCTACCTGTCTGAAAATGTCTCATGTTAAGAGTTACCACTCAGCTCATCACTCATCAAAAGAAGTCTTGTTTGTCTTGCAGCAGCTGAAGCATTTCATTACCTTTTGGGCTTTGCTACGGTATGCTTCAAACTGGGAGCGGCAGCCTTAACCCCGTCACACCCTGCATTCATGTTCATCTTTGATTCATCTTTGATTATGAATCACCTCCCAGCCAGTCTCCTTACTCCACTGGGGGGGGTCCCCTCCGCAGCCTGCTGCTGGCCTGAAGCCACAGAGGCCTTTTGTTAGTGGCATAGACTTGTTTAAAGGTCAACTGGGTGTGTCGCACCTGTGTGTTATGCCCATTGAAATGCACACTGCCTTCTTGTCTTCCTCACATGGAAGGAACATCATTTCCGCGTTCATGACTCACGTTTGGTAGCTAACTATTCGGTTGTTTACGATGTGTCAGTCACGCTGCTGTGAACATGTCCTCCCGGCCAGAGATGGGGACTCAAGTTTGAGACTCGGACTCGAGTACGACTTAAGTCGCGCACACAGTGACTTCAGACTCGTCCTCGAAAGACTTCAGACTCGACTCGGACTCGAGCTGTGAACTGTTTTTAGGAAACATCTGATGAGCTCGCTACACCCCTCCCTCCGTTACCTGCCTACGTAACGCGTACTACTACATTGACACATATTGCTGGCTGCGCGCGTGACCGGCACACTCCGTGCGGAACGCTAACGTGAGGCAACACTTATTATAGGAGACTTGAGACTTGACTTGGACTCAAGCTCAGAGACTTGAGACTTGACTTGGACTCGAGCTCAGAGACTTGAGACTTGACTTGGACTCAAGCTCAAAGACTTGAGACTTGACTTGGACTTGAGCTCAGAGACTTGTGAGCATCTCTGCTCCCGGCTCAGTTTAGGCTTTACAGCTTGTTTTTTTTACAATTTACTTTGTGTACACTGAATTAAACTGTGTTTGTATGCTGTGTGTGTGTCAGGTAAGGAAGACTCTTGATGCCACCATGCAGACCCTTCAGGACATGCTCACAGTGGAGGACTTCGACGTCTCGGAGGCCTTCCAGCACAGCCAATCCACGGAGTCGGTTAAATCGGCCTCCTCTGACTCCTACATGAGCAAGGCGAACCTTGTGAAGAGACGAGCCAATCAGCAAGAGACGGAGGGCTTCTACTTCACCGTGAGTTCTCAGACAAACGAGAGAGCACGACAGCACTGCAGTGAAATACCCTTTTTGCTTCCGGTATTTTCTCTTTTGGTATTTTATCTGCAGAAATACAAGGAGTACTTGAATGGCAGCAATCTTATCATCAAACTGCAGGCAAAGCATGACCTTCTGAAGCAGACGCTCGGGGAAGGTGAGGCTTATGGTGCAATTCATTGGTAGAGGGAGAGTGATGGTATTTGGGGGTCCCATAGATCTGATTCAGTAAACAATTCAAAGAAAGTACCCTACTAAAAGGATAATCCTCGCCATAGTCTGTTAAAATATTCCTCCTATAAAACATTGATGAACCTACAACAAAACACTAAATTAAAAAAAAAATTGTGTGTTCCTACTTCAGACTCAAAAGTCGTAATTCTGTGTGTTTGACTAAACATGTGATTGTGCTAGAAACGGCTTTGCACAAATCCTTGAACAAACAGTTCTGATTGACTGATCAAAGGCGAGCTGAGGCCTTCACTAGTTTTCGTGCAGTGAGACGTGTTCGCAGATGTGGTGCAGAAAAATCATAAAATCGTCGCACTGTACAAAATTCGCTCCCAGAAAGCTCCCCACTCCCGTTGCCCCGGGATACGTTTTCACTCTGCACAGCGAGTAGACAAGTTTTCCTCTTCTGGGAATCTTGTGCTGTTTCTACGGCAACCGCTGAATGAGTGCTGCCTGGCGCTGAGTCGAATGCAACCGTGGCTCTCACCCGATTGAGCCGGCCTGAATAGAAGCACGTTTTTCTCTTAACACCCCTTCCGTCCTCCATCTGCCAGCCCTGTATAGTCGGCCAGCACTCAACCGTACAGCTATCTTCTGTAATTGTAAGACTAGTGCATACTAATTTTGGCTCTTTCTCTGCTGCTTTATAGGGGAGAGGGCTGAATATGGAACAACAAGGTAAGATGTCCAATGACAGTAGGATGAATAAAGTGTGCGATGATGTGTAAAGTCCTTCCAGTGTCTCGGGATTTTGCAGGACTGAGATCACAGTGTGGGGATTATGAGAGTTGTCTCATCTTCTCTCCTGCTTGTTGAACAAAGGGTTTGATCCTAATCAGAGAAGGCTGTGCTCCAAGTTCCTCGCAGTTTTAATCCATGCAATATGTTAGACTAATAAGTGCCAGGGAGAGGGAAAATGTCTGCTGTTGTTCTTCTTGAAGAAATGTCAACAAGCCAAGGTCATGACAAAGTGTTTGGCTTTTCCCTATTTTGAACTACATTCCTTTAAATGCAATTAATATACTTTGTGAATTTTTATTTGGGATGGTTCTCTGTCGTCATTATACTTGACTTTGATTAAGTCAGCTAAAGGCAGCTCCACCTGGGGGTCAATTGAAATAAATATTTGCATTAGAAGATCTATAGTTGTTGTGATTTTACATTAAATATGAAGCTACAGACTGCTGGCCTAACTTAGGAACAGGGAGAAGCTTATGGTCTAAAATACTTAGTAAATGTTAACATGTGATATCTCTCTTTAGTACGGATTACAAAGGCAGGCTGACTGGTGTCTGTAGCTTCACATTGACGCTGTAGATAAGTGTCCTAAATCTCCTCATCATATTTAAACAAATTATGGTCGCAAAGGTACGACTTCAAACACAATTCAGCCTGTTTTTTTTTTCTCCATTATTTTCATACCAATTGCATTAGCATTCATGTTTGCTCTGTACCCACCGTGCGCCCCGCACCCTCTCCCCAGGCCCCCCACTCTGCCCCCTAAACCCCAGAGAATGCGGACACGTAGACCTCGCTCCGCTTTTTACCGTAAGCTGTTTAACGGCAACATGGAGGCCTCCATTCAGGTATTGGCCCATCTGTGCTCTTTGTCTCTCTCCGTGAGCTCAGCTGTCTCGATGGAGGCCCTTTGGGGAGTTCTCTTTCCTTTTGACCACTCTTTCACCCGAGTGTTGGCTCACTCATGCACGGATTTTCCTCTTGCTCGTTGCCTTGTGTTTCACGATCCAGTAATTTGGGAGAGAGGGTGTGACAGTCTGGAGATGCTAGTTTCTGCACTGGTGTTGGGTCTGCTTTTGACAATCCTCTCTTCTATCATCCTTAGCCTGCGGACACTAAAATAATTTGGCCTCGTACCAGTTATGTCAGGCAATGCAAATTAGGAAATGGCCACGTTCCAAATGTTAAAACAAACCGCGGCAGACAAGACAGCGCCTTAAAGCAGTGGAGCCCCACAGCTAAAAAGATCACAGATGGAAAAGCAATTCATAGTTTTAGTCATTTTTCAGGCATTTTGAAGCATTCCCTCCTCCCAGGTTCAAGCTTTTAGAACGTTTTGTTTTTTGTATTTGTCGTATATGATAATAAATTGGAATCATTAGCCGTCAGAGTGCTGTGTGCCTTAAGGAGGTTGTGTTGCGTATTGAAATGAAGGAGAAATGAATTGTTACATAAATGGATAATGAAAGCAATGAGTCGATTGCAGCTAACGCCCTTCCGCCCCAGCAACCCCACCCTTCCCTGCCACAGACTCGCCCTGTGTAGTCGAGCCATGTTTAAAACCCCACAGGGCTCTGATGCTTTGGCTATTCTATTGGGCCAGGCCTCCTCTTTTTCCCTCCCTCTGATTGGTCCGTCTCTCTCACTAACCTGTTGTGGTTGTTGTTGCTTCTCTTCGTCTGTCTGCGGGCCTTTCTGCTCTCTGCCCAGGGGAAGACGGAATGTCCGGGCCAGGAGTCAGGTACTCTGTCTTATAGCAGCGTGGGATAATCACACCGCCTCTAGTATGCTAACCGTCATGTCTGTGCCTCTGTCCTGTTGGCAGTCCTGTGAAAACACTGAAGTGATGTGTTTGTGTGAACATTTTTTAAAAGATTTTATCATCAGTTATTTGGATAAAATACAATAAATGATTACCAATGAGCTTTGTTCAATTGATTCATTTTAGGGACTGCCCACTTTTTCTGTAATCATCTCTCTATGTGCTTACAGTAATCATTTAAATCTGTCTGGTAGGAGTCAGGGCAGGCGATACCAGTGGTAGTTGAGAGCTGCGTTCGATACATCAACCTGTACGGTAGGTTCCTATTTATCACATGTTTTTTTTCCACTTTCTTTCCAATGATGTAACCTGTGCTTGCACACACTTGTCTCTCCTTCTTTTTGTATAAACTAAAAATGTCAGGAAAACGATTAACATCTTCAATATCTGTCACAATCTGTAATAAATAATACAGTGTTATTGCCCCACCGCAGCAAAACACAGTTATGTTAAGTCATTTCATAATATCATAATATAAAGCTTTGAAATAATGAAAAAAGTGTTTTTGTTAATATTAAAGGGTAAAACCTAGATCTTATCATTTCATAAAAAAAGGACCAGAAACAAACTGGAAACCTTGCCTTCATGACACCTTTAATGTAATATTTGCTGCTGCAGACTAGTCTAGTCTCTCACATACAGTCTCATACCATTTTGCACCCTTTTTGTTACAAACACCCCCCACCGTTTTGTCTGATTGAAATGGGTTTGGTTTTTGTGTTTTAACCTCCAGGCTTCATGTGCTGTTCCAGGCTTGTTTCATTTTCTTAACATGTCCACAGGTCTTCAGCAGCAAGGTATATTTCGAGTTCCTGGCTCCCATGTCGAAGTCAACGATATTAAAAATGCATTTGAAAGAGGTTAGTCCCAGTGCGCTCAGCCATCTTCCCTTGATTGGGTTTAAATTGTGTTTTTCTGTCCACCTCGACAGCCACAGTCTCCACAACGGGCCTCTAAAGTGCAGATAAAGAGCCAATATGTCACATGTAACTCTGTAATGCACATGGTAACCATTTTAGATGCATAATACATTAAAAAAAACCTGCATCAGTGTTGTGTGTATATTAACATTGATATTAATGAGCGTTTCAAACTCATGCTACGTCTCTAGGAGAGGATCCGCTGGTGGACGATCAGGCCGATCATGACATCAACTCTGTGGCAGGCGTCCTTAAGCTCTACTTCAGGGGACTGGAAAACCCGCTGTTCCCTAAAGAGCGTTTTCTCGACCTCATATCCACAACCAGTGAGTCGCATTCCAGGGAAACATCTACCGCATGCACCGTATGCTTTTTGTTCAGAATTCAGCCTTCTGTCATTTTCCCACTTTTTACATTTTTATTTCAGAGCTTGACTCGGGCGCAGAAAGGGCTCATCACCTTCAGCAGATAATTGTGACCCTCCAGCGGCCCGTGATCATCGTCATGCGATACCTGTTTGCATTTCTAAATCAGTAAGTGCCCCCCGAAAACAAATGACACTTGTTGGGCACGCATAAATCGGCGCTGATTTCTTTTGGTTTTTCCAGTGTTTCTCAGTACAGCGATGAGAACATGATGGATCCCTACAACCTGGCCATTTGCTTCGGCCCCACGTTGATGCCAATACCAGATGAACAGGACCCCGTGTCCTGCCAGGCACATGTGAACGAGATCATTAAGACCGTCATCATCCACCACGAGGCCATCTTCCCGGCGCAGCGGGAGTTGGACGGACCAGTGTACGAGAAGTGCATGGCCGGTGGGGAAGAGTACTGGTGAGTGTAAGACAAGGTGTCCATAGATTATGGGGCTGTTAATTAGCAGTGGGCTCTTCAAATGGTAAATAAAACGCAATTAAACACTTTAAATAAAAGCTGATATTTGTATGCAGCCGTTAACTCGATTTTACAAAAAAAGCTTTATTGTAGTAACTTTTTGTATTTTTTCCACTTAACTCAATGCTGAAGCAATTTGTTTGATTCTATACATTTTGCACAATCCCCAATAATTCAATATATATTGATTATCTAAAAAAATGCTTGTGGCCCATGTGAAACTGGGCTGATACTTTACCCACTGCTTAGGCAGGTAATACAAGGCACACAGACAACCAAGACAGGATGTGACCACATTATGTAATACACCTCTTTATTTATGTTTCTGAACCAAATATATTTGAGAATCTTACATATCATTTGACGGAGGGTTTCAGTTTTTAATTGTTTTTTTTCTTATTCAGTTTTTGATTTAAAAAAAAAGTATGAAATTTCAATGAAAATGTAGTGTTAACAACTGACAAAACACTGAAACCACAGTGTGTGAGCATCATTATTTGTCTTTCTCTTACATAACCACCGTACAATATTTCTCATGCAGCGAGAGCCCCCACAGTGAGCCGGGGACTCTCGACGAGGTGGACAATGGCACCGGACCCAACACGAGCGATGAAGGTGAGTCACCAACCACAGACTCTTAAGAACTGACACAACCCACACGTGTTACATACGATTCCATCCATCCATTCTCATATTGTTTGCACTGCAGAGTTGGAGCAGATCGAGGCCATCGCGAAGTTTGACTACGTGGGACGAAGTCCGAGGGAGCTTTCCTTCAAGAAGGGAGCCTCTTTGTTACTCTACCTGCGAGCCTCACCGGACTGGTGGGAGGGCCGACACAACGGCGTCGACGGGCTGATTCCACATCAGTACATTGTGGTACAAGACATGTGAGTAAGACACATTCGCAACGAGAGACTCACAAGAGGGAGACTTTTGTAGTATCAAAACACATTTTTGCATAAACCACCTCACAAAGGTGACCTTGTGAGTAAGTCAGGACCCCTGTTCTACTTTGGGCTCATTATTTATGTCGCTCCATTTTCTATTCTTATCATTCTCCCAAGCTTTGTTGTGTTCCCAAAAAGCTTTGTTTTATAAATCCTGCATCCTCATCAAGGATCAGTGTGAATAAATCAACCCTTTTTCCTGTCTGGTTTTCTTGACATAACTTGTTGCAATGAAAACAAAACCGTGGCCTCTTGGCTGATGCCTCTCCTGCATCACAGGGCTGCTAACAACCTTTAGGCAGAATCAAGTAGAGTGATGAATGTGCTGCCAACAGTGGCTTCAAGGGACTGATAGCTGATTAATTCTGTCTGTAAAAGTAATGATGCTCACTGTGTTGATGACATTATACTGTTGTTTTTGTAGCAAGAGTCAATTGTTAAGGATTTTTATGTGCTGTTTGAGCGATGAAAGTTCATTCTCTGAAATTAAAAGTCAACATTTCCCGAGGGCTTGAGCTATTTATCAAGATCAAACTCTTCCGTCGTTCCGCCATTAGGGATGATGCATTCTCGGATCAGAGGACTGACGGCGCGACCAGCAGTGGACCCCCCCACGAGGAAAGAGCCTCATCGAGAAATGACCGGCGGTCTCCATGTGACCGCCAATTCGGAGCGGCACTGGGAAGGTGAGATAAAACTCAAGGTTTTGGCACACAGTGCACACTTTAAATACATAATGCAGACGTGAGTGGTATTTTCCTTTTTTAATACGTTTCATTTGGTATTCTGACTGAATGAGCGTCAACTTGTTTTGTTTTTTCTATCAGGGTGAGGGTGCGATCAGATGGAGCTGCAGGTCCGCACCACAGGAACGGCGCTGACAGTCACAGCCCCCCCAGAGCCGCAGAGCAGCCCCCTCGGGTCATGCCTCGGCCCTGCAGCCCGCACAAAATAGCAGCTGGCAGGGGGCCGGCGGACAGCCCCGAGAAGCGGCGGCTCGCCGCGTTCGGCAGCGCCGGCTGCATCAACCACTTGGAGAGAGAGCGGAGGGCCCTCGTGGAGAGTCACTCTCAGCGGTCTTCACCCAGCGCCACTCGGCACGCCAGTTTAGGAGATCACAAGACCCTTGAGGCCGAAGCACTCGCTGAGGTGAGTGTTTAAACTGGCTAATAGCTCTAGACAGTATGTATTGTAATGCTTATAGAATAGTTCTAAGCTAATTTAGGCTGATAGAGGCCTCATTCTTTGACCTAAGAGTTTGTCCTTTATTGCCTTATCCAGCCCAGTATTTCATATTTTATTCATACTACATTTTGGTCTCTTTGGGGATAGTGACTGTAAATAATGCGTCTATCAAACTGGCATGTCTCCACCATCCTCGGGACTTGGTTTCAGTTACTTATTGACTGATTATTCAATATCTTTTCCGAAACGCCTACGTATTATTTTCCTTCTGCTCAGGACATAGAGAAAACTATGAACACAGCTCTCCATGAGTTGCGTGAGCTGGAGCGACAGAATGTAGCCAAACACGCTCCGGATGTTGTCCTGGACACGTTGGAGCCCCTGAAACACGCCACCGGAGCCCAAGACCCGCCGGGCAGCCCCCTCCACACCATGGTGATCCGGGATCCAGATGCGGCCCAGCGACGTAGCAGCAGCAGCTCCTCCGAGACCATGAGCACTTTCAAACCCGCCATATCCGTACGTAGGCCCAGTGCACCGCTTAGGCCCCCGCCTGTCAGACCGGTCCGGCCTGCTCCTGTGATTGGACAGGGCCAGGGGCCACACCGCTCCAGCAGCTCCAGTTCCTCCGGTCTGAGCAGCCCCGGCATCACACCCACTGACAGGGCCTTTCCCAAGCCGCCGTCCCCATCTCCATCCACCTCCTCCTCGTGCTCAGACAGGCAGGGTAACATGTAGCTCCAGTCAGTCACAAGACAAGGGGTGGAAGAGCGCGGGATACCAAGTGATAGTGATTTCCTTCATGTCCCGGCACCTTTTCCTGACCACAAAATAAACCTAAGCGACACCTGGTTTGTATAATCTTCTAAAGTGCAGGGTGGCTGCTTCTTGTCTCTGGCAACACTGCTCCAGCACACTAACTCGTCTATGTCTTATGTACTGCATTACCATATCACAGAGAAATAGAATATAAACCTACAAGAATCATTTTATAAAATGCTACCGTGCTGAACAGCCGTGCTCGATGAAAAAGGGACGCACTGGAAAATGCTTGTGAAATCTGACAAGGAAAATCTCTTGAGATGAAGTTACGGAAATGCTGTGAGCTTGGATTTTGTGTCTGGTTTTATGTTCCGTTTTGAGGGAACACTTATGGTCATATTACACCCCTAATTATCTCGACATCTAGTGTGTGCTGCTAGTAGATGTAGTCAATTAAAACGAAACAGCTCTTGGGCTCCATTTTTACTGGTGAGCCGGTCACCCACTGCCAATGTGGCAACGATAAGGTTTTCAGAGAGCGGTAGATTTGCTGGCTGTGTCTGAAATCCCTCTCTATTCATGATATAGAGCACTATGATAACTGTGCCCCATTTAATTTCATTGTGGGAAATTGGAAGCTACTTAGTCATTTCATAGGGAGATGATTTTAGACATAGCCATGGATGATTGGTGAAACCCAGGTAGAATCAGATTATGTCGTAGTTCTTCGAATGGCCTCATAGATGGTGTTAGAGCATCTATTGGAAAAAAAACAGAGAGGCTCGCTACCCCGACACAACGCAACAATCCGACCTGAAGGCGCTGAAGCAACTTTTGGAAAACACCTACTGTCACTGCAATGGACTTTTTCTACAAAAGAATTTATTTTAAAAATACTACATCATACCAGATTTGTATGGCCACCTACAGCGATTCTGATCAGCGGGGGCAGTGTTAGTGTCACCAGCCGGTCAGCTGGATACGGGGCAGGTTGACTGGTAGCCGTACAGCACCACTAACAGAAACGACCTGGGACTTGTCTAGCATCGTCTCAGCAGTGGAACAGGACCAATACAAACTCTTTGTGACTCCGATATCCGAAAATAATTGCTGCATGAAAGTTGTTTTTTAAAATGTAGATTCAAGAAAAACAAAATGTACCTTTTTTTTTTTTGTCAAAACTATATTTGTCGTTGACCTAAGAACGGGTCAGAGAAGGACACCAGGCTGCTGGACAACACAGTTGCACAGATGGCAGCTGTTGTGAACTTTGTAGACAAGCCACCCTTATAACTAATTCACATAAATAAATAATACAATCGACAAAATGCTCTTATCAAAATAAAGTAATATCTCTATATAAAATATTAGTGTGTTGTCTCAATAGAAAAAGTTGTCCTGCAATTAAACATTGCACTTACAAACACTATAGGGAACTCTGCTGTATTTGTAGGATCTGTTTGTTCATTTTGATGGTGTTGTACTAGAAACATGATAAAACACATCAGTATCATTGAAACTTACATAATGTCTAGATTTGCATTTGGTCAGTACAGGCTGTATGGGTGTTTAGGCTAATTTGTTTACCGTTAATGTTTTCCGTCCGTCTTAAAAGGATAATCAATATATCTTGAAGTGTAAAAGGTTCATTTGATCGAATATATATACATATTGTTAAAGCATACTTGTATAAATAACATTGTATGATAGCAACAGGAAATATTATCATGTCTAGCCTGTAGATTTTTGTTACTCTTATCCCTGCACAAACATTAACAAGACAATAAATCAGTGAAACCTCACAGAAACTTCTTGTCTTCTTGTCTTCTTGTCTTGTGACGTCCAATGAAAACGGTTTCATGGCGATGAGGGAGGTGATGGATGAAGTGGACTGATTCATACCTGCACTGACTGAAGTGGTTTTGCATTGCCATCTACTGGTGACTAGATGTTCTTCCTGTTAAAAGACCTTCGTGTTTTACATACAGTTTTTGCATTATCCTAATCACAATTTGGGAAACTTTTCATCAGCTCATTTTGTAAGAAAATACAAACAACTCATACAACCAATAACTGCAGAGCACTTCAGATCAGTTAATTTAATATGTTAAACTCTTCATTCAAAACTATACAGTCATTTATTAAACCTAACCGGCCACCTCGGTTTTTAACATTCATTTCGCTGCAATGTTGACTTCCATGTTAAGAATCAAGAATCAAGGAAATATACACGTAAAATGTGTCATGCAGTAATGATAATATTTATATAGAGTGTAACAATACGGGTTGTTGCGCAGGATCTTTCCCTTATGCCTATGTGAATATAAGCTCACAATGCTAATTATTTTACTTTGGTGAAACATTTGAAAGCTAAACCTTTGTTGTGGTGGGGAATGTTTAAACCTCTACTTGAGTAAAAAGATCTTAGTACTTTTTCTATCACTAATCTCAGTACACTCAGTACACTAACATACACTGTATGTTAACTCTTTTTTTATATAAAAACATGCAGTTGCTATCTGTACCCTGTGGATGGAGGCAATGTCCTCCTCAAACAATGAACATGAAGGAAACATGATACAATGATAAAAGGTGAGCAAATAAATACAATTTATGCAGCAATACGTTTCGCTTCTTCCAGACTTTTGAAAGTTCTTGCCAACGAAGGAAATCCTAGACTGAAGGAACTTGTTTTGGTTGAAATATTACAGATAATTTATAGAACTACAATTTAAAGGTATTTCAAAACATGGGCAACAATGAAACAATTCTCTTATCACTTTATGCAATTTGGTGTATTATTTTAAATATGGGAGTTTCTTTAACAACTATACAAACAATGTTCTTCAAACCTTCCACATACTATCTTTCCACACTATTCCACACTTCTTTACACGATAGTTTTTTTACTATTATTATTAATTCATTCTTCAGCATTTGCACACATGACTCAGGAATTGTTGGATATTTATTAAAGTCATTGGTTCCTTTTTGTGCTTTACACCGCGTGTTGTTTTTCATGGAAATGTCGTTAAAAGGAGGATATGAGCAAGAATGAAAATGGTAACCTTTTTTTGTAGGCTATCGCATCTTAAATTAGAAAGGGGCCGTGAAGAAGAAAAACACATGCAGAAATCTCACCAGGTTCTGACTAAACACTCAGGATATTGTCCGACTTACATGGAAAATTGCTGTATTCTCTATTCCCTGTATTCCTTCAGGGCAGCGTTATGCACTGTACGGGTAGTCATTGATGCTAAGGGAGCGCTGTTAAAAAAACATTTTTTACCATGTATTTGTACTTTTCAGCTACATTTCCTTCAATGACTTGCCAGAAAAGAAAACTGGTGTTTCCTTTTATGTCCATTCTCCCTACCTAGAGGACTGGATCAGATTTAAACACAAAACCGTTGAAATCGCTGCCTCCATCTGCTGTCTGTTTAACGTGTATTGAATCAGACAAGACATAAACCTATTTGGGGTTTGTTGATTGAAAAAGGTTAAAAGGACTATGTGAGGCAGTGCGTAAATCAAACAAACAGCATTGAAGGATATTTCAGTCAGGCCAAGTCGGCATGTAATATAAGAGGACATCCAGCTGACACAGTTTAGCACAACGAACAAACAAAAGCTCATTCATTATGAAAACTGTACGTCGTAATAGTTAGATGCAGATGTGTTGTATTGAAAATGTAAAATATAACGATAACAACATCTTCTTGCAAGGACCTGGAGCACAAAGGCCGTTAGCCTAACTTAGCATAATGACTATGAGGATTGTGAAATAGTAATACTTCAAATGAAAGTGTGGTATTTCATTTCTTTAGGTGGAGTTATGTCATTTTTATTTTTATTTTCTTGACAAACCACATTTCATCCTCCTATCCAGTCAGTCAGCCCTCTGGGACGTCACTACACCATGATTTTCTTAGGAAAAAGTTACAACACATATGTGAACTAAAAATAAATCCACAAAATTCCTGTTTATGTGTGCAGGATATGCATGAATTAGTGACCTTCAAAATCAGTTCCCCCCTGATTCCCTTCTTCACGCTTAGACAAACAGCAAAAATGCTCTCAAACGTAGTGTATTACTCGCAAATTTTAATAAAGTATCTGTAATTTGATACGATTCATTTGAGTTTGAAGTACAGATCTTTTCATTAAAAGAAATGTAGGAGTCTCCATTTCAACATGCATGCCAACATATTCCCTCTTTGCCTGTATTATATTATACATTATAAGTTTTATACATTTTGAATCAGGCTGTTATCTCGCTGCACTTCAACTCAACTCTCATCTCATGTTGAACATGTGAGTGGAATTTCTGCTCTTCAAGTATAACGTGCAACGTGCGATTTTATATCGGTAGTTGTTTAAATAGATGACTGTAAGCCTTGTTGCTACACATTACCCTGCTGAGAGCATCTCCAGTATCAATTTCATGGATATCGTCTTTCTCGGTTTAATATGAGATACAGATGTGGGATCTCTTTCCCACATTTCATGTGTGTTGTACATGAAATCCTTCAGCAAAGGGATGTTTATTTGTTTGGCCTCTTCTCTTCCTGTGGACAAGAAGTGGGCAGCCACAGTGGCATTAAGCGCGTCACAAGTCTCATGGTTCAAAAAGCACTGAGGGATTGAGGAATGTTCTTAAACACACACACACACACACACACACTCACACACACCGTCACTCGTTACACTATTTTAATGACTGCTGAGATGATTGAAGCCCTTAAAGTTTTGAGTTTTGCTTCTTAAATCAACATTGATTCAATGTGCGCACAATTTGCTCGGCCATGTCAGTCTGTCAGTTTGTCAGTCGATCATCTTGGTCTCGACTGAATTATCTTAACAACTATTACATTTATTGCCACGGCACTAAGTAGGGCCCCGAGGAAGAACGTTAATGACTTGATGCTAATGTGCAGCATTGGGTAAAATGTGAAATGTTCAATTTATGACCCAATTCCTGCTTAACTATTGACATTCCCATTTACACCACTGCAATTTATGTTTAGTGCTGATAAATTAATATATAATGGCTGCTTGTTGTCCAAACACTTTACCGTACTGCCTGTCACTGAAACTTAAAAATGAACTTTACATACCTCAGAATGACCTTTACACGTTGGTAAACTGAACCCACCATCGCTTAAGATCTATCTACAACATTGTTACATAACTAGGTGTTAGTTAGTTGATTTTGCATTTAAAAGTAGTTTGCAGTGTGTGCTACATATATGCTAATGTATGAAAGTGTAAAGACCGATTGTTAAGTGGTTAATCACAATGAAGTTTGGTAGGGTTTAAATCATTAAAATATATGATAGATTAGGTTTATGAATAAAGATTAGTTTGCAGTTCAAGCTTTGAAACTCCTGCTCTGCACACTTAATAACTCTCTGATGGATCTCTTTTGCAAAAGGAAACTCCTCAGTGCCAGGGGATCCATCTTGTTGGATTTTCTTGTATTTTTTATGCTCCAATTGTGATCGATAAACACAATAGCATATTTCTTTACCACAATATACAGAGCCCTGACAGAGCCAAGACATGTCTCAATTATGTGCACTGCTCAATGTTACAACAATAAAGTATGCCACGGTGAAACTGGTTAGTTCCGGTTTGAATTATCTATAATAAAAACCACGAAATATGAAGCCAGGTACCACAAACTTTGTTACACTCCAAACATTTTTATAATTATATATTTCATAAAGGACACCAAATACAAGGAAAATCAAAATCTTCTTAGCACATAACACAAACTGGAGAAACTGCTCTGGCACCGCATATAGGCTAAGCACAACACATGAATAAATATTGCACACAATGAAATTGCATTTTATGTTTGTTGTTAAAAAATATTTTTGACAATCTTTTCATGGAAAAGGTACAGTGCCGCGTTCTTTTCTGCATCTACCACAACTTATCCCGCTTAGCCCCATCTGGTACAACTTATTGATGGATGTAACGTTGAGGCTTCATACTGGATATCGTTTTCCTCTCCTCATGTGCTCATCTCTTTTTATGCATCTGTAACCATGCTTATCAAACCAAAACGGTGTGGACAAACAATTGTTAAAGTATGTGCATTTGTCCCTATTTCATCCACTGTGGCATCAGTTCAGTTCAGTTCAGTTCAATTGTATTTATATAGCACATTTAAAAACAACCTCAGTTGACCAAAGTGCTTAACATGCTCCAAAAACAACGAGACAATAAAACACAACAAAGCACAAAGTACAATACAAAATAACTGACAGTAGAAAAGAATAAGGTCAAGATGTCAAAGCTCAAGTTGAGTTGAAAGCCAAAGAATAGTAGTGGATTTTAAGCATGGACGTTTCAACGGACCGAGCTGTTCTCACATGAATGGGTAGACTGTTCCAGAGGTTTGGAGCAGTCACGGAAAAGGCTCGGTCACCTTTGGTTTTAAACCTAGATCTGGGCACATCGAGAAGCATCTGATTGGATGACCTCAGTGCTTTTACAGGTGTGTGTACATGTAGGAGCTCCGACACGTAAGAAGGCGACAACCCATTTAAGATCATAAAAACAATTAAAACAATTTTAAATTCAATCAGGAAACAAGCAGGAAGCCAGTGGAGCGTGGCCAAAACCGATGTAATGTGATCGCGCTTTTTAGTCCTGGTTAAAAGTCGAGCCGCTGCGTTCTGGACTAACTGTAAGCGACGAAGGGATGCCTGATCCAATCCAACATACAGCGAATTACAGTAGTCCAAGCGGGACGTAATGAAAGCATGAATGACTCTCTCAAAGTCTTTGCGGAGCAAGTAGGGCTTGACCTTAGCCAAGAGTCTCAGCTGGAAGGAGCTAGTTTTGACAACAGAACTAATCTGTTTGTCAAATTTGAAAGCACTGTCAAAAATCACTCCCAGATTTCTGGTAAAAGGACGAATTTGGGAGCCTAAAATGCCGAGAGTATCTACACAAGCACTGAAATGTTCATCACGTCCAAACACAACAAGTTCGGTCTTATTAAGACAGAGAAAGCTTTGATCCAACCATATTTTGAGATCACTCAAGCAGTTTAACAATGGCTTGATAGTGTCCTTCACAGATTTGTACATCGTCAGCAAAACAATGGAAAGAAATGTTTTTTTAAAATGGACCCTAAGGGCAGCATGTACAGAGAAAATAGAATTGGTCCCAAAATGGAACCTTGGGGGACCCCACAGGACAGAGGGGCAGCAGATGAAGAGCAGTTTCCAATGTGGACAGCAAAACTCCTATCTGTCAAGTGGGATTCAAACCATTTGAGGGCTATGCCTGTAATGCCAACACTATGCTTGAGTCTGGATAAAAGGATAGAGTGGTTGAGAGTGTCAAAGGCACCAGTCAAATCTAAGATCAGTGTGAGGAGCAACCATGAATACTTGAAGAATTACTCTGAATCCCAAACATGATGGTTTGCATTTATCTTACATCCTGATGCACACTTTCTTTTTTCTTCTTGTGCATCGTCGAAGTCTTTGGCCGAGGGAGCTGACTTCCCCACATGCTGTATCCTCCCCAACTACTGTGCGATGTGATACTTTCAAAATGACCACAAGGGCCACGTGTAAACAGAGCCAAGATGCGTCAAACCAGACACTTTTTAAATACAGTGCTCCGTTCCAAGCCCATACTTGTTATCTTATCATGTGCTGCATCTGTTTGAGAGGAAGAAGTAGTGCTAAATCTGGACTGGCGTCACTCTAAATAAGCAGGACTGAGGTTGGTATGAACAATGGAAGGATCTGAAAAAGCCCAGTAAGGGTTTGTTTGAATCTGTTTAAATCTGATCAAAATCATAATTTGTGTTATGAGGTCATCAAATTGAGCAATGGCTGTTTTAGAAACAATACACGTTTTTTTACGTTATGCTTTTTATGTTTTTAGTCAGGCACGTCTAACTAATCCTCATCCCAACCGCTTCACACTCGCCTGCGAACCGCTCCAGTGAGAGCTGGAGTCCACAGACCGAGGATGCCACCAGGACCACATCATCTGCAAAAAGCAGCGATGAAATCTGCAGTACCCCAAACTGTAGATCCTCGTCCCCCCGACCACGCCTTGATATCCTGTCCATGCAAACCACCAACAAGATTGGGGATAAGGCGCAGCCCTGGCGAAGGCCAACCCCCACCGGAAACGCCTCCGACTTGGATGTACAGGGATTGGATGGCCCTCTCGAGGGACCCGGTCATACGCTCTCTCAAGAGTCTTGGAGGGGGCCTGGGAGAATGCTCATCCAGTCTACATGTGTTCTGTGGACCTGGACGAAAACCGCTCCCATCATGTATGGTGCAACGTGAAATTGTCAAAAATTACAGGTCACTGAAACTGAAAAAAATAACAGGTCACTGAAACGCTATAAGAACCTCTTGGATTCTGCACAAGATGAAACCAGCACTTTCCGTGGAATCATACAACCCTGAATACATGAAAAATATAAACGCTTGAAAATATGGAAAATATTTTCATAGCAGGAAATATCTGCCAGGTCAAGGCATGTTTGCTGCCTCCAGTGGGTAACACAGGGGTCCTTCAAAAGTCTTACCAGGTGTAGCCTAATCCCCAAGGACGAAAATGTGAAGGGCTTTAACTACAAAGGGTGTAATTCTACGTGGACTAGAAACTTGTGTCGGCCTCCTATGCAAACATAAATGTGTTTTCTTTTATCATTTTGAATCATATTCAATCATGTAATTAAAAAAAGTATACACCAGAAAGAAAAAGGATTTCCATTTCACAGACTACGTCTGTTTTGTTCACACAAACGTTGTGTTAGTCACACTTACATGATTCAGTTCTGCGTGATTTCTGTCCCCTCCACAACCACACATGTGCTTTAGGTTAGCTGCTGCTTTGTACCTGTGTGTGAGTGCACAGAAACCACAGGGCAGCTGCCTAGACCAACACACGGCTCTGTTGTCCTTGTGTTACAGTGCTCAGGCATTCCCACAGCAGAATGCCTCTGTACTTACGTCACCAAGTCAAAAGAACAACTAGATCTTAAAATATACTTCTGAACACATCAAGCATACAGATGCCAAGTGCTCTTGAATGTATGTCAGAGCGAGTTTATGTGTCAGGGTCTGGTCTCTGTCTATTTACACGCCGGTCTCCATTCTGAAGAGCCTTCAAGGTGTCACTTGTCTGTTTCATGTCACGTATTTGTTTGGAGGAAGATATTCTCCAGTTCTACGTCCTAGAAGGCAATGGCAGTGCTGATATTTTTGGAGTTATGTTAAAATAGCCAGCAGTGTAACAAAAACATATGCTACATACAATGTAACATCTGCCATGTTCAGTGAATGTGGTGTTTGCTGTGAATTTGATTCTGTCCACATAACTGGATATTTATTTAACACCAGAGATTATGTTATATACTGTATATATACAATTCTTTGTCCTGCCACTCTGGGAGGTTTCTTAGGAACAAAGTAAAGAATGTGTGTGTTTTATATATTTTGTCATTCTGCAGAGATAAACAAAGATTTTGGTCGCAGGTCGGGTTTGCAGAGATGGTGGATGAAATGTCCAGTCTGGTTGTGATTTTTTGCAAGAAATATGTAAGGATGTTTTTTATATATTTATTGCTTGAGTTGTGTTTGGAGTTTGTGGACCGCTTTAATATCCTTGTAGCTCAGGCACTGATGCTTCCAGACATATGTGGCATTATTATATTGTGTTTTTTTTTTTGTTTTTTTTTAACTATTGGGTTTGATTTGCTTCCTGGTCCACAAGGGCCTTTTGGGCAGCCTAAAGAGTTAAGGGTCAATTCATATGAATTCCAAGGTCTTAATATCTGAGAAATAGAGGGATGGCTATAGGCAACAACCCTGAATATCATCAGGTGATGCACCCAATTATTGTAGGAATAACGGGGCTATTTAGTTGAACAAATGGCTGACAATACAGCACCTGCAAGTATTCAACTGAGGTGAAGAAACCAAAAGGAACAAACCATTTAATACTGTTCATGTGATGTTCACATCTCCATTTTACTTGAGCTTTACTCAAGTCAACTGCATCTGTGTTGCAGAAATATCCATGTTCACATGTCATATGGAGATATAATAATAATCAGAGACATAATCGGGGGGGGCAGGAGAGCTTTTTTTAAAAAACAATTAAATGATACCTTATATTGATTGTTTCAAGCAAAAAATCAACATTTTGTGGACAATTGAGGTTATTCGAATTATTTTTTGATTCACAGCACTGGGCTAGAAAAGTTGTTTCCTGTTTTATTTAGTTGTTTCCTGCCTCTCGTTTGCTTTGCTTTGTGGTCGCTGGTTGCCCCTATAAAGTTAAGTTAGTAGTTCAATAAAGTTATCAACTTGATCAACTAACCGTTATCAAGACACACCTCTTCAGATCAAACTACCTCTTATACCTTGACAAAAGACACAAACTTATTGTATCACTTAAACTGTACTTGTAATGGTTCTAATGCAAGTTGTAAATCGGCTTATTTGATGAAATTGCACTTTCTTGTTCTTGTTCTTGTGAGTTTGTTCTTGTGAGTTCTTGTGAGTTCCTGTGAGTTTGTATCCTTATGGTTGAGATGCACTTATTGGAAGTCACTTTGGATAAAAGCGTCAGCTAAATGACATATAATCAAAGGTAATCTGCGTTTGAGTTCTCCTGTCTCTGGTCCTGGACGTCCTCGTGACATATATTTTGTATGGGTATTTTGAATTTACTAGTTTCACAACTTCCACGGAGATGTCTGACTCACATCTGTAATAACCTGATTAATACACACACATAGCCTGTTTACAGCACAGCATCACAGTTCCACTAAAGCACACTGTTCCAGATAACTGTATTTACATTGGCTGCATTCTTTGGAAAAAACGAATTACCCTTTTTTAGACCTTAATTGGTTCGGAGCGGAATTTTCCTTCTCTTGAAACACTAATAGAGTCTGGACGTGCTGACTCGCTGCTAAGGGACATTTTATTTTACACGGCACTCCTCAAAACAAGAAAAGGGAAATTAAGAAAGACAGAATTGCGATCTGCACATTGTCAAGTGAGACAGTTCCTCTCTGGAAGAAGAACATAAGAAGAGGGGGGTTGGGTTGGGTGGTGGGGGGTTACTGGCTCTGGAGCATCCTCTGGAGCGCCAATCTGTGCGCACGCAGCGAGAGGACAGGACTGCAGTGCCCCGCAACCACAACATGACCACGCAAAGGTACGCTTCGTTTGAACAAAATTACGCGCGTGTTTTATGAGGTCTTTAATATTATTATTATTATTATTATTATTATTATTATTATTATTATTATTATTATTATTAATATGATTATTATTGAGTTATATTAAGCGCTAGTTTTAAATTATGTATAATGTCTTTCCCTGCAGGGAGAGTGCTGACTTTTGGATCATATCGCAATGAGTGGCGACTCACACAATTGCAACCTTAAGAGGTAGTTGGCAGGAAAACTTCGAAAGGGAAGCAACGCGCATATCGGTCCCTTTCTGTGGTGATGTGACCGCGATGCTCTTGTAGTGGCGCTTTCTTTGCGCACGATGGGGGCCTTTTTACGCGAGCAGGAGAGTTGGGAGCCGAACGTTTCCTGGAGCCACTCACTGACAAACAACAGCCGTTCAGAAAACACCACGGTGAACCCTTTGAAACGAAATGAGGACGTGGCTAAAGTTGAAGTCGGCGTCTTGGTCCTGGTGTTGCTGCTCGCTCTGACCGGCAACCTGTGCGTCCTGCGGGCAATCCCCGCCGCCAAGCACCGCCACTCTCGGATGTATTACTTCATGAAGCACCTGAGCATCGCGGACCTAGTTGTTGCACTCTTTCAGGTCTTACCGCAACTCATTTGGAAGATCACGTTCCGCTTCCACGGGCCGGATTTGCTGTGCAGGCTGGTGAAATACCTGCAGGTCGTGGGCATGTTCGCGTCCACCTACATGCTTGTCCTGATGTCCGTCGACAGGTGCCTTGCGATCTGCCAGCCTCTCCGTTCCGTGCACAAGCGAAAGGATCGCTTCTACGTGGTCGCCTCTTGGATGCTCAGTCTGATGTTCAGCGCGCCTCAGGTGTACATATTCTCTGTGAGGGACGTCGGTAACGGCGTATTCGACTGTTGGGGGGACTTCATACAGCCGTGGGGGGCCAAAGCATACATCACGTGGATGAGTCTCAGCATTTACATTTTGCCAGTGGGAGTTTTGAGCATCTGCTATGGTTTGATTTGTTTTAAAATATGGCAGAATTACAATTTAAAAACCAGAAAGGAACACTTCTTGGCCGTCACTCAAAGGCCCTCCAAAGGCGCGCAGCCCCTCGGTCGTGTGAGCAGTGTGAGGCTCATTTCTAAAGCAAAGATCCGCACAGTGAAGATGACCTTTGTAGTGGTGATTGCCTACATCGTGTGCTGGACTCCTTTCTTCTTTGTCCAGATGTGGTCTGCATGGGATACTGCTGCACCAAGAGAAGGTAAAGGCATACTCAGTAGCTTTTCTTTTCTTCACAGAAGCACTTTTTGATTTAATAAAGCTATCACCCTCCTCATACAGGAGGTTACACAGTGGCATTATGAGTTATCTTACAAGAAAGACATTGGCACATGTGACAGTATTTAAGTGTTTCATGAAGGTTCTTCTATACTTCCTAAAATATCTTTTGGAATTCATACGCAGTGGCCTTCCGTTCCAGGGCAGCAGACCTCTCCTGAGTGCACAGATGAATGGGAGTGTCGTTTACTGGTTATCAGGCCTCACAGCCACTGGGAGAGTAAATGTACCAGAACATCAAAGAGTCTCTCTCTCTCTCTCTCTCTCTCTCTCTCTCTCTCTCTCTCTCTCTCTCTCTCTCTCTCTCTCTCTCTCTCTCTCTCTCTCTCTCTCTCTCTCTCTCTCTCTCTCTCTCTCTCTCTAGTAAATTAATTAAATAGGACAAACAGGGGGGAAAGAAATGGCCTTTCAAGTGGTGTTATCAGCGGATTTGGACCTGTTCGTTCAGCGCAGAAAGAGATTTAGAGCTCTCTTAAACGGGCCAGAAGTCAAAGGTCATTCTCTGTAGTTTTCTTCTTTGTAGAAATTAAGAAAATAACAAAGAATGCTTGCTCTACAGAAGTATATGTTGACTATTTCTTATCACCATTTAATAACAGGCCAATTGAGACTGTTAAACGTTTATTTTGCAAACCATGCAAGAGTCATGAATAAAATGGAATTTCAATAAAAATAGATATTCATAACACATTCACATAGAATTATACAACTGCGAAATAGTGAAAACCCTGTTTCCCAAATGTCAAATTTCCCTGTTTCAAATTTTTGCAATCAAAAGTTCGGACACATTTTCTCATTCTATTCACAGAAAGTGTGTCTAAACTTTTCACTGGTGTATAAATAAACATTTACATAACCCCCTGTTTTTTAATTTTCTAGGGTTCAATTTAAGAACGAGGAGAATCATCTGATGAACTGATCAAAGAAAATCTTTTTAAACCAAGTTTTGATAGACTTAATTTCTGTATCATTGTTTAATGTACACTGACAGTACGATGTTGCTGAGTATCAAACAAATACACAATAAATGTCAATGACAAAGAAAAAATAATTTAAACAAGAAGCAACAATTGGGAGACAGAAGAGGAAGGAGAAGTAAGAAAGGTAACAATTTGAAATATCTTAATATAATTTTAAAATTTGGAGGAGTTTTTTGTAAAAGGAACGGCTTGAAAGTATTATGTTAATTATTGCATTCTATCATGGAAAATTCTTCTGGAATTTTTAAACACAACTTTAACTTATCTGTTGAATGCTATTTGAGAAACCCTTTGCACAGCACACTTCTCGCCATAAACCAGAGGACCGTGAACAGAACAGGTCAGCATTTCTGCTTGAAGAGAGAAGAGAATGACAAACATTAAATCTCTTCCCCTATTAAGAATTGGAGAAGAAAAGATGTGGAAGTCTTCAATTTTCCTCCATCAATGTGTTCTGTGCCTCCATAGATAAGACTGAAGTCCCATGAATGAACGAGAAGAATCTGGTATATTCTTCCATTCTTCCATCCCTAATTGGAGTAATTTATCATTTCTTTGTGTCAGGCAGCTTAATATCCGATTTGTGTGGGATCCATCAACCTTTCGCATTAGTGCAGAACTAATCCCAACTGCTTCTTTCTTTTCTCTATAAATGATGTGCTGCCGTGACCAAGGACTGATATTTAGTAGGAAATAAATCCAGAGTTCAAAGCTATCCAGGGGAAGCGTTTGGGTTATTAACTCTTATTGTTGTGTAGTTATTCAATTCAATTCATTTTATTTTGTATTGCCCAAAATCGCAACTTACAAACTTGCCTCAGAGGGCTTTAGAGTCTGTACATATGCGACATCCTCTGTCCCAAAACCCTCACATCGGCACAGGAAAAACTCCCCCAAAAATGAAAAAACCCTTCCAGCAGAGGGTTAGGGAGTACGTCAGAGGAGGGATCCCTCTCCCAGGATGGACAGACTGCTATGGATGTCATGTATACAGAATGACTCATACAGATGTGTAATACATTCAATTCCTATAACAGATCTGCGGAGCCTGCTCGGCGAGAAAGCACAAAAACCTTGCGGGAAGAGAATGAATTAGTCATGTGCATTAATGCAACGTGGATTTTTGTAGAAGGAGAGAGTGAGAGAGGAGTTCGGTGTGTCCTAAGAAGTCCCCCGGCGGTCTAAGCCTATAGCAGCGTAACTGGGAGCTGGTCCAGGCAAACCTAAGCCAGCCCTAAATATAAGCGGGGAAAGTTTTAAGCTTTATCTTAAGAGAACTGTCTGAATCCCCCCCCCGGACTGAAAGTGGAAGCTGGTTCCACAGAAGAGGAGCTTGATAACTGAAGGCTGTTAATACATTTATACCAAGAGCTGCAGTTGTGATAGTGGTTTAACCTGTGGGCACCCACACATACAGAATGCTAATTAGCTCTAAAATAATGGACAATTGAAGCTAGATGATATGTTTGGGGTTCAAAGTTTTTGTTATTCACCTCTAATTGAATGTCCAAACAAATCCATTTTTTTTAGTGTCGGATTCTGCAGCCTCTACGATATAAATGGCTAAAACTGTGCAAGATTACATTTACAAATGCACACACACGCATTAAAACTCAGTATTTAGACCTAAACCCACAGGTGATTACAATATGCTTTAATGGAGAAAAACAACTTTTTCAAAGAACCGTCTATTCATTTATTTTCTAAATTGCTAATCCTATTCTAGGTAGCAAACGGTTGGACCATGTCCCAGCATGCCCTGGGTGACAGGCAGAGTACACCGTGTACAGATAAGGTTTATTTTAGTCTATACAAATCCGATGATACGACCAAACGCAACATTTTAGTCCATCTTCGTGGTTTTTGTAACTTACCTGCCTGTGTAACTTACAGCCCAAACCTCACAAGTCTACCATTTAATATTTTTTTAAGTTATTGAACAATTTTTCTTAAACAAAAGGAAATCATATATTTTCTATACTTTTTTGTCAGATTTTCCGATTTGGTTTGTTAGTGAGAAAATGACTACATCAATTATGATCTTCTCTTTCTCTCTCTCCAGACATGGCGTTCATCATCGCCATGTTACTGGCCAGTCTCAACAGCTGCTGCAACCCCTGGATCTACATGTTCTTTGCTGGTCACCTGTTTCGTGACCTGACGCAGTGCTGCTTCTGCGGCTGTAGTCAGTCCCCGCCGGCCTCCACCTGCAGCTGTGAGCGACCAAGCAGGCACAACAAGAGCAAGTCCTCCACTTGCGTCATGAAGAGCGCCAGCAGCCAGAGGAGCCTCACACGCACATCCAGCACTGGAGGGCTGGGACACTGGAGAGCCAGATAGAAGCTGTCCAGGCCGGCCAGCATTCATGCAAGCCCCCAATTTCAGGCACTTATCCATCTGCAATGCAATGGTTGTAGTTACTTTATTTCATTTTTATTTTGCAAGTCAGATAATGTAAAACTTGTGTGCAGATCTGTACTGATGCCCTTAGATTTCTCAATGCACTCAACACTCCACAATACTTTAAGACTCACTGCATATGCAAGTCATTTCTGTTATTCACTGGGCTTTAACATTGCAGTACGTATACTTTCAATGAGCATTTTAAAAGTTATATGTAAGGCTACGTTCACACTGCAGGGCGTAATGCTCAATTCCGATTTTATTGCAAGGCTGTTCACATTTCTAATTAAATGCGACCTATATGTGATCTCCTGTGTGAACGTGAAATGACCCAGAAGTGACCCTCATGCGCAGAACAGTCCTCAACGGTCAATTACGTCACTTGTTAGCTAAACATGGATGTCAAAAGTGGAGTGATATCAGGAGTGTTGGGACTAACGCATTACAAAGTAACTACTAAAAGTAGTGGAATTACAATAACGAGCTTGTAACGAAGTATTTTCTTAAATCCAGTAACGCAGTTACAATTACTAAAATGTAAATGAGTTCGTTACTCGCGTTACTCTCGAACTGAGCATGAAAAACCTCCCAGTCCGACTTCCCCGCATATTCCGTCGTCTTTATGCCTACCAGCCCTTGCTGTCCCTGGGCGCCGGCGTCTTTGTTTACGTTATGTTCATACACGTTCCCGGGCGGCAGTTTTCCGCGGGCCGTGTAACTAGCTTCAGCGCTAGCCGTCGCTAAGCCAGGACCCCCAGCGGATGTTGGTGGCTGTAACTCACTCATCTCCCCTCCTAGACTGTCCACGGAAAAACGTTGTCCTCCCAGCACTTGAACCGGACGAGGACATCCATACTCCTTGCCCTCCTCCTCCTTCTTGACATAAAAACCTCTGCCAAAAGAACGCTCCATCTCCACCAGAAAAAGCGTCCTCCAAAAAGTAGTCCGCCGATGCATGAGCGGTCGACTACGTTATTAAATCCGACTAAGTTTTCTTCTGACATCAGTTGTAATGTTCTGTGCCAATAAAGAGCCAAAAACAACACACATTACGCCGGAATGGGGCGGTACCCCAACCCTAAGGTGGAGATATAACCACTATTTCAAATTCATTGCGGTCAAAGGCAAGAACGTGCAAGTGATGTGTACATTATATCCAGGAGCGAAAACTGTGTCGACATCCGTTGTAAGCAACTCTAATTTTTTAACAGTAACGCAAATAGTTACTTTCCCTGGTAACGAGTTACTTTTATTGTAGAGTAATTCAGTTACTAACTCAGTTACTTTTTATCAAGTAGTGAGTAACTATAACTAATTACTTTTTTAAAGTAACTTGCCCAACACTGGATATCAGAGCCCATCTACAGGCATATTAGACATTCTCTAGTGACATTAAACATATTGAAGTTATTTTGTTAACAGAGCCAGTAGTTCCAATACAGTTACATTTACATTTACAATCTTCTCATTTTAAGAAAAAAATTAAAACGGAGGAGAGCAAAGTATTTAGCTCTGGCATTTTGTGGGGCAGTGGTAGCAACGTCGGTTACAAAGAAATCTGTGGGTGCGGAGTCGCAGCCAGGAGCGGTGGGATAATGATGTGAGTTGCTTCACGAACACCGAATTCACTTCTGAATGCCCCGATCCACCTTCGATTATGTTTGTGAGCGCCTTCGATTCACTCTGTCACGGGAAGAGACACGTCTGCGGCGGCCCATTATGACGTTTGTCGAGTATCAATGACGTGCAGGTCGGATACATGCGACCTGGCAGTTCAGATTTAAGTCGCTTTTAAAAACATCGGATACGTATCGGAATTGGGTCCACATACCCAAGTGGCCTTGGTCGCATTTGAAAAGATCGGTTCTGTGTCATTCAGACTGTCATGAAAACATCAGATACAGGTCGCATAGGGGAGAAAAAATCGGAATTGGGTCGTTTCAGCCTGCAGTGTGAACGTAGCTTTAGTCTTGTTCCAATAGTGGTTTTCCTGCTTTGACGAGTAATTATCACAATAAGATTAATGTTACATAGACATTCTTATGCCAAATACCTAAATTCCTTCCTTTATTTTAAGAGAGGTTAGAATCTGGCAGATTACCAAAATATATTTACTATGTTGAAATGGGAACCAATTCCGTTATAATGCTAGTTTACTTTGTGCAGAATAATTACACTTTGTTATCACACCGAATGGGTGGTTTTAACAACAAAACAAAACAAAAATGCATGAAGAAAAATCCATACGGAAAGCATTTTTACAACAAGCTGGTTTCAATGTGCACAGCTCGCTGTTCTGCGCTGCAGATCAAACGTGTCTGTTCTCCGTGATGTAATATAAAAATCCTTTTGTAAATAGGTTCTCAATGTTCCTCATATTTGTCTCCATGTTTTATTAACTCCATCTATTTTTTTCTTGGTGGTTGGAGTTCAGGGGTAATCAGTGTGCTTTCATTGAATCATTTACTTAACCTTGAATAATGGTTCCCTCTCGTGGTTACTCCTCATTACTCCAAGAAATCAGGTGGTTTCTCTGCTCAGTTTATTTTGCTGTACATTGAACTGTTAATCCTCAAGATATAAATAATATCAATATCTGGATGAGATAATATGCGTTACCTGGCTTTGTAGTTGTGTTTAAAGTGTTCTTTGACTGTATAGCCTGTAAGATTGTCAATAAAACGTTGTGGTTCTATCGTCAGGCTTCAAGGTGGAAAAAAGAGAAATCACTTTCCGATACAGTTTCAATAAGTGTCATTAGATTACACCTCAAATATGCTGACTGCAATCACATTTTAAAAGCTGCATTGTACACGTAGGCCTTTTATATTGATATGAAATCTGTGAGGACCGGGATGATTCTGATAGACATTGTTTCTGGAATTAAATATTAATGCTGGTTCTTTTCTAATGCTTTGAGTACCAAACAAAATCCCTTCTGTCTCTGATATTCGTAAGTGTGGAGCCAGAAATCTCAACAGGAGATACCATGGACCATTGGCACAAAACCATTAGAAAAAGATAAGCTTGAAACTTCAGTAAGTTATCAGAACAGTTCAAATCAAGATTTATTTTTTTCAATTTAATTTAAAGGTGCAATATGTAAGATCTGGCAAAAAAAAAAACTGTCCGCATTTTGATCTTACAACAGGTCCATACATCTAAACAGGTCCATACCTTAAATACCATAAATCTGTGATTTAAAAAAAAGCCCCCTACTAAGCAACTTACATCACCAATTGCCAATTTCAATAAACACACATCTGCGATTTTCAAGTAATCCTTGATGACTTGTTGATCCGCTCCTTGCTGTTGCTGTTTGAGTCACGGTCCCGAGGGAACAGGCTGTGGTCGCAGCTGAGATTTAGATTTAAAAGAGGCCAAGGCAAGAGGTCTGGTGTGCGGCTGAGGCAGAGGAGGGGTCAAAGGGAAGCAGCCTCTTTTCTCATTTCAGACTGAACTGAGAATGTGCCACACTGCACACCAGTTGATGAATACTTGATAATAGTAGGATTGTAATCAATCAACAAAGTGACAAAAAGTGCTACATACTTAAAAGTTACTATATAACGTCTATAACTGAGCAACGAGTCTGGCATCACTTTATGTCATTTATTTAGCAGTGGAATAACAGACCATTGTTTAAATACCTGAATCACAATGATGGGCAAAATTTATGTCTTTCCATATATTTCCTCCTTTAATAATATATCTGAAAATAAGTGTTTTTTTCTATTAAACTAAATGTTTTTTCTATTAAACTAAAGGTGAGTCAATTATATGATTAAAATTAGATTCTAGTCATTTAAATTACTTTGAACTCTAAACTAAAATAGTAAAATATAAAAAAGTCAGAATATCATCACTTTCTTTGACTGTGACGGGTCTAAATTACTGTTGAACATGTCACAAGCTGTCTATGATCACTATGAATGACCATCAGACGTCTTTCTGTTGGACCAAAGAGATTTTAGCTGAGTAAAACATGGAGTTGTAAACATTCAATATCTTATTTTGAATAAGAGATTTAACAATCAAATAGCAAAGCCCAGCTCAGTCCACTAGCACCAGTGCGCAACACGATCCCAGCATGGATGAGTGGGCCTTATTCTCTGGCCATGTGAACACTGAATCCTCCACAGCATCTCCCGGCACTCGTGTAGAACGGTCGAACGACGACGCCTAGCACGATGCTCCACAGGCCCTGCAGCCAGCGCGCGCCGATGAGGGCGCAGCGGCCACAAGGACCAACGATCCTGTCATGGCAAGAAACACAGGACGTATTGTTCAAACAAAGAAAATCATTAGAATTCCCCTTTTTGTATAGTTATAACTTGATATTACTGATTAGACTTGGTGGTAGCATCTAGTTCAAAGCACAGCTGCACAGCGCCTCTTGAGGGATGTGAGCGCCACAAATAAACTTTGATTAACCTTCAAGTCATTGGGAGAGGGCAGAGATCGAGTAGATGAGAAACAAACCAGATGGCAGCTAAACCTACCAGATGTGAAGGCAGCTTAGGATGGCAAAGAGGAGACCGGAGGTAATGGAAATGGGAATGGCCAGAAGCGCTGTCACTATCCTGTAGACCCACACCATAGACACCTCAAACAAGGCATTGCTCCAGAACCACACTCTGTCCCCACTGCGCACCGACACCGGCTCAGCAATCACATCCTCAAATGTCACCTGCAGTCGGAAAGACAAAGTTCTGCTCATGCTACACAGGTGAATCAACAATTCTTGTTGCAGTCAACTTGATTCCCCATTAAAAGTTGTTTTCCTCCACTAGAGGGCAGTGCAATCAGCCAGTTTATCCGGCTCTTCCTGACAATAATGGAATGCATTTTGTATCAGCTGTCTCACTGCATGTAACACGTGCAAAAACAAGGTTCCACATAGCAGTTGATTTGAGCCGTTGCATGACAATCCAATACCTTGAGACAGTCATTGATACCGCGGGGGTCTCGGACATTTATCAGAGGCTTGGTATCACTGATTTCCACCAGTGCGGACGTGTGAATGTCTTCCTCTTCTTCCAAAGAAGGATGGGCCTTCCAGAGAGTTTCAGGTTCCTCCCCATTTCCAAATCCCTCAGAGCCACTTGAGTTGTACAGGTCGATCTGTACTTCCTCTGAATCTTCCCCTTTCATCATGGTGTTCATCCAAACACGTGAAGAAACGCCTGTCGGGAGAGCAGGGAGCCTGTGCATACCCGTGCAGCTCCGACTGCGGCCGCTGTCTGGGGTGTGGGGTTATATTGGGAGCGTTACGGTGCCCTGGGTGGTATTTGCAGATGGTCTTTCAAGTGGAGATCATTTTCCTGTGCTGTGGGAGGGCTAGGAAGGACAGGGTGGGATATAAATACTGCAAGCATGGAGATGGTTCTGTATACACTGATACACAAACTGGAAACGCAATCACATAGAGACATATACACACGTGAGACGAACAGATAGAGAACATTAGAAAACTTCCAACCGGGATATTTTGCGATAAAGGTGGCATTGTTCCTTGTAGTTGTTTACTTACTTACTATCATTTCTAAGCTTTGTTTAACTTCAGAGAAATAAGTGGTGATGGGAACCATGTTCTACTTCAGAGCCAGAACAGTGCAAAAAGATTCCTTTTGTCAATAATCAGAAGGCACCAAACCTCAAAAAGCTTTTCCCAATGGAGCATTAGTCATGTTTTCATTGCACAATCATTGCACTCTCATAGCGAAAAAAACCCCATCCTGTGGTTTTCCAAACATGACACTGCTAGATTGTTGAGAGCAATCATCATGGGAAACATTTCAAGTAGATTATTACATATATTCTTTACAAAGATTTGTCACAGTTTGTCAATACAATATATGTAACTTTATTTTGTTTGACATTCCTCTTTGAATGGCGCTCCCCTGTACCGATGCAGAAAAAATATTAGGCATGAGCCCCTGAAGGCTCGTGAAAAAATCACTTCAATCACTAACAGCAGAAATAAGTCTTTACTATTTAATGTCAAAACTGACCTTTGATGCTAGTAGCTTCTAGTTAGTTAAAATATAACAATAATAAAAATGCGTAAAATTGATTCGTAAACTCCATCTTAATTTTCTTACTGTCCCCTATATACAAGTTAATTGTTCTGCTTTGAGATTATTTGACTGTCTTGGTTTGCCATCGATATCACCATATCCTCCTCTAGGCCCAGTAGAATATTCTCGGGTCTCTGCACTCGGTCTGGGTGTGAAGCGTGTTTCGCAACATGCTTTTATGAAGGAAAACAACTTTCCCCCCCAAGAACCTTTGGACCCATTAACCACTCACGCTCTCTGCTATTAATAGGTCAGCTATGATTCCTCAGCGTTAGACCGTATCGCTCAGCTACCTGCCAGACCTTCATCTCAAGGCCACCTCACACTGCTCCCGTCATCATCTTCACTACAAAAGGTTAACATTTTTGATAAAATAACCTAAACGTCTATCCATCTGCAAAACTCAAGCGTCCTTCAGAAATGAAATGATGTTAATTGATTTTTGCGCTCATTAATCTGAAAATATATAGATTCCGAGGGTTTCGAGCTATGCTAGCTACGATGAGCACGGTCTCTATGGTAATGACTATTTCTGCCTGCTGGACGGAGACGGAGGGAGAGCAGCGTGTTGATGACAGTGAGTTTCCTGTGACTGCGCCGGAGACAGTGGTATGCTAATGGCCTCCACACCCCACCAGATGGGGTTTGTTTGTGGATACAGCTGCACAGGTTAGGTCAGCGGACAGCGTGGGTGTAAGTGTGTGCACGAGTAGAGATAGAGAGATAGAGAGAGAGGGAGAAGGATAAGAACAAAAAGACAGATAAGAGAAAGACACATTTTATCGCTAATTGTTCCATGTGAATCGGCATTACCCCAGGATGTCCCATTTGTCAGGGATTAAGATATACGTTCAGATAAATGTCTGCCTCAGAAAAAATTGTAAAATACCTCAGCGTCTCGGACGTTTCGACAACAGAAGACATTTGAAGATAGAAAGTATTACGATCAAATGTGAAATATATATACATATACCTTATGTGTAAATTTGTTTATTAAGATTTGCTTTATTCTGGCTCCTGACACAAATATCATAAATAGCTGTTTGTATCTTATGCTACAGTCCCTGAAAAATAAAATAAATAAAATAAGCAACAATCAAAAAATGTAGTGGTAGAAAAGAACATAAAACTCTTGGATCTTTGGAAGAAAGCCTTATTTTTGTGGACCCTTTTTGTCATATTATGACAAAAAGGCTTTTCTCCATGTATGGCCTGTGACCCTCTCATGACCTCATTGTCACAACACGCAATGTCACAATAAACCCAAATTGCTATGAGGGCAATTGTAAAACAAAACATACATCACATCATATGTTTGTTAATTTTGTAATAAATGTAGCTTCTGTGGTATTATCTCACAGTTACAGGCATCGCTTGGTTTTGTGAGCCCAAACGGGCTTATTACAGGAGGCTTATTTAGGGAATGACGGAGATCAGACAGCGCCTGTCAGTCCAGCTGCTTTCAGTGCAATAGGTCAGACTGATTATTTGACACGTATATTTGACCATGTGGTCACCAATTCAGTGCCTCCCGACTAAAACCACAAGAGAGAAGAGAACTGCGTGAAATGTTTTAACGTCAGATCATCGGCACAAAATACCCCAGAAAAACCAAACCCCAAAAAGTGGATGCAGTAAAACAACACATTTTGTCACAATGTGTGTGTGTGCTAATGTTTGCCACGGGATGAATGAACAATTAAAGATATAAATCTTAATTTGAAGAGAAATGTGCACACATCCCCTCTCACAATGTATTCATTGTTAACTCATTTTTAATGAAATGTCCAACATTTGGGAAAATTAAACTCTATAAATAAGATAAGTGATGAAGACTAAACTCCTGTTGCCTGAGCCTGTAGTTTATTTCTGACACATCTTCCCATCAGTCCTCACGCATGTCCCATCACTATCTCCTTGCTATCACTGTCCAGGGCTGCTGCTACTGCCTCCTTCAAATGACTGTTTCTATACTTTCAGTAGACTCATGCTGCTACGCATCCCTCTACCTCCCCATCGTTTATATTGCTGCTGATCAATATTAACAAACAATTATCTTTTCTTTATTTGACTATTTTTTCCCTGATAAAAATATGCTACCCCAGAAATCCTACATGTTGTTCTTTTCACAGACGCATATGAGAGAAAGGAATAAACTCCCCTCATGCAACGCTTCTTACCTAACTGAGAAGCCTATTTTCTTAAATTGTGGAACTATTCCTTTGAGGACACATTTTTCGGAGGACCTGTGATATGCACGCGTGTCTCATGCCTTAATTAGTTTGTGTAAGCTGAGCGCGCTGAACACGAGGTTGTGCTATGTGAGGCCCTATGAAGACGGTTGGCGGATGTCACACTTACAGGCAGTTCTGAGGGAAGCGATGCTGCAACCGGAAGGTCTGATGAAATAATGTTCACCCTGTTGGACAACACCATCCATCAAATGTCCCGCCTTTCATTTTTCTGGAGTGGTTCAAACAGGCAGCAGAGAATACAGCACACAGAGGAGCATTGAGTTACTTCCGTTGATAACAACAAAATAAAAATAAAAAACTCGGCCGAGCACAAGCCATGAATTTTCATTTCCTATAATGAGGGAGTTTGTGTTTGAACTACAATTAAGTTGCTTCACAAAAGATGTGTACAGCTGATTTGATGAGTCTTGATTTAATAAAAGGTCCTTCAGTTTAATTAGCAACTCATGAAGACTGCACAGGCTGAAATATTCATTAGACAGAATCACACACTTTAGAAGTGAGGTGATGAAACAGCGCTTTGAACTGTATTTCTCTTTCATATAATTGTATTACACACTGTACATCATATACAGAGATTAGTAACACATGGGTCTATCACTTTGAATTCAGTCTTTTGTTCTCTTCTTTCTTTTGCATTAAAAGAAATTAGTCTATTGCATCCTTTCATACAAGTTGCCTCCAATAAATCTGGAAAATGAGGCTGTAATGGTTTCAACAAAGGTTTGAGTGGGCAGCGTGAATTTGTCATCACATACTAACACCAAATAGTTAAAAGGTAATATACAGCCTAGACGAGAAGAGCAGGACAGAAAGACAGAAAAAAAAATCTTCTTGATATGACTGTGGTGACGATGATGACATGGTGTGCGTTTGTGAATAAAATAATATATGTAATTCTTAATATATAAATAAATATATGCACAGCAGCTGCTTGTGTGTGAAATAACTACAGTTGTCATATTATATGTGTACAATGGAAGTTTTTAAATAACTACTTGTTTTGTTATTTTATTGTGCTTGCTTTGATGACAATATTTGCCTATAGCTGTTATGAAAGTCACATTGTTAAAGTAAACTCTGAATATAAGTGAATATGTTTATGGCCAAGAACCATAAAATGGAACTGTGTTATCTCATTTTCAATATATCCGGACGTCTATAAAATACTGTTGTTTTTGTGTGTGTGTGTGTGTGTGTGTGTGTGTGTGTGTGTGTGTGTGTGTGTGTGTGTGTGTGTGCGTGTGTGAGTGTGTGTGTTGTCCTCATTTGTCAGCATTGGGCTGTGTGTCTATCCGATAATATAAATCTAATCCGTGTAGAGCTGCAAAATATTCACCACAGACACATCAACATTTCCCCATATAACTGCATTCATGGACTGAATAATATTAGTGATTAAACGTGTCGAACAAGGACAAAGATACTATTATGTATTGTTCAAAGTGTTTGACAGGTCGTCCACGTGGATAAATGATTAGAGATATAAATTGTTGTTTATCATCAATGGTACGCACATGAACAGGGAATTAGAGACAACCACTTTACCTGTTATGAAAGAGCATTATCTCCTATAATTACGTGTTAACTGGGTTCAGTCAGTGTGAAAGGCTTTTCACCAATGGACACATGGTCAACATGGAGGTCAGGACTCTGCAGAGAGTCTGCACGGTAATACAACGTCAAACATATATACAGAAATGGTGCACATGCATGAAAGTAGTGTGTTGCTAATCCAGATGGCTCATTTTAGTGCTTTTTGGGATCAAACATTGCAATCAAAAGCATTTAGCTGGCACACACACCAAAGCAACTCAGAGAAAGTGTGCTCTGACAAATTGAAAGGAAAAGGGAGTTTTAATGGGGACGCCGGCTGTTGAGGTCATGATTACATCACAAACAAATCATACGTCTGCCCCTTCGCTGCTACAGGCTGACCGAGTAAGATTAATGATTATAAATGAACAGAGCAAATAATTTTCTGTTGTTGAAAATAAGCAAATTTGCAAGACGGGCTGGCCAGGCAACTTGCTTGTTTACATTTAATCTTTTTAGGGGTAAAGAACAATGAAATGAAAACATGTACCTGCTAAGATCGGCACAAATTATGAAAATAACTTGGGTTTATTTGCACATTTAAAGCCTAAGAAACTATACACTGTTCAGCAAAACGGAATGTGTGTCTTCTTAAATAAAATTCACATAAATTTCTGCGACAAAAATGCAACATAACAGTGAATACGTTGTACAAAGAATTTGGCTGCTATGGTGATATCTCATAAAATCAGTTGTCATAAAAAAATAAGGAATGCCGTCTTTCTCTCATCCTCATTATATACATGCATTAAATTAGTACATAGGTGCAGATATGCATACTGATCATATTATCACAACCCCATATTCAAGTATAATCTGGTACTTGTGTTCTTTTTAATTTGCTAATCAAAGAAATGTAACTTTGTTTTAGTAGCTATAATTACAAAGTATTCCTAAGATTAATAACATACCGATATTAATTCATACATAAATATAGCAACAACAATTAAAGAACGTCGTCCATAGCTTTCTATTCCTATGTTGTTTCTGAGTGTACACTTAAAAACGAGAAGACAATATGTTTAAAATGTAATGTTGCTCTGTGTTAACTTCCACTGTACAACCAATAGACATATTGTATGAAGACTATACAGACATAAGACATTATATCATATCAATATCACATTATTTAGTAGCGCAGTCCTGCAGGATACGAATGCTTTATCTAGTTTATCTAACTGAACTCTTCGGGGATCTGTCCTGGTATCCTGAAACCAGTCTGCCCAGTGTGATCCAGAGTGCCTCTAGGACTGGAAGTGGCAAAGCTGGCCTGTGTCTCCACTGTGCAGCTGGTCCGATGGAGGAACTGCAGGAAGTCCTCGTGGCCTGAGGCCTCGCGGCTGGAGACGGTCAGCTCCGCTGGCCGAGCTGAGTAGCAGCGCCTCAGCTTACATAGTTCCTCCCTGATTTGCCGGTTGAGAAGCCCATAAAAAAACGGGTTGATAGCAAAGGAAGAGTATGCCAGCCACGAGACGGTTTCCTCCAGGTCGTCAGGAATGTGGGGCGTCGCGTCAAGCATCAGGAATACGTGAAAGGCAAAGTAAGGCAGCCAGCAGATCAGAAACTGCCCAACGATAACCACCAGAGTGAGAGCAGCTTTACCTCCACCAAAAGGTCGCTCTCGCATAATCCTACCTGGAGCGTTGCGGGTCGTGATGATGGTGGTCTGGCTGTTTATCGAGTCCGAGCGATGCTTCGCTTGACTGTTCGCCCACAAGGGCAGGGGCCCGTGCTGGCGGGCGGCCACGCGGGCCACCTTGTAGACGTTACAGTAGACGGCAAAAATCACCACAGCCGGCAGCAAGAAACAAGTGACGCTGAAGAACACGGAGAAGACCCGTCTGTGGTCGCTGTGGCTCCAGTACAGCGAGCAGTGTGCGGCGCTGATGGTGCCCAGGCTGCCGTAGGACGGCCACCCGAACACAGTGGACAAGCCCAGCACCGCCGACCCTACCCACACGCTCACTAGCACGGCTGCGGTCAGCTTCAGCGTCATCTTGACCTCGTAGCGCATGGGGTGGACGATGTAGTAGTAGCGCTCAACACTGATGGCCGTGATGGTGAAGATGGAGGCCGCCATGAGCATCACGTTGAGGAAGATGTGCACCTGGCACTCGAGCAGGGTGAACACCACACCAGCAAAGTACGTGGAGCTGGACACGATCGCGAGAGGCATGAGCAAGATGGCACACAGCAGGTCCACTGCACACAGGTGGCACACAAAGACAAATTTCCGGAGATGGGGCGCTTTTATGACAACGACCAGAACAGCAGTGTTGGCTAAGAGTGCGAGAACATTCAGGGTCACCATGAAAAATATCCCTGCCAGATCCTTGAAGCGTGTCTGCGGGTTGGGAAGGTTGCCCAGTTGTCTGCTGGAGAATGAGGGCATCGGTGCCCAAACAGTCGGGGTGTCATTGTACAGAGGGTTCAGAAGTGAACTGTTTTCCTCCATGATTCATTGTGAAGGTTGCAAGTTGAAAGTACACATCTGCATTCCGGACCTCCCCTCCGCCCCCCCCCCCCCCCCTCAATCGGTCAGTAATCGGGCTGGAGGATCATTTAGCCTTTATCATTTCAAATGAAATACTCTTCACTCCTGTGTGCAGAAAATATAGTCCATTAAAACAGTGACATCATTACATTACATTCAAACTATTGGGGAGAGTATTTAAATGCTCTCTGGTGAGGGAAGGACATAATCAGTAAGAATAATTAATAAAGGACACACTGTCTTCCTTACATCCGTCCCCATCCTTTTGAAATGAGAGATAATGAGTGTTCTTGTTTTATCCCAGCTGCAGGGAAGTGGCTGCATTGATTAGTATGTGTTCCGTGTCATCCTGCGCCGCGCCATCAAAGAGGAAACCTCTTACCAAAGGAGGTTTGAACGCAGCCACCGTATCGCCAGTCACCAAGTGCAGCAAATATACCATTTTAATTTCAAACATAATCTTCAAATTGTTGCTTTTACAGCTTTTCGACCCTGTGTATCCTGAATGTAGGCTTCTACCATCTTGTACTGATGAACATAATCAGGTTTTAAATATGACTGTGGAGGAAGCAGTGTCCTTCATACATGTACCCCCCACCCCCTAATGATCCACTCATGCTGTAATCTTCTCTGGTGGACAGCATGCAACATTTGCAGTGAGATTCATCCCCAAGCACCAGTACGTCTACATTCTCATACATATTATGTAAGGTTACCCTGATTTTGCATCATGTTGCACTACGAGTTGCACCTCTGCATACATGCTTTAAACCAACGTTCTGCTTCTGAAGAGGATGATCGCTTCATTGTCAGTCATTTTCAGTTAATTTAGCTTTTGGAAAGTTATCCCAATCATTAATTCAATAGAGAAACATTGAATTCAGTCTTCTCTTTAGTTCCTGTTTAATATACATTCTAATAAGGAAGAGGGAACTATGCAGCTCTTTTGATCTCTTATAAATCCACAAAACATATTGAAGTTAGCTGACCTTTAGCAATAGACGCCATGCTGTCCAGGAATAACGTAAAACATGATTTAGATTGTTTGCAAAGAATATCCATGTCTACCATCGTAGACTTGTCTAACTTGTCATTTGTGATGCCATAGATTAATTTGCAAAACCACCATAATTTCATATTTTATTTACTGTCCATTACCTTGTTGGGTTTGTAAAAGGTCCCAGAACTCTTCTGTTAAACTCATTGGTCTAAATTTCCCCAGACTGCAATTTGTCAGAACAATTCAAAAACAATCCTTACATTTCAAACACCGGCTGCAGCTCCTCCAAAAGAGTTTTGTAAAGTTGAATAGCTCCAAATCATGGTGATGAACCCTGCCGGAATGCCTTAAAAGCACCAAACTGGGCCTTCGGCTGCGTAGGAGAGCTGGTCCACCTCAGAGATTTATTAGAAGCTATACAGAAACGGTGACAAAATAATCAAAATGATAGCTTTCTTAAAAAAAGAAACATGAGCCTTGGTGACTGACTCCATGGAGACTCAGTGACAGCGAGAGGTGATGTGCCCACTGAGACAGCACAGCTGGTTGAGCAAGAGGGGCAGGCGAGGGGGGAGGAGCCAGTAATTGGTGACTGTTCAAATCACATCTTTTAGGACAACTGACTCTATCAAACCATCAGCCGCTGACATTAAGCATCTCTCACACACACACACACACACACACACACACACACACACACACACACACACACCCTTTCATCAGTCAGTATGTGGCAGTGACTGTCACACACTGTCCACTATGCCTCCGTTTCTACAGATGTTTCTCTATACTCTCCAGAGCCTTTTAGAGAATTCATAAAAGGAAAGTATGGGACAGATTTGTTCGGTCTAGTCACCCATTTACAGCTGTTGTATTTTCTTCTCAAAATGAAGCACATCCAGTATCTTTTTTCCCCTGACAATGTACAACAGCTGTTGAGATTTGCCAGCAGCAGAGGATGAAAGAGTTCGCTGCTGACATCTGCTGGTTGACAGGAAATAACTGTCCTGATCAGAGCATATTGTACTTGCACTGAGCTGATGCAAGTAAGTTCACATTACATAGGAACATGGGTTCAAAAAGGTTTATTGTCCTGTACGGAGTTAAGCACAACAAAAATGAATTGATATGAGTTTTTTTTGCAACAAGATTAAATATCACATAATTTATATTATATATATATATATATATATATATATATATATATATATATGTATGTATATGGCTTATTGAGCAGTTGAGATTATTGAGCAGTTGAGATGAGATATATATATATATATATATATATATATATATATATATATATATATATATATATCTCAACTACTCAATAAGCCATAAAAGAACTATTTTAGAAGCACATTATCACTTTGTGTACAGTTTATTATGAACAGAGTACAAGTAGTAACCTTACTATTTAAAACATTTTCAAATATCCTAACTTTGAAACAAAGTCAAACTGTTGAAGTTAAAACCAGTATACATGTTTGACAAAGGCGGACCTCACAGCAACTCACTCACCTTAAATTAAATAAGAACACTAGTAGTTTTAGCAGACTATTACACGCAACATTTGATAGGAGGTGTCTGAGGTATTGCTTGGGTCAGTATACACAAACTGTGAAAAAAAGAATTCTAAATAGTGTTGAAAAAAACAAAACGCTACCTTCAAGCACTAACTTTCAATATTGACTAAACAACAGTTTTGTTTAAAAAAGGCCACCTGTCAAACATTTCTATCAAATCCAAATAATGTGACCAAATCATGATGGCTGACTCAAAAGATTATAACTGAGAATCACTTTCCATTGCTCCATTTTCAGGAAGGAGTGAACCAGCTTGGCAAAAGCTCTGGTCAATAGCTTTGCTGTCCGATTTACCCATACCCAGTCTTTTCTTCAATAGCTTGTCCTCGTTATTCAACTTCGTACGGATTGCAATTTTTATTTGGCTGCTTTCAACACCAAACTTGGCTTCCACGTGCCCTGCAAGAAGAAGCATGATAATTTGACCCATTTCCATAATCAAAAGCCCCAAAATCGACTGTGTGATAGAAAAAGTAATGCTCAAATGTTTCCCATCTTACCGATTAAACTTCTCAAGATCTCAGGAGGGAGTTGAGGCTTGTGGCAATCTTCCCCGGTAAAGGTGTTCCTTCGGCCCTGCAGAGAGTGCGTGGCCAACGTTTCTCTGTCAAAAAGTATCATCAGCAGAGCCGACGTGTACTTCTTGTAGTCTGCAAACTCTGCGATGCGCATATAAAGATTTTTTGGTACTCGAAGATGCTCTGAAAGATATAAAAAGTTTTGATCGTCCTGTGGGAAAAATAAAAAAGGCAGAGGGTAAGCTTGGAAATACGCAGTCAGCAGAAGGGAGGGATGAAATGGTGCGTCGTTAGCAGGCACGGAATAAGAGCACTGACTTGTGGGATATCGAGTTCCTCCGTAATCTCTGCCCCAGACTCCGCCAGGAAAGAGACGTTCTCATCTTGAGAAGTCTGCGGCGCTGCCGCCTCGCCTCCTTGGAGTACGTGATCCAGAGTGACTCGCAGCTCGTGTGCGGTGTGCCTCATCTGCATCATCAGCGTGTTCATCTCTGGGAATGGTGTAAAAATCAGCTAAGAAATGCTTAATGGCATTTTTACAGCATAGGGTCAGGCCATAGGATTTTAGCACGAGTGCCACCACCAAAGAAAACTTTTAATCTAAATTCCCCCTTTTGATTTTTCATTGACCCTAGAAGAAACACTCAATTTAAAAAACACAGGTAGTCATTCTACCTTCTTCAGTAAGTCCTGCTTATTACGTTCACATTATTTCCTTATACGGCCTGCAGACAGATATACGTGTTGCATGATTTGCTGTGCACGGTTTCTTTTAACCCTGGAGCTTTCTAGCAAATGATTTATAAATAACAAGCACAACAAAATAAAGCATTACCTGTAATATACAATTCTCTATGGTTTTCCACCCACCTTTCAACTCCCTCAGCTCTCTCTCGGCCAGAATTCTACACCTGCGCTCATATTTGAGTTGTGCCTGCAGCTGCTCGACTTTCATGAGGAGACTGATGGTGTCTGTCCTGATGTCCGGGCTCGCAACGTTTTCTTCGTCGAAGTCAATGTTTTCATGCTGCTGAAATAAGAGAAGAAATGCAAGGAAGTTAAACACACCTGGGTGTTTGTTTTTGTTACGCACAATTGCGTGTCGGCAAAAAAAAGCACCGCTCACCTCGTGGTTGGGGAAAGGAGAGTAGCTGCACTGCTCAGCCAGCCTGTACTTCTCCTCCACGGGATCGCAGCCAAACTCCTGGGCGTCGGTGGCGATTTTCAGCATCTTGACCGGTGTCGGTGTTGCAGTCGCCCCCGCGGTTCTCTTGGGTGGCATGGATGGAGGGGGGAGGAGGAGGAGGAGGAGGTGGGAGACAATCTGTGGACAGAAAATATTTGACTCATCGACCTCAAACTTTGAAGGGGAACTTTTTTTGTTTTTGTTTCTTCATTCGAACGACGCGTTTTGCCCGACAAAATGGAAAAGTTAGTTCACATCGGTTCTCCCCCTCCCCCTTCCTCCTCAACCCCTCCTACTAGCTTCTAGAGCCGCCGACTGATACCAGCTGTCGATCAATACATCATCAATACGTGTGACCTTTGATAGCAGACAAGCGCAGACGAGCCTCACCTGGCCGTTCAGCTCGACTTCGCGAATAAACTGTGACCACACCGAGGACAGAGACGGTGCAGTAAATGCAAATACTGCGTAGTAGAGGAAGTAGTAGTACTACTGCCGTAGTACAGTACATAGATCCCGATGCAATTACCGCCTGATTTTTCAGCAGCCGCGCTAAAGTGTGCCGATTAAATATGTCTGAAAAACTGCTCCCGTATTTGTGTTTTACTGTGCTGGGTAGACACAAGTGAAATAGTGTTGCATTGTGAAATGTATATTTTTTACAATTATGTGCGGAACAAAGGTGCGTAAACGTACTCCCCGAGGGAAGTATTTTACCCATGTACAGTTTCCTGCCTACCTAAATTCGCCATTTAACCAATGAAAAAGGAGAGTATTGACAAAAGGCGGGACAGTAAGAAGCGACTGTGAAGATGAGCCAATCAGCGCCTTTCTTCTACCGTGACTTCAGCTGCCTCGTTCGGTTGAGGTAAATCCATGTGGGTTCGCTGTTGATAGAAAGTTGAGTAGCTTCTATCCACGGTTACGTGTACGCGTCTCCAAAATGTCTTCGACTTTCTTTATCAAGAAAAAAGGCAACCCCAAGTTAGCTCAAAAAGGAAAAAATACAGCTGTACTCAAACGAAAGGTGAGTAAACTGTAACAATTAACATTAGTTAACCAGCAGGTTAACACATGTGCCTCTGATCTCACCCACCGGTCCTACTCTGCCACTAATGCAACGTCAAGCTAAATGATTAATTACAACCTTTCCGTTTTCTTTCTCCTGCTGTAGGGCGATGGGGAGTCGGGTGGCAAAAGTAAGCTACGAGCCAAGAAACCCAACTCTAAATACAACGAAGAGATTTCCAGCGACTCTGAGATCGATGGGTAAATGTCTCTTGTGCTCCCTTTTTAGGGTTTTGCGGGTTGACGATCACTGCATCGTCCCGACTTGATATCCCATACAGAACGTCAGTTGTACGCTTGTGACTGTGTCTTATTTCTTAGTCCCATAGAGCCCAGGGACAGACAGTCCGATGAAGACTGTGAATATGACGAAACACCGCAGGAGAAAAAGCTTAGATTAGCCAAACTTTACCTGGATCAGCTAAAGGAACAAGGTGAGCTTTTATTACTAAACCGGCATAACAAATGGCTCGAACATTACTTCCATGCCTGCATATATATTCATTGTATGATCTGACAATCAGAGGAAGATAAAGCAGAGGCAGACTCCTTTGAGACCGATCTGATTGCTGGAAGACTTCAAGAAGAAGTGGTAAGAGTGTCTTCTGTAACTAAAATGACAATCAATCATCTTCTCAATGTGTGGGGATAAAATGCTGGACAGTCCCGCATGAATTTCGACACACACACTGTACATGACCCCATGACTTTTTTTCTGGGCATCCTGTCTCTGGTCGACCCTCCTCCCGCACTTTAACAAGTTTCAATTTTGCCTAAGTTTGATTTACCGCTTGTTAAACAGTTACTCGCGTCAGGAAGCGTGGATCCCTGAGCAGAGAGAAATGTTGAAGGCTGCAGAAACGCGTTTTATGGTCTGATCAATTTCTCATGGTTGGTCTATTTGTGTGTGAGGTTTTTTTGTGGTTTTCCCTCAGCTTGAACAAAAAGGAAAGCTTCAGCGGCTCGTTGCCAAAGATGTAAGTGTGGGAACCTTCCTTCCTTCATTCTTTTTTAATCTCTACAGCATCTCCTTAATGAACAGACTGACTCCTATTTCCTTTTTGTTCTGTGTTATAGCTCATTCCACCGGATGCTTCAGAGATTAGGATGCTAAGGGGACACAAACTTCCAATTACCTGTCTGGTCATTAGCCCTGATGAAAAGTACATCTTTTCTGCTGCCAAAGACTGCTCCATCATTAAGTGTTAGTTTACATTAAGGTTCTTTGTTTTCATGCTTTAGTGAAGTTTGTATGAAACTAAATGAGGATACATGAAATGGTGTTGCTGAGGCCAAACCAGTTTAACCAGTTTTCTTATTTTTTTCAGGGGATGTCGAGAGTGGGAAGAAACTGCACACAGTGGCTGGTGGAAGGAAAGGTACCCAGGACCGACATGTTGGGCACACAGCGCATATCCTGTGTATGGCCATTTCCTCAGATGGGAAATACTTGGTGAGCACTAATCTCAGCATATCCAGCAGCTTGCCAAAATATAACGTGATGTTTTAAGAATCTCCTTTTTCTCAACATATTTTAGGCCACGGGAGACGTGAACAAACTGATCATGATCTGGGAGGCAGAAACCTGTAAACATCTCTATACATTCACCGGACACAAAGGCCCCGTGTCGGTACGTTCTCTTTTTTTTCTTTTTTTTCTCTCTGTTACATAAAACGTGTTTTTCCATGACGTGTTGTAACGGGGTGGGTACTCAGGGGACCCGGAAGGAGGACGCTGAGAAGGTGCACGCAATTCTTTTATTACGTATACACGCCGCCATCGCTTGTGCATGGCTTTGTGTCTCCCTGTGCTCTACCTCCTTTTTTGTGCCTCTCTCGTGTTTCCCTTTTAACCCCTGGGAGAGGCACCTCGTTAGTCCAGCTGGAGGTTGATTACCTCCAGCTGGCATCTTCCCATGCGCTGGGGTTGGGCGGGGCCGCCACATATCCCCACCGCCCGACCTAGGCCGGGGAGCCGTCCGGCCTAGCCTACTCCCGGCTCGTCCGCCCGCCGGAGCCCGCTGCGTTGCTTTCCGCGCCGGGGAGGGATGTTAGAGCGCCGGGTCTCCGGGCGCAGCCGTTGCCGCCACCCACGTCGGCCTCCGGGCGCGGCCGTCGCCACCCACTTCGGGCTTCCAGGCGCCGCCGCCGCTCTCGCCGTGGACTTCGCGGTCGCCCCGGGGCTAGGGGTCGGCCACTCGCCGGCCGCTGCTGCTGGTCCCGCCGGGCCGGTATTGGCCGACTCGCTGCCGGCCGCTGCTGCTCCCGCCGGGCCGGGATCGGCCGCTGCTGCTTCCCTCCATGCATGCTCCTCTGCCGGCTGTCGCTCCGCCGGCCGCCGAGGGGCTGGGATGGGCCGCTCCGCCATCGGGGGGACCCCCTGGACCTCCCATGCGCCGCCGTCTCCCTCCTCTGCGCTAGGGTTGGGCGGGGCCACCACGCCTGTATTTACACAACTGGCAAGCACTTGTGGGTCCTCGTGTGAACCGCATCGCATTTATTTCTCTTCTCAGGGTCTTTCCTTCAGGAGGGGAACTCATGATCTGTACAGCGCCTCTCACGACCGCTCTGTAAAGGTGTGGAACGTGGACGAGAACGCATACGTAGAAACTCTGTGAGTGACCGACTGGAACGTTTTTTTTTTTTTTTTATTTCCCTACCAAACGCTGGAATTGGTCTCAAGTTTGAATTGAACTGTAATTCTGATTCACTGTAGCTTTGGGCATCAGGACGCTATCACAGGACTGGACAGCCTGAGCCGCGAGCTGTGCGTCACTGCAGGAGGGAGGGACCGCTCGGTGAGGGTGTGGAAGATAGCCGAGGAGTCTCAGCTGGTGTTTCACGGCCATGAGTGAGTCCCCGTGCATAGTTTCTCTTTTTTGTATCCCCCTCTGCTGAACCTTTTTGATTTCAGAGGAGGTTGTCTAGGGTGAGAACTGTAAAATAAAGCAAACCGCTGCACACATTAATCTAAAAGAAACATCTAATTGTAAAAGAGTAAAAATGTAGTTCATGGTTCACCCCACACATGTTCTATTGGCATGGACTTTAACCAGGAAGTCCTTTTAATGGAAAGTTACGCCGCACACAACTCTGTGAGCAAACTGGTCACATAAAAATTAAAAAAACTAACAAACTGTCACAAAGACCCAAAGAAGTACTTACTGATTAACTATTGCGTTTTATTAATGTTGAGATTATGGAATGGCAAAAGTTGTTTAACATAACTAATAATGTTTGCTAGGAGCAATGGCACACTACAATCACCTGTCACTGGTCCTTCTACAGGGGTTCAATTGACTGCATCCAGCTGATAAACGAGGAGCACATGATAACGGGAGCTGATGATGGGTAAGTCAGATACAGCTACATTGCCGGAGTCTCACAGATTCCTTTCAGAGTCATTCATGGTTCTCTTCCGTATTTTGTCTCCCAATTTTCTTTACGACTCAGCTCTGTCTCTCTTTGGAGTGTCAACAAGAAGCGGCCTCTCAGCACAGTGAAAAAGGCTCACGGTTGCCATGGTGATGCAGGGCTGGAGCAGCCTCACTGGGTCTCTTCTGTGGCGGCGCTTCAGAACTCTGATACAGTCGCCTCAGGTGCTTCCTCTCGGCTGTGAGAGTCCTTCGTACCAGCCTTTTAATGGCACACATACATTTACTATCATGTAGGGAACATGTATACGACTGTGGGTGAGTGGGGAGCGCGGTCGTCCTCCAATCATAGTGTTTGCTAACTCATGTCGATGTGTCCTTGGGCAAGACACTCAACCCCAACATTGCTCCCGTAGCTGCGACTAGAGAGTGTGAATGTTAGTGGCTGATGGGCAGGTGGACAAGAGCTGTGGTAGCTCTTGTCATCAGTGTGTGAATGGGTGAAGGATGTCATGTAGTGTCAAAGTGCTTTAGTACAGTCCATTTACCATATACAATTGAACCGTTTTCAATGTTTTTTTTTTTTTTTTTTTTTTATGAATGCAAATGGCTGATGAAGTGCCCTCACACACTTCTAGGTAGAACAGTTGATGCTTCTGTATTTACCTTCACTGCACTATGGATGTTCTGTAAGGATGTAAAGTTACAACTGTTCTCCTTTTTATAGGTTCACACAACTCAACAGTCCAGCTGTGGAAATGTGGCCAGAATTACCGCGGGCTGGAGCCTCTTTTCAGTATACCAGTGGTAACTATTTTAATTTGCTTTTTTTTTGTTTTTTTTAATGGTTACTTTCACATAAGATGTGTTGTAAGAAATGTTACCCATTTACGATGCATTCCTGTCAATCATAATGATGGTTCATTGTTTCTTTCTCTTTCTCCTTCAGTCTGGTTTTGTCAACAGCCTGAAGTTTTCGAGCTCTGGTCAGTTCTTGGTGGCAGGAGTTGGACAGGAGCATAGGTAATTACGGCTGGTCAATCTTCAGAGAGTAAAGTCCACTAGATGGCAGTGTTTATCCATCGCTCATCTTCCGTCACGGTGATTGATCACATCAGTTTTAAATGGTCTCATACAAATATTTTAATTATTTGTAACCTGTAACCATACCTGGATGTCTGTTTAGTGTTTAGTTATCTCTCATTCTAATGTTTCTGTGTTTTGTTGCAGGTTGGGAAGATGGTGGAGACTAAAAGAGGCCAAGAATGCAGTCTATATTATTCCTCTTAAAAGGAAACTTCCCATTCCAGAGGAAACTAAGATGACTGAATAGTGCACTGTTGGCTTGCATTTTGTAAATTAAAGGTTTATAAACTGCCTGTGTACAATGTTATAACTGCTTTTCCTTTTTTTTTTTTTTTTTTTTTTTTAGATTTTTTTTTAGAAACTACCAGATGGATTTTCCCGCATCCTAAAATAAACAGCTTAAGTGAAGGTGTATGCAAGGTGAGCTGTGTCTGACACGGGGAAAACCGGCTGTGTTGTGTCTGAACATCCTGTTCACAAGGCTACAAGACTCATCTCATACCATCTAATTATGTGTTTAAAATATCCTGTCCTGCTAGTTTCTTTTTTTTTTTCTATGCGATGTTACACCCTAAAAAACAATGGATCAATATTCATGCTTAAGTTTTGTTTCCCTCTCACATCGTCATGGTAACTGCTTCTTTTTAGGCTATTATCAGCCTGTCATGGCCAAACATTAAATTACAATGAGCCACAGCATTATTTGTTATTTTAATTTAATATTTATAACATTTGCAAACAAGGGGATGTTGAGAGCAGTACGGTTATAGTTGGACTTAATGGAAACGTAAAGGTGCAGAAGTGAGTTTACTGTCATTTGCATAACCAAGCTGACAGCGTTTTATATTGACGTTTATATTGATGAAGCGTGTTTTCTTTAGCACTTCAAACATTCCAGCTGGTGTCCTTTGTCAGGGAGGGTTCAGTTACTTGAACATAAATGTAAAGGGGGAATTACATTAGTACCAAATGATTCACTTTACACTTAAACATTTTGACTTTTTATTTAGTAAGAGTAAAATGAAGTTGACTTTAATTAACAGACCAGGCAGACAGATGGCATGTTTAGTTATTAAATGTAAGGAAAGTCCAATCAGTATAAAAAAAAATCTAATGTAATACTATAAGTGGATTCAACTATTTTAAAGGAATTTAATTTGATATGAAGAGAGCGGATAATAATCCAAGCATGCTTGCAAAAGCTGTTATTGTCTCTGAATGAGTGAACCCAAACCAAACAGTATTTTATATTTTAATTAAAAAAAACACATTTTATTTCCATAAATTACAGGAACGCACACGTTGTTAAACCAGTCTACAATAACACACCTCCTTTATAGTGTTTATTCGCCTACTTTTAATCACGTTCACAAAGGTTAATCACTTATTTTAGAGAACAAAAGGGCTAAATTTCTTTTTTTTTTGTTGATGTCTACAACATTTTGATATATTCACAGCACTTAAAGGACAAGATAAGAACAGCCTTTTGTTTTTGTACAACACTATTGCTTCACAACCACCCATTTGACAACAAGACTCTTTAGGACAAGGCACGGTGCATTAAATCACATCTACATCTGTCAACCAAGGAGATCACATAATAATAAATCTACAAAAAGGCTTTACAATTGATACATACTGCTTGCTGTAGGAACATAGTTTAGCCTTCACAGGTAAGAATTAGCCTTTTCGCTGTCAGTCCGTGTAGCCGGACGCAGGAATCTCTCTGTAGCATGTTGGATGGGAAGGGGGCTCTGAGGTACACAGCCCTGTTGGATGTACAGATGAGCAATGACGGAATGGCTTCTTGTGCTTATAGAAGGAACCTTTTCATTATTATTATTATTATTTTACAAAGAAGACGTTGTAGAGTCCACCACTTCGCGGCCGTTGCACACTGCTGGCACGTAGTTAGAGGCTGATCCTAAGAGAGGAAACACAGCAATGTTTGCCAGAAAATATTTTTGTCAAATATCAATGAATGTGTGGAAATGGCCAGACAGCCTCTACAAGTCTGTCTATGTAAGGGTACCAAAATGTCAGTTTACCTGCAAGTACTACATTTACAGATTCTACTGAAGTACCATTTTGAAGGATCTTGATTACTGTATCTTAATGCTAATATGCTAGTGAAGGCTACTTACAGAACATACGATAAGCTGATAAGATATGACACATTGATAGAGAATAATTTGATAATCAATAATGTCATCAATCAGTAAAAATAATACAGTATATTATACAACAATACAACAACCAAGGAAGGAGTTTGTCTACATAACACATACTTTCATAGTTTAACTAGATTCTGAATACTTTCATCAGGTCAATGCTCCAAATCTTTACATCCAAATTAATTCTCATATGACAAGATGAAGTAACTTAATGAAGTAACTGCTTGTTTATGAAGTTTGCACATTGAATTTGTTGTTTTTGTCAATTCATTTGTCAGTTACTTATCCACATGAAGAGACACTAACGCAAGAAAAACATTTAATATTGTCCGGTTGACACAAAACATTTATAATATAATATTTACAATATTTATTCATGTATTTCAAGTTGCAATTCTTTGTTGATTGCATTGTAATTACTTACATCCTATTTTAGAAACAAATCAACAAACCAAACTGATTAGAGTGCAGCTAAAATTGCCCCCAAAAATGCTACAATTTCTTCATGGTACTAAACAGAGCATTGAGAACTACATTTAGTGGATCCTTGTACCTTTGGAGTAGCTGGAGCTTGGAGCGGAGGCAGCGGCAGACACTGTGGCACTGAAGCGGTTGGCTGTGACTCTCAGTGAGGCCACGTTTTTTTGGGGCTGAAACAGGATGATGTGAACTTTAGGAGCGAAGAGGCAGCCGAGAACCACCGAACCGCTCAAACTGACGGATATGCACATGGTCGTGGTCTGCACCTATGAGGACACAGAGAGCGGGTGATGATGAATATAGCAGCCTGCACTTTGATTTCAAGCTTTTGTCTTCAAAAGGAGTGATACAGTTAGTTCAAAGCACTTATACATACAACAAGCTTCTCCCAAAACATTAATTAACCTCCCTGCAATTATACACTGTACCCTAATGAGCTGTCTTTTAACAATATTATGTAACTTAACTATATTTATTTGCTATTAAATCAGTTACAGTCAGAGGATTTGTTCTAACTTTGCTCTAAGCTGTCGTATCAAGCTGTTCTAAAGAAGTACAGTAGGTACAGTATATTGTTTAAATAGTCTTCTCTGCTACATTATTATTGTATCGACTTAGCTGTCTCTAAATTGGTAGCTTGGAGAAGATCTGTGTCTGAAACTTCACTACTGGGGTCCCTCAAGGCTCCTTCTTGGGTCCCTTCCTTTTCTATCTACCATTTACTCTCTCTCTCTCTCTCTCTCTCTCTCTCTCTCTCTCTCTCTCTCTCTAGCTCACTCACATCGCTTTTCCTACAAAAGCTATGATGATACTGATGATGATGCTGATGATACCCAAATGATTACTTCCCTAATCTGAAACACAGGTAGCAGCATGAATCTCTGCCTGTCTGACTGACATCTCCCGGTGGATGTCTGGTACTGGACTACCTTTCCTTTTAGGGAAATGCTCTCCCATCTACAGCGTTACTATCACCATGGACAACTCCATGTTAGCCCCAACCCTGACCGCTGGGAACCTCAGTATGACACTCAACTGTGAACTTTCCCTCACTGCCAACATTACTGCACATAGTTCCTCAGGAGAATATCCTCCTTTCTCACTCAGGCATCACAGGTTCTGGTACAGGCTCTGGTCATCTCACACCTTGACTGTAGTAACTCCCTCCTAGTAGGTCTACCTGCTGGTGCCATCTGACCTCTGCAACTCCTCCAGAATGCAGAAGCTCGACTGGTCTTTAACCAACCTAAATTCCCTCACACTAAACTGCTTACTGGTTGCCAATAGGTAGTAGTCTATACAACTTCAACCCGACACAAAAGACACACGTCCTTTGACTGTACTTTTAATAGGTAGCACTTTGTTAGCCCTTAAAATGGCACTTACTTATTTCACTTTTAGTTTGACTTTCTTGAGTAAATTGTACTTTCCTGATTCTTGTTGTTTTGTGTCGGTATCCTCAGGGTTGAATGCACTTCATGTAAGTCACTTTGAATAACAGTGTCAGCTAAATTAATGTAATTTATTATTGTAGCATTATTAGAGTTTTCCTTTTTTATTTTCAGGAGTGAGTGCGTGTGGAGGGGATTGAGGTGTGGGGGGTGTTTCAATAAGAAAGTTACCTATTCTAACTCATGTTCTATCAACAGAAGAAGAATATGGAATAAGCGCAGCTTGCTGTCCTGGAAAGTCAGAGCTTTGTAAGTCATATTTCAGCTGTTAATGTGAGCTGACTGCTGGGGTCATCTTGCAGAGTAGCCTCTCTTCCCACCCCACTAGTTACCCCTGCAGTTTAGGAACTTCTATTTGCAGAACCACAGCATGAAGTGAAATCCCTGCTAAACATACCAGCACAGGGATATGCAAAGTCCTCATCCATTTAAAACTCCAGACTAAAAAAAGAACTGCTGAAAACACTGCCAGGTCTGTGGTTAATATTACCACACTTGTCGTTTGCCTGCGGATTCTTATCTCTCTCAGCAATGAAGCTGATTGTTTTTAACAGCAATTTATACAAATAATTCTGAATCTCTAGTAGGAAGTACTGAGGAAACGTGCAATGCCTTCATTCATTTGAATAGTTTTTTTTTAATCCATTATTTGCACACTTTCCTTGTCTTTTGTAATTTAGTTTTTGAATCTTCTCCATTTTATTTTCAGAATCTATTTAAAAATCAGTCAAATGTATGTGATTTATGTACAACAAACCCAAATAGAATGCACATGCATCAGGCTTTGAGTTGTTAGTTATCAAATAATTAATAATAATAATAATCAACCCAAATTTAAAATGATGGTAACTGAACTAACAGCCATTATTATTGGTGTCATACAGAACCAAAGCATCAAGGTCCCTGTTACAATGGCAGACGCCTCCTTCTTTCAATTACTGCTGCTTTCTACAATGAATGGCCAATCTCAAATCCCACAGTGGACCAGGAAAGGTAAAGGTTCATGGTTTCGCCACTGTTACAACTGAGCACTACAGGCATGAAGAGCCTGAGGTATCACATGATGATACAAAGCTTGTCTGATCTAGACCTCCCCCCATCTGTTTGCAAAAAACAAAGGCCTTGTTGCACAAATAGTGTGCCAGCAGCCTTGAGTCTGCCTATGGACCTGGTGCTCATAACTTACATGGTCTAACAGCTTTGTGCCCATTGATTGGTCTTATTTATCTTTCTTTACACAACATAGATAAATGCATTAATTTGTCCTCGCAGCTATACGTTTTCTACTTGGGGAAAATCAAACATATACCGGTATTCAAATGTTCTGGCCTGCTGTGGTGTTTTGAACCACTCCAGTAATAGCTATGCATACTCAGCCCGTTTATTCAATGTCATAAATGACATGCAGGCTAAATGCAGCCCTTAGCCTTTGTGTAGAGGCTGAAGGCTGCAAAACCTGTGACAATTCAGCAACAGTTATGTCATATTTCCTTAGACTGTTACATGAGGCAGTACCACTAAACAAGCCGGCAATCCATGTCCTTGCTAACAAACCTTTTTACTGCAGATCATAACACTACTTTGTGAGTTCACCATAGCGTCATTTGTGATTTTAGCATGTGATAACACAAACTGTAATAAATCTCCACAAATTCTTGTTTGCACTTGAAATTTGTTATTAAGCCTTTCGTAATGCCACGATTCTGTGACTCAGTTTGACTGTCATCAATTATTTCTATCTGTATATTCCAGCATGATGTGTCTCCAGTGTCTTTGTTCTTGTCTTGAAAGATCCTTCAGCTCACATGAAATGAAAGCTCACTCTTTCATGAGCCTGGTGACTTTGATCAAATGGAATATGAAAGTGACACCTTCTTTAGGAAGGATAAACACACTGGGGATAGTAATTTATAGACTTTGTACATTATTGCACAGCAGTAACCTTAAGAAGTTCCTCAAAATATAAATCGTCATGATCCCCCTACTCAGTTGATATTATAAAAAAGAGGTTTTCATAGTTACCCTGTAGTCACTGGCAGTGACATAGAAGATGGGCTGAAAAGCAAGCCAGATGATGCAGGTGGTGTACATTGTGAACCCGATGAACTTGGCCTCGTTGAAATTCTCGGGACACTTTCGAGTCTTGAATGCATAAACGGTGCAGAGGATGATGAGGATGCAGTTGTAGGTGAGTGACATGAGCATGCTGGAGTCCCTGCTGCTGCACTTGAGGGTGACCACGTCTCTCCTCTCCGGGCCCACCTCTTTCCGAACACCCGGCACCTCCACCAGCAGCCATATAACAGCCACCAGCAGCTGACAGGAGATAAGAGCGCCACAAATGGCCACCTGGGAAGCGGGACTGATGAAGCGCGGCCGCTGAGCTCCATCCTTCACCCCGCTGAAGATGCGAGCGATACGGTTGGTCTTGGTGAGCAGAGCCGAGTAACACACTGCGAATGAGGTGCCCAGGCCCAGGCGGCGCAGGGTGCAAACAGCAGTGGACGGTTTTGCTATGTAGATGAAGGTCATGAGGTAACACATCAGAACTCCCAACAGGAGGATGTAAGAGAGTTCACGTCCGCTTGCTTTCACCACAGGCGTCTCGTTGTTCTTGAGGAACAGGCCCACGACCGACAGGGTACACAGTATGCCGAGGCAAGAGATGGTGACTGGCCCGATGGCCCATGCGTCCTCCCACCGGATATATTCTTCAGGTAGATCATAGCAACCGGTCAAGTTAGCCAGGGGCCACTGACCAAAGCTACAGTCAGCACAGGTGAATGCATCTTGCAGGTACTGGTAGGCCTGACAGGGGATACAAATCCAGCAGCACACGTCTCCAGGCTGCATGCTCTTCACCTCATTCTTCCTGCAGGGGTCACTGCACTGGGAGGTTGGTGGTACAAGGTCGGGCCACGGAACCAGGCTGGTGTTCAGGGTCAGGTGTTGGTCCCAGTAGCCAACCTTTCTGTAAACAAACTTTCCCTCTTCTTTGTGGTAATGGAAAATGTTGTAGCGGCTGATGCTGTCGCCAAAAGAGTCAAAGCGCACCATGTTCTGTGTGTCTACAGGTCTAAATGGAGCTGGTAGAGAGAAATACAACAATGATAGTAAGAAAAAGTTGTGCAGATTATCCGGGAATTAATTGTGTTTTTTTTGTTTTGTCTGACTGAGTTGGATATATATCCAGAACTATATATGAGAGTTAAAACATATATGTCGATTAAACTTGTATTTCTAGTAAAATTTGGTGGCGCTATATACTGATACTAGTACGTTCCATTGTTATTTTCAGTAATGCTTAAAAATATTCAAATAACAATATCAAAATCTTACTGTACAAGTATGTAATCCACTGCATGGCTGGAAATACTTAACATACTGGTCTCCCACCATTTAAGCTAAAGCATTTAAGCTAAAGCATTTAAGCTTATATTTGCTAATTGATCAATTATAATGGTTTTTTCAGTGCTGCAGAGGAAATGATTTGCAATGCAAGTCGCTTTCGATAAAAGCGTCAGTTAAATGACCTGTAATTTGATGTCCTTTTGCCAAATAATTTATATCCACTCATGGTTATTAAATTATATCTCACATGAAAAATGCACATAAAAGTTTTCTTGTCATAGTAAACTATTTCGCCTGAGTTTTATTTGAATTCTGTGTTTACCTTCAAACTTGGTCTTCAAGATAAACTCCTTGTAGAACCTTTTGCCATTACCCGGCTTCATGGCGTCACAGACCTTGGATGTGTTGGAGCACACGGCTTGCCTCATGTTGTGCAGGGCATAGGCCATGGCATAGACTGCGTTCACCACAAACATGATCTTGGACTCCTGCTCGAAAGTCCCATCTCTGAGGTTGTTATCACTGCAGCCGGCTTCCTGAAGGCTGCAGCCGAAGCGGTGCTCCCAGAACTCTCTGAACCACGGGTTCCTCGTGTTGGTGTACGGGTTCAGCTTGGTGAAGTAGTCTTCGAACTCTCTAATTGGGTAGGAAGCCAGCTCAATGGTGAAGGCCCGGTCTGCCGCCATCTCGCTGCCCCTCACCACACTCTCCTGCGCTCCCCACCCGTCGCTAGCCACCCAAATGAAGGTGGCGTTCATACGAGCGGCGGACACCAGCAGCTCGCGGGCGTCTTCGCTGCGGGTGAACAGGATGACCACCTTGGCGTTGGACTTCTGCTGCAGAGCGCGGATCACGTTGTCGTAGCCCTGGCGGTTCATGGTGCGGCTCACCTTGGCTGATGTGGCGATGCAGACTTGCCGATTGCGGGCCTCCTGCTGGAACGCGTCGATGCCGGTCTCGCCGTAGTCGCCCTCTGATGCCACTGTCGACACGTAAGTCCAGTTGAAGTAACGCAGGATCTCTGCCATGGCTTTGGCCTGGTAAAAGTCAGGAGGAACAGTTCGGGCAAAGTAATCGTATCGGGTCTTGTCGCTGAGCTTCGAGCTGGTGGAGGCGTAGCTGATCTGAGGGATCTGGAACAATCGCAAGAGGTTAGCCACCTGTTGAAAGAGAGGGAAAAGATTTAATTTGGTCACTTATAGCATATTTTAGTGTAATATTATGGGGTGACTGGAACCATGGTAGAACCATAGCGTGCATAAAGGTAAAAAATCCAGTCACATATTACACATTTTTATTTTCTAAAATCTTAAATCATAGAGTCTAACCACTTTATCAGTGATGAAGTGTAATATAGGTTTAATATCCGGCAAGCGTAACAAGTTATAATTGAATGTTAAACCATTCATGTGGCTTAAATGGCATGACAATAGCCAACAATGGTGAATGCAGTAAGACCATATTCTCCCTCTAAGATGAAATTCATAATCTCGTTGTGATAAACCCTTTTTAAAATGCAGGTATTCAACAAAATGCCGCAATGTTACATTTCAAATCCCTCAAGTCTTGTTAAACCTTTTTGCTTCCCGGCTTGTAGATATCCATCTGGTTTTAGGTGAAGTGGAGCCATGAAAGGGCAGAGCCGCTGTCTGATGTATTTTAGCTCTGTGGCAGAGCCTGGCGGTGGAAACAGCAACAATTCAATGTTTCTTTATCTCAGACGGTTTACTCCGTCAGGGAACCACATCAGAAGCAGCTAAAGTCACAAATCCCCTCCCAGAGAGCGTCTGATAACAATAGCAACAATGGCACAGAGATTTTTGTCAATGTGTCTCTCTAGTTTTTTTTTTAGTTAAAGCCATTCTGTCAATTCATTAAAGTCTCATGACAGACTCTTGCAGCAGTGATGATGCCCACCCACATCAACCCAGACATCTGTATTGATTTCATTTTGCAGATAGTTGGTAGGGCTGAGTTCAATCAGGACGGAATATGATCTTTGATAGAAAACTCAGGGAGACGTCCATGTTGGACACGAGCCTACAGAAACGATGGTGTCAGAGAAAAATAAAATCTAGGCAATTATTTTCTCACAGTGCATTACAGAGCTGACTATGACAGAGATCTGGTGAAAACCTGTCATTTTTGCAGGATTCCTTCTAGGACGCAGTGATTATTAGTGACTATCCACGAGCTTCACCATGACTACCTCCTCCCTAAGGGATCATGTTTGCCTGGAGGCTTTCCAAACAATAGCATCGCCTTGGAAGTAATGGGAACCTTGCAGAGTCACACAGAGTCCCATTAAAAGTATTGCTCTTGGTTACAGTTGGAGAAATACTATTTTTTTGTTATGTTATCAATTTACGCTGCATGCCGTGCATCCCCTGAACATATTATTTAGCAACTGTCTTTCAGTTATGCTAAATGTTGGATTAATGTTGTACATTCACTGTTTCAAACTAATGGCTCCCCAAAGCTTCATATTATTTTGCTACTGGTGTTACCTAACTAAGATGCTAAACGTTGAAATATTCATGTCAAAGTTAAATCTATAGTTTAATATAATATATAAGATATAGTGTTATCAAACAAGAAAAAGTAATAGAATATTGACATTGAACAATTTGATGTTAAAATAATGATACAATAAACAACTAAATAACTGTTTTTTATTTAACGAAGATCGTAAAAACGGCCGACATTGTTTGCATCATTGTACTTGTGGGCTATTAACATGCTGTTAGCTGTTAGCTCAAGGGACCGCTGTGCCAACGGTGTATATAAAACCTCACAAATCTCATCTGCTTTCTAATTTCCCTCTTATGTTGCACTGCTCTTTCTGATAACACAACTCTATCCCCTGACAGTCTTTATATAAAAGGGAAGCATCTGCAAGCGAGGCTTACTGGAAGGCTAACAAAGGAGACAACTTGTTGTTTATACAATGCAAACACACTCTGTTTATCCACAGAAATGACTGACATCAACTCTGATCTTTGGGCGGTCGAGTGCCTAAACACCAGAAGACCAAAGCCATCAAGGAAACACAAGCAAAGCACACTACAAGTTCTTGAGGGGATTAATGAAGTAAATATGATGTATTCAGACAAGCACACTGCACCCGGCAGTATTTGCCTTTTCCCATTTACTGATTCACTTCTATTGCCTGCGAGTACAAGCAGCCACAGCAAGTCAGCCAGTCACACTTGCATAGTAATAAGGTAGTTTCCTCTTGCAGGATTTTCAGACAGGCTTTTGGCCTTCATCAGACAGCGCACCTTTCAGGACGTTACTGGAGTGTGTGACAGTAGCCGTCTGTTCATTGTCATATGATATTTCCCTCTTTGCTCCTTCCATCGAGCACGCAACGACAGTATTTAAACAGACGTATCATACTGTACATTTTTTATCATTGCATGAAACACCAAAATCTCAAAACTTTTTAATTCTATTTCCTAATTATTAGCTTGGTACAGTGTGCATGAGTTTATTCCTGCCTGAAAGAGGGTCCCCTTTTTAGTTCCCATAGCTTTTTTTCTCACTTTTAGCTCCAGATTCACACATCTTTGTCTCCTCAGTGACACATGCTTCCAAGAAATGTTTTACATGAGGAATAGCCCATGCATTAACAATATAGCGGCTCTTCCACTTTACAAAGGCTCAGAAAAACAAGTTATGTATAATAGAAATGACGCATATTCCTTCTACGTTTGATGTACTGTATTTGAAGTGTATGAGTGAAATTTGACATCAAAAGAAAAAAGATCTTGCAAAAATGTAAAAGGAAAGACTGGAGAGGGCCATTATTCTTCAATACGAAGGTATAGGAAATCACAGAAAACGGTGGGTTTTAAGTTCCTTTTGGCCTGATTTCGGGATTTATTGTTTGCTGACGGCAAGTAATAGCACATTTCTTTCTTTAAGTGAACTCAACGTGTGCCGCATTTGCAGACACCCACACACACACACAGGCCTAAACAAATACTACGTATACTGTATTCATGTCTGTGTGTCCGAGCTTCGACTTAGAGAAGAAGGAAATGTGTGTTGATCTGCTTGCATCTTTTATTCTCCCGTCTCCCACCGGTAAAACGATGCTCAGCACAACGGCGACCTTTCGATCCTCTCGCAACTACCAGGATACGTCTCAGAAAAATGTTCCTCTTTATCAAGTGCTTAGCTTGAAACATTAATATATCACTTGTAGCCTCTAGCCAGCTTTGAAATAAACCTGATAAGTTCTCTAATCTCTCCCTATTATTGAGACTAGAGAGCAGTGCTTCTGTCGCACACACACACACACACACACACACACACACACACACACACACACACACACACATACATACCAGCCACAGGTTCAAAGCAACGGCTGATAATTTATTCCTGCGTTCCTGTGTGAAAAGAAAAACAGCAGCTCTTAGGCGGACTGGGCTAAAAGAAGTGCATATAGAGATCGATAGCAACATCATTGACCGCGTGGGTCCGGACACTAACCAACCTTCCAGTCATCACGATGTTTGTCCTCACTTTGATTGACATTGTGGCGTGCTAATTAGGGAGCTGTGGGAACCGAATGTGCTAAAATGTTCTGTTAAAAAGCAGCAGTCTCTAGGAGTGAAGAAGAAGAAGAAGAAGAAGAAGAAGAAGAAGAGGGGGGAGGGGTGGCTGGTTGGGGTGGAAGGGGATTCAGCTGTAATATCACACGATAAACAAGATTCTTTTGAAGCTCACACCAGAGGAGAATGTTCTTTCAGCCCGACGCAATCTGTGAGGACAGAAACACAATAAAGATGGAGCCCTCTGCGGTTCATCTGCTCCGCGCACAGACAGACTTAATAAACCACCGCAAACCCAAAATATTAAACATCAATATATTGCAGAACAAGACACAAACTCTTATAACCTCAAATTTGGGAGGACCCTTCGCAGCAGCCTCTGCAGTCTTTCGACAGTTTGTCTAATGGTCTTAAAGGATGTTGTGTGTTTGGAGTGTATGGTTTGAGTTTTACATTTCGGCTCTACTGGCATCTCAATAACTGTCGTCTGAATGGATAACGGCTCATACAGTAGTGCTATGTTACTCAGAGATGTCCTGCAACAATTTCATAGCCCTTGAGTGATTATAAGCAGAGCATTTTCAGAATATTTGATTCATCTTCTTTCTGTGCATAATTAGTTAAGGATGTGTGGAGTATTATTTCGCTCTGAGCTTAAAGTTATTTGCCAGTCCATGTTGTAATTATGTCTCTAAGCAGGTTTCAACATTTTTTACTGTGTGTGTGTGTGTGTGTGTGTGTGTGTGTGAAAGTATAGGGATTTGTGAATGTGAAGATAATGTTGTTTTAGCAGTGTTGGTGTAGTTCATAATGGTTATATATATATTTTTTCATTATGGCTCTGTATGGTTGCGTTAAATGCATCACCGTATAGCGTGTAGGCTGTCAGGAGTGAGACCTCTTTCATCATGGTCCATTCTATACAGCCAACGTCCCAGACGGCCATAAAGACCATTTCCCCCAAAACATGAAACAATGAGACGTGCGCGGGGACGACCACATACACCAGAATCAGTAAGAAGATGATGAAAGCCCCGCAAATACTGCTCGGCTAATTATAAAAGAAGCCTTTTGAGGCCGAGGAGAAACGGGCTCGTCTCCCATCGTTTTTTCCCCGCATCCCGTCCTTGGCCCCGGTCGCAGGCCACATCGCTCCCCTCTCCACACGCAGGTGGGATGTTCCTCGCCAGCCAATGGAGATGCGCCCCACAGATGGGAAAATCAGCTCCTCTCAAAGTCCCATCCCTCCTCCAAATGCTCCTCATCCTCACAAAGTGCTTCTCAGGGATAAAAAAAAAAAGGGACCCCACAAAATAATCCCACCATGGGCATTTCGGCGCTCTCACGGCTTGATTCATTAAAGCCCGCAGGAAGCGGAGGGCGCTAACAAAGAGGCTTTTGAGCAAACTGACAGTAGAGGTATGTATTCAAATTCATACAAAAACACCCAAAAGCGGTGAGTTTCTTTTTGTGGCTGTGGGTTCGCTGAAGACTCATTCACAGTGAGACACACACACACACAAAGTCCTTTTTTGTGCCTCTTAAAAACATGCGGTTCTTTTCAACTAACGTTAAAGGTCTATATTATCTACTTCTTTCTACTGCAAGCAGCTCTTTGTTTATAGGCTCAAAATGATTTCAACAAGGTGGATATCCTGTGCGAAGTCTGTTTTGTCCATGGATGTGATCTCCTTTCAGCTGCTGACACAAAGCGCTCGTTACAGCAGACTCCTGGCAAACTTCTCAAAGGTTTGAATGATATTCTGACGTTGTTTCAGCAGACTGTTAACAAGGGAACCACAGTCAAAGGCGGTGCAGCTTTCAAACTTATTCAAACCATCAGGGCTTATCGCTTACTGTGTGGCATTAGATATCAAATCCAAATGTAATTTTCATACTTCATAACTCTGAAATGATTGAGAGTTTTTGAAACATTTTTGAAACACAGTTTTTAAAACATTCATGTTTTATATAGGCAGCATGTGTTTTAATCACGTTCGTGTAAGTGTTTCTCATCATGCATGTTCCCAAATCAAACTTGATATCCTCCAGCACAGAAGCGTTATCTAGTTCTGTGGTGGAGTTTGCCTTTTGGATGTTATTTAAGGGCTGATAAAACATGCGGCTGGTAATCCTCACTCGTTGTGATAAAATTCTACCATTTGAACAAGATACGTTTCCCTCATAGTGATCTACAATCGCGTTAGGGAGCCGGCTCTGTGACATTACCGGCAAACCTCAGCAGCGATGGGTGTGAAATGGAAAAATCTTTGACGGGAAAATATGTCCCCATTGTACTTATAGGCATAACTATTCAGACCATACAATGATGGTCATGATCTTTGGGTAGTGGTGGGAATAACTGAGATTGCAGCGAGCGTCCCTGGCCTGTGCTCAGATTTAAGAGTCCCAAACATTAGACGGCAGCTCGTAGTGGAACCAGCCTCTGTCCAAAGGGGTTTGGGCAACTAATTAGGATGCTTTGTAGACTACAGAGGTTTTTGGCAAGAGGCCCCGGGGTGGAACCAGAGGGGGGATTATACATCTTATCTGGAGATCAGGGGAACCTCTCAGGATCCCTCGGGAATAAGCGGAATGTGTTAGTGTGGAGAAGCACGTCTGGAACACTCCGTTAAGTCTGCTGCCCCACGATCCGACTTCAAGGAAGCAGAAATTAACGGATGGCTGGTATTATCTAGTATCTAGTATTTTAAAACTATCTTTTAATTTAACATGTATTACCACGTTTTGTAAACGGTGACTTTCCAATAGCTATAATAAGAAGCAACCAATTATTATGAGCATCAAAATCATCAGAAGCCACCACTGTAATGGTAACTTTTGGAAATAAACAGTGTGAAGGAAATTTAAGACCACATGACTTTGCCACAAATCCAAGGATAAAGCTTAATCTGCGTGTGTGTGTGTGTGTGTGTATGTGTGTGTGTGTGTACCTGTGTTTCTAATAAATGTGTTGTCAAACTTAACTATGCCCACGCACTTTGTCTCACCAACAGTCAGTGCATTGTGCTAATTATTCTGTGTGAGGGCAATCAGAATAAATCAATTATGCTTTCATACGTGTGTGTGTGTGTGTGTGTGTGTGTGTGTGTGTGTGTGCATGCATATGTTTGAAAGGTCAGTTTCCTATCCAAGGCATTGGTGAAGTTGCTGACAAAGTGAAGGACATCTCTGTGTTAGTGTTGATGCTTCATTATATCATATTCTGACCTCTGGCTCAGTAAACCAGTTGAAATATTTTTGTGATTACAAAAATAGTACAACCACAAAAAAAGCAATTTAGGAGAAGAGGTAAAAATCTGCATGAACTGTGAGGACTTTGGTTTGGTGAGGTTAAAACAGCAATGTGACCAAATCAAGCTCAAATCAAAACAATCCCAAATGGTGCAATCATGACACAGCCACTTTGTAAGTCATTCACCATGCAAATAATTCTTGTTTTTTGTCATTTTATGCCATGAGGTCCGTACTGACACGGTACGAATGCAAACGTATTACATGTTCGGAGCAAGTGGCGCAGCGTAGATTAGATAAAACTACCTATGATGGGTATGACTGAAAATAAATAAGTAAAACAACCAGGAGGCTGTTATTTGAGAACCAATGAGTTATTTTAAAGTTACAGTAGCAATTATTGTGACGTGTTTTCCGTACTTACACTGTGTTGTTTATGTTCGACTTAGTTTAAATACTTGTTTTTAAAGCCAACCATATTGGATATTTTCCCTAATCTAACTAATTGGTTCGATCCACCTCATGAGTTCAGGTTCTGCAAAATCAGATGCAAATGTTCTGTTAAAGTCTTTCTTCATGCAAAATCTATGCATTTCAGTTATGGTTGAGGTTAAGGAGAGAAACGTTGTGGATATTTCTGGTAAAAATAAATTGAATTTTCTCCTCTACCTGAATGGAAACATCACTGTACGATCCTCCAATGACCCCAGAAATGGCGAGAGGAACCTCGTTTTGGACGGGTCTGGAGCCATCGGGGCAGATGAAGCCTGGATCGTGCACCTTGGTGAGGGAGGCCCTGACAAAATCGAGGGACTGCTCCAGAGCATAAGTGTCCTTGGAACAGGTGTCCAGGATGTGGGCCCCCAGCTGGAGTCCGGGAAGGATGCGGTCGCTGGCGTTTATTTCATCAAGTGCCAGCAGCATGGCTTCCAGTCTCTGGATCCCTCTTTCCTTGTTGATCTTACCGCAGTCTTCCATCCCATCACCTTTGTGGTGCACCGGGAACAGGCCTCCAATCACCAAGTCCCCGTCCATGATGATTTCACGTTTGGCTGCCGGTGTTAATCTGGAGGTGTTGGGCAGGACTCCCGGTATTAGCAGCTCCAGCAGGAGCATGGGTAATAGCCAATAATGGGCAGACCTGGCCAACGACCCGGGGCAGAGCCCTACACGCAGCATGACAGGACCAGGTAACAGGGTTCAGCTGGCTGAGGTCGTGAGGAGCAGAGGTTCACAGCGTCAGGAGGCCGATCGCTGTCAAGTCTTCTCTGAGTGGGTGCAGCATGTTTGATATTTCCTGAGTGAATGAAAGGGAAAACTAATTGACAGTTAGCAGGTAATCAATCAATACATCCACCTTCTCAGGTTTAACAGCATCCATGGGCAGTAAATGTGTACATGTTATTTAATGAGGGATGAAAGAAAGCTAAAAGGTTCCAATACCAATGCCCACCGACCACAATTTTATTTTGCCCATTTGTCTCTGATTCTAATCTATGGCTTTATCCTTTCGGTTTTTGGCTCACAGTGTTATTTGAAGGAATCAAAACCCCAAGGCTTTAAAACAGTATAAAAACAAAGAGTTTATATCCAAACTTTCTTTGCAAGTGGTTCTTTGCTGTTTTGCTATCGATTTTCACCTTATATTTCTCAGACTAACGCGATCAATAGAAATGTTACAGACAAATAATTCTCTTACAGTATAGGACGGTATATACCCGGGACTCAGACTCTTCTGTCAAGAGGCTTGAAAATCAGCTTAAGAGTTACTTTTTAAAGTGAAAAATTCAGCCAGGCGCTCTGTGATTCCAGTTTGAATCATAATCACTGCAGTTTTATGCCAAGTGACCACATCCAACATTTAGAAATATTTAAGACACTTGTGAAGGGTAATTTTCAAGCGCACAACCGAGATAACACATAAATGGCGACTCCTCCTCAATGGCCGGGGTTACCATGGAAACATGGTGGGTAAAAAATTAGAGTTAGACGGCAGGGAGGTGGGCAGCGAGATGTGTATGCTAACATAGATTCCTATCAAGTGGGGGTTACAGGTTTAGGCCTCACCAGGAGCCGCTGTGATGTCTGATTAGTCAGGTGGGCAGCTTCAATCTCAGGGAGAGAAAAACAACCCTGTTTCTTTCAAACAAAATCATATATCACATTTGTCAAACACAAAAGTTCGGAAAACAGATTGATACAAACTGTCTTCAGAGAAAATAGACTTAATGTTAATGACTCATCACTTGACACATGAGAAATGAACAGAAATGGTCTGGTAAGTATTTTTTGTGCAGTATAATTCCTGCGATTGACCCTAATCTCTCTCAATGTAGACTGAGACTGGCTATAGCGATGCAGCCTGGCTGCATGTACACGCTGTGTCTCCCCCTCTTATTAGTGGCTTCATGTATTGTCACTTCAAGAACCCCCCCACCTCCTATCCCCCACCCCCCCCCACACACACACACACACACACACACACACACACACACACCTCCCCTTCCTTATAAATATTAAATCAGGTTGTGGGTGGGAAACCTTATGGTGCAATGATGAAGCCACTACGCTCCATCCAGGATTACATGTCGCAATGTGTGAACTCGTAATGTAAAATGTCTCTATCATCTGCTCTGTCTTGGACAATAGGTGCAGGTGTTTGATGGTCCTACCCCAGATTTTTCCCTATTATTAGAACCAAGGTCAGAAAGTAACTTGAAGAGTTCAACATTAAGAGTCTAATTGCTCCTTTGTGTTGTCTGCTGGAGCAGATGGGGGCTTTTCTGGCTGCAAAGACTAGGTCACAGTTGGAATTAATGGTGCAATGAGAAACCGCCAATTAGGAAATGCAGTGCAAACTAGGTCAAAGTCAGACCGAAGCTTTAGAAGAACCTCTGAGAAGTTCAAATAAATGTTGGTCTAAAGTGGACATGAAATACACTCATCGCATTTCCTACCAATATTTGAAACACGTATTAAATGGAAGCGGTGATATCAGGTCACATCGGCCTCTGCTGCAGAGTAGCTCCTGTCATGCCTCCATCACATCATTAAAACCATCCTGATGTAGAAACGGCTGTCAAGCTCACACTCAGCAGCTGAGAGCCACTTGCTCCCCAGATGTCTGAGCACAATATTCCCACTGAAGAGCAAGTTCAAAGAGCAAAAGCAGTCGGCATTGAACCATTACAGACAGGATTTTGCCAACAGGGTGATGTAAGAATTCCTTTATTGTCTTATCTGAATATAACTAATATGTATTATGTGACTCACTGCAGAGGGGCTTTCAATGACGGCAATTTCCGCAAACAACTGTAGAATGTACATGTTTAAAATCCTATTTGTGTCCAGGAAATGAGTTCAAGAGACAAGTGGTGTGGGGGAGCTAATAACCACCAGTTTATTGGGTCATTGTTAGCAAAATCCACTTTGATAATGCTGAAATCAATTTAATGTATGATTTAATACTATGATGATTACTAACTTTTTTTAATAAGATCACCTGTTTGCCACATAGTGTTTTGTTGAATAGTTGTCGGTTACGATTCAGTGTCCATGCACTACACGGGAATCATAGGATGATGATAATGTATAGCTGTATTATTTATGGTGCTCTATTATGAATATACGCCACAAAATGGGATATAGTAAAGCTCTCATCCCTTTTCTTTTGATTTCCTTTTTGTGTCATACGACACAGAAAATGTCCCATTATCCAGATACGCGGTCAGAAGCCGCGAGGAATTGAATTGTTAGGAGCGGAACTAGCTGTTCAAAGAAAAATACCTATATTGACTGCTGATGAAAGAAAAGAAAAAGAAAAGAAAAATAAGCAGTCGCCATAATCCCACTAATGATTGTCATCACTACATCATCTCCAGTGGGGACACAGTTTATCTCCCCACCTGGACTTGTCAGCTGAAGGAATTAGGATGCCTTCGTGGTGGCCACCAGCCGGCTGGATTGCCAATTTGAACACAGATCAAGTGCATCATTTCATCAAAATAACACTGGGGAAATCAGCCTGCCTGTGTAGCTCTCAGTTACTACAGAGGATTTTAATGCGAAAATATCTCCCCTGAATGTGTATGAGGAAACCTAATGTGTCTGAATCTCATATTGAGACAAAATGCAGATGTGAAAGTGAGACCGGCTAGAAGGGTTGTTGGGGGCACCGTCGAACAATAACTTGATAATCACATTTGTGCAGACATGGTGGTTCTGGTGGTAAACCTACAGAACTAGGAACCCATCACTGTTCTCCCGCAATTTAGAGAAACCCCGCTGCTGCATCACATCATGTCTGATTAATTAACCACTATTTGATGCTTGCCGCCGTAAATTTATCAAACCCATAAAATCAGTTTTTTTTACAAAATACTTGAATGGCTGTTGCAAAATAAAAACAACCCAGTTAATCTGGTGTCATTGTTTCGGACGCTGTCTAAAAACAAAAGCTCTGATTAGTTTGGGAACAGAAAGTTTGTTATTTGACTTTAAATGCAATATTTAGTTCGGCCGTTTATGAGTGTGCTGAACAGTTTCTTGTGTGGAGAGGAAGAAAACTTACATACTAATACCAACACAACATATGCATACACATTCAGGTGTGGGAGGGTCTAACTATAATGTGTTGGGCTATATATGACAGGTGATAGTTGCTTTGAATATGTATATTGAGCCAAAGAGATTTCAGGGGAATACAAATATGTGAAGATGTTTTCAACTGATCTCAAATGAATGGCATTCACATATTCTGAGATATGTGATTATCTAATCTTAAGGAGACACAATGAAAACACTACGGACCGTAAAATGCAGATATGTCTATGTTAAGCTGTGTATGAAAACACACACCACTGCATATGTTACAATTAACGTTATGAAGGGCTCCTGTCTTACCTGCTCGTAGCACTAGGTGTCTCGGTAGATTTATCTGCACGTCTCTTTTCCACAAAGCTGTGCGACAATTAACCACCAACATGCAGAGCTTCACGAGACGCGCGCGATCCAGATGTTGTCCACTTTGAGCATGCTCGCCAGGCTCGCGCGGTTGGATCTGTCCTTGGTTCTGAAAGTGTTGCTCACACCGGCAAGTCCGTCAAACTCCGCCCGGGTTGGTCTCCAACTCGTGTCTGCCGGTCACCGTGTGGACAGCGAAGCCTACGGAGAGGAGCAACGACGCCCATGAGCACGCGCGTGCACGTGCGTCCACTCGCATCCACAGCTGTGTGTGATGCGCGACGGCTTCTTCTCTCGTGCGACTGACTGCAAGCTGGACTGAGCCAGTGAATCAGATGAACTTGTTGAGGAATCCGCGTCTCCCTCCCTCTCCCTCTCTCCATCTCTCTCCCTCTCCCTCTCCCTCCCTCTCCCTCTCCTACCTCATTATGACAACTTCTAAGGAAGAAATAGAATAAAAGGCATGTGTGTGCTGTTTGCGTAGGCCTATGCGGGAAAGTGAAATCTCCACAAATCCCCAATTCGGTTCCCACCTGCGCACGTGCTCTCCAAAACAAAAAAAAACGGAATCTCACGCCAGATGAGTGGTAAAAAACTGAAGGTTTGTTTTTCACTGAAAAGGTTATAGCAGCCCACACAAGCACAACACTCTACAAAAGCATAGCAAGTTCACATGTATTATTCTTCTCTTTTCATATACTGAAGGCACATTTGTATATATATATATATATATAAGTGTGCCTTCAGTATATATATATAACATATAATCAAATACAAAAAAAGGCAGCATTCATAATCTCTCTTAAAAAAAACTGAACAAATACCTACGTATTAGTCTTAGATTAAAAAGCACAACCAGTCAGAATTAAATCTGAAAATGTTCAGGAAGCAAAACAATAATTAATTCAGCTTCATCGCTCACTTGTTTGTCACCTTCACATGAGCACCTTTTCCTACGTCGTCATCACGACACTTTCCTCTCACCTACGCGTATACATAACACATCTATTCAAATGTTTCACATCCGCACTAACAATAGATACTTTGCAGTTAGGAGTTGAGAAGAGAACTTTTCTGTGTACAGTGGCAATTAAAAATGACAAGAGGGTCTTGTTTGTTGCGTAACTTCCTCAGCTAAGACAAAGGGACCAATTTCCTTTTGAAAAAGAATTTTAGTTTACATTAAAATAGTCGAGGGCATGTGGGTGGAAAGTTGAGTTTAGATAGCAACAAGCCAATTACCGATGTTACGAAATTCAATGCACTTTAATATGGCTAAACTTTGTTTAATAATCCTAAATTTGTTTGCAGCATATTTTGGTAATTGTTTTTATACATTGTCATAAAAACACATCTGGGAAAATGGCAGAATGGCTAACAAAACAAAATGAGTTAGAAAACTGATGAAATACAAGCAAAGTCTTGCAAACAAGCCACGCATTTGGTCAGATGAGGGCCTCTAGTAGCTGCACTTTTCATTTTGAAAACTATGGGCTACCTTTTTATAACACCACTATGTGTCCACCAAACAAACATGGACCTTAAGTCAAAGTCAAACCCTTCAATGTCACTGCAGTCTCAGATTCCAGCTATAACGTTTGTGAGGAACATAATTGTGATTTTTGTCAAAAGGAACAGTGATCTTAAAAAAACATAACAAGTTCTAATAAAACGAAATGACTCTTTGATGTAGCAGCCACTGCCACACCAATTATTTTTAAGTGCAGGTATGATTCCCTGTAGCCAACAAATGATTCACTGATTATCAAGGCCTCCTGCCAGTTGCCCGATGTGTGCACACTGTGACCAGGACACCCACTGCTCCCAGAGAAGTGCTGCACAACCAGGCAGCGTCCCTGGGCCTCATTCAAGCACATTCATCTCGTTTAACTTTATCATCTGGGAATTTAAACCTCTTTCCAGCCCTCAGCATTTAGATTAAAAATGTAAACACCCACTATAAATCATCGTATTTGTAGAACATTAGTCAGGTAACAGCTCAGCACGCTGGCAATTAAGTCTCTTCGGCAACTGCAATCAGAATGAATTAATGAATGAGGGAGGCTGTTAAACAAAGTTTAACATGGGATTGTCTGTGAATGCGCCGTCAGTCAGCAAAAGATCTCCATAAATGGAATAACATTTTACTTAGACTCAGTCCGGCTGTATATAATGCTAATAATTACTTATTGCTGAATAATAATCAAAAGATATACATGTTTTAAACAGATTGTTCTGAGGTTTTGCATGAAGGCAGTGTATTGCCACGGGAGTAGGAAAGGAAATCCTTATGTTGCTCACTTGAAAAGGGCCATGCCAGGCTTTTCTCAATCAAAATAAAAAGGAGAAAACATAGAAACTAAAATCTTTCAAAGGGACCACACACCAGCTGAGTCGCTAAATCAGACCAGGGGTATAAAGTGAACGGCCTTTAGTCCTCCTCCTCCCTCCTTCATGTGAGCGGATGAGGATCCAGTCAAATGGGGCCGCACCAGATCGCCTCAACTCACCGGGGACATATGAGGACATATATTACTAACTTCCTGATCCGAGAGGACGCCGCAGGTGAGGGCGACATAGATCACCTCCAGCGCCCGACCTACCAGCAGCGGCGCTCCCCAAAGAAGTGGGCTCTCCCCACTGCTCTTCTCCCCCCCAATAACTGCACCTCTGAGGAGTCAAGTCCTCCATCACTGCGAGCTTCAGATCGCCCCCCGAACAAGACAGGAGGGGACTACAACGGACCGTCGGGGGCCGCAGAGAGGATCATCGACTCCAGCTCGCCCTCCATCCAGGACTTGAACACCCCGGACGCCACCTGTTCAGACGCCTGCCCTGTGGTCGGCGCTGCAGAGCAGTGTACAGGAACAGCTCCGTTACTTAGCCCGTCTTTGGGATCAACAGCTAATCAGTTGGACGACACCTCAATTTGCACTTTTACCCTGGATTTTCAATCATTTCCGTAATTGGCTCTTACCAAGTTTGAAAAATTTACGTCCACAGATACACAGACTGTCAAGACCTATTTAAACAGCTGGCAAAGGCTTTTGTGGTAATTCCGTCTATTGTTGGTATTTACGGGACCATATTTTTGTCATGATGACGCACTCACATGGTAAAAACTATACAAGAGCCGCTGTTGCAGCTGGTAATTAGCATGTGCAAAGAGACAGCAGATGGTAGAAAGGCCGAGAAAGTAAAATAACACAATATGACAGCTCGACAGAATATTAAGGGAATGGGAATGGATGTGTGAGGAACATTTCAGGAAGCAAGAGGCCAAATAGAGGTAGAGTAACAGATGTTTGCTTTCAGTAATAGTGAAATGAATATTAGTGGTCACATGCCCTCTTTCTCCTCGACGGATCGTGGCAGAAGGCTGAACACCAACAATAATCCTGTCCTGAATCTCAAGAGTCCTCAGGAGAACTACACCAAGAAGATGATTATGGATTTATTCACACCTTCCTCTTTGGAAATTTTTATATTTCAGAACATGTACATCACTAACAGATCTGTGTCAACACACAGCACAAATAAAATACACTATGAACAAAGCACACAATATTAATAAAGAACAGTGCACGCTATCTAGGTTGAATACAGTTCCCCCTCTAAGGATAATTGGTATAGAAGGTGACTGGCATATCTCTTTGTTAATTATATGTGCTTATAGTCATTTCAATGCCTCAATGAATAAAACTAAACCCCACAAGTCAAAAACCAAAAACAGAATTCAGTATGTTTAAAAAAAATTCTCTGACAATAACACGTGTAGTTAGTGATGCAGGTGAGCAAATTAACGACATTTCAAGTAAAAGTTTTTTCTAACATGTAGTCAATTCAGTCATCTATCATTTCAACGAACATTCAAAAAATTCAAGACACTCAGGTTACCTGAAAAAATTCTGCAGCATTAGGTTTTTTTTCTGTCATCAAAATTTAGTAATTTAAATTGGCTTTAATTTTAAAAGTGACTAAAAGATCAAAGAATAAGAGTTGTTATACTATATATTTTTGTAATACTATCAACAGATCCAATGGAATGACTAAAAATGGAAATACATTATGAAGACTGTTGTGGCCAAAGCTCGCTGCAACGTATTCTCCATTGACCTCCTGTTTCGATCATTGACTATTAGAAACACATCAAACATGTTCCCTCTTGCAATGAACATGGCCACTGTTGAGAGTTGGTCCTGCATACATATTACTGGTGCACCAAATGCAAATTAATCCACTATTTACCCCCCTTTGTGTAACATAAGACATTTTTCTATATAGCGAGTGTTACCACAGCATCCGTTTTGTTCTTTTCATTGGATATGTTCACAATAGCAGAAATGTATTATATTATCCTTTAATATTTCCCCGTATAGAAATGAACCCGTACTCTGACGGGACATTTTTAATCTTCATAGTCTCAATTTGCATCCATTAAAAATCAACTAATGTCTCGGACTGAACTTCTACTCCTCTCCCACAGTAGCGCCCAACCACTCCTGAGCCGGTGGGCCCTTCTCGTCCCAATCTCGATGAGGGCTCTCCTCTCGCTCAGCCTGCTGCCCACCAGTCTGCTCCCAGTCCGGCTCTTTGGACGAGTTTCCCCTGGAGCTTCTCTCTCTGTAGTCTCTGTCCTCCTCCTCCTCCTCCTCCTCCTGCTGCTGCTGCTGCTGGACGGCCACCGAGCGGACAGAGGACGCCGCCAGGGACGTCTCTCTGCTGTCCAACGGGAGAACCCCACTCCCTGAGCTGTATTCGCTGTTGGAGTCTGACCCTGGAGCAGTGATAAAACAAAAAGGGAGGGATGGACAGATGGTGAGAGGAGTTCTGTAAACAAACACCACATGAGAGACTCTGGGCTGCCCAAATAAACGGTGCTGGGATTCAACCAAAATCTGCAGGATGGGATTTGAACCGCGCTGTTGCTCAAAATAGCTATAAATCAGTTTACAAAATGGACTCGTCAATTATTCGGATAGAATATACTTGAGGGAAGACGTATTCATTCATGTATGACTACATCTTCAAATGAGTCAGTAGATCCATTCTTTCACATATTCCTTAGGGAGATTGTTATCGTTGGTGACTAAAATACTAACACGCTCACAAAGTCAGAGTTAGCATACTCACACCATCCTCCTGTTTAGTCAAGTTAAACATTTGAGCTTGTGAACGTTTAGTGATCAGCTTTAAACGGTAGAGTTAAGGCTGCAAAGCAATTCTATTAGTCATGCGCATAATTAGTGCTGAATAACTCAAAGCTTTGACCTGATGATGGCCCGGGATGAAAAGTCAGGGGATCCCCCAAGTTATTAGAATTCATCCAGAGAGAGAAGCTGCTGTTTGTACCAAATCCTATTTGAGATCATCCATCTAATAACTATTAAAAAAACTATTCACTCAAATACACAAATGTCAACCTCAAGGTGGCGCTGTAGGAAAAGTCGTTTTCGATCCCACGGGAGCCATAAATATCTGTTTCAAATTTCATGGTTACATTTAAAGAAGGGTCAGGGGATTACGGGAATCAGTAGAATATTAATCCCGTCACACATTCATGGCCCAACCACTTCGATTGATAACTTCTATGTTTACTGGACTATAGTTTGAGATGCTGAAGCAGTATTTCTGAAATTGCATTTCTTAACACTTTTCTCTCTTTGCTTACATGTTTCTTATAAATCAGCTCATCCTCTCTCACGCTCGGCTCCGGTCCGTTCAGGCAGCTCAACCAATCCACTCCTCCGTTTTTTCATTGTGCTCAGGATCCATTTCATACTCGCGTGTCATTTAGTCAACCTTTTTTATGGCTGAGTGTTTTCACATGACACTCTTCTCAAATCAATACCTCCTTACACTGAGCCGGACTGTTATTGACCGCAGACCCGATAACGGCACACATAAGAAATAACGAAGAATGTGACGAAGACACATTTTGTTTCAAAGCAACATGTAACTAGTCAGACATTTTAATCAGGAATCGACCTGAAAGTAAATGAGGGAAAACTTTGATTGTGTGCTAAGCCTGCTAACGGGTGTGCTGGAATACACTCAACTCATGTAGTTGTGTCACGCGTGCCAAAAATATGATATTAGTAAAGATATTGCCGGTTAAAATCAGTTCATATTGACATAATATGAGGCTGTTGCATAGAGGGAGCACACAGGCACTTGACAACAGATAAGTTGCAATGCAAAATGTAATTGCATGTAAACTGCAACGTGTATTGAGAGATAAATTATTCATTCCAGACAATGCCATTGCACACGGGGCACTTTGAGGATTTATACTGTGAGGAAGGGAAAATAAATACATGAGAATAACAAAATTCAAACCACACCAGCCCTTTCCAAATTGTACACTACAGAATGAACTCCTAAATATATTTAAGTAATGCATATACATTTTAAATAAAAGAGCCACAAACTCTCTTTTATAATTCCAAACTCACTTAATGTGCATTTGATTGATGGAGCCAAGAGATGAATTAAATAAAAAGGGATCTGCAATGGAACAATGAGTTTGGTCTGTTGTTGGCTTTCCCCTGCTGGATGAACGCCTAAAGCAGGTAGCAGAAGGTAATCAGTCAGTGGGGAAGAAAAATAAAATTTGGATTGGAAGACACACTTTAGGAATAACATCTTCATTAAAAACGCAAAAACTGTGGAGCAGGGGTTGAGTGGTGCTTTCAGGCGTCCGTCTCCACATGACTTTTAGTGGCTGTTCCTCCTTTACTGAAATCAGAAAGATGCTGCACAATCATCGCCGGTTGGGATTCAATGTGCAATCTCACACTTACTTTACGAAGAGATAATTAGCATGTACGTTTAAGTTTGAAAGTCTGCCTACCAGCACTTTCAAAGCTCAATAAATACCACTTTATCATCAATTGGTCAGTCTCTTCCTGTTGCCAGGCAACCTCACAGCGGGTACCACACCAGTCACTGCATCAGGCAGAGAAATATCCACAGTATGTTTCTCTCCATAAAACAACCAGTGGTAATTTCTCTATTTATGTTTGTGTGCACATTAAATAAACGAAATATGAAACATCCAGCTGTAGAGCTATTGGCAGGCAGATATTTGAGCGTGACTGTTGCTCCTTGTACAAGTCATTATCTTGTTAAACGTATAGCTATTGGCTCTAGCTTGATACTAGAGACAACAGACAGATAGAATATCACTGCTAATATCCTTTTTTATCATGATAAAACAATAATAAAGGGCATTTCTCAAACTGTTAAACTATTCCTTGAGAGGAGATGTTTGACTGCTGTGTCATTTAAATGGTTCAAATTCAGATCCCAGAGAGACTTGCACCGTTGCCAGGAAGATTTGTGACATGACTTAAACTTGTGATGTGGCTCAACAAATGCTTTGAAAAAGCTTGACATTTCACACCGACTCGACCGCCAAGGCATCTAACAAAGACCCAACTTTGAGCTAAAAATGAAACAAACAACAAAGTGTTTCACCTAATCAACAAAAAGACTTGCGACTTGACTCCCTGGAGTGAACTTCTTTTTTTCTAGACTGCTGTCTGAGAGGATGGGGGGGGGACTAGTGCGCAGGGGGGAAACTGGACCAAAGCCACGCCTCCGGTGTCCTGAATGCTCCACTGATGTGCTTGAGTTGATCTCAGTGTGACAAGAGCATGGCTGCCTGTCACATTGTTATTCACATTCATGGACCCAAATGTCATTCCCACTCGGCGCCAATGACACCACAGAAGCTGTGGGATTGTCAACAGCTCGCAGTTTAAATTATTAATTATTGGCAAAGATTGTGGATCCGAATAGGCCTTTGGGGTGTGGTTTTCTGTGGAGATGTGGGAGGTGTCAGACAAATATGTTACATGTAAATAAACACCTGGGAAAAGTAAGTGGCTTTTTGGGGCTTTGCCAGTGAAAAGTCATTGACCTTTATTGGGAAAGGAGAAAAATCGACCATTTCTGTTTAGGCAACATTTACAGAGACACTAGAGTTAGAGTTAAAACTTAATGGATTTTCCTTCACTAAATTTGAAAGAAAATCCATGATATAAGGGGATTGTGGACATCGAAGTTGCTGAATCAATCATTCAAAGCATACGCCAAACAGTGGAGGCTCACCCACTGTTGGCATTCAGCAAAAGGTGATTTTGTACTTTGAAGTATTTTAGACTTAAAAGTAGCAAAAAAACACCATCAGATGAAACCCTTTAAGATCCATTGATGATTTAGGTGATAAAATGAAATAAATCAGATGATAAATCTGATTGTTTTGTTAAGCATACAGTCCAAAATCTAATTCAAATATTTGTTGAAGGCTTTAAAACAGAGAAAAGCGGATTCTCATTTTTGAAAGGCCAGCACCAGAGATTATTAGGCATTTATTTGATAAATGAGTATTTTGTTTTGTTTGTCCTTTGTTTTAGCTGAGCTCTAGATGGCTTATTATTGAATTGTACTGAATTGAATAATATGCCCTTTGCAACAAAGCTGTAGAAAATTAATATTAAGATGCTGTTATCAATTAAGCTCACTTTCACACTTTCATGGTGACTCATGATTAGACCCATTTTATCTTATCTCATCAACCAGGATTGTCTCTTGAAAACATCCCCGCAAAAGTTTAAACGCCTCTCCTCTTACAAGGATAAATTAATGTCAAGTGAAATGGGGTTTAAGTGCTCCTATGTCCTTAATATCAAAGATTTCCGTGCGGCCGCGGACAGCGCCTTGCTGACTCCGTATGGCAGCACACTTGCACCAGAGGCTGTCGTGTCTATGCTTTTCATTAACGCCTCGGAAGGTGTCGATCCCAGAATGCTTCTGCAGTTCCGCTCATAAGCAAAGCGGCATGAAAACAAGGTCCAACTCCCCTGGGTTCCATTGGAGTGGCAGCTCGCACAGCCAAATGATTAGCCCAAGATATCGGAATGTAAGATTGCATTCATCAATGTGTCTGGTGGCTGTTAGATTTCTTAAAGCGTCTCCGAGTCCCCAACAGATTTTTTTGCAAATAATTTTATGGCGCACGAAACGTTGCGTCGCAATTTACCAAGTAGCAAAGTAAACAAGCGTTTGGGGTCAATTGGTGGTTCTGAGTGGGTCAGCCGGAGCCAAAGGTTTACATCAGGAGATTCTCAATAGAGGCCCCTCCAGGCAATTAAGAGAGAGGAAAGGGAAAAAATAATTAAAATATTTAGTTTATTCCTTTATATAAAAACCTTATTTTTCCATAATCTCTTTTAAATGACATGTAGCTGACGTCTATTCAGACACTTAACGGTCATTGCATTCAAAACAGCTCTCTAAAGACGCCAATACTTGCGCTGTAATAGCACCAATCTTTGTGAACCAGACTGTTTTTGGAAAGATTTTTTATTGCATAGATAATTTCGCCCTAAATGTCGGTAAGTTTCCTAATTGAAATATGTGCCAATAGCACAGAAGCGCAGAGCAATCATAATTACATGGTTTCCTTTTGTGTGGCTAAAATTATGCAGGTTTAGGTTTAGAAAAGCCACAAATCCTATTGTGAATAAACGTGAAACTAAAATCAGAAAACCATGAATATTGTACTGCAAACACATTTTTAAATATGTTTTATATGGATGGAGAAAACAGTCATTAGGTGTAACTGGCATTTGCGAGAAGTGAGACAATCAAATATGGAGACTGAGCTTGATTTGGAACCATCAAGTTATAGTAGTGGTTATGTAGGGACGCTAAATGATGCCCCGTTTAGTATAACAGGGTTTTGAATCCCACACGGTTCAAGTACCAGAAAATGTGTGCGCTTACGTGGCACAAAGTGAAATAGTCCCACACGTACCTGAGCCCTCGGAGTCGCTGTGCAGATCCTCTCGTTCCAACAGCCTCCTCTCGGCCTGTCGGAGTTCAGGCACGTAGAAATCTCCCTGCCGGGCCAACGGGGCCATGAATTGGATCAGCCCCTCTCTGTGGATCTCGAGGAATGGGTGGGCACACAGCCTCCTCGCCTGCGAGAGATCAGTTCGTAGGGCGAGAATAAGAAGGCAAGTTGAGCAATGTGCAATGAATGTAGCGCACATCACCAAGTGCATTTTCTCCAGTGTTTGGGCATTTAGTGACCTCACCAATCAAATGGTTTGTAACAAAATAACCATCTGAGAGGCCGCATTGGAAACCTTTTTGTAAAAGGGCGGACAATTTAAATTGTGATTGGATGAACCATGTGTCAATCAAACTGTTTTCATTGAGAAAAGCCACGAGTACTCTCCAGTTCTGACAGAAGAAATGCTTTTGCTGCAGATACGCAAACCTCTTAGGGAGCCGCTATTATTGCCGCCAGCGGCTCCTCACGAGCTCGTGTTGTGGTGGCCTGGATACAAACGCAGAGCTTCTAGCCCAACAAGAAGGCCGTTTTTTCGGTGTGATCTTGTGATCACGCATTTCTCACGTGACGACAATGCCACTCCTGTAGTAAATTAAAACACGTTGAATGTGCAAAGTCATCACTGTCACTGTTAGAATGATGATAACCGGAGACACTCATTAACACTGGGAGATTTGCTCTTTTCGCATTTCAATAAGCGCATGCGAGTGCATGTAGCGAACAGAGGAAACTGTATCGTAGGATACAAGCACAGACTCAATAATCCCACAAGTCTGTGTTGTTTCAACGATGAGTGAGAATAACTTCATTGTATATGCGGGAACCTCGTCCCTCCCCCCCCTCTGAACTATCAGCACTCCCGTTCTCCCGCTTTCACTTCACACATCTTTTGTCACGAATGGTACTGCCTTTGTTTAAGATGCTGATCTTCTTCTCTTACTTGCCTCACTCCTGTCGAAGTCTCACATGACAGACTCCACTCCCACTCCTCCGACTCATTAACCTTTCATACACCACCATGGTTTGTTATTCCACTCGCATGCACATCCAATGTCTGTTACATCCCCCCCCCCCTTTTGGTGTATGCAAAATGTTGAGCAATACTAGAAACCCATGAACAGCTACAGTGTAGTATCCCCAGGGGATCAATTAGGCAACTTGCTTGCTTGAAACAATGTAACATTTTGTGTGTCCAGTACTGCCATCCTGGTCAGCTTAAGACGCAAAGGTTTATAAATGTCTCGGATTATGCTGGTCTCGCTTGTGTTCATTTTCAAAAAAGCGTGAGTTCAATTGCTTGAAAAAATGTAGCAGCATGCTACATCTAGCACCATGCAAACACGTATTTCGGCTGAAAGGATTCTGACAAATAGATGTGTCCTCCACGTGTTTGAGATCCCTGGCTCTAATTAAAAAAACGGTGTGCTGTGTGTGAATTAAATTCAGCATAGAACTATGATTATGAAGAACCTACCAATTCACACATCATGCTATCCCTTCATCTCCCAACCCTGCGCTTCATTGTTGGCTTGAACTATATTAGCCCAAGTACGGAGACCATAAATAATTTCTCACGCTATGGTAAATTCATGTCATCTGTCCAAGAATGGAAACCGCTCAAATTAAGCTGGGTGTGTGTGTGTGTGACAGGTAGGTTAGTGGTAACAGCAGGCACATCGCACACGTAGGATCTCATAATCAGACATGCAAAGACATGTTTCTAAAAACTGCAGCCCATCATTTTGTTCACCATCTGTCTCTTAGCACAGATGTGACAGCAGTGGCGTTCTCCTCGATGTCGTCCGCAGGAACCACATCGTCAGTTTTAGGAATTTCAATTATTGGTGCACTTTACCTACAGGAACAGCTGTGGATCCTCGTTGGCTCGCTTCATCAGATGATGCTACAGATTGCATATTGATGCGAGACACATGCGGGCCGACATTTACACACAACGTTAATTTTGCAGCTCGGACCATCAATAAATGATCAAAAGTGAAAATGAAGCTGAGCGCAGGGACAACAGCCACATAGAGAGGTTCAGCATTAATATTTAAGTGGCAAATTCTGATTTGTCAGAATTTTCTATTTACTTTAATTGTCAGTAACAGTAAAATGATTATTGAATTTGATTTGGTTAGTTCGAAATGAAGGTTGGATTTCAAAGGATAGCAAGAGGTGCTAATGACACACTTAAAAGATTCAAGAACAATAGCAATATGCCAAAGTTGGGCTTTAAAAGCACTAAAAAGGCAACAAAAGAAATACATCAGTGGAAATGCATATAAAAGTACATAACGGAGAGAGGCACTCAGCAGACATCAGTGTGCTTCAGAACTTCCTGTTTTGTTCAAATGAAGGTACTGCTTTAATTTGCATCTATTCTTCAATGCAGTCCATCTTACATTTTCAGATTTTTTTAAAAGGCACACTATGCAACATTTTTTTGTTAATGAATGTGTTCCATACCGTTTTGGATGTTATTTCAGGTCGAACAAAGGTTTTCTCGGCCGCCCTGGGGGTCTGTAGGGGAAATACCGTACTTGCTATTGCAGGAGCCCTCGGGCCCCCCCCACAGGCTCCAAAGTCTCGTGCATCGCGAGAGTTGGTCTTGCTTTACGTCGAGAACTGCTACACGCCCCCAGTGAAAGGCAGGATCGTAGCGCAGTGGCAATATTTGTGCAGTTATCATGGCGGAACCGGCGACAAAACAGCGAAAGCCCATGTCGGAGCAGGCAAGAAAGAGGAAAAGGGCTCTGGCCAGAGAGAGGGGTCGTACACGGGCGAACGTCGGCCAAACCTTTTCCGAATGGCGAGAGCTGAAAGAGGAAGAAGGCTGCAAGGCTGACGCGGACCTCGCATTTCTGCTGATGCGAGTGTAAGCAACATTGGAAGGGTTTCTCTCTCTCTCTCTCTCTCTCTCTCTCTCCCTCTCTCTCTCTCTCTCTCTCTCTCTCTGTGCATGTTCATACTTTCACTGTGTTAGTCATTGTTTGTACTGACGTTCACTCTGTTCGCCTGTCTGCTGAGCTCAAAACAACCGCGCCTGGCTTGACGGAGAAACCAGGACAGAACAGCTGAGCATCTTTACGACAGTGCACTTTTATTTTCGGCCTCTGGGGGAGCCGCGCTAGAAAATCAACCCCGATTGTGTACCTTCAACTAACTTCTTTTCGACAGTAAATCAATTTTTAATTTATGACTCATGCAGCTGTAACTCTTTTCTTGGCGTCCTATTTTCCTTTTTGGATTTTTTAACAGCACCCCTGTAGAAAACCCTTCAGGCTTCTGCTCAGAGCTGAATGAATGAATCATCATCATCATCATCATCATCATCATCTGTGGCACGCATTTTGTAAAGTGTAAATTTCAAGGTTTAAATGTATTTTTTCTTTCAGTTAATTTTCCCAGCAACTTAACAGCCCCCTTTTAATAAGTCCTTGTAAAAAAAAAAAAAAATAGAAGCTGCATGCGCACATTCAAGTTTCAAAAGTTCTTTCCATTATAAAAGGTGCAACATATACAAGATTGGGCGCATTTCAATTGCATTTTCAGAAGCTTGGATCACATCACTCTGAGGGAGAGCAACTTTATACTCTGCTCAGGTAGAAATGATTCCACAAAAAGGGGTTTGCTGCTATATTAATGTTTAGAGTGTTAAATAAAGCGGCTTTAATGAAAACCTAAAACTGCTCTTTTGCAGCAGTTGCGGAGGGATTTTTTTCTGACTTTTAAAACCAAAAGTGATTTCCAGACAAGTGAGAGAAGAATACAAGTTTGCTAAGTGCTAATTGCTTATGAATAGATTAATATTCAGTGAAAGGCTTCACTCTCCCAGAGAGTGCTCTTAGCATTACTTGCTTTTAGGGCTTCATGGAAGTTCTCAAGGAAGTTAACAAAAAAAGGCTACGGTTTCATAAGAAGATACTTCTGATGCTTTGAGATTCAAGACCAAACCAAAATATATTTATTTTGCATTCAACAATATCTTGACTGCTGCAGCTAATACCCATAATCCTTGCTGTAAAAAGTGCTTTGTTCACTTACTATCCAAGTCCAACGTCCTAATTGTGTTGTCACCAAGCAACCAATGTGAAGTTGAACATAATTTGCACTTTTATAAAACATAAGTTGGGTTTTGAGTGATTATTATTATTATTATTGGATTATTCAGTTACTCATTAAGAACATTGACAGAGCTAATTGCCAACTATTTTGAAAATCAATTTTTCATATACCAATACCAAACATCCTACCAATTTCTTTTCGTATTTTCTGACATTTTATACATAAAATATTCAAGTGATTTAATTATCAAAATAATGTAGACATAAGCTTAAGACAAGGCAGGCAAATACTTGAACTCACAGTGGAATTGCTGAGGATCAACTTTTGTAATCTTGTTTTGTTTTTCTCTGTATTTTCCTCCTGGGGTGTTGGGCCTCGAGAGGCCAGGGGAGCAATTGAGGAAGTCCAGAGTAACAGGATCATGGTATGGTCATTTCTGTCTCCACATCCTCCACAGCATATTCAGGTATATTTGGAAAGACAAATATTAATTAGTTTTTCTGGAATAAAAGCCTCATTAAATTTCAGTATTATTAAGGGAATAGACATGATGAATTACAGGGGCCAAGAGAACATGTCCCCTTAATTTGAATGTTTTTAAAGGGCCTGAATTAATTTTTTTGTTCATGTCGAAGTTGGGTTGTACGAAAGTGACAGACTTACTGCTGTCACTCAAATCCAACAATGACTAGAAAAACATTCATCACAAGCAGGTAAATCAATCACCATTCATGCATGTCAACATGTGGAGGAGAACAGTGGTTTCACCTCAAGCAACTTCTCATGCTAGCTGTGTACGTGTGTACTCTCTGCAGCAGGCCCTGCAGGACCTGATAAGGGATTGTCTACATGAAGAAAAGGATGTGCTGCTCTTTGCAGGTTCCTTGCCCCGGAAATAAAACACCCGCAAGGGACCACTGTGCAAATACATCACACAAAGAAATCCTAGTATTTGAAGAGCTCAAAAAAAATGTTTCCTTATTGATCAGCAGGGCTATTTGTGTTTCTAAATCAAAATGAAACTTGTCAGATACACAAAATTTACCTTGTTGGTTTGTACAGAGAAACTGAAAAATAGTATAACAGTAGGCCTAATGAACCTCTTCAACACAGTCAGATAACAGTCGAGATGTTAACAGGTGCAATGTCAGTGCAACTAAAAAGCTGCACTATAGGCGGAGTCCTTGTTTACTTGAAATGTGCACAATGTTGTTTTTCAATAAAATAAAAATGCATAAAGCAAGCCAATCCACTTTTCCATGTTGATAAGAGCGTTAAAATGAAAATAAATAAATAAAAGAGCATTTAGAATAGATAAAAATGTCAATTAATTGTGATTAATTTTGAGTGAACGCGATAAATCGTGATTAAATATTTAAATCGCACAGCACTTCTAAAAGGGTATGACACGGAAAAGAAAAGCAAAACGGCTGCATGCCTACGTCAAAATCCCTCCTCCAGGAGGGCTCCGTCAAACCGGCAGCATTCGTAGGTTGCCGCAGCAGCTCGCCCTCCCACCGATAATGAGCGAAAACGCCTCAATGGGATCGGGGGGAGGAAATTATAAAATGGCTCATGTATGTAAAATGACCGAGCAACAAGACGGGTAATGATGAAAAATATTTCAGATTTAAAAAAAATATCTTTTATGTTTATGTTCGGAAAATCTTGCAAGACTGTACTCAAAAGGCAATAATTGTATCAATACTTATAATGGACAACAATCATAATTTATTCTCAGGTGCTAAAACTGTACAGACAAAGAATAATCTGCTGGAGCAACTGGTCACAATATCAGCACCCTTTGCAGCATTTTACTGTGTCTAGTAAAATGCTGCTCCGTTTGGAGTGACACCACTCCCAGGGGGCAGTGCACCTCCAGTCTCTTCAAAACGAGATGAGACAGAGACAGTGAAAAATTGATGGAGAAAGTTGACGATCTAGTAACCTGGGGGAGATAAATGGGGGAAAAAAAACAGATGACAAATGATTCCTCCGAGTCGCCAGACGAATACAAACAACAACCACTGCCTCCATAAAAGGCTCCATTTCTCCTGAGGAGAAAAGGAAAAGGAACTGAACACCATGCTGCAAAAGAGGACAGTTGGGGGGACAAAAGAGGCAGATAAGTGCTCCCAGACATTTTACTGGATTCTGATAATGTGCAAACAACTTTTTTTCTGTATTAAGTACAATTTACCGTTTCCTTGGGAGTACGAACATTTTTAACTGTACATCCACCACGGAATTTCTATTTAGCCAACAGCACGACAAAACCTAACATAAAAGGCCAAAATACACCAGTGAAAGGTAACAATCCCCAGGTCTATCTATTAACATTAGTCATGGTCCTGGTATTTTGCTTTCTGGCTCACTGGAACTTGTATAACGCTAAAAAATGAATGAATTCCGACATGCAATGAATTCCCCCTTTATTTACCCTGCCATGCCACGTCAGAAAAGCTGCTGTGAAACAGGCCCATTGATTGTAAAAGAAGAAACAGATCAGCTTGTGTTTTGCTACCAAATAATCAGTGTAAGCAGTACTAAACTAAAAGCGGGGAAATCTTCGTTGCATGTGTATACAGTATAATGTTGGTTACTGTATACATTTTTGCATTTTTTTTTTTACACACACGTTTTACACACATTTGTGAGTTACATTTAATGAGACTGGGAGAAAGCGTGTGTCATCATTGAAGCTTCCCTGTGGAGTTTTTGATCGGGAGTAACCATATGGAGCTTTCTCTATTCTATTCAACTTATCCGTTAACACGGGCACACGTTCCACGCATTACACACACACACACACACACACACACATGGTTTCTGACTATTTCACCACTGAAGACAGTGGCAAGTAAACAGCCATGCACAGAAGACTTAATAATAAACCAAAAACATTCCATTAAAAAAAACAGAAAAAAAGTATTGTTTGCTTTCCGTTTTCAGCTCCAATGGATGGAATGAATACAACGTCAACCACATTTTCGAAAAAGGTCAGTATTTTATGCTTTTAACTGTTACAATCCAGATAGTACTATATACTGTTACTTTTGCATGTGGAAAGTGGTAGAATATAAATATAAACCATCCTCCCACTGGATCACCTGAGCGTTTGTTTTACTAAAAAGGTAGAAAATCTTGACCTCTTTCCACGACAAGGAAAAAAGAAACCTGCGATATTTTTTTTTTTTTTTACAAAAGACGGCCTTGGCTGGCTGCCATTAATACATGAACGAGTAATTCCTTAAAGATCACTGCACCGTGTCAACTCTCAAAGGCGACCCGAGCCAAATCCAAAGCGTTTCCCCCTCCAGGTGATGTTTGTGGTGGATGCATGGTCCCATAGAAACCACAAATAGAAATGAGAGTTTAGGGAAAGGTCTTAGTCTCAATACAGTTGTCATTTGGGGATCAATCCGGTCATATTTGGCAAGGCATGTCTGAGCTATATCTGCAAAGAAATAGGCAGCAAATGTCACTTGCATAATTCTTGTAGCGGAGGAAAAAAAAAAAAAAAAGATAAATAACATCCATCAAAGCTTGAGTGTTCACACAGGCTTTTGAAAATTGAGAACCAAGCCATATTTATGTACAAAATGCTGCGGCGTCCCAAACAACTACCAACTGCAGTAGGTTAGAATGACTTCAAAAGGTAATGGCCACCGGATGGCTGATAAGCACGCCAGGCTTTCAGGGGTACACAGACGCTCTCTCTCACAGATAACATGCCTTCTATCTCGTCCCACTGGGCAAAGCAGTTTTTATCAACAGGGGAAAAACAGAAAACAAAAAACGGAATCGACCCGTTGCCAAAACACGAATCCTGAGAAACTCATCCAACAGAAATTCAGCTTTTAGAACAGTTGTCTAAAAACGGACAAGAATGTATCGTGATGTTGTCTTTTTAATTCCACACATTCCTCGTAAACCGTAGATTACCCACAATGCAACAGGACCGCCTGGGGCAGATTCTGGTGTGCCCTGCAATTAGCAGCTAATTTATCCCTGAGTCGCTAACCCGAAGCAGAGAGGAGTGGCAGCCTGTGTAACAGTTAGATCACTTCTTTGTAACTCACAATCGTAGTCTTCTGCTCAGACGGACTCTTCCTCTTTTGAGGCGAGTTATCAGATTACATCCGGCTTCCCTCGTGACAAACATGCAGTACGACTCCAAAAAGACAAGTAAATACATTTTGACGGAGGACAACAGGGACCTTTGGATCAAAACGGCCATGTGCTGACACTGCGCCGACGCTTGTCCTAGCTACACGCATGACGGAATGAAGCTGTCCTGGAAATAAAAAAACAGCAATCAGTGGCAACAAAGAACGTGTAATTCAGGGTGACATTTGATCGCTTCCTGCAGCCGGTATGTTGATGACAGTAATTTGTGAGATTATGGAGGACACCACTCCATTAGGGGCATATCTTCACCCCAGAAATGTACTGCCGCTTCACTTCTAACCATGTCCACTCACCTCATATTCCCGTTGTGTTTCGGTTTTGCTTTATCACGCGACCATTCAGTAGCACAAAGGTGTTTCCTCAACAGTAATATACTCTTTTCTGACACTTTCTGAGAGTTTCACAATGAGGAGAGGATAATGGAACGGAGTATATTTGCAGCCGCTTGTTGTCTACATTTCCTTTCAAAGCCCTTCTGGGGGGGAAAGGCGGTTCAAAGGGGCTAAAGAGAGCAGCGAATGACAGTGGTCGCTGCCGCTCTTTACACGGACTCATTCAGCCCTGACAAATGAACAAGGGCTGTTTGAAAGTCACTGAGCTGAATAAAGCAGTTAGGTCTTAAGCCGCTTTCGTTTTTTTTTTTTTTTTTATCTTTCCCATTTTCTTTCGTTAGCTGAGAGAGGTGCTCTGCACCTCAGCACCTCGACCCTGTTGTCCGACTCATACTTGAATGGTTCCAAATTGCCTCATGGATTGCTTTCTAGAAAACCCCTCAAGGACACTGGAAGAAAAGCAATTAATTTGCATGTCGGTCTCAACAAAAGACACAACCAAATTGTTAACAATATTTAGACATAAGAGAATGTGTGTGAGTGTGTGTTTGTTCTCTTCTCTATAAACGAGCCCCATCACAGACATACAACCGGCAGATTTCAGAATGCAATATGATGATATGAACAGAGCTAAAACCACAATTTGTGAAATGCATTAGGACTTTACTTTGGTAAATCACAAATCACAAGTTTGCCAACAGAAGGTTTGAACAATAAAGGGCTGATTTCAAAGTGTGTCCAGTTTGTTTTTAAATGCAGTAAATGCATTTCTATTTTCATCCCACCACGTTCTTCGACCTTTAAAAGAAATCATTCTGAACATCGGGTGGGATTAGCAGGGTATTTGCATCGCAGCAAGCGTCTAAGTTGTGTCACGCGTGCCTCTGAGTATTCGGCGTCTCATTTTCAGTAAAGTCAAAAGATCGCAATTGTTATTATTTACAGGAATTTTCATATTCTCAATGTACCTGCAGAAATCATTTTTAACAGCAGGATCACAGACTGATAACTTCAAACTAGCCAGCCTGCGTCGTCCAGGCGTTTGCTCCATCTTCACATTTAAAGTGATTGATTAAATGTCCGCTAGCACAAAACAGTTGTCGTATGTCTAATAATAACTACCCTTCTTAAACTGTAATCCCACCCTCCCTGATCTTGATTCAGAGCGACTGTGCGACACAGGATAATGTTGGGATCAGATCAATCATATGTAGATGTGACATTTAACACCAACAGTAGATTCCCAGCTGCCGGAGGATTAAAGCCGTGTTTGAACATTTGACGGGCAAACTCCATGCAGCGTCCCGTGGGAAGAGTCGGCTGGCAGGCTCCTGATGCCACATCCTTGATATTATGAGGCCCAATGGTTTTTGTACATTAGTATAATGAATCGGTTTGGATTAAAATATCATACCAGAGGTATCTATTGTACTTTGGCTATTTTTTTCCTCATGGTCTGAAGAAAAAACACCTGGAAACTATCTGAGGCTAAAAGTTCTTACTCTTTGCCAGATGAATTAATTAATGATTTGTATGATATTTTTAAGGTGTCAAATTCCACTGACCATGAGCAATAATGTAAATTAGGTCAATTCTACTACGGAGTGTGTAGAGTGTGTGTTTTTTTTTTAATATAGGCGGTCCTCAATGCGCTAACAAAGCTAACCACACGTATTGGTCTCTGCACCTCGTCAGTGTTGTCAGTTACAACTGAAACACCAAGAAGAGACATTTTAACTCAGAATGTTCTTTACGAGCTTTTGATTTAAAGTGCTTCTTTGCATAAAGTGTGCTAGGTCTTCTTTTTTGTGATATGAATATTTTCAAGACAGCCCAACAGCAACTATTCCAATTAAACCTGATCCTTCATCCTCCAACGTATGCATCTGCCTCAACTGCACTTTGTCCAGCACATACCCTTTTCTGACCTTTCCGAATAGAAGTCACCTTTTGCAAAGAGTCTGCATGTTTAGCAGGGCCTGCGGACTAGCATCTGTCCACTGCTTTGCATCACTCTCGCTCCATGTGCATGACACTACTGGCAATTGGGAGATGCAGGCCCTTATGTCTCAAAACAAAATGAGCCTTTAATCTTTATTGTGCTGAGGAAGACTTTGGGATCACTGTCACACCATGCGTGTCAGTTGCTTAAAAAAAGGCCATTTATGAGGAACAAAGCAACTCTCTTTATATTCAGCCCATAACTTCTGTGTTGGCAAGAAACTTCAGTGCCCCGAAGCGAACAAATGTCCCATCGTCTGCCTTTTACAAACCTTTAGATCTCAGTGAATGTCAGCAATATTATTCTCCCACTCCAGTGTGAAGGCCTGGCCACCATGCTTAAAATCAAACCTCAAGACGCCAAGGCATCTTTGACGTCGCCCAGCGCTAAAGAGTCGCGGCATGGGAGGGAAAAAACACCGGGGCCAGTCGATGGTCGTCTGACTTTGCAAATATCAGGCTCCAACTGTGGGCCAGCGACTCAAAGTGTCTGACAGACAGAAACCATTCCACCGTGACCGGCCAGGCAACGCTAAATGCAGATGAGCCGATTCGAAAAGGTCTCGCCCCTCGGGACACCCAGAGTGTCAACAGCATGCTGCATTAACAAAAAGGATTCCAGTTACAGCCCTTCGGCTTCTGTTAAAAGGTGAGCCACGTTTTGCTTTAGATACTCTTGTTGCATTTTGTGCAGGAATAAAGTTAAATAGTTCAGTGCTTCACAAACGTATTACAAATGCAATGTAGATATTCATTGTTTACCAACACTCAAACTCCTTCTCACGCTTACATTTCAACGGTGACTGACCGTTAAACTACCAGCAGGGTTTTAACCTGCGTTTCAACTCCCTTCAGAAGGAGCATGACATGACAGGTAATAAATGTTGCTATGCTAAATGCTTCAAAAATTTCAAAAAAGGGACAGCTGGTTTTTGTCAATTGGATAACAGCGAAATGCCCGGACTTGAATGACTACACAGTAACTGCTAATTCAACACCAAAAAACTCATTTTTAAGTGAAGCATATTTCCCGAACCTCCAAAACATAAAGACTTTCTCTTTTATGCGTGTGATTTCATGCATTCAAATGTGCTCTCTTAATGAGTCCACATAATCTCCCGGCCTACAGGTGACTTATAGACTTGCTCGATTCATTAGTTCATTTCAACACATAGCTAAAACCGAGGACATCTACGAAAACCCCCTGCAGCGGCTTCTTCCATCGTGCAGGTTATACGGTTGTATTTTCGCTGAAATCTTTCAGTTAAGGGTTTAAAGGCTCCGCGTGGCGCTGCTACACATCTTGTTCACCCCCAACTACATCAACGAGGTTTATAAATATCAAAGTCGACATGCATCCATCCTATATAGTTCCATGTAAGTTGAGGAAAGTGACTCAAACGGTTGTAGCTGATTCAATAAGTATCTCCTTACCTTACAAATCTGGTTCATTATTAAATGGGGCTTCAAATGATTTGGCGCTAAACAGCTAACAAATGCCTGCGGCCAGTAAGTTTTGACTCAACACAGTAAATCATATGTACCATTACAAATTTCACGGGTAAAGGAGAGACTCAATTTGGTTGCGTAAGTTGACCTCTCAGACGGGCTAAGTGTCACAGGAGCGCAGGCAGATTTAAACAGCCTGCGAGCAGATGGTGGAGGCAGCTAGACAGGGCGCGCAGACACATTCCTGCAGCAGCGGCCCAGTGATTGAGACAACCTGTGGTGTGGCCACCTGCTTCCACGCGCCGCATAATTAAACCGCGTCCGCGAAAAACTCTCGGCTCGACACAATGACTCACTTTCCCAGCATCCCCCGAGCAGCACGCCGCAGGAGCGTTCATCAGAAAGGGCTAAGAAAGGGAGCTCGGACTCAACTCCTTCGCTCTCCTCCTTTGTCTTAATGTTTCCTCTGTCCCCCTTCCCTTCAACACATCTCTTCCTGCCGCACTGTCTGACACACGCACACACACGCACGCACGCACGCACGCGCACACATCTCCCAACGCTTTAGGCCATGTGAAAAAAGCTGCTCGGCTTTTATTAAACACAGCTGCCCGAAAACACACAGTATGACCTCGGATGCACATGTGCCGATCACTTGGTGAGATATCGGTGATTCCTTTGCTCCCGGTTGATGTAAACTCACCTTGGACCCACACTTCATCCCATAATAATCGCACACATTTCACACCTCACGTTTCCTTCCTGTGGTCCGACCACTGAAATAATTATACGGGCAGTAGCTTGAAGTGGATGTTTGTAGTTTAAAATTCAAGCAGCGTACCTTGATGTAGCGCTTTAGCCGCGGGTAAACTCTTCTCATTCCCAGGAGGACGGAGAAAAAGGTCCTATGGGGGAAGGAGGCGGTGACCACGTGCGTGACTTCGGGAAAGGAAAAGACTTTGAAGCCAGATGTCTCGTAGCTCTTTAACAGTTCCTCATCCGCCTGGTTTTCTCCCTCGCTCAGGATGCTGCCGACGGCATAGCGACACTGTGGTCCCGGCACCTAGAAACATGGACCAAATGAGCACAGGAATGAAAGGCCTTGAGAAGAGAGAAGATACAAGTAGACGGAAATATTGGGGGTGCTCAAATATAATTATAGATAAAAGAAATGATAAAAACTGCCGTAGCCTTATCAGCGTTTGACCTTTCCATTTCTTCCTCATTATTATGATTCTTACGGCACTAATTACACAGAACTTCCAACATGACAACATCAGCACGGATAGACTAATGATTTCGAGCAGAAATGCTGTTTGAGAACAACTCTCAATGTTAGCTGATGTTTTTGTGCATTGAGGAAAGGGGGGAAAACGCTGAAATATCCATTATCTTACATTTCCAAAGTCTCTGAAGACTGCCGAGATATAATATGAAGATCACGTTTGTGGGCATAAAAATACAGCAAGCTGTCGATATCTTCTCTGATGTCAGCCAGGTGTTAAATGTAAGGAGAAATGATTCTCATTTAATCTGAGCTCTAATTGGACCATTTGGCAGTACCGCAATTATTGCTCCTTCCTTCATTCCGAACACCCTGGTCCCCATTAAAAAAAAATTTTAAAAAAGAAGAAAAGGGAGACACTCTTTACGAATGAATACTCTTGGGACATCCAAGACTTTCTCCCCACTCAGCTGAGCTTCCCTGAAGGCTCCTAATAAATAAACCGGAATGGTCCAATTTGTCCATAAATCCAGCAATGCTAAGCTTCTAGCACAGCCGGTGTGTCCGAGAATGCCTTCTTTTCTCCTATATTCCTCCACATGAGAGGTCAGTAATGGGCAGAAGTGGGGTGTTCACCATGCACTACACAGTACGCTAATTACGAACATTTATTACAATTATTTGACACAACATGCATGCAAGATGTGAGAAATAAGCATACATCTGATCCAAGAGGTTTTTGGTAAGATTTGAGTATTGTTGATAACAGACGTGTCCTAGATAACTAAAATAGTGTCTAGACTGACACCATTTCGGTGGGGGCTCACAGTGGGGAACTATTAGTGGATCTATTAAACCATCACAGGAGAAGAGAAAGAACCAGCACCGAAGCGCAAGCCTCCGTCCACAACCTTTGTTTTGCTCCTGTGCACTCATCAAGACAAGAGTGGTGACTTTCAAGGATCCTCATCACACTGACAGCACATCTGGAGCAAGACGTTTCCCAAAATTCAACAATAGGAGCGCGACGGCTGCAGTTTCTCAGCTGTGAATGGGCCGAATTGACCTTGGCATTAGAAAAGGAAAAAAAAAACTATCTTCACCAGCATACAAAGTCACACAAGAGATTCTCCATTATTTCATCATTCACCACAAAGTCCCACATTTCAGACGGATGCGCTTGTCCAGACCGGCCTCCGCTCCACCAGCCGAGCCCGCGGCCTCCGTCGATTTGTGACCCAAAACGTGGGTCCCTGAGGACGTCATCGCCCCGCCACTCCTCTCGTCGCACAGCTTTCTATTCAGACACCCTATGTCTCGAGGATCCAAAACCCTGACCCTTACTGCTCACTTGGAATATCCATTTTGACAGACAACTTCATGGTCCACCCCTGCAAGCTCCCTTTGACAGTTGTCAAAGGGAGCTTGCAGGGGTGGGGAAATGGTGCTGAGTGGAAGGGGGGGGGGACGCCGGTTCGCTGGTGAAGTGGGAGGACTAGGTCAAAAAAACCCTGGCTTTGAAACTGTGAAGAGTCCGACGTTGGAGAGGTGCTTAGTGAGCGGGGCCCGCTTCATCAGTTTGCCGTCTGAAGGAAGAAAAACCGAGCTACTCTGGCCCTGTAACCAATGGCAACCATCTGAAGACCAACTCACGTCCTTGTCGAGGTCTTTTGTTTCCCCAGAGGAAGTGATTAAAAAAAAAAGAGCTAAAAGTGAGAAAATAGAGAACAGGAGGAGACTGGACGCACAGACACTTCTACTCGGTCAGCTGCACTTTTGAAAATCGTTCTCACTGCAAATATCAATGGGCCGTGTCTCACTATTTAGACACCAAATACCGGCCCTCCATTCCGAGAGGCACTCTGTGGTTCTCCTGACGCCGGGGCTGAATGCCATCGGGAGGCTCGGGGACGCTAATGAGCCGAGGTCATTACTCCAATTACTTTTTCTTAGATCAGGACCTGGCTGCGACTGTGCAGAGGAACCAGCACCCATTGCCAGCTTAATTGCCAGCTCAGGAAAAAAATGAGGATGGGCACAACAAATGTTTTTGAAGCCGAGCCGCAGGACCGGAGTGTCCCGACAAAGACCCTGGTTACATTCCATTAGGTTGTTGTGCGTCAGGCTACATCGGGTTTAAAGTGTAGCTCAAAAAGAGGCAGCTATCACTTTACTGTTGATGAGCTCTCACAGCGTAGTTGACAATATTCTATGTCGGGTTCTGACTATTAGCACCTCCGTCCGTAACGTTTTCACAAAAATTCAAGTATGTAACACGTGAGGAAAAAAGAAGGAATAATGGCGGAGCGAGACGCTGATGGATCCTCCCACTCAGCTAGAGTTGCTCATTTGTAACTACATGAACGTACATTCACTTGCCAGTTTATTAAGAAGGCTAAACCTTTTTTTTAAACTAGACCAGTCCAGTCCATTATTATGCCAACGAGCGGAATGTGGTTGTATCTAGTGTAAAAGAAACAAAATTCAACAATCTAGACAAAAAGCAGAAGACCAGAGCTAAAACCACACGTTCGAATGCAGGACACTAGTTACTCAGCGAACAACATGTGCTTTTTTTTCCTGCACGTGAGTAGGAACTCTGTATCTACTGGCCTGAAGGTAGCAGCTCAAACTCCCTCACATATATTCTGAGCCTCCTGTTGTGAAAGTTAAAACCACAGCTGAGTCACCCCAATAACTTTGCTGCCCACTTTCAGAAGCCGGCCAAGCCTTTACTTGCTGGTGAGATTTAGGTTCCTACACTGAGGAGACAACACAGTGGGACGTCAGCGACTGATGACACTCCTACTGAACACAGTCCTATTGAAGTGCATATTAAGAGGGACATTTTATGAAATGTACAGGTATCGTTAGCACTTTTTGGACGCATATAGTTTAAAGTTTGTTGTCTAGTACAGGTAAAATACTTTTTCCCCATCAGGACAACTTCATTCATGACCGAAATGCCAAATACAGCAGACTTCATTAATGATATAAAGCTCAGTTTTTAATTAAACTAATTTAAAGAGGAGTCAATTGTAGCCTTGAATAGTAATGTACGAATGTTTTTATTATTTTGTCCACCCGATTTACATCAATAAGAGTAGGCCCAATAGCAGAAACCCTGCTTTGTATAAACTATCATTTAAATTATTACTGAGTTATTGAGGGATTATTTGCTATTCAAGATATATCGATGATATCTAATGTGATTTATGTCCCAGTTCTTCAATGAATGATCTTTTTGGACATCATTTAGAGGTCTGCGGTTTTCTTCGGGCATGACAGCCGTCTCTCACACACAGTTATTTACATTCTGCTACCGTGTTTTCAACAAATCCTCTTTTGCACCTCCAGACCCTCCCCAGCACCTCAGACTGTACTGCTTAACCCTTTCGGGCTTCTCCTTGTCTCACGCCTTCTCGTTCTGTTTGGGAAGAGCCTTTTGTGAAAATACAACTCAAGCTGGCTTCTCTTAAGAAGTTGGGAACTAGCACGGCAGGATTTTGGAGACCCGGGGAGTGAGCAGGGTTATATATTAGGAAAACAGATCCAGCAGATAATAATGCCCGCTGCTTACAGACACTGACATGTTTGGATGGATGGAGTTCACACGGGGAACGGTTCGGAATGCAGGAAAACATCTCACGGACAGATCCAACGTAGTGTTTTACTCAGCGTTGGTTATTGTGACAGTAGATACAATCAAAGTGGTGTTACATTCCCTACTTTGACGTTTGGTTTTTATGCAACTCAATATATTGAATAAATATTACGAAAACCAATTGCTAACAATACACGCTTTAGTCATCTGACTGTTAAGGGGTGAATCAAATATAACTCACCTGGAAAGGGGTTTAATGGAATAAGATTTGAGGATTAATAAATAGGCTATAAGACTTCAGAGCGGTAGATAGTTGACCTCCAACAAATCACGAATGGAACACCAGTCAAACACTAAAGGCACATCAGCAATTAAGGAATGTCAACTTGAAGAATGTGAAACATGTATATATACTAACAGTATATCTTAACTGATAATATTTGTAAATATTTATAATTCATAAAGATTATATTCATAGGTGATATAGTTCACGGTTTTGATTTGAATTAAATTAAGTATATCTGTATATCCCATTAAGAGCTCTGGATCCCCAATTCTCAGGATCTTGAAATAGCATACATACAACTAGCGTATGGTTAATATTTGATGCCATGTGACATCTATGGATCCACTACACACACCACACCGCCTGTCCTGATCATGATAGTGCTCTCTAGAAAACCTATAAACAGTCAGTTCCAAAAGTCTTGGTAAACAGCTGATAAAACTGTAAAAGAAAATTGAAAGGATGTGGCTCAAATGGTTATTGAATAAGGTGAAAACGTTTCACTGGATCAATAAAATGATTATAAACACCGACGGTTACCTAGTGAGAATTTTCCTTAAAGCGCTTCACTGGCTTTAAGAGAATGACGTCAGCGCCATCTAGCGGTTGACTACAGCAAACAAGTTGGCATCATAAAATCTGCCTTTTTTAAATTCAATATATTGAGTGAACCAAAACATTGGTAAAATAAAGACCCGTTCTTGTTAAGTGTGTGTCCGGAATATTTACCTTTTTAGGGTCATCATAATACACTCCGATACACGACAGCTTTGGTCCGATACCGTGAGACTCCTTAAAAAGTTCACCGCAACTCTCGTACGGACCTTTTTTGAACTTGTAAACGAATGTGATCTTCTTGATGGGGGGGAAACCAGTCAGGACGGTTATGTCCGAGAGGAGTCCCGAGTACAACGCGTACCCGGCCACGGTGAGTAGAGTTATCAGCAGGCTGGTGGCCACACACAGTGCGACCCAGTCTGCCATGATCGGCATATGATGCCTAACGGCGGAGCTGGTACCGTTATTTAAACTTCTTCTGAACCCCTCGACACCGTTTTTTTTTAGTTTGACTATCTGTAAAGCTCTTGAGACCACGTAATTTAGCACGCGGGTGGTTGGTTTTCAGTTGTTCTTGAATTACCTCGAAATATATTTCGCACATTGCGCGGTGCTTCCTGGGAGGTACCATCCAGATCGACCACAGGGGGGGACTCTGTTACAAAGAAACTTGTAAAACTTAAAAAGAAAAGACAAACGTATGCATGTCGCAAACATTTTTCTAAATCCATATTTATACTATTGTCGAATGGGTGTAGTGTTTGCGAAGTGGTTAATATTTGATGAATTCAAACGTTTAGAAACTCCGTGACCCTCATCATTGGGATGTCCATTGTTTACACTTTCTTCATGTTTGCCATTTTGAATGGAAGCTGTGGTCTGTGTACTCTAAAAGTGCAAAGATTAGGCTATGCATAGTGATAAGAAACATACGTAAGGTCGACACTCGTTTGACTCCATATTTATAGCTAATAATTTTAATGCTACTTCCTTAAATAGCCTTCTGAGTCAGACCATAATTGCAATAATACCACATTTGAACATTTACTTTGTGACTGAACTTGATGAATAACTAAAAAAAAAGGAAGGGAGGTTACATCCATTTGAAATAGTAACGCTTTGAGGGTTCACATCTGCACCGCCCCTCGCGAGGGCGGCCCTCGAGGAGAATTCGCCTACATTGAACCGCCTCCACAGAGATAATCCTTAACTCCTTTTTCAGTTAATGTTCTTGTTTGTGTGACTGAGCCATAATCCCAAAGAATGGCTGTGAATGTGAGGAGATTTTACGACCTGACCGCGAGGCTGCTGTCCGGAGGAAGTTTCAGTTTCTCCGCATTGAAGGGCAAAGTTGTTCTCATTGAGAATGTGGCGTCTCTCTGAGGAACAACCACCAGGGACTACACTCAGATGAACGAGCTGCACAGTCGCTACTCGACCGAGGGCCTCGTTATCCTGGGTGTGCCCTGTAATCAGTTTGGGCATCAGGTAGGACATGTGTGAATTTTCAAACTGCCTGACAATGCTATGTTTATCCGTGGTATGATGCTATTTTCTTATTTAAACTTGAAGACAGTACGATGTGCTTTGCTCAAATGTAGGCATGTATTTTCTAATTCACGAGGAAAATAAAAGCTGAAGGGTACGTAGGTTAAATTAGCCTAAAGGAGTATTTTCAGTGTGCTTGAATAAGAAGCTGTGAACAATTAAACCCTTTTACATGAACTTTAATTTAACCAAGGACGACAGAATGCAAAGAAACCACCGCACAGCACTCAAGAAGATCTGTCAACTGCATCTGTGTCTGCCTGCTCTGATAAGAATGCCCCTACCCCCTCAACTGTGTGTAATGCTTTACAATAAGACACATGGCAAGATGTTCATTAAAACTGCTTTTTGCAGTTGACGGGCACATGAAGCTGTGATAACACATTAATATTATTCAGTAACTAGGCTACTTTATTGAGGTGTGTATTGTGTCTTATATTTCATAACTTCAGCCAAAGGTCTTGTATGTAAAAACTTGAATTTGCAAAATGACCACTCTGCTGCTCTCACATAAGCAAAGTAAACATGAAAAGCAGCAGTTGAGTAGAAGAATGATGTAGTATAACCTGGAACCTGTTTGTAATGTATTATATGTTTCTGTCGTTGTATAACAGGAGAACTGCAAGAACGATGAAATCCTACAGTCTCTGAAGTATGTCCGTCCAGGGAATGCCTTCGAACCCAAGTTCCAGCTCCTTGAGAAGGTGAACGTGAATGGAGAGAATGCCCACCCCCTGTTTGTATATCTGAAGGAAAAGCTTCCGTTCCCTTGTGATAATGCCATGGCCCTCATGAGCGATCCAAAGTTCATCATTTGGAGTCCCGTCGGTAGGAGCGACATCTCCTGGAACTTTGAGAAGTTCCTGGTCAGTCCTGATGGAGAGCCCTACAAGCGCTACAGCAGAAATTTCCTCACCATTGATATTGAGGCAGATATTAAAGAGCTACTGAAGAGAGTCAAGTAATGATGTGGGGGATCAGTTAACCAAAGTATAACTAATTCCGTCCGACAAGTTGTATCAGTGGTATTACATTTCTTTTTTTTTCCACCTGCTGCACTCTGATGTTTACACTATGGTTGTTCAGCCTATTTACTCAATGAAGACACTCTTTGAAACCTTTTGGCGTGGGGAGTCTCTGATGACCATGTAAAAGACTGATTCTGCCCGTATAATTCATGCAGGGGGTGGATTCAAAGTGAAGAAAAATAAACACGTAATGTCATATCAGAGGTTGCTTTATTGTGTATTCACACTCCATACATTCACACACAATTTCAGTATTTTTAGAGAAGCAATTATTTATTTTGAGGTATTCTACAATCCAAGTACTTGTACATGTCCTCTGATAGTTTTTTGGCCGGTTAGAAATAAATTGTGGACAAAACAATTCATCGGGTAATGGAGGTCGGACCAACCACATAAATAGTTACCTAATGTTGGCATAGTACACTTATGCACGTAGGGTAACGTCACCTTACAGTGCATAAATGTAATGCAATGAAATATATATATATGCCGCAGGCTTTCGGCAGACTCCGCTGTGCTTCCTGAACGCGGGGGGGCTGTGCTCGATTCAACGCTACGCCGAAACTACGACTCGTTCAACATGGCTGGCCAGGAAGATCCAGTGCAACGGGAGATTCACCAGGATTGGGCGAATCGAGAGTATATTGAAGTCATAACGAGCAGCATTAAAAAAATCGCCGACTTTCTTAACTCATTCGGTAATCTTTTCACTCCCAATTGAAGGGCGCGATTAGTTTTGCGTACAATGTTACCTTGTCAGGATAGCTAACCTAGCGCGAGCTAGCTAACATTAGCGTAGTTCTGCTAGCATTGATGCTTTCAATGGCCACTCCCAGTTAGCAGTTGGCTTTATCGTTAGCCGCGAGCTTGTTATTGTTTCCTCCGGGAAGGATTGCAGTTTGCTTTCCTTACGTTTAGCTCGTCTCGTGTTTTTGCGGCAAAAATATTCAAAACATTGAAAGAGAAAACTAGTTCAGTTAGATGCAACGGTTGAGACAAGCTGGGTTTCCTCCTCTGCTTTCAGTTACATTCAAGTTAGCTACCAGCAGCATCAAAACCCCCTGGAATTAAACCGAGATCTATGATATGGTGCTTCTGGTCACATTAATTGAGGTCGCATTAATTAATGTGTCATATTTTGTCGTTTGTACTTAATGTTTTTGTACTTCCGTAATTGACGAGCTCTACTGCAAAAAAATCGTGACCGATTTCGGTTAATGTTAACGTTGAATGTTTTTTCACAATGTGTCCTCAGATATGTCGTGTCGATCCCGCTTGGCCACCCTCAATGAGAAGCTGACAGCTTTGGAGAGGAGGATTGAATATATTGAGGCGAGAGTAAGTAAACTGCTTTGTAATGCGTGTGCCCTTTCTCTGTTTGAATATTTCAATCATAATTATTTGTCTCATTACAGGTGACGAAAGGAGAGACCTTGACCTAGAAATCATTATGGAAATTCATAGTATCCCAGAGTTACCTGTCCACCCCCCTTCCTAATTTTTGGAAAGAGTCTGATGGATTCCACCCTCCTTTTTATGGGACCATGTAGACCATTTTTATATTTTATGGAGTTTTGTGTTGTTTTGCCTCATGACAATTTTGTATAGAACATATGGGTCTGCCTTGGGTGTTGACTCAAGAATCATCAATGTAAGAAAAACTCAAAGAATTGGTTTGAAAAGAAAATGGAGCTCAATTACGAACCAGTATCAACGCAACTTTTGAACACCTGTGCTGTGCGCATTGTCATAACCACCCTTATAGATTTGTGAAAGGGGAACATTCTTGTGTGCCAAGTTGAACAATTAATTGTCTAGTCATCTTTATTGAGGACATGCTTGTAACGTGAACTGTTTGGTAATAACTGTAATAAATACTGAACAATTACCTTGTAAGTTGTACCTTACTGTAGTTGCTCACATGAATTAATTAAAAGAGTTTAATGCTCAGTAGCTCTCAGACAGATTAGAAAGGTTAACAGGAAGATAGAAATATTGACAGTTTAAGGCTTAACAAAGAAATGAAAGCAAACATGTACAACATGCATTACGAAGTAATAGAGTTGGTCAGCAAAGTAAGATATTTGATGTATCAAATTGTTATTATATACGCAGTATTGTGGGACACAGGCATATGAGTCCAATACACAGGTGTAAAAGCCATAATTAAAATGAAATATGTTATATATCTAACACTTATATACGGCATGACCCAGTTCAAGACTACAGACAAATAAATTTGCCTTTGGAGAAGATACACATGCTTAAAGCAATTAAATGCAGTATTTAAAAAAACTTAATTATTTACAAAACCGTTAGCTGTAAGTATAACTATATAACAATCTAGATAACGAAGTTACATTGACGTTTCTCTTGTTTGTAACTTTCAGGCAGCACACAAGAACAGACACGTCGATCTTTAATGAGAAAGCGTGTCTCCTCCTTTAATATCGGCAGACAAATAACGTTAGCTATAACAAATTGTGACCTAGACTTAATTTCCTATAACGTCAACAATACCTATCACAACTAACGTTTATTGTCAGAACCTGTTGGGGGCAGACTATATCAGGGAATAAAGTTGAGTCAGTCTATTAAGCAAATTAGGTGATATATGCCTCCCACAATGCACCGGGTTATACACCAATGCATCTTGGGACAAAGAAGGGACCGACGTAGTGTTGGGAAGAGTCCTTGAACGTGAGATGAAATATCTTTCCCACGGTTATTCAAATACTGTTTTGAAAGCCTTCTTGTGGGTATTAACATTTTAAACAAACACTACAGGTGAGTAATTGTAGATTTGGACTGGAAACAGAAACGCTGCACGTCACTGAAGTTATGTCGACTTGCTAACACTAGGCCGGATCCATGTTATGGTGTAGCTAACGGTACAAGCAGTTAGCCGTGTGCATTGTAGCCCAGCCAACGGGTATTCGACTGTTGATAAACAGTTGTCAAACAATTGAAACACCGCCGTGTTGCATTTGTATTTTCTAGAGCGGTGAGTCGGGTGTGTATGCGCAGTTGGGAGAAATGGGAGCTGATAAAAGGTGAGTAAGTGTTAACTTGGCTAACATTTAGCGCTTTTCGCCGTGGTAGGCGTGGCTTACTAAAATGGCAGCGTTCATTTTATTTTTTCCTAATCAAATGTTAACCTCGCGTTAAATAACTGGAATATCTGGAACTCCTGCCGGAGACTGTGTCGTGTTTTACATTGGACATGTAACAGCTGCTAACAGTTCCGGTTTGACCTTGGATAATTTGTCTCCGAAGACGGGGCAGTTTCAGTCAACACTAGTGGATGTTCAACCATACGATTTCATCGTAACACTATTCAACTTCCACGTACCATCTTAATAACAGACCATACGATTATGCGGAATCATATTTCCGAAATGGGCATAAATGCAAAAACATGTGGTATACTGTAGAAAAATAATTGCACTATTGTTACGTTTAATCTCAATGGCGAATTGAATCTTGATTAGTAACCACTTCAAATATTTTGATATAAGAAAGGTATAATAAGTTGCATGTAATGCCTGTATATTGTTACAAACATTTGAAACAAGATAGTCTCCACTAACTTTGTTGCACACTTGCTCATGTTTGTCTTCACTCAGGTTACAGTCAATTGAGAAATCAATGAACATTAGTTCGGGAACATCAATTTGTATATCCATTCTGCAATAGTTTGAAGTAATTTGCCGGAATACCAAAACACTGAGTTTTTAAATGTGAAAAAGTTGGTTCAAGTAAAAGTACAACAACTCAAGATGTTTCCGAATTGTAGTTTAAACTTTAGACAGTTGCCCCTACGACAGAGGAAATACACAGCATCATGCTGATTGTTTTGTGTATTGTTAACCAAGGAATTATGTGGTGAGTTTGCTAATACGTTGTTTAATTTAGTTTTTTTTTTTTAAGGAAATTTGTGCAATTGCAGACTCCTTGAACAGATTTTCTGATTTGCCTTTCTACTTCCTGAACAGGATTAGTCGGACAGAACGTAGCGGCAGATATGGTTCTGACCAATCACGTGATGAATTAGACTGGCGTGATAGAAGAGAACGGGACCAGGAGCGAGATAACAACATGCGCCGCTGGGGCGAAGAGAGACGCAGTGATCGTTTTGAAGGAGATCGTCGAGGCTCACGAGACAGTCCAGAGGTATTTTCTTAATTCTAATAATCATTGAGTCACAATGTTAGCATGATATCTAAGTTAGCATACTTTATTGTTTGATATACAAAATTATCTGATACATTTGGATTTTTTGTAGCAAAGAGAAAGGAAACGACGTAATAGTGATAGGTCAGAAGATGGTTATCACTCCGATGGAGACTACCCAGACCAGGATTACAGAAGGGAGCCTGGGGACGAGAAGAAAAGCAAGACCATTATGCTCTGGGGTCTTTCTCCTCAGGTCACCGAAGATAATGTAAGTTCTTATTTTTTTAATTTAACTTAATTAATGTTGCGCTTGTTAAAATCTTTTCCCATAAAATTACAAAATTGTGCAATTTAGGGAGGAGGGATGGAATCTTGATATTAACACACCATTTGCACATTATTCAGATTTGTTTTGCCATAGACCAACTTGAAGGACCGCAGCCAGTGGATGTCAGGCTGATGAAAAAGAAAACAGGTGAGAACTAGATGTATGACGGAACTCTACCTTCCACCCAGTCGTTGACCATAGGGCCAATCTGCTTCCATTCAGACCCAATTTCCCGTAGCAGCTAGGAGAGACTATTCTCAAGATACTTGAAAAAAGTTTTAAAATGTGGATTTAAGACCAATCATTTCAGTTCACTGGGGATCTATTTAAGGTAAGTAAGAGCAGCAATAACCGTTTGAACAGAAATTCAATTGGCAGATAACTGTTTAACCAGAAATTCAATTGACAGACACACTTTATGGAGTGTGTTTCTAAAAGTGGTATTCAGCAGGAATTCTTGCTATGGAAAACTCCTATGAAGTGGCCTGTTGTGTACCCAACAGGGCCTGGGTCGTGAAGCAGTTTGTGGAAGACTTTGAATAATATGCCCATGGACTCTTAACTAACACGCCTCCCGTCTATATTTGAATGCTGTCTCTAGGTATAAGCCGTGGTTTCGCCTTCGTGGACTTTTATCACTTGCAAGATGCTACCCGATGGATGGAGACCAATCAGGTTGCTTCACAATCGCCAAGTCTAGTTTTAATCTTGGGGATATGGAAAAATAACTCAAAAGGCAACCGTAGTGCATTGTCTAAGTAGTGTGGAAGCGGAAAAAAAACGATTGTATGCCACAGAGCAAAATATTTGATTTCTAAATTGGTAGAGATTATTTTATACTTGATTTTCAACTTAATGTTGTAAAAGATACTTTCAGTTAACCAATGGCAGTAGCATAAAAGCTGCAGGTTTGGTCTGCATTTAAGACCATGAATGCATTAGCTTTACCTTGCTGGTATCTGATGTTTCTTCAATGATATTTCAGAGTTGAAAATGTAGCTCAGTCTTTTTTCTTTTTAAGCCCATTACTCACTAAAGGATGACTTTTTTTTGTTCTTCCTTTGTTTCTCTTTTCTTTTGAAGCAGTCCACATGCCTGTTAGGGTCACACTGTACACTTTGCTCCAGCTCAGCCTGGGCACTCGGGTCCCAAACACTTAAAACTTTCTATACATCATGCTCACATATACATCATGTGCCTGTCTTGTCTTCAACACAAAGGCTGTCTGTTGGGGTCCCTCTCCCCTCCTCTCCCTTCCAACACTGCTTGCTCTTTTGATGAGATTGGTACTTGCCAGGAATGTTTGAGTGACTTTTGTCCCCCTCTTTCAGAAACGTCTGACCATCCAAGGCAAAAGCGTGGACATGCACTACAGTCATCCCAGAAACAAGTATGAAGACTGGCTCTGCAACACTGTAAGTTAAGGACGTGTCTTGGTTTCATGGCCATCAAATCCCAAAAATGCTACTACAGTACTGCAGAACACATTTAAGACACACGCAGACCTATACGTAAATTTTTTAGGCCCACAAGTTATAATTGTTGCAGTCAGCTTATTTTGTAGTGCGCCTACATTTGAATAAGCGGTAAAGATTAGGTTATGTTGCGGGTAAGTATGGTATGGCTTGCCTGTTTTCTGAGGCAGCACTGTTCAGGGCTTTAGTAGGTGTATAATAAAAATGATGTGAACGGTTACTTGCAGTGTGGCCTGTACAATTTCCGGAGGAGGCTGAAGTGCTTCAGGTGTGGAGCAGCCAAAACCGGTAAGTAGTTAAATCAACCAAAGGCCGCTGACTGCAGACATCCAAGCAGCCTGAGTCAACAGTGCTGCGATGCGAAGTTTGTCTTTTGGTGATGTGGAGGCCTCAAAACCAAATGATATGGATTCATTAGTGTTATCACTGCAGATGGAGGTAGAATGCATTGACTGGAAATGGTATGCATTTCTTTCCCTGCTATCTGGCAATAAAGCAACATGAGGATTAAACACCATACACAATGAAGTTTATAAAAAAGGCTGATATTTAAACACCAACTTGTTTTAGCACAGTGACCCAATTAGACAATTATCACCCAATATCCCATTTTCAGTTATCTGGGCGACACAGTTCTGAACGTTATGTTAATGCGTGTCTTACTTCTCTGTCATTTTCAACAGACGGTGAAAGCAGCAGTAATACTGGAGGCTCTGACGGTCAATCCAGCAGCGATTTCTACGGCGACAGTAAGAAATGATCTCATCCTACGTAGTTTGGAACAAAAAATGTTCCCTTTCCATGGTGTTTGTTATTAATCTGAGACTTCTGACCTGCACAGCAATCATCTTGAGAAATGTTGCTTCTCTGGCCACCGTGGAAGCCATCCTGGAAATCCTGTCTCCATACGCAAATCTTTCAGCTAACAACATCCGCCTCATCAAGGACAAGCAGACTGGCCAGAACAGAGGCTTTGCTTTTGTACAGCTGTCCTCTCCTCTGGTAACATGTTCTTTAATACATAAAAAAAAGTTAGTCATAATTTCCTGATAACACATCCAAATACTTATTACATCTTGTATTCATCGGTTGTCTTTGTTTTCTCCTTGATTAACTTGCTACACCATTCATGCCGGCATATCACTTAAAAATGGATATCCTCTCTTTTCAGGAGGCCTCCCAGCTGCTAACCATCTTACAGGGACTGCAGCCGCCTCTAAAGCTGGATGGAAAAACCATTGGTGTGGATTATGCAAAGAGTGCTAGAAAGTGAGTATCTGAATGCATAATGTGCATTGATTTAGTGAAATCTGAAAAAATGGATCCGGCCTATTGACTGCAAAACCTTAAATTAACATTGGGAATCAACTTTCTTTTTTTCCCGTGGCCTGTAAAAGGGATCTTCTACTGCCTGATGGGAATCGTGTCAGTGCCTTCTCTGTGGCCAGCACAGCCATTGCAGCGGCCCAGTGGTCTTCTAGTCAGGTTTAACATCATGTTGTTTATGCTCTCCCATTGTCAATGTACCTCATACTGTATGCGTCACAATTTTTTATTTATTTCTTTAGCCACAGCAGAGCTCAGATGGAATGTCAGAGTACAGCTACCTGCAAGAAGGCTATACGCCAATGTCCCAGGTCAGAAAAAATGAAGCCAACATTGTAGCTCATCAACTAAAAGAGCAGATGCATTCCTTCACTTTCCTGGTTTTAAAAATGCGTTCAATAAATACTTGTGTAAATTTTAGTTTCACGCAATTATATACACTGGCAAGTATCTAGAGACTCCTTTGGGGAAAAACTGACTTGAGGTGTTTTGTACGACTTCCAGAATTGCATTCAACTAACTCCTTTTTTCAATAGGACTACCAGACATACTATCAGCACCCAGCGGTAGCCAGCACCTCCCAGGGACAAGGGATATTAGGAGGTATGTAATGCTTTCAGCCCTTATAGACTTATTAATGATTCAAAGTATTTTTATTATCATGGTCAACCTTTTTTCTCACCCATTTGCCTGTACAGACTTTTTGTGTTGGAAAAATTGTCACTGAGCTTTGTTTCTAATTTCAGCTGCCCCAGGTTTAAAGCTTGTTCCAACTGCATTAGTAATCGCACAGAGTGCTCAAGTCTACCAACCCCATATTATTGCACAGCCGGCTGTTCAGGTGATCTGCACATTTTTGTTAATTCTGTAACTATGCTTTTGTAGTATTAAAACATCTCTAAATAACCATTGCGTTTATTGCAGGGATTGTCACTTGCTCAGCAGTTGGACGCAAAGGCGCACACCGGGCACTTTTCAGGCATTGACTCTGCATCTGTGCCAGTTGGCCTTGTGGCTGCTTCCACTTCTACTGCCGCCAGCACACTAATGGCCTCGGGACAGCCAGCTGACACCAGTACTGGTATGAGCACACCAGATCCCTAAACACTGTTGAAATACTGTTAAAGGGGGGTGTACATACAGAGCGTGTCCTCCGGCTTGCCATTTCACATGACTTTAGTGTGAAAGTTTAGTGAGAATTGGGGCATGGACCACTTATTGATTACTCAATGGTGTAATAATGGAAGCTAAGATGTTATTTTGATTTTAAATGGATATTTGTCAACTCTCTTCAGTTCTCTCCAGTGGATGTTAATGGTATGTTTTGTATTCAACAGTTCCTGACACGTCCACCTATCACTATGACGAGTCCTCGGGCTTCTACTATGACCCTCAAACTGGCCTCTACTATGACCCAAACACTCATGTAAGTAGTGCACAGCCCCCGTGTGGGAGTCACCTGTTTTCCTGTCGTGTTGGTGAGGGTGAGTTCATGTTGTTTAATGTGCATTGCTGTTTATCACTTTTCAGTATTACTACAACTCTCAGACACAGCAATATCTGTACTGGGACAGTGAAAAACAGACCTACGTACCTGCCTCAACTGATGCAAATGCTATGCTAAAAGATAATATGGCCGCCGGCAAAAAGGAACCAAAAGAGGGAAAGGAGAAAAAAGAAAAGCCCAAAAGCAAGACTGCTCAGCAGGTAGTGACTTTTTTTAAAGATGAGAACAGATTGTCTTTTAGCTTGTTTCCATGTCTAATTCAGTGTTGCTTTTCTGAATATTTTTGAGTTCTTGCAGCCATGGACAAAACTATTCTGTTTCTTTTAGATTGCTAAAGACATGGAACGGTGGGCAAAAAGTCTCAACAAGCATAAAGAGAACTTCAAAGGTAGCTTTCAGACTGTCAGTCAAGAAGAGAGGAAGGAAGCGGCAGCTGCTGACGCTGGCTTCATTCTGTTTGAAAAGAAGGTAAGCTAGTGGGATAATGTCTGACCACGTGTGGAAGCTATAGACTTAAATATAGACCTAAATGGATTTACTGATTTTTTTATAAATTATATTATTTAGCAGGCAGGGAGCCTGGAGGGACTCATGCCAGAGATGCCCAGAGGCCCCGAAGAGGAGCTGCCAACCAGCTCAGGCAGCAGTTCCAAGGTTAGTGTTTTCTACTTTCTTGGCACTGTTGAAGCAAGTACTGTAAAAGCTTGTTTGGTTGCATTGTAAATATATTTATTCGACCTACAATAGTTGCTTTTTATATTAACAAGGCTGCCGTTGTCTACCTGTGGTGGGGTTAGTGTGGCCTCGTGGCGGCCTACAGTGGAGACAGTGACACTGAGGAAGGGGCAGCAGACTGTGACGGTGGTGATGGTCAGGACAAGCTGACAGACTGGACAAAGTTGGCCTGCTTGCTGTGTAGGAGACAGTTTCCCAATAAAGAGAGTCTAATTAGACATCAGCAGCTCTCTGACCTGCACAAGGTAAGATCACACATATTGTCTCCAGGCTGAAAATGAATCGTCAAGAGGTCCAATGTGTGAAGAAAACCGCGAGTGCTCATTAACTGATATTGTTTTTCCCAGAAAAACTTGGAGGTTTTCCACAGATCCAGATTGACCGAAGCAGAGCTGGAAGAGTTGGAGAGAAAAGAAACCGAGGTTAGTATTAACATAGAACTAACCAGAGGCTGCTCTTGTTGTTGTGACTGCTTTTTTAATAATCAAATGTTTTTATCCTGCTGGTTAACAGCTCAAATATAGAGACCGTGCGGCGGAAAGGAGAGAAAAATATGGCATCCCTGAACCTCCAGCACCCAAAAAGAAAAAGTTTAACCAACCCACACCTGTCGTGTAAGGAACTTTGCTTGTGTTTTTTCCAAACTTATATTACGTAAATTTATATTGTCATTGCGTAGCTCTACTTCCTGTCTTTTTTTTGTTGTTGTTGTTGGAATATGTAAAGCATTAAAAAAATGTTGCTTGTTTTTGTGCAGTAACTATGAGCAGCCCACTAAAGACGGTCTTAACAGTGACAATATCGGGAACAAAATGCTGCAGGCCATGGGGTGGAAGGAGGGTAAAGGTCTCGGTCGCAACCAGCAGGGGATCACCACACCGATCGAGGTACTCTAAACTATCGCTGGGTGTCGTTAGGGGGATACCAGTACCCCTCAGCATCAATTACTGTGTAATGTGCCCTAAATTACTTTCAGTGTCGTTGTAACGTTTTGTGGTCTTCCTCTTCAGGCCCAGCTGAGAACTAAAGGAGCCGGACTTGGTACTAAAGGCACCAACTACACCCTCTCTGCCTCTGACACGTACAAAGACGCAGTCCGCAAAGCCATGTTCGCTCGCTTCACTGAGCTGGAATGAGTTGTACGGGGCTGTAGGCATCATGAGGCGGATTTGCTTCTTTTCAACAAAAAAGTGAAATGTCACCGAAGCAAAAGAGACGTTGCCATTTATTCACCAAGACAAACAAATCTGTAATGAAGACATAGGATGGAAAGTAATATAATTTATAAATTGTATATAGAAAAAGTAAATTTACTTTCCCTTTTGCTTCTGTTTAAATGCCTTTTTTTTCTTTTTCTTTTTTGTCTCTGCATGTTAAAGACAAATGTACAGTTTTTACCGAAGTATTGTCTGTTTATACAGAAAATAAATGAAAGAAGTGATTTTTTTTTGGTTTGCATCATATTTTATGCTCATGGCAAAAATGACATACTAAGAAATTCTGACCTTATTAAAGAGGCATATTCCTCAAGGAATTTTACAATAATATAAAGATTGTCTATCTCTAAGGTTTGTAATTAGTTAAAGTAAATTTTAATAGCCAACTGTAAAAACCTAGACTGGTGTTGATGCCTGTCTATTGTGTACATCCTGCAGAGGCAAAACTCTTTCCACTTTCTACTTGACCCTGTCTTCATTTCTCTCTAAGTGGGGGAAACTTTTTGAATTGAACTGTTTTCAATTATTTATGTTTAATGCTAAATGTTCATATTGATTACTTTCAAACAGGGGAATATGTTTCTAGGAATTATTTATTTGAAAGCTTTTTGTTAGCTGAAAGCTATTATTACCAATCTCAGGAAATTAGAATATTAGACGTGTTTTAAAAAGTAGGTGTGCCCTGAATGATTTATTTGAATGTTTGTCACAGATAAGAACACGAAGGGGCCAGATTTTCACAGGTGTAGATTTTTTATATATATATGGAGAAATGTATCAAGGTACTTTGAGTGCCTCTCCATACAGATTGCTTTGGCAAACCCATGTGTTGTGTCCCGACTGGCATCCTCCCGTCTCGGGTGTCTGTCCCTCACACACCAAATGTTTTCCAGCTCCTGGGACTCAGTTGTTGACCTTGCACTCTAATCTTTCTTTGAACACAGACGATATGTTTGACCAATGACGTGAAGCTGGTAAGCCAGTTTCCATGTCGAACGCGTTGCACTGTCAGTCATTATGGATCGACCATTTCTGCAGGTCTTCACTCCCATTATGTCACGTTGAGGAATGTCCTGCCTCCCACAATCGCTGATGGCCCCAATTCAGTCACGCTGCTGCTGCTGCTGCCCGCTCTCGCTCTCGCTCTCTCTCTCTTCCTCTTCCTTTTTTAGGGACCTTTCTGCAATAACGTAGGCGATCCACTAGAGTATTTTGCAGTTAATTTATTTCAGGGATCGAGGAAAGATAACTTCATTGTAGAGAATAGGAATCTGGTGAAAGATACAGTAATTTAGTCATTCTCGGGCTGAGTTAAGACACCAAACACAAAAAAAACATGCAGCACTCTTCCTCAGTGATTGTTTTTTCAACCCATCTTATTTTGTTTTTTATATCATCCTCATAAAAATGAGAATTAGGCTGAACTGAAAAAGCGTTGCTTTAACCTGTGCACTTCATTGCAATGGTTTTCAAGAGATGTTCAGTGTGCAAGTTTCTGGCGGCTGTCCTTACACAAACACAGCGTTACGCAATGGAACATTATACCATACATCCCTTGGGTTATTTCTTGGGGATCTTGGTACTTCTTTGTTTGATTTGTTCACTACCTGGGGAGAAATGTTTTGAACCTCACACCCTCCTGTGTTACATAAATATATTGTAACAATACAGCCTAACTCCTGCAGTCGGAGGTGAAAACTATGCTTATATTCCCATACTGCTTTCTCACAAATATCAAACATGGATCTGCAGCTTTCTGCTCATTTCTTAAGTGAATTTGGGCTGAGTTGTGCCGAATGCTGCAGTAACATTCATTTTTATACAGTAATTTAACCTACTGACCAGCTGATTTAATTATTACCTTATTATAGCAAAACCTGTGCTTATGCCGCCTCAGTCACATGTTTGAGCTTCATACATTTGTGCCTCTCAGCATTGCAAGTTATTTAGTAGTAATTTTCACGTGCATGCTCAAGTTGTGCAGCTGTTTTACCGTTGCTTGCATTAGTCTTGTTATACCCACTAAGTCTTACTACACCGCTCTGGTGTCAAAAACCGACAAATGAATCATGTACATAGAAAATGTTTCAATATGACGCTGAGTGGTATTAGAATGCCATATTCTATAACCATCTTTATCGTTATTTTTAGGGACTATGAGTTTGCTGTGCTAATATGCAATTATAATCAATTAGTGAATTAATTTATTACATGGTATTTGTCTGTCAGAGGCAAAGGGTGACCTCCTCACCTCAGTATTAAGTGTTCAGGAAGCCTATTGTTCTCACATGAGTGAGCAAGGGGAAGCTCGCCACATTCCACCCTCTTAACAGGTGCCAAATCTCAGGCTGCGTCGTGCTGCGAGCTGCTGGATCAGATGAACCAGCCAGAGAGAGAGAGAGAGAGAGAGAGAGAGAGAGAGAGAGAGAGGGAAGTAGAGGAGTCTGAGAAAGGGAAATATACCACACCATCTCGATACTCGTTTCTTAAATGGCCTCAGTGAAAGTGGAGAAAGAGCAATTTACTGTCCCACCGTTGTAACCGAATGACAAAGATTTTGACTGTAACTCTCTCCATCACGATGCCTCTTTGTTTCATATATATTGTACTGTATTACTACTATTGCCTTTTTCCAGCAGACTCATCCAGCTCTGCTGTCACAAGGACAGAGATCATTCCTGCCCGCCGCAGGTAGCTTTACAATAAATCATCTTTGGCCATCACCGAACTTCTCAAACCGTTAACCGTGGGCCGTCTTTGGTTCAATCGCTGCACTATTTTTTAGTTGGTTGAGTTTAAATATATCAAAAAGTATCTATCTATGTATTTGTCTGTCCGGATAAACAACACAAATGAACAAAAAGTAGGGAATTATTTAAATAATAAGAGGAGTGATTCAAATGAATCTTCCCAACACACACACACACACACACACACACACACACACACACACACACACACACACGCACACACACACACTGCGTCCGTGTGTCCGTCTATCTATCTCTATGCGTCCATCTGTCCAAACATATACGCTCAGTTATTTCATGACTTCTTGATTTGTTTGGTATCTCGCAAGTGGACATTCAGGCAGCAAAGGGAAGGTGGGGGTGGGGGTAAGGGTATGGGTGAGGGTGGGGGTGAGGGTGAGGGTGGGGGTGAGGGTGGGGGTGAGGGTGGGGGTGAGGGTGGGAGTGAAGGAGGCGGATCTAATGCGACCCCCACAGCGGAGTTCCAGTGGGTTTCTACAATGACATCCATTTCCTAAAGCGCATTTTGTGGCCGCTGGCTTGAAGAGCGACGGTCCGAACGTGCGCTTAAAAAAAAACGCAAACGCCAATAAAACTGCCACTTTCACTGAGAAGCAGAAAGAAAAGACACGCGAGGAGAAATAGATCCCGACAATCCAATTGATCGGCTCTCGTCCCAGGAATTAACTTACGAGCTTCGTGACAAGAACCTTTGGTAAGACTGGACAAGCTGCATTCTGTAAAACAGTAAAACAATGTTTTGAATGGGATCGTCTCATGTTTTGAAAGGAGCTTTTTTTTTTTAACCGATTTTATTTTAAAGGAAGCAGTATTTTAAAACATCCCACTCGCGTGTAAAACGGAAACTGTCCGGTTACAATGGTTATCGCAGTGATCACATGGCTCACTATAAACTCACTGTTGCAGATGACTTTATTCCCCTTTGAAGGGGATCCGTGAAGAATGAATTTGATCTCATTTGATTGGATCTCCAGATGTGAGGACCATGTGCCTCAAGGACTCGAGGACTAATTGTCCACCTATTGTCTCCGCGCTCGTGTTGCATTTTGAATCTTGCTCTAATGTCCAGTCGAAGCGGCTTGCAGGTTGATGTCGCCATGCAACAGGTAATGAAACAGCTGCATGAACGCGATTAGTCAAAGAGTCGCCGACGTGGGACTCACAAGCAGATATTTGTTTGTTTGAAGAAAGTATTGCGCAAATAAGTGCATATCTAGTTTCAGTGGAAATATGTGGGTTTGAAACGCGTCAGTACGATTCCATAGCAGTAAAAGCTTGCCGTTTACTCCGATCCTTCCTCACTGTGCCACATGGCATCGAGTACACGCAAAAAGACCATTTCCACTTCCCTATTACCACCAAAAACCACGTCCGACACCAATGAACAGCCCACTTTGTTTGGGGCAGAAGGCCACGCAGCGTGCGTCAGGACAGCTTAATATAGAGACACCAGCAGCGCCCTTTTAAAGCGCTTTCCCATTGTTATTGGCGGCTAAATATACAGGAAGAGCGCCCAGTGTGGGAAAGTTAATGCTTCAAGGCTCGTGGCTGCATATGATTGTACATGTAACAGCTGTTATTGTGGGCTTGTATGAAATGTCTTTCCCCTCATTCTATAGTATGTATGAGCCAGTATTTTTAAGATCTTAATGTTCAGCTGTTCATTTTGAGCAATGTTAGCAGATTCATGTGTGCCAGTGATATCAATGCCCAATTGTTTCTTGTCAACATGTTGAATCCCAACTAGTTGCAATCAACACGGCTAAATAGAATTGTTATTTTAAAATGTAAAGATTTTTAGGGGGCGTTTCATTGACCAAATCCACCAATCTAACTTTATTAGCTTAGATAAATCATCCATAGTATTAGTATTTCTGCTAGAAGGATCATGCAGCCGGTTGCATGTGTGTCCGTTATTGAGTGTACACCTCTGTGTCTGTCCACAGCCAATCCGGCATTCTGCTGAAACAAAACATCTCATATTTGGGCTGGCCTGTTATTGCTGCATGTTCAAGGGCCTCTTGCTGGTTGAAATGTTCTCCAAAGTACCTATTATTCCCTGTCATTGCCTGGTTAAGGGTTCCTCACTCACTGAGGTCTGCTAGTGAAACGGTGAAAGCGATACAGACTTTTAGAGTTTCGGTTGGTGCGTTTTGCTATTTGCCATTAGCTAAAGGGACTACAGCCACTTACCTGTTGACTGTTGCTAAGACCAGCCTGATGAGTTTAGTTCTGTTCTCTGGCAAAGTTGTATGTGGTGTATTGCACAACAATTTCCAGCCGATTGCCTACATAACTGCTGTTAATTAATTATTACACAACCAATTCCTTTGAATATGCTGGACCGTATCTACTGTATCTAGACTGGAAGTAATCTACTCCTACTCCAAGTTTCCACGTTTGAGATAATGATACTTAGAATTCAGACATTTGTTATCACCCATGGACTTCTGAGCAGGTGGTGTCATGTTGCTGTGGTTGTTAGGGGAAGACCGTCATCTTGTTTGTTATTGACATGCTCGATGCTTGAACACGTCACGAGTGTGTGTTTGACTTTGACTGAAGAAAACGGTGGGTGAAAAAATATGTCTTTGCATGTCTTTGGAGTATTAATCACAATAATCAGACAAATACTGTTATTAAAATAAAGGGCACTATGTCCCTTTACCAAAATACATAAAAATACCACAACAGCAGAGTCAAATAAAATGCTTACGCAGTAATAGCAGAATACATTGTTAGAAACTCTTCACAGTTCAGATGTTAGCGATTTTTGGTTATATAGGTAATAATGGCCATCTATTTGTCATTCAAACAATGGAAACAATACAAAACATTGATCATGAAATGTTAAAAACCATCAAATATTCGATGGGATGAAAAAATAAATATATACGAAGAGAAATTAATATTAAATTCCTTCTTATTAAATCATTTTAGCATATATATATATATGATACAAGATTACATGTATCGTATGTACAACAATACATAATTAGATATATTTGTTTTATAAAAAATTCAACCGTTTGGTAGAGCACATTTTCTTTTTTTTGTCTAGTTTTTTGGTATAATACTACATCATTCTGTTCAATAACAGACGTTTCAACAGATAAAATCCTTCACATGTCTGTGAACCAGAAACTTATTACGAAGTGGCAAGTTAGTAGACACACTTCTTTAAGGCACAGGGGCATCTAGTGGATTTATGTATAACAACACAACTAGGCCAATCAGGTTAACTTGAGGCAAATGCATTTTTCAACGTGATAATGTGACTCAAACTGCTCTCCATCCAATTGTAAAGCAGGCGGTTAAAGGGTTAACCCCCCAGGTGCCAAAGAAACGCTGCTGCTCGGTGTTCATCATGGAGAACTGCCGTTGTGCTGATAAAACATGTAACATTTCCAAGTGTGAGGCTCTTTGAAATGACAGCCAACCTCAGCGGTTCGCGATGCGGATTTGACGTGTGTACTTAAGGTGGTGTGTCTGAGGGGGGACAGCTTTTTGACTTTGATCCCTATCTTAACACCAACACCCTATATGGGTTGCAGCGCCGGGTTCATCACAGTGGAGTACGGGGAGATAAGCTCGACTGCGGCCAGTGACCCAAAGCACGTGGGGCGATCAGAGTGGCCGAGAGCTTGAGGAGGAACTGGACAGGTGCGCGGCATGTGGGGGCCGATGATTTAACCACGCGGGAAGCAGCCGGCTGCTCTCCTCTGTCACACCGGAGAGAACCGTGAATATTGGTGTTTGACTCCGACTCAGAAAGTCCACAGCTTATTATTCTCTTTGTTGTGGGGCTCATAATCTGTGTGGGGGGGGCTGAACTTTACCGTATCATGTGCTAGTGTCTGTAAGTCATTGTAAAGACCATGTTGCCGGTGTCGTGTATAGAAATGGATGATCTTATGAGAAGGTTTAAGCCAGGAGCCTTAAAAAAAGAGTCAAGGAGCTGCTAACTCTGACACAGATGTTCACATCTCTCACATGTTGTTTTACAGTTACCTGTTTACACACCCAGCATATGCAGAGCCATCGTAGCATTCAACAGGAGTCGTGTCTGACCTGCTTTTTCTCGTCGATCTACTTAGTTGGTAAAGTTGTCTCTGTGCTTTGGTACTGAGACGCTAGCATGCAGGGTGTTTATCAGAGTGTTTTCACTAAACACCAGCTGCTTCCTCCTTCCAGTAACACTGCGGCGAGAGAGGGGATGAATGCACCCGCACAGTGGCTGCGAAAAACAAGTACAAACTACGAATCAACACAGAAATGACTTCTGCAAACTGCTCTCTGAGTTGGCCACCAACAACATCTCTCGTGTTGTAAATGTGCAGTGTGCTGCAGACGCCTACTGACAACTAAGAGCCCAGCGATGCTCATTCTGACAAAAACATGTCACTCTAGAAGTTGTTTTAGGTGATTAGGTTTTTAATTTATGCTCTGCTCCGTTTGTCAACTGTGGTAACAAAAAAATGTTATATCCGTATAGATGTTGCTTTGGATTGTGTTATCACAAGACACACCCGTGCTCACGTTAGAGAGCGGCCCGATAAGCCCTACTCTGAACCTGCTGCTGCCAAAAGAAAAAGGAAATGCTCTTTAGCTAGTCGACATGTGCTTGTAGTTAACGAAGGTCTTGTTAGTAAACTTAGACAAGTTGCACTGAAACACATTTCAATACACACTGAGTTGCATGTTGTTTGGTGTGTATCACATTCTATAGTTCTTCCTCTCTAAAATTACAAAAAAAAAAATTACACATTTGTCATACCCTAAGTTGAAACATCTCATGCACATGCTTCTCTTATAGATTGATGGAAGGCAAATGTTAGGTGTCCACCTGCCACCAAGGGACATGCTACCCGGATTAACATGACATAGAAGGATTGTCCGTAGTTCGATGTCAACCTGCAAGTCAAATGACTTAAATTTGAGCCAAACCTTTGTTTAAACTTTAACAGCAAAAAGCCCATCTTGTTACCAATCTATGTGTCAACAAACAGGTATGTAAAAAAAAATTCTTTAATGAGAGTTTGCGTTAAAAAGTCAGAGCAAACTTTGTGTTCCTCAAAGGCATCAGCGTCTTGACAAGAGCGAGCTGTTGATGTAGTTTAATCTTCTGTGTGCGTGCTCTGTCAAGTGTCAAATTGCTTTCATGCCACGTTAAGTGGCCTGTGAGGCGGAAGGCTGGTGTCTTTGGTAACATCGATGTCTTCTACATCTTTTGTTGTGCATTTTATTTGTAAATTGCTTTTGAGGATGCAGGTGATTTGGGTTTCTCAGTGGAAACTTATCCAATTTGCTACACGTAAAAAATCCTTAAAAGTTAACGGGGCTGTTAGGATTTAGCGGAATCAGTCTTCAAATTTGGCTTTGTTGATTGTATCAAATGGGTGCAACCATTCAAAAAGGCTGAGATTATTATTGGTATATGAGGAGGAGGATGAAGGGTAAAAATGGAACTATATCATCTTATAGGTTTTTTGTATAATGGCTTATTGATTTCAACTAATACCTGTTGTTTATTTGACCTAAAAAGGTGTAAGATCCCTTTAGCCTGCTGTGCCAGTGAGCGGAGTATGTGACTTAGGTGCTGGCCGTCCTCAAATAGGAGACGAGCGTGTGTTTGTGTGTCCCATGCAGCACGTGGCTGAGACCAGCTCGTGTTAGCTGAACCTCGTGCCTCCTCCTGCACCCACTGCCCCCCCCAATCCCCCACTTGTCCTGTCCCTGCCCTGTTTTATGTCCAACTGATAACAGATGATAGAGGAAATAATTGCGAGAGTATTTTATAAATAGCTTTTCTCCCACATTAACGTCACAAGCTAATCAACTGCTGCGTCGGCCTGCGTCTCGCCAGATAGAGTTTCACAGCAGAGGTGAAAGCAGCAATGTGTCTGTTTAAACACTCATTTTGCTGGTTACCTGATCTCAGGCCTGGTCTGTACGTGACGGAAGTTTCCACAGAGTTGCAGTCCTGTTAATGCTGCTGATGCACTGTGACCACCTTCTGTTTTTACACCCTAGAAGGTCTTTACCACACTTCATAAAGGTCCAGATAAGAGACACTGCTTTATTTTTCTGCGTGTGTGATTTCTCCTACAGTTTCCAATCGAAAAATGCTAGAAATCAATTGGAATCCCTTAATTGGAGGTGTCTAATGGTGATTTCGGAATGGTGTTAGTGTGCCGTAGGGTTACCAGCTAGTTTACCCTGCACTGGAGAGAATGATGCATTAGAAATATAAGAGCAGCAAATATAAGAGCAGCAAAAAATTTTGCAAAGAATTTAGCATGAAAACAGAACATGAATAACGTCAATATCACAAGCGTTCATAGCTAGCCTCCTCATGTATTTACTGTAAATGTTACTGGCTCTAAGCTAGTCTGTTTTCTGGGTTTTAATATGTCTAAACTGCAACAGGCACACATTTTATACTATGTTTATAGTTGGAAAAAAAGATGAAATGTTTGTCACAAACTTTATTTGAAAATGACTTACAAATCACATTTTCTTTCCCCTTCTCAGTTCATTCTGGAAATAGTTAATATCAAAGTCTGGTGTTGCAACAGTATTGACATTGTAATCTTTTACATATGTTACGGGACCTGTTAAATAAAATGAAATGATGAATTTCTATTGGAGGAAACTACTGCAACATGAAGTATTTTTGTGTGTACTGTATACATATACACACACACTATGTCTTTTTTCACTCATCCTTTTTTGTAGCTACAGTGGCCGGGTTCCAATGACCCCCCTTGTACGTGTGAGAAGCAGTAATAGGGAATTTTTAGCTCTTTAAGGGCTTTATTCAATTAATCCAATTAAGCTGCTGTAAAAATGTCATGGAAGCCCCTCACTGTTGTCGCTCTTATTTCTCAGTATTTAGTATTCAATATGTCACTTGGGTCAAGGTTAAAGGCAATTATATATTATTAATACTTCTTCACTGTTGATTATTTATATTGAATGTGCGTGATGCTAATTCTTCCATAGGACCTTCTATAGTTTTTTGGTGTACCAGATAACAGATATATCTTACTTCTCCTCTTACTGTTGCAGAAATCCCCATTCTCATCAAGAAATAAGACTTTAAATCTATGATTATAGTAACACGGTAATAACCGTTTCTCTCAGTAATTTGAGGCTGGTTGTTGTGAGTGATTTAGCATTTCGTTGGATCACATTGTGCTTATATTCATGCCAAAGACCACCACGTTGTTGTGGGAAATGTGAACAGTGTCGCTTAGAAATTGCAGTTTTGTGACATTAACAACCCGTGGGACAAGAGCAAACAAAAGTTAAAAAAAACAGGAGACTTTGGCCTTTGACCGTGTGGTCTGTACTTGTTTTCCTTGCTTAGTAGTGACGTGTTCGACAGCCCAAAAAAAGTACTTTTCCACAGTTATCTGTCAGGCCTTGAGTGTTGGAAGTTCCTGTGATGACAGTAGAACTGAGTCATTCTTACCCACAACATTTTGAATAAGCATTAATGACGTCCGTCATTGATCGCAGAATTTGTGTTTATCTTTGTACTATAAAACAACAACTGTTCTCTCTGAGATATTACACTAGGACAATGCTCTTTCAATTTGTAAATGTCTACACATTTCCACAAAAAGGAGCCAATTACTGTAAACCAAACTGCACAGAATAAAACAATATACCAAAGAGGAATGGATGAAGCAAATGCTTTTCCTCTTTTACAATACATAAGTTCTTTGGCATTAGTAGTCACAGTGAAATGGGAAAATGCAGTTTTTGATGACTCATTGTTCATTGAGCTTCTAGGATTAGAACCTTCTAGGATAGAGGGCGATGTATCACCAGAAATGGAAGAACCACATTTATGATTATTTAGTGATTAGTTTTTAATCACCAACAACAAAACGTCCTTGTGTTTTTGTTTTCTTAGAATGAGATAATGAGTTTATTATAGATAACGATAAAGAGTTATCTGCTTCATCAAGACTGTCATGGTGGGATTTGCTCAGATTTGACAGAAGTGTGTAAAACTCACATGACATGGCTGAATCTGAAAAATCTGTTCATGAAAAAATCAGTCCCTCCCACTCCAAATATTAAAAGGGCAGAGACAAGAGATAATGTACTGTATGTCAAATATTGCACTCTGTGTACAAGCAGGACCACATGACCATAGTAAGAAGCTGAAAAAGGGGTGTTTCAACAGAATAGTTGATCCTAAACAAACAAAACGTGCTTCATGTCCACTCTCTCTCTGCTACACACATTCAAGATACTAAGCAACTCTAACGGACAACCTTCATTGTGTACATACAAGCCAAAGGTTCCTGCTTGGACTATGGAACCGACACAGTCAGAGATGGCCATCTTATCCAATGGTAAAAGTCACGACCTCGAAGGTGACTTAGAGATGCCGATGAAGACGTTGCCAGAAGAAGATCAGTGAGTATTCTCCTTCTATTTTGAACACAGATGAATGACGTCCGTTTGCTTCTTCAATACTGTTCATTTCATTATAACACAGCATGTATAGAGCACAATCCGTATCCTGGATTATTTAAAAAACTGTTGTTTAAGATAAACAAAAACACTTTGATTTGCACACACATCGTTTCCATGTGATAAGACTTTCTCACTTAATAATGACCAGGATAAAAGATAATGGATGTGGTGGACAACATACAGCATGACATACATGTAATCTTGACTTCTCTTTAAATGCATGTTCACTCATCGGGTGGATCCTTTTTCAGAAATGGCACTCAAGCAGTAAGGTATGTCTGGCCAGATTTGTGGGAAGGCTTTTTTGTTTGGTTTTCATGCATATAATAACACAGAAGAATAAGCACGTCTACAGAAGATATGTCCACAATTTTATGAGTTTGACTATCAATTGACAGTCCTACTTTTCGCCGTAGATTTGATGATGTTGATGGGGGACTGGAGAGTGAGGAATTTTTGCCCAATGCAGATGCAGAGAAACACATACGCTTCAAAGATGTAAGTCAAGTTCACAGACAAAAACAACAGAATGAGCATTCTTTCTTTTTTAAATGTGCATTTATTTTATGCCCTTGTTCTCTCCTCACTTAGTTTGAAGGAAAGACGTCTTTTGGCATGTCCGTCTTCAACCTGGGTAATGCCATTATGGGCAGTGGAATCCTGGGACTGGCGTACGCCATGGCAAACACTGGCATACTCCTCTTCTTGTGAGTGAATAAGTGTGTTTATCAACTGATGGCAATGTCAGTTATCTGAGTGTTTACAGGGCTGCATTGTTATCGTTGTGTTTCCCTGGACCTGCACGTAGCTTTACCACGGCTCTGAAAGATGGAGTAAATCACGGGATCCGACGGGGTTTGGGTGTCTGGACCTCTTTTTTAAGGGGTTGGTCTCACACGGAGAGGACTCTGGACTTTCTCGCCCCCTCAAAGTCTTGGTCTCGCTCATGATTGGGTTTAGGTAATCATGACCAGTTCAATGTACTTAAGAGAGGTAATAATGATAAAACTAGTTACTACGTGGCGTCCTGAGACTCTCCGAAGTGCTTTCGGAGGAATAACACTTTTAAGCTGTTTTGGTTGTGCAATTGAGGGTCACAGTGAGGGCTGGTTCCTTACAGGAGTGAATTACAATCTGTCTTGACTTCTTGGAACATATGACGTACCAGGCATGAAATGCTCACCTCTACTCATACCCTTTTCCAAGCTCCCATTCCCGCTCTCGACGCCACATACAAACCCCAGAATGGCCACAGCCCAGAATAACCGCACCTCCACAGCCCCGTATGCTGCATCTGGATTGCTGAGGTTCCTCCTCCTGCTACCACCACAATGTTGCTGTCAGACCACGACCCCGGTTGTCTCGGTCATGTCGCCTTTCTCCTCTGTGTCCACATGCAGAGAGCAAGTAGCAGGACTTTGTTATAACACTCGGGGTAGATTCCAGTTGAGGCCTTGGCCGAACCCTTGATCCACCAGCAGAGATACAAATAGACACTCTCACTCCTCCACATCTTATTTCCAGTGAGACAGAAATAGAGCAGTCACGAAGGCTTCAGGATTTAGAGAAGGATATATAAGGGTGTTTAATATGTCAAAAAGCAAGATAATTTTTAGTTAAGGGAGGTTTCACAGTTATATAATAATTATTCAGTTGAATCTGAGGGCTTGGTCTCCATCCTTTGGCCTACAGACAAGGGCCGCTGGTCTTCTCACTACAGTTGTTGCTACAGGAAAGTCTGAGAAATGGGATGGATTTGGGATCAACCGTTGACCCTTTGTACTGCTGACCGCACAACCCGGCTAACTCGACCACTACATCTCGCAGAACAAAAAGGGTCCTGGGAAATATTTTTTTAATGTGTGGGACTGTTGAGTTCTGTCAATAGAGAGCATTTATATTCTATTATCAAAAGTTCTGGTACAACAATTCCTCCTCTTGTTTTATGCTCAACATTTTATCTAAACTTTTGGAATAGTCTTACAATAATGCTGTAAAATGAACGCTCTAAAGCAATGAACCCCATCTGCTGTAAAAGTCAGAAAATTGAAAATGAAAATTTGGGTAAATAAGAAATGTCACGTTGGTGAATGCATCTAAAAACATGCAGAATACATTGGGAATTTTCAATTGTAATGTATATGGAAACTACTGCCAGGATTGAATGTCAAAGTTGGGGAAATACTGTTGACATCTATGAAACTAAATGGCTGTCCCTTCTGTATCGTGTTACAGGTTCCTTCTGACTGCAGTTGCAGCCTTGTCATCTTACTCCATTCATCTGCTGCTGAAATCCTCTGGCATTGTGGGTAAGATTTGTGTCATGTCCCGCCCTGTAAAGCAATAGTATAGCTATGATGTGCAGTTATTACATCAAAATTATGTGCAATTGAAAATTCCTGCACATCTGCAAGAGCTGATACAGTTAAACTGGTAAAGGACAATTTAGGAAAATGATTAACCATGCTTGACTTCTAGAAAATGAATCTTGAAAAGTGAGTGGATAAAAATTGAGGAGGGACTGAATGATTTTAACTTCTCTTATTGCTGAATCATTCTATTCCATAATCCAGAATACACGAAATTTTACAATTAAATAAATTAAACTGAAGACAACAAATGGAATTCACCCAACACTCACAGTTGTACAACTTGTTTATTTATTTTTTTAAACTTGTTTTTTCTGGATTTCTGTGTTGCTCAGAGTCTCAGCTACAAGGACTGAGTGAATATTTATGTTTGCAGGAATTCGAGCTTATGAAGAGCTGGGGAACAGAGCTTTTGGCACTCCTGGAAAAATGGCTGCTGGTATTGCAATTACCCTGCAGAACATTGGAGGTGAGGAGCCAACGTGCTCTAGTGATTCATGTCTTAATAAATATGCGGACTGTTTGAGGACGCCCTGTGACAGAAAACATGAGTTATAATGATATCACACACTGAACCACATACACTAATGCGTTCCATTAATAACGTGACTTTTGTCCTGGTTGGATTATGAGTATTAACTTAGAGCAAAGATCAGACGTTTTGGTAAACTTTTAGTGATTGCCCTGCTGGCAATCACTAAACCGTCTCCCACTCACTGAGCAGAACGTTTTGGCCTCGTCAGTCTAAATGCTGTTATATTTAAATATACAGTGTCAGCTGTACAATGAATTACAGCTATGTCTTTATCATTTTGAATCGTAGACAGTAACCTCCCCCATGTGGTTAACACATGAGTGAATGACCTAAGTGACCCTAACTTGTGTCCCTTACACAAACATAGTGTGACATGACTTAGCGAAATGTCTGATTGCTCGATACGCCAGCGTACTGGCATTAGAGGCCACTTATTTCCCCCTGTTTTCTCTGTCTTGTCTGTCACAGCCATGTCCAGCTACCTGTACATTGTCAAATCCGAGTTGCCGCTGGTCATCCAAGCTTTCCTGAGGGCGGATCCAAACTCTGAGTGAGTTTTATCTCTCAAGTGTTTTTTCAAAAGCAGCACCTCTATGAAAGGCACCCAAATCCCGCCCAGACACTGTGTCCGAGGTCAACGGGCCTGGCAGACTATGTGGGCAGGGAATTGTTTGCACCACTCATTGATTTAGTGGGTGTAATGAAAATGGTGGCCTATAATTGGCTGAGCCACAGGGGGCCCACGGTTGGGTGCTATCTGTCAGTTGTGTCTAGATGCAACATAAACTCTCAGTGCTGTCAGCTTGCAGATGCATACGGTGTTCTCATAAGGCCAGCTGCCGGTTTGGATCTAAAAACAAACCGCATGCTCAAAAAAGGAATTGCAGCAAATTCGGCAGTCTCAAGTCTTAAAAAGTATAAAATGTGGTTTTGCATATTGCAGCTACACACAGACAATCCTTCTAAGGGACAAGCTATCGTTTACGATTAAATCATTTAAGAGTGGGATGATAATACATGTGGATGTTTTTTTTAGTTCATTTGAAGCGCGTCGCTTCAACATCGAGGCGCTATGACTCATGCTCTCTCTGTGTCTCGCAGAAACGCACGTACTCATGAATGACAGCAGCAGGTGGTTTAACGCGTGTGCCAAATTCCTTGGTCGAGCATAAGGACGAGTCAGCTCAGGGCCGGGCACCCAGCAACCAAGACACGCTCTTTGTTTCTCTTTAGATCCATGGCGTCAGTAGAACGGGGTGAATGAGGATCAGCTGGTGAAGGCAGGCGGTCGGATATTTGGAAGTAGAAGAAATGTTGCAAAAAGACAACCAGCAATTAAGTGCTGTGAGACTTGTTCATAAATCTGATGCAGATACAATCTAACAGTACCAATATTTAAGAGCTACGGCCAATTTCGCTTAAAAGAACACATCCCCTAAATTGGTTATTTAAATATTCCGACCGTACAGTAATATGTGCTAAATATCAGGACATTTTACAATTTCAAATTGAAAGCCAAATAGAATAGGATGTAATGAATTCTGTCAGTAATCCCGATCATACTGATTATTCAAAACAGGGCTATAGGCTTACATGCAGCTCACGTATGCAATCATTATGCATTGCAAACACTCAGCTATGTATTAACTGCAAAATGTTCAAATGCAAGACTGGTGATTGGTTTGTGTAAACTAATATGAACTGGACTGGTCCTCAGGGACCATTACTCAACTTTTAATTAGACCAACCAGCTCTTCACGTCACAGCAGATACCATCATGTGAAAGCTGATCGTCTCAAATGAACTGGCCGAATATCCTAAGAGGACATGACTGGTTATTTAACATTACACACACACACACACACACACACACACACACACACACATACAGAGTGAGCCGTAGGTTGATGGCAGATAGTGTAATGGTTTTATTTTTACCAGAAAGTTCATAATTACTGACATATTTACGCTCTGTGTAGCACCTACCGCAGGGGAGGAGTCTGAGCAGGTTGTGTGCGGGGTGTGAAGGCTCTGCAGGGATCCTTCCTTCCTCCAGTTTTGAGGCCACAGATTTGGGATTTTCGAGAAAGTACCTCAAATATATCTTAAAATATGTCAAATCAAACATGTTTTCCGCACTACTTCTGTGTCCATCTCTTTGTGTGCTGTGTCTCTCTGTGCCAAAGTTTGAAATATTGACGTCACCAAAGTAAAGTGTATTTTTCTTCTAACAGTCTGTGGTACTTAAACGGAAACTACCTGGTCGTCATGGTCTCTGCCAGCATCATCCTGCCCCTGGCTTTGATGAAACAGCTCGGTGAGTAGAACGACTGCAGTTGGACGCTGGAAGCAAGGGAAACATTTGTGGTTCTTTTCACCACAGGAACTTTTCCAATGACACATTTATGAAGTAACCCTCATTTTAACACACTGAGATGTTGCAATGGAACCCGAACCAAAAATTTACTAAATTAGCCATGACCAAAATGTTTATGGTGAGTCAAAGTCATGATAAAAAAACAATAACTTTTTTGTTTGACCGATGGTGCTTTTATTTCATTCTTCAAAGTCAAGCAATTAGCTTTTGATAATTCGACGTCTGGGAAACAGCAGGAGCCCAACAAGACCAACCATTGTTTTCAATGAGTTGATCCCACCCTCTAAACTATTCATTAATGTTAAATAAACATGCTCTTTCTGGCCCGCAGTGCTGTCATTCTTCTGACACTTTGTGAACTTCTTGTGTCACAATTGCAGTTTACAGGAGTCTCAAACAAGACATGAAGTCCAAATGGATCAGGGGCCAGAACCTTAACTTTCTTTTCCTGTTCGTTTTCAGGATATCTCGGCTATACCAGTGGATTTTCTCTCAGCTGCATGGTGTTTTTTCTCTCTGCAGTAAGTTGGTCCTGCTTACACAGAAGCACATCGTCACAGTGACTCTTCACATGCTACTCACTTTCTTCCCACACTCGTCTCTATTTTTGGTGGTATGTTGCTGTGCTCAATAATAGCTGCCGAACGCACATTAAAGGGTTAAAAGCAAAACTGTAGTCCTTAGAGACTGAGTCTCATTAATCTCATGTTGCCAGTGATTATAGAGCCCTGGTTTGTTGCATCCCTTGACGCTTACTTATTTTTCACTTGTTGTTTTCCTTGTTTCTTCGCATCCCTACGCAGGTCATCTATAAGACATTTCAGATCCCCTGCCCCTTCGAAGAGTACTCAGCCAACACTACCGCTGCCCACCTCGGCCTGAACGTCTCAAGTCACAGCCACGATCACAACATCGGCCACGAGGACGATGAGTCCCACTGCTCCCCGCGCATGGTCAACATCAACTCACAGGTGGGCAGCTGAGCCGAACACGCAGGATGCTCATCGGGAATGTTTTGGATGAGCAAAGTCACAACAACGTGGATGTTTGCAGAGTTCTCTCGCTTGATTTGAGACTCGGTTTTTAACTTCTAATCATAGAAAGTCACAAACGGTACATGTTCTTAACAGACAGCATACACCGTCCCCATCTTGGCTTTCGCCTTTGTTTGCCACCCCGAGGTCCTCCCCATCTACACAGAGCTACGCGAGTGAGTCCCCCCCACGTGCATATATTTTACAACATGTCGTTGCATTAGCAGACATTCAAATAACTTTGTCTCCTGTTTCAGTCCAACTCAGAAGAGGATGCAGAAGGTGTCCAACATCTCCATCTTGGTCATGTACAGCATGTACTTTCTGGCAGCTCTTTTTGGTTACCTGACCTTTTACGGTGAGAACTGTTTGTGTTTACAAAATTCATGGAAAAATGATATTTTCAGGGAAATAATCTGATTGGCGCTGCAATAGTGTGTAGATGCAGTTTAACCAAAAGATGTTTTTTGTAAAACCAGAACTACCGCTTTGTGGTTCTATGCTTTGGTCAGTCATGTTGCAGTTTACATCCATGTCTGTCAAAAATGGCATGACTTCATAGGTTGTTGTCATGAATGAGTTATGGCCCAAAACGTATCTTTTATGAGATCACAGTGACCTTTGAGAAACCAAATCAATCAATTAAATGCAAGTGGATGGTTATGCATCGGAAATACAGTACTTTGCTCCGGCAGCAGAGAACTTGATGAGTCAACATAGTCTGAAATTAGGATGACGGGATTCTGCTTCATATAGAACACCAGAATAGACAAAAGAAAATCTATAAAAGACTAGTATGTGTTAATAGCACAGAGGAGGAATTGTCAGAAGAGAAAGTCCCTTTGGAATTCTTTTAACAAACTCATTTATGTATTTCATCACTGCATTTGGTTTCGTCGCATGATGATATGCGGTATCGATGGTTAGTGTTATTCTGTATTGAAGTGCAGCATCCTCGTTCCCCGCAGAGAGCACAAGCTCCATCTTGTGGGGACGAGCCAGTGTTTGTGGCCCTCGAGGGGCTAGATTCGATTCATACTCAGTGAAGCTCACATTTGCATATTCATATATATCTCTTTTAACATTTCTTTAGGCAATGTGGAGCCTGAGCTGCTGCACACGTACAGCCGGATTGATCCTTACGACACTTTGATCCTGTGTGTTAGAGTTGCCGTCCTCACAGCCGTGACGCTGACCGTCCCGATTGTGTTGTTCCCTGTAAGTTTGCTGTGGATTTGTTCCTTGTGATTCTCAATGAACACGATATCGTGGTGTTATTTCCTCTTTGAATCTCAAAGAAGAGTGTGAAAAGTCGATTTCTTTTCACAGGTACGTAGAGCAATCCAGCACATGGTGTTCCCCCAAAAGTCCTTCAACTGGCTGCGTCACGTTGGCATTGCTGTCGTTCTGCTCACCATCATCAACATGCTGGTGATATTTGCTCCAAACATTCTGGGCATCTTCGGCATCATTGGTTAGTACAGCACCGCACAGAAATATGACATTTTATCAAAATGATCATAGTTAAACATAAACAAATAAGTGGAAAACATACTCTATCAGGAATAATATAGACTAATGATTGGAAACAACATTTAATATGCCCTCCAGGTCTTATTTATCCATTCGCTGGATTTATTTGTCTAGATATTCTACATAAAGTTATTATGGGTTTCATGTTCTGTGTTTAAAACCCCTACTGTTTGACATGGTAGCGTTTGTTTGCAGCTTTCAAGGTTATGTTACATAATAAAAACATAACCCCAGCAAAACTAAGTCAATATGATTGTAACGCTGTGCTCATGTTTCAAAGGTTAGAAGTCAAAGTAAAACAAATGTAGTTCGAAAGACCGCTACGGGCAACTTCAAAGCCACAGGTTATACATGACGCATATATATGCATGAAGATGACGCATATATATGGAGCTGTTTGTTACAACCTTTGGATATTGTTAGGGCTCACAATCCTGGAACTTTACTGTGTACATTTTGAACTGTTAAAAAAAGTAATCCGAATCTGAGAATAAGAAAGAAATCGGAACATAAATTAATCTGAATGAAAACTTAATTCTCAAAGCAAGGTTTTGGATTTCCTTCCTCGTTCTTCTCACAGGTGCAACGTCGGCTCCCTGCCTCATTTTCATCTTCCCTGCTGTCTTTTACATTCGCATTGTTCCCAAAGAAGATGAACCCATGAACTCTCTTCCTAAGATACTGGTGAGTCCCTTAAACCTTGTGATGAAGGCGGTGGAACGGGTTATCTTCATAAATATTAGTGCCATCAACGTGCTCTTTTTTCTCCCCTCGTTCTCAGGCGGTCTGTTTTGCAGCTCTGGGTGTCTCTCTCATGGTGATGAGTCTGAGCTTCATACTCATCGACTGGACTACAGGGGGAGGCCAAGCTGCCGGAGGCCACTAGATGCTGCTTTGGTGTTTGTGAGCTTTGGAGGGAAATAACTGGTCAATGTGAAGGGAACATCGTCACATCAGTGGGACTACTGCAGGGTAACTAAGTAAACTTTAGGCCGGTTGGAATCACACTGAAATCGATCGTGTTGAATAAGCTTTTTGTGAGAAAAATCCTTGCATAGTGGCGCAATTCATTTTACATGCAATACTAATGCAATTTCTATGAATAATCAGAACTAAACGAGGTGTCTGTTTATCACCATCTGCTAGTGTTACCATGACGGTGAAATGGTCATTTTCTGTTGCTTCTTTTTATTGACACACAAACAACTGCACTTGGTACCGTCCAGGAAAAGAAGACACCTATTCACATGTTCATATCCTGACTATCTGCTCTCTGAACTGTTCATCATGATGTAATATGAACAAATCAGCGTTTTAAGGCCTTGGAGTGCAGATGACATTTAATTTTGTGATCTGTGAAGTGGTTGTGAAACACGTCATACAAAGCTTTTGTTCCAGATCAGCTAACTTCAGTAACCCTGGTGCCTTAGCCCGTTTGGAAAAGCACACAAACACACAGCATAAACTGGATTGTATATTTATTCGGCCATTTTATCTTTTCTAATTTCAAATGGGCTATATTTAACTTCTTTATATGATAAATGAAAATATGTTGTGCCAAGATGATTGAAGGAGTTACGAATCATGATATTTTTTATAAAATTCAAAGAGCTTGATCTTTGTAACTCACACTTCTCCTTGCAGAACCTTTAGTATAGATATTCCAAACTGACCGAGACTATAAACTAAATTGAAATTACGTTTTTAAACAGATTATTCAGCGATTTAAATAATAAATCTCTTAAATTCTTGATACTTCCTTTTAAATTTCTGATTAGATTTTCATATATTCTCAAATTGTGAATTAAAAAAAGTGTGAAAATTAAAAATGAAATCAACACTTACCTGTATTTATTTAATTGAAAATAGTTACATAATAATATTGCAACGGTTAAACTCAAAAGCTCAACAACATTTTACATTTTTAAATGCAGAAGTCTCCTACCTTAGTGAAATGTGGTTTCCATTCATATTTTGACCAGAAACCAATTTGTATCAATTAGAAAATGTGAATCGCACCAAAGCTCAAACAATGTTAGTGAATGCAACATGAGCTGCAAAGATAAATTCGCAGGTGGGCTTTTTTTTTTTAATTAGAAGATGTATACATATATACATGTATCAGATGTATTTACTTTCGTGTTTCTGTTATCTGATCTAGTTTGACAATTTAGACCCGACGTTAATGATTTGCATGGTGCTTTTTCTAGTCCGAGGGAACACAGCGATTGACCTTCTGACAATGCAACGCATGGATGTTATTGTACAACTGTACATTTTTCATACAGTACAGAATATTTAAGTCCCAGTATGTGCTGTGGTTAATATACAAATGATGTAGCTGTTCTCAGTAGATGCTACATGAAATAATGTATCTACATTATTCTTGTACCTTGTACAAGTGATGCCAGATGTCATATGACATTTTATTACTTACAAATCGCAAATTAACAAGTTTAAAAACAAGAAATCTAAATGTTAAAGCAAATAATTGTGCTCTTGTACAAATGTGGTCTTATATTGTATTGCAAGCCTCAGGCTTCAGTAAGGTCCTGCATAAGTCCTTACTTTTCCAATTGTATTTATATAGTAACTATTCCTTTTAGTAGTTTTGATTTTTACGAATAAATTATGAATAAGTCTAGTAATAATTATACACATACCAACCTCCGTCCCTTGCTTTTCCACATGTATTTACAATGGTAGTACTGGTGCAAATGAAAGTGTAGTTCTATCATGTTTAGTGAACAGTTTTTCTTCACTTTAAATGAAAAACAAAAACTGACTTTCTACAGCTTCTAAACAGGTACCATGGTTTTAATACCATTCGCAGTACAACAATTATGTGTTTTAAACTTTAAAAAATCTGTCTGATATTTCATTATAGCCTTCAAGATCAAGATACAGACCTATAGAAATAAAACAACTATTATACAATATGGTATATAAATTTTAATGAATAAGACGTTGCTTTATATAAATAATGTATATAAATGTAAACCTTTTATATTTGTGATGCATATTTACAAAAGGTGTAAAAGTGTAAATAGCAGGGACAGTTTTAGTTTGCCAATAAAATAATTGTAGACGTTTCTACATTTTCTCTGTTGTCATTATTTCCCCATCACTATTTCTTATTAAAGCTGCATATCTTTCTGCTTGTGTTGAAGCACAAATGAAAAAAATCTTCCTAACTTCAATCGTTTGTATTTTGCCTGTGTTGCTATATTTTTGTATGCAACTTATTTTTTTTATTAATACAGTATACATCCCCACATTTGATCGCTGTAGGAATACACCCTCTACCCAAAACTTATTTGTGTAATAAGTTTAAAAGTGTAGTATATCTACCTATTTAAAGTTCTAATGCTATCAAACTGTCGAGGCTAAGCTATGTCACGTGACTTACGCTTCAGTTCATCATGATCCTTCATTGCTGCCGATTTTGTTACGTGACCTTTAATAACGTTGATTTATTTGACAGATCCTACTTCATAGTTGCAAAATAGCGGAATAAAACATACGTTTTTGTATTTCTTGAACTTAAGATACTAAGAATAATATCTCCTGATACATTTAAGCACTTTCGATTGAACAACAGAGAGCGAGTAGCATAAGAGGTGAATTTTTTTTAACCTGAATTTGTTTTATTATTTTTCACACCTTTCTTTTGTGAAACAATTTGAGCTGCATTTCTTGTTACATACATATATTTGATTTATTATCATGGCGTTCCAGAACATCTCTCCACAAGGTGAAAAATATCTATTTGCGTCCAAATGGCGGCGCTGTCCACCAACTCCTTGCTCAGCTTGAGCATGTGGTAGCCTCTTTCATTGACAAATGACACAAAGACCAATCGGCCATATTTTCACAGCTTGACGTGCATTTCCACTCGCCAGCACGAGAGCAGCTCAGTCCCATGTACACGGCGCGTGTTTGTCCGTGTGGGATGCGGAGGAGTGAAGTTGGCACCGCTGCCGCGCTGCAGTCCACGCACCACGCTGCTGAAGCCACGCCCCCTCCCCTCCAATCCAATCCCCTCGCCCCCCCGTCACTCGCTCCACACCAACGCGCTGCGAAGCGCGCACCTGTTTTAATTGAACTAACGCGACAAGTTGCGCGAGCAACGCCGATGCGACCGAGTCCCGTAAAGATAACCGCGAAACACCGGTGGGGAGGAGAAAGGGGGAGAAAGGACCGCACGAAGACAAGTGCAGCTGAGCGCAGAGGAGCAGACAGCCGGGGCGTCCTGTGAATGGTTGCGAATGGTTTAAAAAAAAAACGCCGCTGCGTTCCTCTCATCGGCCCCTCGGCACGCTGAGGCCGACAGCGTTTGAAAGGCTTTTTTCCGTCCTTACGTTTGGAGCCATGGGCTGCACGGTGAGCGCCGAGGATAAGGCTGCCGCGGAGAGGTCCAAGACGATTGACAAGAACCTCCGAGAGGACGGAGAGAAGGCGGCCAGAGAAGTGAAACTGCTTCTGTTGGGTAGGTCACACCTGCCGGCTTACACCTCCAAAGGAATCCGTGTTGCTGCCAATTGGACACATTCGAAGAAAGACCAACTGGTATTAAGTCACAATCTAATGAGAAACCAAGCGGCTAGGCCTCCGTGAACATAGTCTTGAAAGAAAATACTAAACTGTACTTGCAAGTACAAATTATTGAAACTTGACCGAGTCCAGCATGGCCCACGAAATCCACAGTCATAATTGCTGAGGGGCCTGTGAAAAGGAGGCCATTTGTGTCTTCCTGTAGGCTTACTGAAATTCAGCCCAGGTCCCTTGACAACAGCAGGGGGAAAAGCGCTTTTTGTAACTAAATAGATTATAGAACACCAGAGTGACTACTGCTCGGTCGGCCTAGTTGGACCGGTTGGCTTTGGCTGACTGTTACACCTCCAGTCCGCAAGTTGTAAAGGAAACTGATGATTATTTTCACGCTGTACGCTTTCTCATGGCAGCCACTCTATACATTTGCTCTTCTTCACATTGGAAAAATTAGAACCGCAAACCATTCTTTGCCATGTTAAGATAAAGCAGACTATTCTGTGCTTTTGTTGACATGGACCGGCTACATGGGCCTTTAGTCCACATCCGTGCATGTGGGTTGCATGTGGGTTGTCATGGAAGCGTAGTTAAACACTGTTCAATCTGGCAAAGTTACCTTGCTAGTTGCCAATTTTGTACAAGGCATCTTTAAAAATGAGATCTTTTTGGAACATTTTAAGTTCACGCAATGGTTGACTGACGTGTTGTGTGAGCAAGCAGAGCCCAAAGAAACACCAGCAACAGACAAACGTACAAAGAAAACTGCGTGGGTTGCTTCTGGTTTCCTCCCGCACCCCAATGAAATTCAGATTAAGTTAAATTGCCGACTGAATTGCTTCCCTCGGTAATGTTACAGTGTCTCAGAGTATGTTTATCCCTGGATGTCTTTTCTATATGCAGCAAGATCTTTGGTAGGACCAAATCAGTCCAATCATGAGGAGTGCTACACATGCTTTTAGGTGAACGTCAATGATATTAGACTGACAGTCGTCACAAACCAAGCAACAATAACATATGTGGTACAGGTTGTATTTATTCACGGTACTAATGATTACCTGGAGTAAAAACTGGAATTTGTAGTTGCTAGAATATAAAAAGGGCCCCTTTTCTGTTTCCATATCTTTTTGGAGAGAAAACTGCCTGCAGTGCAGAAGAACTTAGCTTTCAGTATTTCTTTTTCATTTCAACCATCTTGAAAATATAATTTACTCATGCTGCATTTACTACCATGAAGCATATGAGGATATTATCTGTCAATCTGACTAATTACTGTCATGTAATCGGGGACATTTCACGTTTTTAAAAGCTTTCAAAGTGTGGTTTGTGTTTGCCAGTGAAGCATTTTCATTCTGAAATGTAAAGTGGGGAAACGCTTTGCTGTGTTTCAACATCCTCCCTTCCAGTCATCAACGATCCTTCACTGCAGCTTTCCTCTAATTCTCACCTCCAGGCAGAGTGATAATAACGGTGCTTCGCAGACATGAGTCACTGCTCCTGACATGAGGACTTGGGGTGAAACTGTCCCTGCTGAAATGACAACTTCCCACTAACTACCCACAAACTAAAAGAATATAGTGTCATGTCTCTGCTGAATACCACCAATTCCCAAATAAATGCACAGGTATTTTCTTAGCTGAACTTGCAAAACATGGACCATCACTGCAGCCTCACCTAGGAGGCAATGTGTTATGTTTATTTTTCCTTCACTTGCACATGGGTTGAACAAATAATTGAACAAAGTCCACAACAAATCCCCTGATACAGATTATTTCTGGTAGTGGCATTAAAGAATGACCTCTACTCGGAATATCTGAGGATTTTATTAATGAGGCGGCTTGGCTCTCACAGCGGTCTGGAGGCACGGCACAGCTTTAACAGTCATATGAACTTATTTCTTAATTTATTTCGAAAGAAAAAACATGTAACAACTGCAGTTTGGTTTTGGTTCTTTGAATGAGATCAAGTGTGCCTAAATCCTAGATGCATCCCAATTTGCTTGATCTAGTGGTTGTCACTGATTCCATAGTGGGTAGTTTTTGACTGGCTATTGGTACAATGCATGCTCTACTCACACTAGGCTTTTAGGGTACATTGGTTTTCAACTTGTTAAGCAGTTATTTGAAGCCTTTTTAATTATGATTGAAGTTTTAGATGACAACTGTGTGTAATGTGCTCATTTATCACACCTCACAAATACTGCAACTACGCAAAATAATAGTCAAATTTCAATCCTGTTGGCTGCAGATGTCAAACTTGTACCGTCCCCACCTTTCAGGTTCCAAACACATTTCCATTATAAGCCTGTCATTTATGATTTAGGAGGCATCTCTTTACTTCCTTGTCTTTTCATAAACCACTCAACCAGAAAGGTGTTTGGTACACAAGGACCTCAGCAAGCAACGAATTCTCATTGTTACCGAGAAGTTACCTACGCCAGCACCCAATAGTGTCAAATGTAAATTTGACACGTTGATGGCAGACGTAAGGGGTTCTTCATGTAACTCTGTGTGACCTTGACTTCTTAATTGTTTCTCTGAGATTAAGGGAGGGTTAACGGTAAGATAAAAAACGAGAGTAGCTATGATGGCTGGTAGAGGCAGAGAATAAGGATGGGGAAAATGCTTTAAACAAGATATTTATAAATCCATCCATGCAATTTCCCAGAAAAGAACTAGGGTCACATTTAAATGCACACTGTCCCCCGACAGACACTCTTTAAAATGTTGCAAAGAAAAGATTACGATATTAAACATTTTTGGGAAGACAATATCCCAACTTGAGTTGACAAGGAGATGTGCATGTGTGGTAGATTCAAACATCAATGAACAGAAGTTAAGTGCAAATTCTCTCCAGTGGATGACGTTTCAAATTGCCTCCTGAGACTAGTCAAGCAAGCAGCTGGAACTGGAGATAATGGACGTCTTTGCTTGCTAATATAATAATTATTTGGATGATTGTGGATGTTATTTTCCAACAACGGCCTCAATTAAAAGAATCATTACAGCAAGTTTTGACTTCATCGCAGTTAAATAATAAAATTCTATTTACCCAGTAACACCTTTTTTATCACTTTTGCATTGTACATACTGCTATATTTCCAACTGTGGGTACTGCAATGTAGAAAACGAAATGAAACGTTTCCCTTTCAAATTTCTTTTCTTCACTCTGAAAATAGGCGCGAGCAAGTAATTGCAGGAAGAAAAGAAATTGGAACACTCTGAAGGGCAGCTGCCATATTGAATGTCGGTATGATCCAATTTAAATAATGTACCTCTCCACAAACGGCCTGTATTTATCGTTAGCTGAATTTATTCCGTGACACAATCAATACCTACTACAATAGAACAAAAATGATCACTCAGTCCTCTCACATTTCCATTGGCTCTGTTTCCTACCAGCCAGTTTGGTCCCGAAGGACACCGAGCGGGTCTAAAACCTCATCCATCCGGCACACATTCCTGAAAGTCCCACATGAAAATCGTTTAAAATAGAACTGGTGGCAGACTCGAATGAAACCCTGTTGGTGAAAGGCTTTTGGATACACACACAGGGCATCTTCAGGACCTGGTAAAAACAGATGGGACCAATTTTGTAGGTGTTTGGGAGTTGATGTTGTTACACTTCATTTTCTTCAGCTTGTCTACACTTACTTTGTTTTAAGTCACCCCATTTCTCGACAGAATGCCATGGTTGGATCTCGGCCCGCGTGGTATTTTAATCACGTGCAAAGTCGTTGTTGAAACAAAGCGGGGAGGGGTTGCGGAGTGTTTGAATGCCATCTCCAACTGCAGTCGGCCCATCGGTGAATCAAAGCGATTACAGAGTAGAGAGAAACTAGCACAACGATGGATTACAGCAAAACGTAATAAAGACTCTCACAATGAGCTAAAATTAAACAAGTCTACGTAATTTGGTAAATGGAACATGCACACTTCAATGATGGTGGAAATGCTGCCATGGATGTCTGCATTGGTGGATAAAAGTTTTCTTTAGACTGTAGAAGCACTGCGTCTGGATGAGGATGATGATGATACAAATGTTTTGGCTTTGGTGAGGATTATGGAAAATCTTAGATGCCAAACGATTGCTTTTTATCAATTTTGGAGTAGCGTTACATCCCGAGCGTCGCCAGCTGCAGAAAGGTTTAAAAATCTACCCAGTAGACTGGATTGCTGTATCTGCTCCGCAGCAATGGACTTTCAGTCCATTTATTAGGGCAACAGATCATGAATGCTATGCTGAGTGCATCACAGTGAAGCTCCAACCTCCGAGGTCGCTCATCGACTCGGCATCCAGTTGATTCCTGTCATAACTATCGACCACTTCTACACACACACATACACCCACATTCATTTTACTTACACTCATACTATGTACTAGCCACACTCTATCAGATCATTCTTACCCGTTCGTACACATGTGGGAACCGCCAATCCACTGATCGAAGAACAAACCTTTGCCACTGAGCCACAGTTGCCCCAATTAAAGTGTGTAAGCCGGCAAACTTTCAAAAGGCCTTGAGTGGTTACAACTTGGAACAAAGCCCCGGATTTGAACAAAGGAAGGTTAATGGGCCCCACGTTGACCAATGATATGATTCTGCTCTGTACACGAGTGTCCAGGATTACCACACAAATGGGAGACTCAAGCCATCAGAGGATGTCACTCATGTAAACGCAGAAGTTACATAGCCAGGAGGCGTGCGGGGCATGGGATCATTACAAAAACGCGGAGGGAAATGATTGTAAGCTGTATGCCAGAGGCCCAGTGATGATTTTTTGTTTTGTTAAAGACTATCTGTTAACAAATTTTAATGTTGAGACTTAATTTAATTGCCATTTAGCGACATCGTGTCAAATCTGGTTTTCCTAAAGAGCCTTGTGACCTTGTGCATTTGCACTCAAAGTCCTCAGACGGAGAAGTGTCGTCATCATGACCATTGAGAACATTACATTTTGGAACCACAAAGATGAGCCAGTTTTCTCTCTGCCTTGTCGCCATGGATACAATCCTACTGAATGATACCTTTTGCCTTGAATAGATTTTTTTTGTCCTTCATTCTGCAAAAACAGCAGGCGCTAAAATGGTTTCCATGTATACTTTTGATTGTGGAACAAGCCACTAATTACTGCTTGTTCGGACATTTTAGAGAATTATTTTATACAAACACGGTTGACACAGAAAATTGTTGTTTTCCAATGATGTTTTTTGTCAACTGCTCTAAATAAAGATTTCATCAGTAGTTGTATTTGTTCCTGCATTACTCTGAAAAAAAGAAGCCAAGAAGTGGCTACAATTTGAGTCTCGATGTGAAATTAATTTTAAAGGAACTCAATATTCGTTCGCGGCTGCTTCCATCTCGCTCTAAGGCTACAATTATTTATAATCACGATCAATTGACCATGTCATGTGTTTTACATTAACTGTTTAGCAGTTTGTGCAGGCCAATAGAGGTCTAAAGGTATAGAGACTGAAGAGATTTGAAGGAATTCAGTTTCTTCCATCTGCCTGCTGGCCGTGATAACTTTAGGGAATGAGTAGAGCTAGTCATTACCCCTAGTGACCCTTTAATCTAAAAACAAATGTAACTATAACTTGTTACCTTTCAGAACCTTGTCCTAACGATCAGAACTGTATGTCTTCAGCATTAACAAAACAAGTCTTAAAGATGGCTCTGAACATCTAAGCAGTAATGGAACGGCAAACGCTGATTATAATGTAATGCATAATGGAGTAGAATCTACCTGGGCAGAGAATAAAGTCAGTCCTCTTTTGCATGAGCTCTAATATGGACCTCTGTGCTCTGTTTACTCAGCTGCGCATGGTTTAAGTGCATGTTTTGTGCATGTCTGCCCCCACAGCCTAGCTCACTGCTAACACGGTGTCCGACATCAATGCGGTAGCGTAGCACCCGACCTCAAGTTCCTTCTCAGCTAAACCCTTCCAACTCTGCAGCCACTCTTATCGGTTCTTGGCAATGTTAGCTGCAAGCCACGAGCTTAGTGGAGGTAATTCATATAGTTGAAAATGTCTAATTCAGACCTGTTAAGTCCAGGTAAGCGTGGCGCAAAAAGAGTTGACGCGATGCCATTTCCCCAAGAGGGTCTGATCTAATTCTCCATGATCTGCAAAGCATCTTGCTAAATTATAAATGAAATGAAAGTGAATGTGAGGAAGCACATTTTAAGCTTGCTGAGAGAGAGAGAGAGGCCACGGTTTTTGAAATGCATGGATAGTAATGAGTGTAATTTACTGTAAATGTATGGATAAACAATTGTATATTTATCCATACATATCACATTAGTTAAGTACTTTGTGTTTTTAAGTAATTTCAAAGCAGAAACACGGATGACAAATCCCACAGTGATTCTCACTGACACAATTTTGCATCTTAAAAAGTGTTTTTCAGGTAGAAGGGCCCATTCTCTCATTTTCTCTGAGATTATCAGTCGTTGGGTCCACGGTAATGAAATAACTGATAGAACGCACGTTAAGCAGCTAAAAAAATGTTTTGTAAGGGTTGTTTGCTCCCAACCTTTCCAAATACAGTACTTATGTATGCAGTCAGTGGTAAACTCATGAATTGTCTCTATTGTATTAGGAAGCCATTTCAAAAAGAGACTGTTACAAAAATACATTTTGGATTTCAAGATTTTGTCACTTGGCCAACCAAAACATTTGTTTGAGCACATTCAAACAAGTCGTGGATTTCATAAACCTGTAATTTCTGTATTTTATGCAGTCTTTAATTTCCTTGGACCAGGATACGAGCATGTGGGAGGCTGCGCTGTTATGCAGGCTCAGTTTAAGGTTAAACTGCCAAATTGATTGGGTATCAGTCTTTTAGAGCCCATTGCACTGCGAGCGTTTATGAAGCCAACTCGTATGTCAGTTTGATGAGATGTGTATCTTCTCATGCAGACTTTCCTTTTGTGTAAATAGATTTGTCTTTATTCAATTCAATTCATCTTATTTTGTGTAGCCCAAAATTGCAAATTATAAATTTGCCTCGGAGGGCTTTACAGTCTGTACACATGCAACATCCTCCGTCCCGAGACCCTCACATCGGCACAGGAAAAACTGTAAACAGCAAAAAAATAAAAAAAACCCTTCAAGGAAAAAAGGGACGAAACCTTAGGGAGAACGTCAGAAGAGGGATCCCTCTGCCGGGATGGACAGACTGCAATGGATGTCATGTGTACAGAATGACTCATACAGATGTAGAATACATTCAATTTCTATAACAGAAATTATTCAAAGAATTCCAAGTAGCCGGCCAGGTGTACGACAGGACCACTGCAGGGGCCACCACCATCAGATCGAACCACCATCCACAAAAGACTGTGGGGAGGGAAAGCAAAGATTTTAGGAAAGGGTAATAGTGATATGAATCATATTTAAAATGATGATGATGACTGCAGCAGCAGGGCCACGGCCGGAGTCAGGACCAGGGTCCTGACGGAACTACGATCTGCAGAGACCTGCTTGGCGAGAGCACAAAGAACTCCCAGGAAGGCGTTGAATTAGTCATGTGCATTAATGCAACGTGGATTTTAGTAAAAGGGGGAGAGAAAGAGAGAGAGAGAGAGAGAGTCCTAAGAAGTCCCCCGGCAGTTTAAGCCTATAGCAGCGTAACTAAGAGCTGGTCCAGCAAACCTAAACCAGCCCTAAATATAAGCGGTATCAAAGAGGAAAGTTTTAAGCTTTATCTTAAAGGAGCTGACTGAATCTGCCCCCCGGACTGAAAGTGGAAGCTGGTTCCACAAAAGAGGAGCTTGATAAATGAAGGCTCTGCCTCCCACCCTACTTTTAATAACTCTAGGAACAACAAGTAACCCAGCATCTATGCCTTGCAGGGCAGTACAGTGTTACAAGCTCTTTAAGATAAGAAGGTGCCTCACCAGCAAGCGCCTTGTAGGTGAGGAGAAGAACCTTAAATTCTATTCTTGATTTAACAGGGAGCCAGTGCAAAGCAGATAATACAGGCGTGATATGGTCTCTTTTATTAGTTCTTGTTAATACACGTTCTGCAGCATTCTGAATCAACTGAAGAGGTTTAAGAGATTTACAAGAACACCCTGCAAACAAAGAATTACAGTAGTCCAGTCTGGAGGAAACAAATGCATGAACTAATTTTTCTGCATCACCTTGAGACAGGAAATTCCTGATTTTCGATATATTACGTAGATGAAAAAAGGCAGTCCTTGAAGTTTTCTTTATGAGAGTTGAAGGACATATCCTGGTCGAAGAGAACTCCAAGATTCTTGACGGTGCTGCTGGATACCAGAGAAATTCCATCCATAGAAACTGTATCCCGTGACAGCTGAATTCGAAGGTGCTCTGGGCCTATCAAGATAACTTTGAGTTATCTTGAACAGTTTATTTCTGAGTTTAGCATCAGGAAGTTGCAAGTCATCCAAGTTTGGATGTCTCCAAGAAATCTAACGAGCTATCCGGTCTCCTCTGCCTTGATCGACGGATACAATTGAGTATCGTCTGCATAACAATCTAAGTTGATGCGGTGTTTTCTGATAACGTCGCCCAAAGGAAGCATATAAAGGGTAAATAAAATGGGTCCAAGCACAGAACCTTGTGGGACTCTGTGATCAACATTGGTGGTCTTCGAGGATTCTCCGTTTACAAGCACAAACTGGAATCGCTCCGATAAATAGGATTTAAACCAGCTAAGTGCAGTTCCTTTAATAACAATCAAATGTTCTAGTCTCTGCAGGAAGATACGATGATCGATGGTGTCAAATGCGGCACTGAGGTCCAGCAAGCCAAGAAAAGAGACAAGTCCTTGGTCCGATGCAAGTAGGAGATCATTTGTAATTGTCACCAGTGCTGTTTGTGTTCTATGATGCACTCGAAATCCTGACTGAAAGTCCTCGAACAAAGCATTGTTTTGAAGAAAGTCACATTTCTCAAGGATCTTTGAGAGAAAGGGAAGATTAGAGATCGGTCTGTAGTTAGCCAACACCTCCCGGAGCAAGAGTAGGTTTCTTAAAAAGAGGCTTAATTACAGCTATCTTGAAGGACTGTGGTACATGTCCTGTCAACAAGGACAGATTCATAATATCCAGTAAAGGCGTGCTAATTAAAGAAAAAACTTCCTTAAGCAGCTAAGTTGGAATAGGATTCAAGAGACAAGTGGAAGATTTAGACTTTGAAATTGTAGAAGTCAGTCGATCCAGGGTGATGGAAGAGAAGCCATCCAAGTAGGTATCAGGGCCCACTGCTGCACCCAGGGTTCCTACATCCGAGGACGGGTCGGCACTAGTTGAGGGCAGGAGACCATCAAGTTTCTCTTTGATAGTCAGAATCTTCTCATTGAAGAAGTTCCTAAAGTCGTTACTGCTGAGGTCCAGAGGAATACATGGCTCAACAGAGCTGTGACTCTGTCAGCCTAGCCACAGTGCTGAAGAGAAAAATGGAGTTGTTTTTTATTTTTCTCCATTAGGGATGAGTAGTAAGATCCTCTTGCGCTCCGGAGAGCCTTCTTATGTTTTAAGGCTGTCTTGCCAGACTAGCCTGATCCTTCTGATTTGGTGGAACGCCATAGTTGTTCAAGCTTCCGCACAGTTTGCTTTAAGTTGCGGGTTTGAGGTTTATACCAAGGTGCAAACTTCCTACTTGTTGCCATTCTTTTTTTCAGAAGAGCAATAGCGTACAGCGTCGCTCTCAGAGAGCCTGTAGCAGTATCGATAAGATTATCGATTTGGGACTGACTGAAAGATTGTTAAATGTTCTATCTCAATACCATACACAACAACCAAGTCGAGTGTGTGGTTAAAGCAATGACTTGGTTTATTTACCCTCTGACAAAAACCAACTGAATCTAATAATGAAAGAAATGAAGTACCAAGGCTGTCGTTATCGACACCCACGTGAACGTTGAAAAAACCCACTAAAATTACCTTGTCCGTTTTTAAGGACCAAACTCGTTAAGAACTGTGAAAATTCAGATAAAAATTCAGAATAAGGACCCGGCGCCCTGTACACTATTACAAAGAGAAACGGCCGGAATATTTTCCAGGTTGGTTGCGAAAGACTGAGAACCAGGCTTTCAAATGAGTTATAATCTAGTTTAGGTTGAAAGTTTATTAAAAGGCAGGAGTCATAAATAGCTGCTACTCCACCCCCTCGGCCTGTGCCTCGAGGGATATGAGTATTAACATGACTCGGAAGAGTCGCTTCATTCATTTCAATAAAATATTCCCCATCTGACATCCATGTTTCAGTAAGACTAAATACATCAACATGGAGATCAGATATTGGTTCATTTGCTAAAACAGCTTTAGATGACAGAGATCTAATATTCAAAAGTCCCACTTTAACTTTCCTATTTTGTTGCACTGTTGCATTACTGGTTTTAACTTTAATTAAGCTGTTTAATATAACTCCTTGGTTGTTTACCTTTAATTTAACAAAAGGTGTCCGTGGGGCAGATACGGTCTCTATAGGGTCAATTATGGTTCGGGTGAGTGACTGCTCAGATGGAAGCGCAGAGAAGTGTGTAAGACTGCGACTCTGCTTCCTGGTCTGAACTCTGGGTCATGGATTAAGTCTACTAAGAAACTAGGTCAGATTCTTAGAAATGAGTTGAGCTCCATCCAGGGTAGGATGGATGCCGTCCCTCCTAATCAGACCAGGCTCTCCCCAAAACGTCTTCCAGTGATCAACGAAGCTCACATTATTTACTGGGCACCACCTCGACAACCAGCGGCGGAATGACGACATGCGGCTATACATGTCGTCACTGAGCAAGTTATATTGAGCATTGTCGAAGAAACTGCCACATGGTCCCAAAAAGCAGCATTGGACTTCTCAATCTCAAGTCTGTGTAAATATCAATTTTATTCTGAATTATCCAAGTCAATGGTATGTAATCTTTGATTACAACCAATCACAAACGGCAAAGTGGAATTGGCTCTGCTGGGATTACTTCAACAAACATCTTAAGGATTTATTTTTCTCAAGAATTGTGAGAAATAAATTGTGAGTTTTTAAATGTAATTAGTATGACCAGACTGAGGGATACTCTTCAGGACCAAGGACAGTGTTAACACTATTTTGACTGAATCAGATATATGGTTTGTAACCAGCTGTAATAGAGTTTAAAATGAGTACCATGTATTTTCCTGCGTTTTATTGGTTTCCAACAAATGTTATTTGTTTAGGACTGCTTTGTTTTAACCATAAACTGCAGTCTATATAACATTTGCACGTTTTTAAAAAATATATATTTTTATTGTAAGAGTGATTATATCTGTTGTTGATTGTATTTTAGCAAGTCTGATTACACAGCAGGCGGTTTACTGAGGAGGATGAGTTGACAATTGTGACCCACACGGCTGCATTGGAAAGGTATGAAGCAGTCGGGAGTGATGCCCTTTACAGCAGCCCGCTGCCGTTATGCATTAAGGCAGGATGGTGCTGATGGATACATCAAGGTCTAAAAGGACTAAAACAACATGCCCGTTCTCATATTAATGGACATGATGAAGTGCATCTCTCCTGTAATCTATATATAAACTGTTATTCTGCAGGCAGTAGTGATTGGTTGCCTTTATATCTCAATGTCACATTACTGCTGCTCTTATGTTTGTGTGGTGCTCTTGTCCCTCTGTTGTTTCTCCCTGATGCTTTTTTATAAGCAAACAGCTTTTTAAATGCCGCAATCTGTTAAACTATGACACCATTTTGTGCTTCATGTGTTGCAGTAACTTTAAGATGCTCTTTTTTTTAACTTGAGGATATTTTAGCATCGAGGGTACGTAAATGTGTTTGCGCTGCTCGTAGGCACATGTGAAACAGGATTAAATACGGTTTCATTGGCTGTGAAGCGACCTGGTCTGCAGCAAGGCAGTAAAGCGCCGCTGCAGCCTGTGACGCTGATGACCTACTTTTCCACTCTCTCAAGATGAAAACGTATTGTACTGAATTCAGCGACACGAAAAAAAATCTTCCATCGTTTTCCACCTGGCTTGGAAAAGGGTTTGTGTGTTTTTGTAGCGGGAGGGAGTCGACTTCCCAGCTGAAACACCTGTGATATCTGTGTTAGTTCATAGCTGCTCCCCATTAGAACCGGCATGCAGGGATACAGTAAGCTCATTTAAGTCTTTGCTCCCCCTGGCAGACTGATTCTGCATGAAATGATTAAAACATGAATGGTATCTTCTGGCTAATGCAGGACGGACACAGAAAGGCTTTCTTAAAAAAAAAAGTGAAGAAGGAGAATATTAAGTCTATAAAAGGCAATGGACTAGAACCAAGCCTCTGTCACATTTAAGTGTCGTGCTCTCACACGCGCCATAGATAATCAAAGCTTATTCCTCCTACACAGACAAACCCACAGGCTGAACCTAATCAACTGGTAGAGTAAATGCTTAGTGTCACCTAAATAATTACTGTATGTAAATCCTCTTTTATTGTCGCAAATACAGAGCACAGTGAAAGTAAGCCTCTGCATCCAGGACATGATGTGACTGCAGCCACTGTGCTGAGCGCTGCGCTCCGTCTGCGACTCGATGTGGCGACTTTCCAGCTCCCAGTCTGTGCGATCGACTCTGCTTCGCTCTCATACGGTAGTTACAGCCTCGCCAAGAAAGCGTGGTGCCCACACGCCCCCCCCACACCCCTCCCGGGTTTGCACTGTATGCAATCTATGCTGCGGGCAGACCGCTCAGCAGTTACAATGCAGTGAGCCATCGAAAGCTATATGCTCCTAAACCAGCGTAGGGCCTCCTTAGATTGCTGCTCTGTGTCTGTAATGGACAATTTCTCATTTTTGTGTCACCTTTCTCATTACAGTTAGAGCTTACTGATGTGTTGATTGATTGACGATCGCGGAGCTGTATATCCTGATCAACTGTGACGCACACAGGACTATGGACTATGGAGTGGATATGTAGGCAGAACAATCGCCCGCAGTCAGTGGGCAATTGCAACGTTCAGTAGTTGTAATTGGTCGAATGGTTCAGACGACGTGGATAGCGGGTAGTCTGTTCGCTGGTGCGAGCACCACGTGCAGGTACATGACCACATTCGTGACCCCATTCAGCTTGTGTTGGAATTGCCGTGCGTGAAGTGGGTTGAGGAGCATTTTTCATATTTTATAATGGTAGGGGCATCCAATTGGAGGCCTCCAATGATTTATTATTTAAATATCACGCATACATTGGACTGAATTTGGTTTTTGAATCCATTTATTGAACAAAACCCCTCAAGGAGTAGTAGGTATGCAGCAGGTCTCTGTAGATATACTTGATTATGCCTCAGGAGGAAAACTACCTACAAATGTATTCACTCACGTCAGCTCGTGTCAGTCGGCTCCCTCGGTTAACATCGTGACAGGGCTTTAAATCGCAGCCGCGTCATTGTCGTGCAGCCGGCTCGGAGGTTGACCTTTCTAAATGGCTGTAGGGGCTAGTTGGATGAACAGATGTGACGCCAACATGGAGCGAAGGAGGAATTGTGTCACAGCCAGACCAGTGAGTCATTCTCTCCATGGCAGTCGGGTAAACAATAGATGGCCTATGATGCTGGCATATGCTGAAACATGTGACATGACAGAAGAAAAGGGCCACGGCAGTGGACTGTTTGACACAGATATGTGAAACCGTGGTTGTGTGATTACAGGCCTACCAAGGAGGATACAATGTGCTTTTGAAACTGATTGCTGACGTTGCCTGTGTGAGATGCTTTTGCCCTTTAGCTGCAGTAAGTTTCTTCCAATGGTTGAGCTTATTTATTTCAACCATGCCGGCAGCATGGCTATAGGCATGCCAATGTTGGTCACTTGGTCCACCACTATGCTATTCCAGGCATTGACGCGTAATCTTTTCCCGAGAAAATGAACTAGGAAACGCTATTAGCATTTCTCACAGAGAAATCAAGTCAAAGTGTTTTAACATGCTAAACAAAGCTGATGAACCCTGCTTACGGCCATGTTGGGATTGTCGCTGTGAGAAATGCTGCTATCATAAGTTATACAGCGGTAAAATAAAACCAGTAAATAAGTCTTAAATAATGATAAATTGTGCTTTTGCAATTGTCCTCTAAAATCTTCCTCTATAAACTCAAGCACACTAACTAAAAATTGTGGAAAGTTTGAAGCGTTTTAGAATTTTATTGTTTTAAAAAAAGAGCAGTGTACACGGGGATGGCGGGGGGGTTTGAAGACAAGAACAAAACAAGTGATGCCTGCTGCTGCTCACTGAATGCTTTTCAGCGTGAACTTCAATGTTACTCATGCAATCTCTTTTTTTCAATTTGCTAATAGTTGTTGAACTCTCAGCTGAAGTGTATTTATGTAAAACCCGACGGGTAACCTTTTATGAATATTGATGAATTTACATGGCGCTCAGGTTGGTCCTCATCCCACCACTTTTTCTCTTAATCTCTCCCAGTCCCTCGCAGACTCTCCCGTTCGCTGCATCGTCACCCTCCCCCTCTAAATCTGGCTCATTTGTCATTCTTGTCGACCTTCACTGTCAACGCTTACTTTCTGCCTTCTCCCTTAACTGCCTTGTAATTATAGTCTTTTCTCTTCTCAAGCTTTGCTCCTTAAGTTGCAGTGACCTCAAGTCTGTCAGCGAGGAAGTTTACATTCAGTGCTTTCAGCCAGAAGGGATCATTTGAACTTGAGTAGCTTTGTTGGAGATTTCTGGCAGAAATTTAACCCTGAAGGAAACTTCTCTGGTGTGCTCGTCTGCCCCGTTGTTGTTAACAGGAAATCTCAGAATATATTCCGGGAATTTCTTTCTACAAAGTTAAAACGGATATCGAGTTCAACGACTATTTGAACTTGTGGATCAAAGTTCAAGGTCCCGATTCACTCCCCGTGTTACAAGTGAAATGTAGTTTGATGTGCGGACTGGATAGGTGATTTGACCTCATCTGCCGCGAGATTCTCTGTGGACGCTTGCGTGTTCGCCAGGTTTTGCATGTCTCATCAGTGCATGAGTAAAGGCTTTGTTTAATCACCAGTGGGTTACTGTGACCGTGGCCAAGTAGTCAGAGAGTATACTGCATGCGCTTTTCATGTTTACCCTTCAATCATGTCCTCAACGCTGCGTGTTGTCGCGCCAACTGAAAACCAATTAAGGAGGCTGTATGAATAGTAGCATGAAGAGGAAAGAAGGGGATTCTGGTCAGTCTACATCGACACTAAAAAGAAATGCCCTGTTCCCCTGCCAGCGCAGCACACAGAGGGATCTTTGTCATCCCAATGAATTCTCATTGCAGCTCTAGCACTGGAGGTACAAGGCTTCATGTTCTGTGGATACGTTTATTCATTCCGACTATTTTAGATTTATTTCAAAATGCAAAACCAGTCATTATACAAACTGATGGGTGACGAGAAGATGACTGTACTTATGGCACATGTGTTGCGTCATGGAGCTGCTAGCGTGCCTGTAACCTGTCCGTACACATGATAGCACACATAATGGTCACAACCCATATTAAAAAAGTTTATTTTTAGTCGGATGAGGTGTTTTCATAAAATCACAATAGTCCCCCATAACAAATGTTCGACTCCACGGCTTCATATTTCTTTTCAGTGTAATACAGAATAAGCGAGATGACTCATATTGTGAAGTGTGATGATTCATATTTTTTTTATTTTCATCCTGATTTATGACCAATCCCACCAGGGAGGTGGATTCAAGCACTGTTTACTTCCCTCTGGCTGCTGCAACAAAGTAACCTGATGCTCTGAAACCAAGTTAGTTCAAAAGTTTCCCCATAAGCACAACAACGCTGCCTGTTTCTCCTAAAATACCGTGACCATGAAAAAAAGACGGTGAACTCTTCTTTTTCAAATATTCACCTCCCTTTGGGCTTGAAATATTAATGGATGGACAGGAAGGTTCTCTTCACACGTGCTTATCCGCAGAGAGACTAATACTCCTCTTTACCCAACCACCTTTTTATTCTGTAACAGGATATATTTTGCAGGAATTCCTATAAATGTAATGCAGCTTTCTTTTTCTTTTTGTAAATTCTCATATCTTCAACAGGTAATTTGCTTTAAGAAAGATGCAGTTTCTACCTCAGGATTCACTCTGGTATGTTTGGGACAAAAGAAAAAGAGCAAAGACTCTGCTCAAGTGACTGCAAATGCATCCCAGACATCTGTTTTCCACCTCTCCCCTTCCCCTGCGTGAATATGATGAGCGTTGACGGCACTGCTGGTCCCTCTGGCTGCGTCCGGGCCGCCTGATGTTTGTTGGCTCGTCAGGTGGCGTCAAAGGACAGTGGAGGGTGGTGTGGTGTTAGAAGCAAAAGAGACGTGTCACAAAGTTGGGGTTTTTCATTTTGACAAGATTGTGATTGTTTATGTGGTTTATTTTCGAAGAAGTAAAACTGTTTTTGTACTTTGCTTC